>OY728133.1:242130687-243380687 GCA_963277665.1 Viscum album | reverse complement strand
CTTCAATGAGAATATCACCATAAGTCCACATCGATTTCTATCATAATTATGTATATGAATTATGATCTAGATTTGTAAAATAAATCCGTGAACATATATATGATAAATCTATAAAATTTATTATTAAAACATTATATTGATGAACCATATTCATTATTGAAATAATCATACACTAGAAGGTCTGTATTTCCTTTAGATCATGTGGGTCTAATCATGATTCATGGCAGGCCACATTTACGATCCATGAGTGAAAATCAATGTGAAATAATATATAAAATACTATGTGCATCACATAGAGTGAAAATTTTATAACATTAATTGTTAACACAAAAATTATTAATCCCAAGACCTCAGTAAGCTGGACATATCATCAAAATAGTAGTATATAGTGTACTGGAATGATATCCATCATAGGATATATCATATTATTATCTCACATCACTAGGGTTTCCCAAATATTATAAAATAAATCCCCTTATAACACTTCAAAACATCACAACTCATCACACTGTGAATTAGTACAAGACTAGTGGAACAACATAAACATTGTAATACCTCCTCATTTTCCAGATGCTACAAACAAACTATGGGGGTTATAGTTCGCTCTATAAGGATAAAATACCCCATTTTTCAGTGTTTTCAGTAAATAATATACATTAATGATAACCATAAGAGTGAAAAATAGTTAATAATATTGAACATGTTATAATAAATTAAATGGATATTATAAGAAATCTTACATAAAAATAAACCCCATTATGATAAACTATTATAAATAGCCAATATAAATAAATTAAAAATGTTTACTTACTTCAAAAAAGGCTCACCTAATCCCTACAACTACACTTTTATCTATCATAATTGATCATTAAAAATCCATGATGATTCCCTCTTATACTAGTATACAAGGGAGGACCAACTTGTGTACCCATGTATGGTGGATGAATGCATAGCCTAAGGGAATATTACCTTGTTTTCCCAACTAATGTGATTGAGTAAATTCCATTAGTCGAATGAAATGTTTTTAAGAAATTATATAAAAGAAGATAAAAAATTCTAGAACCGGGTGAATAAAAACAAAACCACCATTTATCATCCATTCTAAGACTCTGATCGATCATACCGACATTATCAAGGGTCATAGTGCCTCTGACCATGTCAAGATGAATGTTCCAACTAAAATAATGACATTGGGTTCATTGAAAACAAAATTTTGATAATTACATGGGGACATCATCCCCCATAGTATACAATATATATAGATGGTGAATGCCCTATTAATTATTAACAACTAGGGGAATTCTCCATCTATGTATAAAACATTATTAAGAGGGAAAATTATAGCATGTGGGAATAACTATTCAACCGTACCGATGACCTCAAAATTCCTCAGTAGATATAATATTGTAGAAACCTCTCCACTTCGTAAAAACTAATCATGGCTTGAAATCATTGGATTAGTCTAAATCAATGTAAGTAGAACTTTAATTGTGGTGCCTTATTTAGTATCATGTCCTCCCCTAAAGGGGTATTCAAAAACATGTATGGGTGTTTTATTTGTCATAAAATATAAACACATACCCATTTTTTTATCCATACATATTATTACAACCATGAGGGTTTTAGAAAATTCAAATCATCAAAAAATCTATAGTGAATTCTAATGGTTCATGAATGCATCAAAGTCATTTTATAATTCTATTAATAAATTAAATCGAACAATGACTATATGAACACATAACCAACCTATACTATCCAATACTAATCACACAAAATTAGTGGTATATGTTTTATGGGGTCCTATATAACCATATCTACCTGGGTCTCCAATACTCTTCGATTTAAATAATATCTTATGAAAATTCATACCTCCAAGACCAATAAATTGAAATGTTACTGCTATTAACCACCTTTTAATAGAGACATCGAAATGTTATCTTACATGGGGACCCTTTTAGAGTAGCACATAAATTGGTCATACCTATCACTATAGGGTAAGACATAACATACCCAAGTATCTAATATATCAGGGACTCAAATGTTTAATATTGAACTCTTCTTGGGAAATAAAATAAATATTTATCTATAAAAATATTATCAACATTGTATGAACTAGGGTTGTACAATCACTTAACACAACTCAATATCCAATTAACTTAAGGGGCCATGAGGGCCCTCACATGGCCTACCTTAGTCACCATACACATTTCTTATAAAACCATTTCAAATACATGGACATTGCTTCCCAAAAAATGTCCCCGTATCACGTTCATCATAGTAGAACTACTAATGTGGATCAGAGGTTAAAATTGGAAATTTAATCATTCCAAACTTTTTTATTGGTAAGAAATGTATTTTGATTGGTTAAGGGGTCCACATTGGACATAGGAACTTTGTTTATTCAATATAATGGAATCTAAATTTAATTATACCAATACATTAATAATTAAAATAATTATAAAATTCAATTTAATAATTTAATAATTTATTTATATTTATTCTTGATTAAGTAATTTAGTGAAACTGTATACCACATTTATCTATGTAAATCCTAATTCATAAGGTGTGTACTAGTGAACACCTATCACATTTAGAATCATTTCCATATAATTTACCACCATCAAGCTCCATCTAGAAACACCATGTCATTCCTTCATATCTATTCCATTAGAGTCCCCAACTCACACCATGTATCATTACATCATTGATTATAACAAATTTAGTGTTAATATAAAAAAACTATTTCCAATAAATTCTATTAGATGTAAAATCTTAAATAGAAAATGGGCCCTCGCTGTGCACAACAACAAAAATCATCCATGCATGGATGTATCATCAATTATTATTTTCCTTATCCCTAGAAAAATAAATATTTTGAATAACTAAAATAGTTCAAAATTATACCATTTTTAGGAAAAACCATATAAAATTCAATGGGGAAACATTCCTGTAATGGATCGTTGAAATTTTTTATAATGATTTAATCTTAGGATTCTCCCCATATATGACAATTGAAGCCCCATAAATTCATAGTGATTCCAAAATTCTCTTGTGAAATATTACATGATCCGTAAAAAAAGATCATTATAGTCATATAATCATGGTAAACTATATAAAAAACAATCAAATCATTAATGAAATATATGGGGTATCGAATGTAATCAGGGAGATTCCATCAAGTCTTGTATGAAAAAAATAATTGGGGAAGGATAGTGATCCCCCCCCTCATTAGAGGGAGAAATTTAGTAAATATACTCAACTAAATTCTCCCTTGATAAGTCAGTTCGAGTCATAGGATAAAGAGTTTACCATTTTCTATATGGGATGAGATTAATGGATTGTGGGTGAGTAGAAACATGATTATGGGATTTTTTGAAAAACATTAGCACATAGTTCGATTTCAATCATCTAGATAATTGATATTGTTGCTGCCCAGCCAAGCTATCTAGCTCATAAATTCTCTCCTTGACCTTTATATTTCCACCCGAGCAGAATTCATGGACAAATTAAGCCACTAACATTTATTAAACATCTAAAATACAACTTTTTGTATTATTTCTAAATAGGAATCAACAAGTACATCAAAAATCAAATTCCTTCCTAAAAACATGACCTATTTGGGTATGGGTTACAAAAATAATTATTCAATTACTGTGAAAAACATTATAATAGTTTTTTAATTAAAATTGAAGGATATTTTCCCTATATATGGTTTAAAAATATATACATCTTGTAAATTTAGTGAAAGTATATAATTTTTCTAGAAGTAATGGAGTGGATTGACACCTCAACGTGTCATACTTTATAATATTATTGTTTAATTATTTGTTAAACTTTTAAATGTTATATTTTTTCATTTTAGTAAATTTATTTTATCTATATATTTAATAATTTTAATGGTTTCTTCTATAATAACTGTTATTTCTAATGTTGAGGAGTACCTAACTAATAGAGTGATCTTGGGTGATGTTTTAAGGGTTTTTTATAAATCCCCATTCTATATTTTATAACATTTTATTATTTAATAATAAATAATATGTGTCAAATATTTATGCATATAAATCTGATTTTTTAATGTCATTATTATTTAATTTGTGTCATATATCACAAAACATAAATTTATACCTTTCTATGGAATCCAATCATTTGATATAGATGGGTAGTTCAAGTGATGAAATATAATAAAATGTAGTTGATTTTTGGATAGTCAGTCATTCATGATTGAAATTTTATTATCAATAAAAATTATAAGTGGTGAAAATATTCGATATTTTGAAGATTTATTAGTTTTTTGGGTATCAAAATAGAAGTAGAGGGTGGTATCTTGTGAATTATGTGATGGTTGATCAAATTAATTTTAAACTATTAAAATATTTATTTGATGAAATTATTTGTCCCATTTATGGATTCAAATTCTCTAACGCTAACACTTTTTATATATAATTTATTTTAGATTTTGTTCCATTTAATTAAAAATATAAAAAACTCATATTTAAATTTTTTTCATTTAAAAATAAAATACGTAATACATACACAAAAAAAATTAGGAATTGGAGTAATTAACTACAAAGGATCTATAATAGAGATGACCTGGGTTAACCAATATGAAACAAAAAGAAAACTAGTTTTAAAATATATATTGGGAATGTTATGATTTTATTAACAAATATATATTTTATGATCATCAGTTATTTAAAAATCAATACACTATATGTTTTTATGTATAGTGTACTAAAATTATCATTATTGTTCACATGACTCAAAACACATCCTAATTATTTACTACCAAAATTACCAATCCAGTGCACTAATCAATCTTATTGCTCCTACACAAAATATAATTCATCAAATTGAAACATATATATTGGCCATGCCTCTATTTTCTAGGATGTAACATAATAATTAATCAATAGAAAAATATTTCATAACTGTTTGTATTTATCCTTGTTCCAATAAATATTCTATAATTTCTTTTATAAATATCCCCCACCTTTATACCCATGTTCGGGATATGATTTTCATATAACACATGGCCTACGCTCCACCTTCTTTTATGTCTAAGGATATCAACTAGTGTCATTGATATAATCTATAAATGGGGTGGAATTTTCTAAAAATAACTATGAATGTTCATTCAATAATCTATAATTCATTTTTTTCTCATAAAGAGTTAGTTATCTAGGATTTCCAAATCTATAAAAAAATAACATTAAAATTTTTGGTATCCTATAGTATTGTATATAATTTAATTCCAATAAATTTTCTGGTCTTTGCATTAGAGAATGTTTTGGAATAATAACATACATCATAAATGATAAATATAATGATAATCTGGACCAATGACTAATATAGATTAATATAAAAATATAAGTAAAATATATTGGAATATCCCATAAAAATAAGATATCTCTAATAGATTCATCATCTATAAGATGATGTATGATCATATAATAAATCATGATGTTCAACCCATATACATTAAAAAAATATCGTGTACATTTTTTTGGCTATGTCTAAAAACCCAACTCAATTCCCCCATATACAAAGGGACCTTGACTTGTAGTGAATAATGGAATTCATGTGAAATACTAGGTGAGAGTTACTCAACCCAACCAGAATATAAATATTGTATTTTCATTAAATACAATCGTACTAGTGTTCCACAATTTCAACGAAGTTATATGAATCTAAAAGATAAAAACACTGATACTAAAAATCACAAATCATGGTCCATGAACTATGTCACTAAGTACACATTAGTCAATATCCCACTAAAATAGACCATATAGACCTAGTCACACAACTCAATGAACATGATCATCATAGTCCCTCTCCACATGTCCAATATGGATCTCACCCATATGTATCCATCATAACCAAATCATTATTTATCTTTCTATAAATAACAAAAACATAAAATACCATAGGAAATAATGATCATATGAATAAAATAAAAACACATGTTCTCATATATATCAAAACTGTTATTTATTATTATAATAATATGTTAAAAATTAAAAAAAAATAATGATTTGAAATTGTAAAAATAATCATTTCATAGAAATCCCATGATAAAAATTGTTAAATAATAAAAGTAAATAATTGTGTTATTGTCTCATTGGACATACCTCATCCCACCTTATTGGTCGAATCCAAACCAATTTGTAGGACATCACATGCGGTATATTCACATCATCCCATGTATCACATGTTTCTATAAGGGATAGATCCCAGTATATAATGTAACAAATATGGTGGCACACTAAACCATTTAATTCATTCAAAAAAATTCAAAACACATTATTATACCCTATTTCCTGACATAATATAAAAATTGTGAAACTTGGAGAAAGAAAATACTCCCTAATTTGAGGTATAAAATCATAAACAAGGTGTATCATAGTTTTCACATATAGTCTAATCCATTTCTATATGAGATATAGTTAAAAACAAATAATAGAATCACTCATCCCATAATCTAATAAAACTAAGAAAATTATATTACATATGTATCTAAAAATAAAAATGTGTCTCATTCCTATGGGATCAATCCATTAAACATATCTGACATTAAATCCCAATATCATCTATATAGTGATCATTGAGTTTTGTATATAATTTTTCTCATTATATGAGGTCCATTAGAAAAATTAATTTCCAGGAAAATAACATTTCGAAATCACAACTCTAGGAAATGATAAGCATACCAAAGAGGGAAAAAAGTACCCTAATTTATATATGATGAACCTAGTTAATTATTAAAATGATTTTGGTACAATATCCCAACAATTATTTTTCATCAAATTCAACCTTAAATGGGTGATAGTAATCCTTATTTACATATCATAATCTGTTTGAAGTTATCATTATCCTATATAATGATTAACGCATTTTACAATCAACCCCTACACACTAAACCCCACAATATACCATTGATATCCTTGGAATGAAACTTAACTTTTAACTGAATGAGATAGTCCAACAATCAATATCAATATTAATAGGAGAATTATATTATTTATGGAATGCCTACACATTATATGACTTAAAAAAGAACCATATTCATCTATACAACCCATCATAGAATTGATGATATCACATATATTATATACATAATAATTCATAATAACAAAATATGTCTCATGATTTCAATCTAAAAAAATGTATTCAAAAATACCAAATACCTAACTATTTTAAAATTTTACCATAAAATAAATCTTTTGTAAAATATTAAAATGTAATCCTATTTTTTCCTACACACTAACGTCTCTATGTCTAAATCTAATGACATAATTTTAAGAACTAATTCAATTATCCGAAAAAAAATCATTTCATATTAATTGATTTTAAATAACCATTTCTAATGAAATATCATTTCAAGGATGCTATCTTTTAAAATATAATTCTAAATTTTAGACTATATTTTTTAAAAAAAATCTAAATTTTTTCCCAAACATCCATGAAAACCATATCACATTCCATAGAGACTCATTAAACTTCGTTACTAACAATCCTTGTACTTTCCATAACACTATGAATCATGATTTACCTTTAATATTACACCATTTCATTGCATTTTATAGAGATATATGATGTAACTCTACTGTAATAGACTTTAATATAATATATCAAACAAGATTAATTTAAATGAAAATAAAAATTTCTCCCAATATAATATCATATCATTAATACATAATGTCAATCAACCTCATATCATTGTAAATTTTATAAATAAAACGATATAGGTGGCTTCCTAGAAATAAATGACTAACTATCTCAACTATGAAAGTAATTTGTGATTTTTTAAAAAAATCCATAATAAATACAGTAATATGAAAATAAAATATAAAACGTTTTTATGAGAATATTGATGTAAAAGTCCCACAAAAAAGAAATTTATATTTATGTTTGATTACTTTTGGACTACTTTAGATTTAATTTATAATTAATATAACTATATCTATAAAACATTATACACTATTTTAATACATTTTAGAATAAAAAAAATTGGGAAACATAATGCGATGAAGAAACAATGTACATATGACTGTTTATACTTTTTATGACTCCTTTTCAACCAAATTTGAATTCATCAATGTTATTAAGTTAATTTAACATGATGCAATGATATAATGTTCCACATTTTTATATATTAATAATAAAATATGGTGGTAAGAAAGAAGAATAAATGTGAGAGATAATAGTTGGCATGTTTCACCATGATGATGAAAAAAATTCTAACCAGAATATGTGAATCATTTATTAATAGAGAAGACCATTGTGTTTAAGGGAGGTAAAATGAATAACAAAAAATTTCTTCCCCAAATCCATCAACCAATTGAAAAAATAATAATCTTGATGATGAAGTGATGATTATTTCACTATTAATTTAAATCAAACATGGATATAATTTGTAAAAAATAATATATCCATTGGATCAATTGGTATACAGTGAGTTTTTAGTATCCAAATATTGTATAAAAAATATCTTAAAATCCCATTATTATAAATAGAAAACTTTGTGGCCTTATTCCAAAATTATATTATTCCATGTAGAACCTCAACTCTTTCGTCACTATATAAAACTATGGAGATAATTCATTTGGTATTTTTTACCATTGATTTCATATTAAAACATTTCATTTAAAGTCATGAAATAGATCACTTTATAGAATCCAACAACCCTTGAAATTTTTGTAGCAGTATAATCAGTTTCCAAATTTAGTATATATTATCCTCAATATATTGAATTATATATCTTTTCGAATATTAATGATAGATTTATATCATTTAATTAAATTATATTCAACAATTATTAATGATTTTGATTTAATAATTTCTCAGAAAGTAATTTAGTATAATTATACATTTATATTGAGAGTTAAAATTTTAATTATAATGAAAAATAATTAATTTATTATAATATATTTATATATTTAATAAAATTAAATTTTCAAATGGATTTATAATATTATACTACTTTCTATAACATTATGAATTGGTTACAAATCCCACAATAATTTCTAATCTTTAATATTTTGGTTTCTTATTTATTTAATCATCTTCGATTTTATTTAGAATTATTATTTTATATGATAAAAAATTTTACATAAGGAATATTATAGAAAATTTTAATTTCAGATATATAACATAATAAAATGATTGTATAAACTAGTATATGGTTTGATAAAGGGGTCATGTCAATTTAGTTGATTGATATAATATTTATAAACAACATCTATACAAGTGATTATATATATATGGATATCATGTGATAAAACATACATAATTTGTATATATAATTTTATGGTGAACTAATTAAATAACAATTCAAAATAATGTGTCTTATATTTCATATAAATATATAGTCATAAATAAATACATCAATTGGTATTAGTTTCCCATGTAAAATTTAGTTAAATTTAATAATCATTTAAATTTATTCAATGTCATAGTAAACTGTAAAAGATAATTAACAATATTGATATTTTTTTGAGTTAAAATTTTGTTGTAGAAAAAAAAATTAGTAACTAAATGAGTGATGTTGACATATATAAAATTATTAGTTCATGTGGTAGTTTTTTAATAATATAATAGCTGATATTACTAACATGTTCTTATAGCTAATATTAAATTTATTTGAGGAAAAATAAATTTTTTATAAATTTATTTAATTTAATTCTTTAAAAATAATAAATATTATGAATTGAATCATCTTTTTAATAGGTGTGTATTTAGTTAAATTTATTATCGAATACTTGTAAATATGATATTCAAAAAGAAAATATTTCTATTTTATATTAGAATGAAAATAGATAAACATTTATCTATGTAATTTATTTTAGTAAATTAATTATATATACCAGATATTAATATTGATTATGAATAGTATGAAATAAAATAATTTATTATCATATGAGAAGAAAATTTTGTTGTATTAAAAAAACAACATCTTATGAAAATCAAAAAAGATATGAAAATAGTTGATAATTTCTATATTAAAAAGTAATGTTATTTTCAACATATGAACACTCTTGATTATTTTTTTCTATTGATAGTTAGAATAAAACATAAAAATTTATCAATTTATCGAATGATTGGTATCATTAAGAGGTTATTATTGGAATAAGGATTACATGAGTGATATAACAATTAAATTTTCTTTTCTACATGACATTATGTGGGGAATAATTTTAAAATATTATTAATAATATGATTTTTGTTCTAGATGATTCAGAAGGGAGAGAATAACAATAAAAAATATTATTCAATGATATTGGTAATGTAATTCATTCATGGATTTGTTCCAATTAAATATTATTTATAACAAAAGTTTACATAAAAACATCATTATATAAATACCATGTTTGTTGTATATGATAATGAAGTGGGAGAATATATGTACAAATATATTGTTTTGTTCATGAATGTTAGAAGTAATTTTTTTTATGAAGATAAATATTAATTTTTATTATTCAAAAAATATTCTATCATATTTAAACCAAATATGATTTTACTTAAATGTTGAAAATATTGTAATTTTTGAAAAACAATACAAATGAAATATATATTCTACAAATACCAATTTCATTTTTTAAAACATTATAATTATTTAATATTTTTTAATGATGTAAGTTAAAAAGAAATTTAATTTTCATTAACAGGATAATGAAGCATGTTTTATTTTATATTATGAATTATACGATATTAGAAATTATTGTAATTTTTTTTTGATAAAGAGATATGCATGTCTATTTTTGAAAGATCATAGTATAAATGATACTTTGGAAGAATTAATATGTAACCCACTTCAACACGATACCTTTCGGTCATTGTGAAGAATTTTTTTATGTATGTATATTTTATTATCTATTATATATCAACAAAAAGGGTTACATGATGGATACTAAAAATTCTGTCTTAATTGTAAAAAATGAAGTTTGAACCACATGGTTTAGAATCTAAAAAAGTATATATGACATAAATTAAAAACAAAAAAAAAGTATTAATGATTATTATTTGATATGATGAAAAATAGAATATTTTATTCCTATATTATGAAATATAAAAAATATTATAAATTTAATTAACATCAACTTACTCTCATAAATAAATAATTCTATAGAAAAATATATATAACATTTTAACATATAATATGTTAATGATTTTGATAATGGATATCCTAAATATGGAATATGAAATATTTTTTAATTTTAAAAAATCCTTAGCATCAATGAAAAATGAATTTTAAGAATAGTTTTTTAAATTACCATTTGGTGTTGATTTGTTCTTTCAAATGTTCTTGTTGTTAGAATATAAAATATATCAATTTTAAAAATAAAAAAATTATCGTAATAAAAAATAAATTGTTATTTAAATTTTTTAATTCATAATTGAAAATATATTTAGATTTTTTTGTTCTATAAATATCTATATACATTTTATTTTCACAATTATTTTCTGATTTTTAATCAAAACAGATGATTTTATACTGAATTTTGATGAAGGAAACACTTCATAAATCTTAATTGTTTTTTATAGTGAAATAAATTTATGCATATCAATGTTTTACATGTATAACATTTTTTTGGAATAAACAGTTAACATTTATTTAAAAGGGATGAACACTCAAATATCACCAACATATTACAATATTATTTTAGGGGTGCCAATTTATTACGGTATTTATTTAGAGGGATAGTGTAATATTATTTCAGATGACTGTATGATGTTTTTGAATCAGTCAACATTTGATATAATATTTATATGCTAATGTAACATGTTTTCAAAAATAACCTAAAAACAAGTATAGAGTCATTTAATAATTTATTATGAGGCTTTTTTATTAAATCGTATGTATTTTTATGTTCAAACATATTAGGATTAGTGCCACTTGGACTGTATATAGATATATATTGTTAGGGCATGGGAGTTTAATTTGCTTTATTTTCACTATTAAACTGCTATTATATAACACATGTCTCTTTTTTTATATAATTTCTATTTTATACATGGGGGTTTTATTTTATATTAATTTTTATACATGAGGTAAAAAATTAACCTAAATGGGTTATTTTGTATAATAATATATTTTTTCAATCCTTGATATAGAGAAAGTTAGGGATGGTTTCTTATTTTTTTGATCAAACTGTTTTTCCTGAAAAATAATAAATTATTTCCACTATTATATTGTAGTTATGATTTCAGTGTCCAAAACCTAGTATTCCATAAGCATAATTATACCACCATTATATTTGAATTATTAAAATGAATCATATCCTGACGAACTGATTGATTTATTATTCATGGTAATCCATATACATGAATGAGTACTGTATTAGAAATGAATACACTAATAAAAACAGTATAGTTAATCAATTATAACTATATTCCTACACAAAATATACATGAATATATTTCTTATTATAATTCATGGATTCTTGGGGAATATAATGAAACAATGTTGAGGTTAACATATCAATGTGTTTTTTGTACAACATAACAAATAATGAGTCAATGAGAATAATCTATTTGGAATGGTAATACTTTAATGCAAAGTCCATATAATACAAAATTGATATGGAATTTCAAAAATTATAATGAAATGTAAATAAATGAGAACACATTCCATATAATAAATAAGATGAGATTGTTGTGGATAGAAATACTTGTAATAAATGGAAAACATACACTATTAAAATAACAATATACGGAATAATCAATATGGAATGATAAATAATTAAAACACATTCCATTTAATTAACAAATATTTAATGAATTTCATTGATATATAATTTAAAATCATTAATATAATGGATAAAAATAACTGAATACCAAATAAAATAAATTATTAATTAACGTAAACCATGTTTCCTAGTCAAATGTAATCATTACCATCAAGATATATCCTCATGATAGATTTAGTAAAACATGGTAAAAACAGATTTGGTTTGAACAACCATACCTCTATATTCATATCCTTTTACTAGACTGTTTAACACATAAAGGGACCAAATAGGATGTTTTTGTTTCCAACTAAATTAATCACATGAGACTACCTATGTAATTATTGGTTACATTAACCAGTCCCCAGCCCATGTAGTTCATTCCCAAATCATTCCTCATATATAGAGTAATCAATTTTATTCATAAACAATGTCCATAGTCACATATTTCTATTATTTAAGTGATAAAAATTTGTGAATATTTTCCCAGTAAATAAATTAAATTTCAATGTATACTCTATATAAAAAAATATTAGTTTGTTTAGGCAATAAATATATCCACGATAAAGAGTTTATATTATTAGAGGAGATTTAATTTCAAATTATTGTAGGAATGTGAATATTTCTTTGGACTAAAAAAATAAATCAATGCTTGTGTATTTAAATAATATCTTAGAAAAAAGAAATAATAAATAAATCCATTGGATGAATAAACATGGAATCAATAGAACATATGCTATGTATTTTAGCATAAATTGATGTTGTCGGAAATGAATTGAAATATAATAAAATATTTATTAAAAATATTAGGATGGTAAACAATATAATTTTGAAAGACATGTGAATATAATTTTCATTGAAAATCCCCTTTTAAAAACATATAATGAAAAATGATCCTTTTAGACGTGGAAAGATATAATTTTTAAAATTAAGGAAGGTAAATTCTTATATTCCATAGAAGGTAAATAGGATATTCCTCTTACACTGTAAAAATGATATTAAGGTTCCATGTTTGGAAAATGAATAAAATATTTAATTGAAAATATTTTTTAAATAATACTTTAATTAATCATTATTATTAGTATGTAAACATTTTGGAGAAATATATAAGAATTCATGGTTCAAAAAAATAATTTAGATGAAAATAGATTTCCAAATGAAGAATGAAATTATGTTGGGTGTTATTAAAACATTTTCTGAAACATTTTAAGTAACACTCATGAATAAATGGTATTTTTACATGAAACATATTAGTAATAACCATTAAAAGAATAAATTGAACGGGTTTAATGAAAAATGGTCTTATAGATATCTTTAATTTAATTTCATGAAAAAATAATCTCAATTAGAATACTCTTGTGAGACAAACCCTTAAATTTATCATAATATAAAATTGAGTGTTAATAAATGATTATACCTTGTGTATAAAATATAAATCAATATAAAATAATTGGAAATACATAAATATATATTAATTTTTATTAAAAACAAATTAATGGAATATTAATGATAGTGGTAAAAAAATAAAAGGAAACTAAACGTATTTAGTTATAATATTTCATTACTACTTGAATAATCTATGTCTAAATAAACAAAAATCAAATAATTTATGTTGAAACTCAAAAACCAAGAATAATTAATTATTAATTAAAGTTAGTACAATAAATTAATTATATACACACAAAAATATATTTAAGTGGTGAACATTTTTTATGCCACATGTTAGTAATAGTGAGACAAAACTGATTCCCATGTGTTTCATTTTGGTTAAAAATCCATTAATCTAATTTAAAATGGGATAAATCATGTTATTATATTACTAAATAACTATAGTCATATTTATAATATCAAATATAAATTTATCATAAAATGTTGTAACATGTTTGATTGAAATCTTTAATAATTTTCACAATTTCTTGTGTTAATTCCATAGTTTTACGAGTAAGTTTTGACATGTTGTTTTTTGTCTTATTATATAGATCATGATTTCATAGCATATAATAATATAAACACTGATTTATATATTGTATATAATAATTATATATGTATTTATAATAATCTATAAAATTTTTAGATATGAACTGAAATGAACTGTTCTTGGATATGGTAGATTGTACACAAGCATAATCATTAATACCATTTCCATGATGTATTAAAATGATTAAAATTAGACGATATATATATGTGTGTCTTTTTGTGTATTAAAAATCCATTATATAATTTATTTCATATAATTCATGTATTTTTATGAAAACCATATTTTATACATTTAATGTATAGTGTGAACGAATGAAATCACATTGAGGGCATGATAACCAACAGGTCCACTAACGATGATATTGTTTTCTGAAAAATTGAATGAATAATTCTTTTTAAAATGAAATAATTCAATATGAATAATGAAATTATAAATATAAAATATATATATTATAAATCCCTCGTTATTTCATATAATTAATAGTGGTATTGGAAAAATGAATGCTATCAGTTTTAGAGGTGGTGGTCAGTCGTAAAAACCAAATATGGTTGAAAATGAAAATAAATAGATGTGTGTGGGGATGTATTTAATACCATTTACATAAAACTATGTCATTCTATTGATTATAATTAGGATATTATAATATAAAAAAACTTGGGTAGGAAAATTAAATGAATCGAATTTGATTGTTTAAGAACATTAACTCTTATTTAGGTAACTCCATTTTGATTTTACCAAACCACATCCTTGTTTTTATTTACGCCTAATGTGAGTCTTATAATATATATATAGGGAATTAAAGATATTATTTTTTATTTTTTCTGAATAAAAATGGCTTGAATGGTGTTATTAATTGAGGTGGGTGGGTTTTTTTATAGTGGATAAGGAGTGACATTCAGGTAAATATAAAATAGTAACCACAATTGGGAGTTCTCAATTACATAATTTTCATCATATAATGAAACAAAATCATAAAAAGGTAGGATATGGTTGATATAAAGAGGTAACATTTTGGGTTTACATTTTTAAAGGACATTTTGGCGATTAATATTAAGGAATAGTCACTTGTTACACATGTTTTTCTGTTAATCAATACAGTTAATATAAATTCATTTCACTAATATTATTTTGTAAAAAACAATACTGAACAATCATAAATTATAATTTATTGTCCTTATAAATATTTAATCAATTTTTTAACATCAAAATACTATAATTGGTAGAAATTAATTTAATTCCAGTCCTATAAATTTAATGAGAAAGCGAGGTTTTAAAGTGAAAATGTTCAAAATTTTGAGATTTTTAAAATTCCTATTTCACTATAAAACTGATCCAAATAAACTAAATTTTATTGAAATATTAATCATTTATATACCTAGTCTTTATAACCAATTAAAAGTATTATTTATCCTAGCTAATTATATAAAGAATAATTCATTTTCATTTAAAATTGAGTAATTTTAGACATGTATTAAAAAAATAAAACATCACAGAAAAATATAAATATTTCACACAATGCTATTTAAGAAACAATTATTTTAAAATAATGTTTAAATTTTAAAATAAAATTAAAAAATTTATCAAAATTTATATTTAATATAGATTTACATTAAAGGTGGAAAACTAGATTTATAATAATATAGCATTGTATGAGTAAAATTATGATTTATCTTATATTTTTACTTTAATATTTTTTTCGATGAATGTTGAAAAAAATAATTCAAAAAATAATATATATATATATATATATATATTTGTTCAATTTAAAACAATAATATTTATTAATTTAATTTATTATGATAAAATATCTTTGTGAGAATAAAAATAGTTTTTAACATTCCCTTTACACTTAATTAGGTATTATATTCCTTTCAAACTAATTGGTTATAAATGAATTAAACTATATATTTTAATATGTTTGTTAAAAATATTAATTATAAGTAATGTATTACCTACACTATTAGAAATAAGGCTTTTACCAGTGCTAAAACCCACCTTTAACAGCACTAGAAATGCGCTATTAATTACATTGATGATAAAGGGGGGTCACCTTTAATAGTGCTAAAAAAGCACTAATAAATGGGGCTATTTACCCATGATAAAAAAGAACTTATAATTATCCACCTATATTTTGCTATATCGAGGGTTGATAATTTCCCAATTTATCCATGATTTTTTAGTGCTAATAATGGGCCACCTTTATCAGGGCTCAAATAGAACTCTTAAAGGATACCTTTGCGGTGATGTGCATTTTTTAAAAGCACTACCAAGACCAACACTTTTACACAATCAACACTTGTACCTGAAAAATAATAGCACAAAACATCACTTACTCCCAAAATAGCTGCAAAAAATAGCACATACATAGAAACAATGAATAGAAGAACTGATCATCACACAAACTAGTTCAGAAAACATTGCTTTATACATTACTTATCATCATTAATAATAAAACAAACTTCTATATATATTTCAAACAATGTTTTATATGATTACAATTTCAACTATCCCACACACAATTAAAAAAAATAATGTTTCATCTATTTTTCATCTATAATCCCCTCTAAAAAATTTACTTCCCTGATATTAGTTAGCGAACAAAGCATACAAACTAAATAAGTACTTTTCACCTATATATGAAAAAAATATTATTTCAGTAATATAATAATTAAATAAATTAAACATTAATATGAATGAATACATTTATAAAATTTCAATTTTTAATAAAAAAGTCACATTTGGAGTAATATCGGTCACAATGTGCATTGCACTGAGGTGGATTTGACTCCATGATGTCCAAAATAAGACATAGATCATTGTTTTATAATATTAAAACAATACAAATGGGTTTTCATTGTTTTGACTATGTCACATGTTCTTTTGAGTATGTGAGGACACTGTACAGATCTTATTTAGGGTGTTTTCATCCCCATGAACTGGGGATATACTATGTTTATAGAAGCCTTTAATTTATGTCTTATATAAATATTTTATCATTGATTATATTTCCACATCAGGTGGCACACATGAATGCCATATTTAGCTATTATGTGGATTTTGAATCTTTGCCCAGTATTGCAAGGGAGGTTTGATTACGAATCATGATAGGCAGATAGGATCATATGATGTATGATTTCATATTATTTTCAATGGGAACCTAGATTGAGCTATGAGGGGTTGCACTATTTAATGTGCTAGTAAAAAAGATAAATAGTGTTTTCATACATAGTCACATTTGGTGTAATTCTACGTAACCAACCCCAAAATTTTGTTCCAATAAGGTCTGTATGTGACTTTATATGAAAATGATATATGGTCCTTACCATGATAAGGGTAGACATAAATATTTATTGGTGGTGAGTTATTTGAAGATTCAACAGAGAAACTAAATAGTTATTTTCAGTATAGCCTCTTTAGTGGAATTATACTCACCTAGCCCAAATTGATACATGATATTTGATGTATTCCCTTATCTTGGGTAGGCAAGGGTCCATGAGGCAAGATTATATGTGATTCATGACTCTAATGTGGGATGGTATGGGGCCAAAATACTATATGATACGTTATACCTAACCTTGATATAGTTAGGTAAGCGACCTTGAGACCGGATGTAGTGTGACTTGGTCTGGTACTGGAGTATAATGGGGCTGATATATGTTGCATGTTACAACCTTTTCTATTAGTCATATTTTTATATATACCATAATATTGTTGTTTGACCATCATTATTGTTATTTAGTGGGATACCACCAAGATAGGATCTAGTGGACTGTTCAGAGGGTGCTGATACAGTGATCCTTAGGTGTTTATGGGATGAGGCCCTAAATGGTTCAGATGATCATGCTCTTCAGGTTCAGGATTCATCACAAGAGATAATGATGAAGATGGAAAGTTTGGAGATGGAAAACATTGGTCCATGTATTAATGAGACGATCAGGGTGATCTTGGTTCATTTCATATAGGAAATCGATAGGAGATCCTATGGAGATGATCTATCTATGGCGTACTTGAATCGAGAGTTCTAGTCTCAGCACCTATCACAATTTTGGAGTGAAGGTGGACCAAAAACAATTGAGAACCAGATGGGGTTGGTACAAAATATCTTTGACTAGAATGAGGAACCTCCATTTGGAGGGTTAGGCTGCTGACATACATGATAATAGAAAGAAATAATTCTTGTGGGATGTATAGGTATTGGCGAGTAGAACTAAGGGACTCTCTTAGAAGGATTTTGAGGCCAGATTCAACGACCACTTCTTGTAGAGACATTGAGGATAAACCGCCTTCCGAGGAGTGGGTTTACAGTGTAGTTCTTTTTGTCTAAGAATACAGGGCATGTTCTGACCCAATGTGATATGGTTCTAAAGTAGTGTCATGCATGCGACCAGATCATCCATTCGGAGAGGTTAAGTAGGAAGCCTTATTAAAAATGTGGGAGCCAAAGAATAGGGCGGACTCATAGATTTAGGGTTAGACTGAGAGTACTACCTAGAGTGGGTAGTTGGGATTTAGCTACACATGGATGTTAGGGAAAACTATTAAGGTGTGTGTGAACAGTCATGTGAAACCTCGTCAATTTTTAATATATCTGATTCACATAGATTTCTCATAGTTTAGAAAATTGATCGCCTTATTATGCATAGTGTGGTGCTCAGATAGTGGTCACCTTATGGTTGGCACACAATTATCCAAAATGTGCAGCCAAAACATGTGGCCCATTAAAAAGAGGGAAATTAATTTTTTTCCCCTAATTCACTATTTCCTTATTTCTCCTCCCTTTCCTTCCATTTACAATTCAAAATAGATAGAGCTCCCCCAAATTCCTTGTCCTTAGGCTTTCAAGGAACACGATCATCCAGACATTGATCTATTATCCATTAGTGGATACAGATTCATCTCAATAATACCTTCAACTTTCTTGCCACTATTTTATATTTATATCTCCACATTTAAAGGTAATTCCATGCAATCCCTTTTTATGAATTTTTTGAGAATTCATCCAAAATATCATTTTCATCTTATTCGGATCGATTTTTAGTATGATATCGAATGAGTGAGGGAATAAAATTATAATGAAGGTTGTTCCTAGCATTATCCTTGATTTTGTGAGTCTAATGGCGTTAATTTATATACACTGTGTTGGTTTTTCGGGAAAAAACCTAATTAATTTTATACATTCTTATTTATTTGTTATGATGATTAATTGAGACACCCATGGGAATGCTCTTTCTTCACTATGATACGTTAATCTGGGTAAGTGGTTTGGACAAATGTGGAATGCTTAGGGTGACTATAAATTTTAATTAAATCGAATAGTTATATTGGTTACTTTATTCCATGGGAATATAATGAGCTTGACCATAGAATTGAGGTCAGTGTTAATCATCTAGATTGAGGGGATGTGATTTGTCATGTTTGGATTTGATCATATACATAGAGTGACCATGATCATCAGGTTGAGGTGACATGGTCATTGGGATTTAAGGTGATGATGTCATCAAGATCGTTAAGAGGAGGTTGGTGTGACATGATTTTTTCTTTAACATCTGTAAGATGATATTTCGTTAAAATTGTGCCGAAGCATCTATGTATCTTTACAGCAACTCATAATACATATTCCTTGTATGAAAAATCAACTATAAATGCTCTCTACAAAGGATGATGAAGAGTAAGTCAATGTTTTAGTATTTTATTTTTTTTAATAAATTAAAGATATGATATCATAAAGTTACCATAATCTCTTCCCACGTTAGTGTCTTCATCTCGAAGACAACATGGTGCTGAGATTATACATGAATCGACATGCGTTTCCATGTGAAGAACACAATGTAGCTACTAAACATGGCTTTGTTTGGGGTAACATGTGGGCCTTTCTTATTCTATCCCACATCAAATTTGATGTCATTTTATTTCGCCTTAATGATTTTGTATAACACTATCAAACTATGTCACTCTTGTTTTTTTTCATCATTAGGGTATCATTGCATATCATTTCCTCTGTTTCCGCATAATCATCATGTTCTTTTAGATCGATAGAATTGACATTAGGACCAGCAAAAACATGTTGAGATACCAATTGTACCTCACCACTACGACCAATAGCAACAAGTTGAGAAACTTGTTGTTTCTTTGCAATGGGACCAGTAGATGTAGGTTGGGAGTCCTGTTGTGCCTCAAAATAAGGTTTATCAGTAGGTGCATAATTCATTATCTACAGAAGTGGTTTAACATTTAATTTAGATTACATAAATGTAGCAGTGAATAAATAATAACATAGTGTAACAAAGTGTATATTACCATAAAAATTACCTAATTATTGAACTCTATGTTATTTTAAAGGATGATTCTATTTGACCCCTCTATCGACCATGTAAATATCTTCATTGTGATGTCCTCTAACATATAAAATGACATCTCCATTAGGAATACTGCGAAATGATCGTAAAGTACCAATGAATGGCTCACCCAATATTGAAAATTCATCTAACCCTTTAGTTGTTTTGGACGATAATAGATAAATTGACCATTTTTTTGCAGGATCTGAAACATAATATTCGTGTACTGCCTATAAAACAATTATAAATTTGTCTTCTTTCTTTCCTTACCGAAATGTATTTTCATGAATCCCAATTCATCTTTTTTAATAGCACTCCTGTTATCAAGCCACTTTCATTGAAGAAACATCACATTGAATTTCATATAACTTGACTCCCATATTTGTATGATGATTCTAAAGTATAACATATTCACATATACTGGATTTCGGACCTTACCACCAGAAACATGCATCACTTCATCCATAAGTGTAACTCTACTATTCTCTATGATACTGTCTTCCATCCTATGGACCGAAGGCCTTCATTTTTTATTGATTTTTGATAATCCTCCTTTCAAGGGGTGAGGTGGAACCATAACAAAGCCCGTAGGCCTTATAAAAATTTATTTTCCCTTAGGCTTCAAACATTACATACAACCTAGAATAACTACTTGGAACTGCTCATCCCGATCCTCTTCATCACGAAATCAACTCTCCACCTTCGCATGGATGTTCGGATAGGTATTACTGGGTATGAACATGTTTGTCCCACTGGCAGGTGTCGTACCCTCTCATTCTTACAAGATATTTAGCTCATGCTTTGGTGAATGCTCCTTGCTCATCCTCTTTATAGATCTTGTTCTTTGTAGCTAGTCTTCTTTACATATGCACTTATGGTGGTCCAAAGGCTTTGAGGTGGCCCGAAGACCTAATTGACCCGAAGGAATTGGTGTCTTGAAGGCCTTAAAGGACTCGGGGACCAAATCGGTGGCCCGAAGGTCCAAACGGGGGCATATTCTCGGAACCTACAGTGCCAAAACAGTACCTGCTACATTTCCCTCTATAGTACCTACTACAGTACTTCACATTTCCCAATATGGTACCTTCTACTATACTGCTATAGTAAATTCTACAGTAGCTACTACAGTAGTGCTACAGTTCCAGAAATAATGTCTTCGCCTGGATTAGATCTTGGGTCTCCCGGATGCACTTACAATGTCCTTACCAACCGTGCTAACACTCAAGTGCTCCATGGTACTATCTTTATCATGTTCATTAGTATAGAATGTATAACCCTTAACTACATAGTCATTATAAGATAATATATACACACTTGGTCCTCTGGATATCCATTGAGGTCAGTCTAAAATTTAGTATATATTTTCATCTAACTTCTTAAAATTATAGTCCTGAAACCATCCTATAAATTGTCGATTATGTGTACCTAAAATCCACTTTTCATTCCAAGATGGAATGAAATGACTTAGGAATTTATTGGGGGTTTGAGCATAAGGTTAAACGTTGAAACTATTATGAAAAACATAAAGGCGGGCCTAATCCCAATCTATAATATTTATTGTTATAACCACACATCCAGAAATTCATTCACCATCAAGACGCCTAGTCTGAAGATATATTATTAGGCCATTGGTTTCCACACCAGATAGGTACATGGTGCACAATTCAATGTATTCTTCCACAATATATCGCTCTGCAGTACAACCCTCATACTGACATAAATTTTTGATAATCCATTTCAATATAATCATATACCGTCCAATGGGGTAAATCCATCTATAATGTATAGGACCACATAGTACAATATTTCTCACCAAATGAACCATCATATTAACCATCATATCAATGAATATCTAGGGGAGAACATTTCCAATTCACATAAAATGATAACAATATTACCTTCCGTAGTTGGAAATTTCATCACGTCTATTACTTTGTTATATATTCCATTGAAGAATAAACATTGAATCGTTATTGTATGGAAGCTCTTCTAGGGAAAAGAAAACATAAAGCTATCAGAATTATGAATTTTATTAGAAAATGGAATTCATGTGATTTCAGACCCTTTAATATAAATTCTCTCATTGAAACATTTTTATTGATATTTAATGAATATCCGTCTTGAAAAATTACGTAATTCAAGAAGTTGAAAAATGGATATCTCACCGTCTGGGAATGAGTGTAAGCGGCATGGGAAAAAATGATCATTTTTTACCCTTGACTGGTGCAAACTCGCCTCATATTCCCATCTCAACCATGACCATACTATCCTTAATACCATTATTTTTTTAGGTTCCTTTAGAAACATGCTGATGATACTATCATATAAATTGTTTCAACATGAATTACATCAAGAAATGGTGTCACATATAGACAATTATAGTATGGTAATTCCCGAAAACTAATATCTTTTCTAACTGGTTTTCATAAGGTTTTTTGAAAACATTTTACCAAATGTCATGTCCATATATTTTACATTCTAAAATAATAGATCACCTATTAGTGGATACATTGATGTACATTCTTCTAAACATCCATCAAATGATTTCATCGAATATTGATTAATTTGTAATCGGGGTAGAAATCTTTGATGTCCTTGAAACACGGTTTTCGATGAATGTATAATATTAATTGACTGTGTACCTTGTTCACAAATGAGAGACACTTGACATCCTTTAATTATATATGATGAATTTTTTTGATAAAAATAAATGTCATTTGTCGTCCTATAAATCATGGATCTCAATGTGAAATCTTCATTTTGTTTACACATCATACAATGTAACACCGAAATTCTACAATAATTTAAAATCATATATCAATAGAGGAAAAAAGCATTGATATCTTTACCTGGTTGTTTTGGTCATCATATTAGAATATATAACATGACGTATTTTCGTTTCATGCATAAACATGATGGTTTGTTATAATTTACCCAATTAACTAGACATGTACTATGACTGCAGATTTGAAAACCAAAAGGATTCACACTATCTGTAGATTAAGCAAGACAATGGTTTCCTGGCTCGTTTCCAAATTCAGGATACTCATGATCAATTCTCTACCCTTTAGGAGAGTTTAACAGCTGACCAAGTTTTCCATGATTTATTCTTTTATTTGCATTCCATGTCAATTGTCTACCAGTCTCCTAATATCCATATTGGTGCCTAAACCTTGGAATTATTGGAAAGTAACATAAAAAATTCATAGGAATGGATTCATCTTTCTTGTATCGATTAAACAAAACAATGGGCATTATTCAAGTGATTTTCAGTCCTTATGAAAGAGTATATCGTCATTTGGTAAGGTTTGTATTCTTTCCGAGATGTTACCCATCGATCAATGTATTAATTTGGGTTCGTATGTTCGGCTCAAGGGATTATTATCTTCATGGGGAAAGTCATTCTGGAGAGAAAGTTGTTCCATACAGTTGGCATCACAAAACTTTTTTCCTGCTTTCAAATTATACAGCTTCAGTACAGTTGTCAATGATGTATATTTTGTGCAACCAACATACTATGGAATCTTTTCCCAACTCTATAACATCTCAAACAATTTTGGGAAATCACAATGTACATCTTGAACTACCCTTGTCATTTCCTCAATATGATCTTCATCATCATTTAAATTGGTTATCACATCCTCTATATGATCGTCTTCATTGTTCATGCTTTTAATAATATCATATGATCCATAAAATTCTGTTATATCCCAACTACTACCTAAATTTTTTTTTCACAGTGTTTATTCCAAAATGTATTACATCAATTTATACTATGATAGCTCAGGTGTTCTTCTAACTGCTCTGGAGTAAATTTTCATGAATAACAACTGTGTAAACACAGAAAAAGGATTCGAGAAGGGTCATATGCCTAATATTTTGAAAAAATGATAATCTCTTTCACGCCATCATCATACTCTTTTGTCAACCGATTGGAATTCATCCATTCTTTTTTCATATTTATCAAATTTTATTCATTAATATTAATATTTCAAAAAATAATTACACATAATATGTTCAACTGGTGTCATCATCCAACCATAATAAGTGAAACTATATATATTAAAAAATATCCTTACCTCGCCATGAATTACTCAAGACCAATATAGATCACCCCCATCTTCCAACCATGTGATCAATGGAACTAGCTATGAATAACCATTGCACTATAATGTTTTAGTATCCCACATGTGATCTGTATGCGTTGTTATAAAATGGGTTTTTAAGTGATTCTATAGAAACATAATTTCACAAGTTATGAACTATGGTAGAAAACTAATATATGGAATTATTTTTAATAGTATTCATGGAGGTATAAATATTAATTACAGGTGTTGTTATGGTTATTTGACTAGGGTGTCCATAGAGTGTCCCATAGAGTCCTCTAGTGATGTTGTTTTCCAAGATTCATAATAATTTCACTAGAAAAAAGTGGTGGTTCAAATAAAACAGTTAAGTTTTGGATTTATATTAAATGGAGGAGGAACCAGAACATGGAAAAAATGGAATACCAATCATTCCAACAAACTGAACACCATACAAACACACAATTGTGCTCACAATCGCAAAATTATACAAACCAAACAAACACAATTTCATATTTTACAAAGCATCAAATATTCAATTATTTTTGTTAATTCAGGGGTTAACACGAATGTTTTATCATCCTTGGGCATTCATTCATTTGTCATGTATACATAAATTACTAATCATTATATTCAAATGTTCAACAGGAACCAACTAACATAAAATTTATTTAGTGCGCAAACAATTACCACCAATAGCCACAAATTGTAGTGGGGGCATTTACCATATACATATCAAATAATAACAATCAATATAAGATAGTAATAGCATGAGATCAAGAGGAAACCAATGATTAAGAGGAGGAAAATCACCGGGAAGGTGTCGTTCAGCTCACGACAGAGGTGCGTTTGAGGGAGAGGAGAGGTTCATGATAGAGGATATTCACAACTAAAAGAAAACATAAAATGTGAACTAATATGTTATAACTATCCAAAATAGGTCAAATTAGATTTAGTAAATGGAAATTTATAGTTAAAAAATTTAATTAGTAAATAGTAGTATTTATTTTTCCATCTATGATATCTTCCTCATGTTTATTTATCTTTTGTGAATCTAATATATTTATAGATGTTGAACTTATGAATGGTATATGTATGGTTTTTAGGGGAAAATGATTTTTTATTAACTCTTATTTGGGGTAAAATATTCCACATTGATAGTATTTTTTCCCATGGGATCATTACTATCCTATAGGGATCATAAACTCCTCATAGGATAGTGGAATGTATGGTAAGTTGTTGTTAATGATACCATCCTTGGCCGTATCATTTCATTTCTAATTGTATCTGACACATGTCCATTTAAATATAGGATAATAGGGTTCATACATGAATATATTCCCATCTCCAGTAGATTTATTATAGGGGTTTGTCTAAATAGTATCATATATGATAAATCATTTATAGAATGGACATTAGTGTAGTCACTGGTAAGGATTTCCTCATTTGTATGGTATAATTATTTCTTGAACCCAGTGTGTGAATTAGATAGAAAAATAATAATAAGTGATTAAAAAATATTTCATGACTTCATATCCTATTAAAAATATATAAGAAGTATCTTATAGTCCTCATTGAATCTTAATTGGTTGGGTTTGATTCATCATATTGTTACAACTGATGTTTAATGTGTAAATGATAAGCATGGGGTTTTGAATGATGTGGATATGTTTATGGAAATAATCATAAATGAACTAAATATAGAGGATAAAAAAGACATGCATCACAATAAAAGTCATTGGCAATCTGGGAAAACATGCATCACAACAAAACAGATTAGGCCATTCCACAATGTGTCCCAAATGAGAAAGAACTACGACCCAAAAGAGATGTCCACACCACAATGGTTCGTGGTGAAAACACATCAAGAATTCATGTGCAAGATCAAAACATATAACATAAAATCTAGGGGAAAGTAACTATGATCCATTGGATATCAATACACCATATCATTTAAGCATTCACATAGCAATGATCATCCTCCGATTCTACCTAAAATGGGTAAAATGAGAAACTAGAAAAATGATAAAAAATAGGGCATATTAGCTTAACAAAGTAGAACCCTGTATTACAACTAAATAAAACTAAAATAGAAGGAATACGAGAGGTAAAATTATCCTAATCACACCAATACAAGTGATGAAAGATGAAACAAAACCCGGGTGGGGGAGAACCGACGAAGATGAGTGGAGGGGGAGGGTGGCATAGCATGGAGGGGTTTTTTATGAGAAAAGGAGAAAATATAGTAAAACATAAAAGATTCATAGGGTAAATTTGGTAAAACATCAGTTTTGAAGGGGGTTCAAGGATTTTCTATAAGTATTTCAAAACCATGTGTAAAATATATATTATTCATTGTCCAAGACACACCATTTCCAAAGGATAATGCACATAGTTTAACAAAAATATTTCAAACCATGAAAATTACCTTTAAAAATTATTAATTATTTTTTATGGTTTTATAATGAACCTATCATGATTTAATCAATCTACGTGCCTATCAAACTCAATCACCACTATTGTGGTTCATCTTTATCACTAATCATGTGATAAACAATCTCCATAGGCTGCTACCCCCAAAACTATAATTTCAACTAATAAGATTTATGTGACTTTATTAAGAACCTAAGACACATATCAAGCCTCAATATATATTATAAAACTTCATTAAAGTATCCCACCTTCCAGGTTCTATATCTAACCCTCATTTTTTTAAAATGGGTTTTCCATGAATTGAAATAAATTCCACCTCCTCCTAAAAATTAAAATCCTAATATGGATGAGGTAGTATAAACTCCCCACCATTATGCTTATCATACTAGATATTCTCTAGTTGTAATAATATTGAATCAACACTATTGGTCATCTATTTGGCGTCATCAAAATTCATTCTATTGATTAACTCCTAATATGCTTTCAAATCGTTGCACACAACAAAAGCCACAATGACACCTGATCCAGATCAAAATCTCATAACCAGCACTGAGATGTTGATATGGTACACACATAATATTTCCCATCTTGAGAAAAGATCATGTCAATGTTTTGAAAATCAAACAGTCTAAGATAATCCCTACCATAATACCTAACTCATGAAAGCCAATTTCAATCCCTGGTGCCTCCCAACTACAAAATACATACCAAAATCCGTTTTCACATTTTTAATGACTCACATAGTGCCACTTACTATAAATCTTACCCACCAAATATTAGAATTATAGTATATTATCAGTCTTATCATTCATTCCCAAATTTCTAATCTCCATAGATACACCTCCACAATCCAAGTACAACAAAATGGTAGATATTTTCCATGTAAAGACTTAGATAGCTATAAAAATTTTCCATGAAAAATAGTATTAAATAAGATATTCATGTGTCAAATAATTACATATAACAACACATGATAGAATAAGTCAATCATCCTCCACCATAATTACCTCAAAAAGTTTAGAAGTCAGTAACATGTTGTCCCACATTCTAATCTAAATTACTAACTCGAATGGAATCCAAAAACCTACCAACAATACACATAATAGTCTAAACCAAATTTCTTATGTCATTTTACAATTGAAACCCCAATGAACCCAAATAAATAATTATTTACTTCCACATCCAATATTCCATTGTGTAATAGAGGATGATTTCTTCCTCGTAGGGGGAATCTTATGCTCATCTTAATATATCATGGTCTAATCTGACCCCTTATGTGATTCCACACCAAATCATTAACCCAATTAGAGTATCCATTATGTTATTACCTATAAACCATCGTGGGAAAAATGGAATCCTTTTTATACCAATTCACTTATATCCAGCTCAAAATATCCTCTCAGGCTCTAACAATGACCAAAAAACAACCTCTGGGATTCCAAATGGCATCCAGATTTCATAAAAACCACATGCACAACAGTATCCCGTGATTTCATGGCGACCCAAATACTATATATACACAAAAATTTCCTTTATAATGCGGAAGAGTAAAAATTCCTTATATACGAGACTCATTGGGAAGAATTTGTGCACTATAGAGAAGGCTACATGGATGGTCTTCAGATGAAGATGTTGTGCTGGAGTAGGTCGTGTGGATAAGGGTACTTCTCAATGAAGTGGTAGAGAAGGAGGACGATGAGGAAAATGACGAGGAGGAGGAGGCATTGGCGACAGAGGAGGATGAGTTAGTGGACAGAGGGGGCGGAGGAGTAGGAGGAGGAGGAGGTAGCGGTGGCATATGATGAGGTGGGGATGGGTCGCTGTAGAGGAGGGGTCACGGTGGAGGAGGAGGATAAGGCAGTGATGACGGAGGAGGAGGCAGAGGAGGGTCTCATCGGAGGATAATGACAAGGAAACAATGGTGGAGGAGGGGTAGGAAGAGGAGGGGTTGCGATGGAGTAGGGGTTGATGATGCAGGGATCAGCTTCCATAAAGACTTGATATGGTTTGTGGGAGGAAGAGCATGTTAGGGTTGTTTTTTAAATATTTCGGGAACCATTATCAAAAATAGTTAAAAGCGTTGATAAAGGCATGTTTTATCAATGATAAAATTAGAAGTAATTATAAAATATACATTTATTAGAGCTAAAAAATCCCTGATAAAGTACCTATTTATCAGCCCAAAAATTATAACACTGATAAAGACTTATATTATCCTCTATTTTTTAGCACTGATAAATATAATTCTTTATCAGCATTGAAAAAGCACTGAAAAAAGCATTAATTTATTTATTTTTTTATATTCTTATATATTTAATAAAAATTATATATAGAATAACTATATATTTATTTGTTAATAATTATAACTATAAATTGTACAATTTATAAATACTGGTATATAATTTTTTTTAAAAATATATATATTAATAAAATTATAATTTAAAATTTATTTGAAATGTATATATATGTCATTAAAAATATAATAAAATATATTTATTAATTATATATATTTAATGTAATTTTAAATGTTAGAACATATATTGTTTATATGAGTAACATTATGAATTAATCAATATACCACATCGATGGACAACGAGATTGAATGTATAAATGAATTCATGCATATGATGCATAACATATAAGCATGATCAATATATTTGTTAACCAAATTCATTGGAAAACACACATATATTCTGTAATTTTAATTATAACTTCATATATTAAAAATATTATATATTTATTAATATAATTAAAATATTAAATATATTAAATATACAAAATATAATAAAATCAATGAATTAAAACAGTAAATCTAATAAATGTAATAAATCTATAATTAATATAATGAATATAATAAATATATTACTTATTTAATTTTATTTATTATAAAAATATAATTATTTAATAATATATATATATATATATATATATAATCTTAGAAATACATTTTTTCAATTAAATAATTATATATATATACATATATTTGGGAATTATTACAAAATGAATATTAATTATAATTTTTTTTATTAAATGTAAACAAATAAACAATATTTTTGAATATAAATATAAAAATATTATATATATTTGTAACAAAAACGTTTATTAGTGCATGTTTTAGTACTGATTATGGGGATATATATCACTGATTTTATCTAGCGCAGATAAAGGCCCACCCCTTTATCATCACTTTCTGCTTATTGATGATGAATGGTAGTGCTTTCCATTACCTGTTTTGTGGTAGTTCTTTGATGTAGTTTTAATTATAAATAATAATATTATAAATATTCGCTAATAATCGGTCTTGTGTGTAGAACAAGCTTATCAAAGAATGTCTTTGTTCTGTATAACATAGGCTAGGGAAGTATTTCACGTATTTAAATATATATAACATATTTAATATTTTTAAATTATTAAATATATTATATGGTAATGGGATATTATAATTCCTTTAAACTTGGTGTTTCAAATCACAGATGATACCGAATAAAATTTTATTCTTTTGGAATTTCATGTTGTTACATTATCTGTACCTTAAATAAATTGCATCCTAAAAAATTAATGTTCATCTTGGAAATATAGGGTTTGATATTTTAAAATAAAATTGTCGAAAAAGAAACACTGTAATTTTATTTTAAATTTTATCATTATGATAAATGATAATAGTAAGTACAATGGTCATATGGAATAACATATAACTAGGTTTAAATGTTTGATAACATTATTGGAATGTTAAAATATTGATTTAGAGGAAAATAAAATAATTATTATAAAGATTCATTTGGGTCAATTATCTACAACATATGGATGATAAATATAAATTTTTGGGTTTAATAGTCATAAATATGTTATTATTTTAAAGGGAGTCGATTAAAAAAATTAGTATTAGGAATACATTTGATTTATAAGATTTTTAATACTAATAAATTCCTTCATTGACTAATAACATAAATATATATATTTAATTGAAATATTTTTATTTCATATAAAAATTATCATTACTTTATTAATATTTTATCAATTAAAAATTCAACATTTAATTTATGAAATAGTTATCCAAAAATTATCATTCACGCATGAAGAACTAAGATACACTTTTTGAAGATTGTATAATCCATTAAAAAGTCATTAAAAATAAATAAAACTATTTTCCAAAACCAATCCAGTGAATATTGAAATATCTAAAATAAAAAATTAATATTATGGGTCTATCATTAATATGTATTCATCAAATTGATTAATTGGAATTAATGATACTTTAACAAGGACATCATGTATGCCAGTGTTAGTCACAAAAACATTACAATCATCTGGTTAGGGGGTCAATCCCCACTACCTCACCAGATTCAATAGGTTGTCACCCCACTTGTGGTATTTCATTATTCTAAACTGTATTTATATAATTCTAATGACCTTATAAGAAATGTGATAAATATCCATTAAATTTAATGATTAAATAACCTTTCTTCTATGGTTTTCACTATAATCCATTTTTTAAAATGTATATTAATTTTATTTTTATATAAAACATTAATATTTTTATCATTTAAATGAATTAAATAAATTTTATATAATTTATTCATCATATTAATGATCCCTAAAACATATACTAAACTAATGATTTATATTTCTATAAATTTCTCCCCAAATATCCTTAATCATTTTATGTTCTCATTATATAAAATTGAAAAATGAGATGTTTAATACTTAGAACATATCATCATCATTATTCACATAATCTATTTGTGGTATAAATACATTTAATTTAATGAAGACATATGTGACTATATGTTAATACACAATTTCAATCTTAGGGTTATGTTCTTAAATCTATTTTTTTAAATGTTGATCCCATGGATTTTACTAAACTTCTTTTGATTAAATCTATATTTCCCCAACTGATGTAATACTAGACACAATGTCTACTACCATCACATTGTAATGATTATAAGGAATCACATCCTAAAGGGGTAAAACGTTTATTGTCTTGGTAAACCTGATACACACTATAGTCTTTTATTACAACTGAATACATTAATTTCATGATACTTTTTACGGAAAACATTATTCCAATATAGAATTTCCATGCATATCAATATTATTACACACTATTTATTTATGGGGAAAGTGGAAAAAATAAGGTTTAGATTAAATGCATAGTAAGTTCTATGTATATCTGGATTAATAATAAATCAATAATATTAATAAATATGAAAATTAAATAACATAACAGTCATGATATATAATCAATAAACTGTGATGAATTTGCATAAAAATATGGAATTGTAAATAACTAAACACACATTCATATAATCCATAGAATTTAAAGGTAATTAATAAAAATGTATAGAAATGTAATAACCCGAATCACATTCCATTCTAATAAATTTATAATTCATATTTGATATGGAAATTAAAATAAATGAAACACATGTCATTTAGTCAATGAACTTGGAGTGAAATTCATTGATAGATAACATAAAAAAATACAATGTATAATAAGAATTGATTACATAGTAATGGGGATTCTCAATTATCATACACTAAATTTCATAGGGACATAATACCTCAAATATAATGGTCCAACCCAAAGATAATTTAAAACATAATATATATACCTACTTTCATTGGCCGACCATAAATCTAATATCAACACCATTAACAAGTATGATTAAATCTTCTTTGAAAAAATATTGAATGGTTTGTAGCCAAATGAATTCATCCCATGAGACTATAGATGCGTTGGGTGAATTTTATACAATGGACATCAATCCATGCATTTCATATCCATTACATTCCTCGTATTTCAAATAATCTATTTAATAAATAAACAATATGCCTTCTAAAATATCAACATCGAGTAAACATCATTGATATATACATATATTCCCAATATATCAGATAACATTAAATGTAAAAAACATATGTTAAAATGGTATAAGATTTCTGAAATACAAATTTCCATGTTAAATGGTATACATAATTGGGGTAAATTTAATGTTTAATGATCACAGCGAAGTCAATATTTCATGGGTGATACCAAAATTATTCCAAGATAGCAATTTCAGTGATATAATTATCCATATAAATCATAATCCCTAAAGAGGAGGAATAATGATGGATTCAATACAATGTATCCAAGTTTAATAAAATAAAAAGATTATTTCTTTGACAAATGGAAATAATATAAAAATATATTTTAAAAAACTTATTAAGGAAAATATCCCTTTTATTTTTAGCTTCATTTTAAAATGAATTTTCATTGAAAAAACTTTTTAAAACTTTTATTAAAAAAAATTACCATATAATAATGTGAAGGAAACATTGAAGACAAGATGTAGGGTAAATCATTACATTCCCAAAAGGTATGAAGGTTGTTACTTTTTCACTATAATTTTATAGAAAGGTTATTTGTTTCGATAATTAATAAAATAATCATATGAAAACATTATTTTAAACTCCATTAATAATTTTGTTGATGTGAAAAACATTTTCAATGCATTTACCAAAACCATGGTTCTAAAAGAACACGTCTATATAAAATCTAACGAATTTTCTATAGAAGAGAGGAATGATATTGCGTTTTCATAATACATTTTATAAAACATTTTAAGCACCGATGAGTTTAAAAGTTATAATATTACATGAAAAATATAATTAATAACCATAGTTATATAAAATAAAAGTGTATAATGAAAATATACGTATAAATACCTTTAATAGAATTTAATGAATAAACAAACTTGATTGGAATGAGATTGTGAGGTAAACCATTATAATGATCATAACATTGAAGTTACAATCAATAAATGAAGATATTATGTGTATCAAATCTAAATTCACATAAAAGTATTGAAAAAAAATAAATATACGATCAATGTTATTACACCTATAATCATATAATATTAATGACAATGAGGATGTAATATAACCCAATGAAATTAATTGAGTTATGAAATTTCACTACTACTTAGTATCTTTGTGGTCAAATCCCATTAGATGAAATAATTCAAATTGATACTCAATTAAATATTAATAATTAAAAATAAATATAATTTGTTATAATAGGATCATAATATAAACCACAAAAAACTTATAAGTGTTTAATATATTGTATTCCTCATATAAGTGAATATAAAAAAATAATCCTTTACCATGATTTTATTTTTGGGTGAGCATCCATTAACCTCTATTATAATAGTTTTAAGAATGTTAGTTACTTATTCTTGAACCACACTAATATTCATAATATCATATATTAAATAATTATAAAATTTTATTACACGTTTATTGACTATTTTCATTATTTTCACAATTTTTTGTGTTAATTGCCTAGTTTTATGAGCCTGATTGACCTTTTTATTTTTGTTCATCTTATGTATGTCATGGTTTCATCATTTTTAAGTTGTAACCAATGATTAAAGTACCATATATATTATGTACATATGTATTTAAGATAATATATAAGATTTTTAGATACGAAATGAATGCATCATTCAGGTAGACGGTGGGAAATATGTTTGCAAGAATGATACATCTATTTTCATGTCATAATTGAAAGAATAAATATTATAGGATATATAATAATAAATTTATATTAAAATTAAATTAAAATTTATATGGAATTTATTTCACATATTATTATTAAAACTATCCAATATACATTCATAGTGTATCATGAATGAATAACATCACTTTGAGGGGGTTGTAGTCTATACGCCCACAAACGATGTGTAAGAACCCAAATCATCATTTCACGTATGTGTCTTGAATTATGTTGTTTTTTAGAAAAATGGGATAATTTTAGAAAATTCATAAGTACATGTCCTGTATAGAGGAGTACACGTTGAGTACTCAGTTCTTGTTGGTAGCTGTCTACTTTCTTTGTAACAGCTAGTACATGACTGTGTGAGGTGATCTGGAGACCACCTAAAGCGGGTTTTGGTTAATTCATGTACATAACATGTATATTAAATGAACCTTCCATGTAATTTTCTTTTTATTTGTTAAATCGTACATTGTTCATGTCTAATTCCCAGAATTTTCTTCTCCTAACCCCAAATGGGCCAAGAGAAACTGAGAGATATGACTCTTCTCCAAGCCCCCAATTCATCATCCGTTCTCCAAATCAAGCACCGTCGATTGTGTTGGAATTAACATGGCGAGTACATTCATTTTCTAGATCATCTCTTATTGATTTCTCTCCAATTGAGACTTATTTTAGGTTGATCTTTTTTACGTTTTTTAGATCTAAAGCATTCTAGGTCGATTCAGATATGAAGTTCAATTATATATATTGGACAATGTCGAGGTAACTAGATTTTTCTTTTCCGTAGTTTTCTTTGGATTATATGTGTGCACGGTGCTAATTACCCTTGTTTAGGGTATTGAAAATTTTGTAAATTTAACCTTGGTTGATTCCTGATATGGTTTTTATTCATGGTAGAGGGTTTGATCAAGAATTAGGTGTATTACTATGCTTATGGATGTGTTTTTCCCATGTCTATTTGATATTGGTTGTTGGGTCTACAACTGCCTATTAGGAAATTTTTTCCATGCCTAGTACTATTTGGATGGAGATGATATTATATGAAATATTTTTGATATTCATTGAAGCTTATTAGCCTTATTTTAGTAGATATTTCTTTGAATTATGGATATCGTTTATTAACAATTGTATTACATAGGGATGTGACAACTTGGTGTAGTCAGAACATTAGGTGAGTTGACGTTGAGGGGTTTCCCAAAGTGTCTGTTATAATTTTCATGTTGTGAGGCCATAGGGGGGAATGGATGGTGAGTGAAACCTCATAGCTTCTATAGTATTCTGTTATGAGACCACATGGTTAATGGATGCTTATTGCTATGTCAGAGAGTCTTTCGTAACGGATAAAAGACCACTGGGAGAATAGATTATGAGTACCTCATCATAAAGTATTTTCCATTGTGAAACAATAGGGGTAAGACTGTGAGAAATTTTCCAAAGGGTTACTTGTGAGTGATTTGATGAATGATTAATACATATAAATAAATGTAATTGAAACTGTAAGATTGTTTAATTTTGAGTATTTCATTGATTATTACTTCATTTTTTATGTTGTATGGAGTATATATATATATATTCACTGATATTTGGGCACATTTATTTTGGTGGTTTCCTACTGGGATTCATCTCACACCCTGTTTGGGTGAGGATTTTGGGTCGAAATAGATGATTTTGATGCAGGTGTATATAAGGGAAACTGCCCTTCTAATTTAGGTACATGATTGTTGGGGATTTAGAGGGCATGGGACCTATATGAGGCTTTCAATGCTGGTGGTGTTTCTTTTTTATTTGTAATTTGGATTAGTACTTTTTTCAACATTGTGATTTTTTGGACTTTTTCCTTTACATATGTGACATGAATCATTTATATATGTGTTCAACTTGTATATTTACATTTAGTCTTCTACTGTTTACTGATTGTATGATATTACTACATCGGTTGTTGTATATTATTGTTATTCCATTATGTTACTCGTCGATTGAGGGAATAGTTTCCCCACTGTCACACTCAAGGACCATGGTTCTACTTAGAAGCCTATGGCCTTTAGAGAAATGCGCATGAGGCCATGTGACCAACCAGGTACAGTGCACCTTTGGGAAGAACCCAAAACCAGGAAGTTACAAAGTGGCATCAAAGGAAGTTCCTTTCTACATTGACTTACTGTTTAGAGACTATTGGCTAGGATATGAAAGAATGGGTAGTTGGTAATAAGTTGTGCCCTGCAGTAGCTTAATCTTGTATATGTAAAAGCCATGTTACCTCGATTTTTGAAAACAAATCATATTGTAATATTTGATTTTATTTCACAACTAGGTGATTCATGTGTTTTGTGCTTTAATTCATGATATTATTGTGGTTCAATTTCTATTGAAACCTGATGAGATGAGGTTATGTCGTCTCATACATCATATAGGCATTGGCTAGAGTTCACATTTAATGCATTCGATTCATTCCATTTTGGGAGCATTACCGATTTCATGTTCTTGTGAACAATGTTGTGCTATATATGTATGTTGTTGTGATAGATGACTTGATAAAATACCTGACATTTGATAGTTTATTTCTAATATGTAATGATTCAATTGAATGGAAGTAGAACTTTGGTCATTGAGGCATTATGGTCCCACTTAGATCAAAATTTGGGTGATCATATTCAACATTAACTAAATTCTGTTATTATATGATATGAATATGGTTCCATGATTTGATTTATGGGGAGTATAGGCCCCCATAGATTGGAATTTGGAACATTAATGTTTGTTTCAGTGTTTTTATGGGGTTCCAGAGTTGTTTTCAAGGCTTACTGGCTGGAAAACCCCAGAATACATTGTGTGTGGTGATGAATAGAAACCATGTGTCCTTCTGTTCTAGAAGAGAATGTTTTCATAAGTACACTCTGTGTATTGTGTGTACATGTCGTGTAGTATTTAACTGTGAGACTGGCTATGTGGGTAGAGAAAAGGGTTTATTTTTTTGTGGAACACACTATTTATAAGGCCATGTTGTAAGGATTGTGTGTCAAGCCATGGGGACAACATCATGGGTGGATGAAACTTATGTTTTACAAACCGTTTCTTGTTCTTTCACACAATGTAGAGTAGACCATGTATCTGGTCGTGAAAATAACAACACAAGATGGTAAAATCCTTCTAGTACACATTGTTTCTTCCATAAACACATCGTGTAGTTTTATTCTATGAGAACCATGTGTTTTAGGTTTGTTGAGGAACTCTAGAAGGGGGAGGTGGAGATCCAAGTACACACCATGTCAATAAAGAAAACACCATGTGTATGGGTTGTTACACAACTAGGTTTAACAGATGCACAGTCCCTTGTAAAGGATTAGGGGAACATGTCGTGTAGGGGTCATACATGCTATGTATCCATGTTTTGAAAAACATGAATGTTTTTTTATCATGTTACTTTAATTCATTTCAATGTATCTGTCCTTGGTAATATTTAACTATGGTGTGTGTTTGACCTTGTAGAATCAGGCCACCGAGATGCCCTTTGGCTTTATTCCAGATATAGGGCAACGATCAAACACCTAACATAAGGGATCAAGGAATACCAGAAGATCTTCCCATCATGCCTATCTTGGAACAAACCGTTATTCTGGATATAGGTTTTGATGCATAGTTATGAGAAGGATTATTTAGGATTATGCAAAATTTCATGTAAGCATCACATCTTGCCATGTCTATGGCACAGTTGTCATAGGGATTTCAGAAGCTTCATCCTCCAACTTTCTCTAGGGATGGAGGACCCCAAGCTACAGATTCACAGATAGAAACCAATATGTCTATCTTCAAACATCTTGAGATGCCTCTACAGATGAGGGTGAAGCTATACCACCCCAAGCTTCCCAATATGCATCTCTTTGAATAATACAATATATTGAGTTGTATGAAACTTCGAGTTCTAGCACACCCCGACCAATCAAACAACCTATTATGAAATGTAATACCCAGTTTTTTAAATTTAATATATTTTATTTATCAAAATGTAATTCTTTTTTGGATTCTAAATAACAAATCATCGTTGGGTGAATTTTTTTATTTTCTGTAAACATTCGATTTATGATTAATAATGAACAACCATGTGTTAATGATTAAAACCAACTTTTTTTAACATAATTTTCTTTATTAAAAATTATTTTATATCAAAAAAGATACATAATACATATTTTAGTTAAATTTAATTCATTGGAGTAATTTTATAATAAGATTAAAGGTATAAAATTTTACTGATCTCTTTAACGTCTTTTACCCACCTTCTAGGAATGTTAGAAAATTTGAATAAAACGTAATTTTACCGCTTTTGGGAATTGGATTTCAAAAATATTAGAGTCAGAATTGAAATCATTATGTAAAATTTGGTTTAATAGGATACAAATACTTTTTGGTGAATAGTATCTTTTGAATTTTATTTTCCACAGTTAAATTTTAATAGGGTAATTAAAGGTAAAAATGTTTTTATAATTACCTTAACCGATTTCCTAATTCTATTGTATAAGTTTATTTGGATAAAAATAAAACTATGCAATAAAATATGATCCTTTTTGATCCACTTAGATTAGATTAGAATATTTACTATTATTTTATTTAAAGAAGAGTTAAAAGTTTAAAATTCAACTATTAATAAAAAAAAATTTTAATATAGGGTTATACATAAGATAAATTAGAGTATAAATATTCATTATAATGCTAAAAATATTTTTTACATCATGGTATTTTATTTATAATTTTTAGACATTATATAATTAAATTTTTTTATTAGACAATTATGATGCAGTAAATACCTTACTAGTGAAAGATTAAAATAATTAATATTATAAATATCAAAATAAATATAAATTGAATTTTTTAATGCATTCCACTAAATTTATAGGTTATTAAGACATTTTATTGTCTATTTAATGTATTTTTTTTTCTAATTTATCATGTTTTTCTACCTTTAACAAAAAACCAATCACTAAATCGGGTCAAAATTATTATAAATGCGTTCTCAAAACAAATACTATTTTATTAAATGAAATAATATTAATAAAATACTTAGGATTGGTCACAAAACATAGATAATAATATATATGTAATTAAACAACCACTTAGGATTATCTTTGATTTATATTGTATGATTATTAACCATTTATTATAATAATAAAAGAAGACAAGGTAATCGTTAAAGTATTTAACTATGAGTTAAATCTAAAAGGTAAGGAAAATATGGTACAATAAACATATTGAACACCTAATTTTTGACATTTTCTGACCCCTAATCACATTATCCCCCATAAGTATTATTTTGGAGTCATTCGGTAATGAAAATTAATTTATAGTAAAATAATATTTCAATCATTTATTAATGTGCCCCTCACCTCTCTTGTAAAATGGAACTTCCCCTTCACTCAAATTCACACATTTAATTCCATTTCGCTCAGCCATACCCTGATAAAATATCCTTAAAACTACCCTCAATTAATTATATAGAACTTACTTTGATCAGAATCCAACCTAAAGAGACAATTAAATCAAATCAAAAGGAAGCACCGGAAGAAGAGGTAATGGTTTTATCACCTCTTTCAACGTTCTTTTATTCTTCCACTTCCTCTTTATTTGTTGATTCCATAGGAAAATAATAAATCTAGTACCATATACATACATTAATTTTATTATAAATATAGTACAATCATATTCATTATTCAATCGATCCTATGAATGAAAATGTCACCAGACGTGCGTACGTACGACTTACTATCTCCAAGTTGTGGTGTAGTTTGTTATTCAACACATAATTATTTGGATGGGTATAATAAAGAGTATAATTGATGTAAATAATAAATATAACATGTTAAATTTTCTTTATATATTATATACCATCCAATTAAATATGATTTCACAATCAATATAATGATATTGTCTCTCGTGCATATGTATGTATTACCATCTCTACGAACGCGACAAGATTCATTCCCCATGGTAACCATTCAAGAATAATATTAATTTTATGGTTAAAATAATTTTTAATAACATAATATCATTCTAGATATGAATCTAATACATCTATCCATAACAAACAAGACTTACCTAAAAACCATATAAATGAAAACAAATCAATTAACACCTGAAAGAATGATACTACTGAATTATTATAAACCAAGAAATATTAGAAGATCAAATATGATATCATATTTAGTTATGTGGTTCTGTTATATTTTAATAAAGATTATTTAACTATTATGCAGGAGTATAGCGTACCCTCGACCTAGGAAGGGTGCAATGTATGGGTTAATTTTACAATCTCTTTATTAACTGATGTTTTTTTTCTGAAAGTATCTACAGGGGATTTTTTTATCATCCACATCTGTGTTTATTGAAAATACATTTAAATCATTTTAATATTTATTATAAAATGGTTTAATTTCATTTATCCCCTTTTTATACTTCTTATAAAATAGTTTTAATTAAATCTTTCTATCGCATTCCAAAAAAGGTATTTTCTGAACTTTTTGAAAAATTAAGGAAGGAATGTTTTTCAACTTATATGGTGGGTGAAACAATTATCCACCGTTATAACACCTTCTCTGCTTCCCTTACAATATTTTCAGAATATTTTCAAAATAAATGTTTTATTTTGTAATTATGTTACTTTTAATTGATTTCAAAATAAAAAAAAATATTTCTCTAAAATAGTTTTGATTTCACTTTTGTCATCATCCTTTAATGTACTGTAAACTTGTATGAAGATGGTTTATTATGATATAATCTTCCATATTTTATTGAAGTTTTTTTGATATGTTTGAAAGTGGATGTGTTATTTATATACAATTCATGTTTTATGGTTAATGTATATACATTTCATATTCAATTTTTAATATGAATGCTTAAGTTATGTTTCATTAATTTCAGACGATGAATGCATTGGGATTAGTAAGTGATGGGTGGAGCACGTTATAGCTCCTAAATGCATCAATAGGTCTCATGGGACAATCTAGTGTCTTGGAACATGTCCTTAAAAAATATTATTTTTAGTCTTAGAACGAGGCCTTGAATATGTGGATATGAGGTCCATCATTATGAATTTCATCGTTATTAAAATATCTCTTAATATTAAATGTGATTATTCAACAAGTTTAATATCCATGTAAATAAGTAAATGGAATTATTTGATTTAACGTTTCCATATTATGATGATTTTAATGTTTTAAATGATTGTGTTTTAGTCTTATATATTTCCTTAAATGTTTATACTTTTTTGTGATAGTTTCTTCAATATTTTTATCCTTACTGAGCAACTGACCTCACCCCTTTCTTATGTTTCATTTTTCCTAGGATGTGAAAAATTATATTATGATTGACCTGTAGGGATAAGATATGTGATATGAGTGTGTTCAAAGGTGACACAATGATGTTTATTCCATTTCATAATGTAATTTAAAACATATGTATGTATCTAGTACTTCCAAGGATACAAGACTAATCTATCTATCAGGACATGATACTTTATGATCATGCTTATATTATGTAATAATGCATAGAATATGGGTAACTAGGGTCGGGGCATTACAGATTTATCAGAGAATTTTTTGTACAAACCTTGGAAACTGGATCCATAAAAATTATAATTATAGAACTTTACACTGTGACAAACATTGAGAATTAGAATAGAAGAACTTCCTTGAATTTTGGTAATGTATAAATTTTGTTGTTTTTCTAAGAAATGCATCCCTTTTTGGATGCTAGTAAGTAGACCCAGCTCAGGAACATATGTACCTACGGGTGAAAACTCGGACAAGGTGTTGCGGGCCTGAACTGGCGTATCCCGGTACATGGTAATGGGCCATGTTGCACTTTTGGTTAAAACACTCCCTTAGGATATGGTAATGATAATTCACGTTTTTTACAAACAATTATGAATTATTTATGATTAAATACTTCTGCAATGAAAACAATTTTTTTATTATATATTATATGCATAATCAGATCAATTTATTATTAGTATTTTCCTATTTTAGAATTATGTGTTGTGATTCATAAAATATTCTACTATATTCCATTGAATAAAAATGGTGCCTTGTGGAAGGAATGGAAACAGTATCAATGCACGTAATCCAAATAGCGATTTCACTCTTATTCAAGATAGTTATAGTGGAGATGGTAATGAAACTAATGCCGAACAACTTAAATCCATTTTGGGACAACTCACCCAGGTTTGGAATAATAACCGTACCCATATGGATCACCCATATCCACAACGTGGAGAATCAATGTTAGACCACTTCATGAGGAAACAACCACAAAGAAATCAATTGGACTAAAAATGAATTTGTAGCTGAAAAATAGATATGTTCCATACACATGTTGTTTCATTCTTTAGGGAGTAGTGAAATGGATAATGTTTTCATGGATTTTTATCGCCTCACAGGAGATGCAGATCAATGGTGGTCATTAATTCAAAAAATATAACTATAAAAAAGTATAAAATATTTAATGGAGGGAGTTTAAAGAGATTATATTTGAAAAATACATTCCTTATGATCATCGACCAGATATGTAAAGAGAATTACTATGTCTAAAGAAATTGGATTATGAGAATGTTGCCACATATGAGGCTATGTATACAAGGTATTCAAGGAATGTTGCATATTATATAAAAAAATTGGGTACAATAGTGAATGCGGCACACAACTCAAGGAATAAAATTACATTAAATTGAAAGACAAGGGACTTGACCCCGCGACATGCTCCTTACCACCCTTACATTTACCACCCCACCACCAATGGTGGGGCCATGCATCAGATTATATACATAAACAAACGATTAATATTTTTTTTATTTTTGATGTTTTATCACCATTTCTCTATTGATTATTAGTTTCAAAATCTTTCTCATCACATTAACATATTGTCTCATGTTCTATCAAGACAAAAAAGGATTTATCTATGTCTTACGACTCTAAAAAAACGGAAAAGAAGTGATATACTGAACACTATGGAAATGGAAATAAGTTGAATAAGGGAAAATATGAATTTCTATCCTGCTGTAAATGTGGGAAGAAACACCCTGGAACTTATTTTAAGGGAATTAGAGTTCATTACATGTGTAGTGAAAAAGGCTAGCAATCACATGATTACAATGGAGTGAAAGAGGTTGTCAATGTGGAATTCTACAATTATAGAGAAATTGGGAATTATTCAAATGAATGTCCTAATAATAAAAGATCATTATCTCAAAAAAATACAAGGGAGCGAGGACAAGATTATGTGATCACTCCTGTAGTGGTTTAATCTTATAATGACATGGTGGTAGGTACTTTAATGGTTTCCTCAAATTTATCCAATGATTTATTTGATTCTGGATCATCAAAATTTTTAATATCTTCTAATTTTTCTAAGAAAATTATATATTTACAATTTGATGTAATGAGGGAGTTGTCAGTCAAAACTCCTAAGGGTAGTATCATTGAAAAAAAAGATTTTATCAGATCCCATTATGGAATATAAATGTGCTTTATCTACTAATCTTATTATCATACCCATGATGGAATTTTATATCATCTTTGGTATGGATTGGCTTTCAGAACATGATGGAAAAAACAATTTTAAGAATAAGGTGGTTACATTTTTTGATAATGATAAATAATACCTTTTCATTAGATAAGAAACATCAACATATTACTCTCATATCGATCCATCCCATATATCTCAACTAAATTCAATTATTGGGAAGGAGGTAGTAAAATAACTATGGGTCAGGAAATGATTTTTCATATAGAGGATGTACCTACTTTCCGAGAATATGTTGATGTGATTCCATAGGATTTACATGGACATCCCCAAGAATGAGTAATTGAGTTTTCTATTGATTTAATTCCTTGTTCATGGACCATATCTCAGACCCCTTTAAGAATGTCCACTATAAAATTAGTGTAATTGATGAAACAACTAGATGAATTTTATAATAACATATTCATTCTCCCTAGTGTTTCTCCATGGGTAGCCCCTTTTATTTTTGTTAATAAGAAATACAGATCTATGAGGTTGTACATTGACTACAGAGATATTAATGCTATAAAAATAAATAAATTGATTATCCTACCATTCATTGATGATTTATTCGATCAACATAATGGAGGACAATATTTTTCAAGGATCATCCTTTGATATGGATATCAATAGTTGTTCCTGAAGAAGGAAGAAATTCCAAAGATAACATTTCATACCTAGTATAGGCATTAAATGTTTATAGTAATGCCTTTTGTACTGACTAATGAATCCTCTATTTTTATGGATCTAATGAATGGAGTTTTCAATGAATATCTTGATGAGTTTTTAGTGGTATTAATTTATGATATATTGGTATACTCAAAAAGTGATGAAGATCATTAAAATCACTTGTGCACAATTCAATAGAATCTTATATGAACTGAATTATATGGGATGTTTATCAAGTGTGAATTTTGGATTTAGGATATTTCATTTCATACCCATATTTTCTCTAAGGATGGAATGGATGTTGATATTTAAATGACAATGTAAATCCATGAATGGACAACACCAAAAAGTATAACCGATTTACGTAGTTTAATTGGTTGAGTAGGTTATTATCGTCATTTTTCCAGAATGTTTCCCAATTGGCTAACCCATTAACCAAGATCACACCTAAAGGAGTTAAATTTGTTTTTACATAAGAGGGTGAATAATGTTTTGAGTAATTGAAAAGAAGAGTATTCACTATTTTTATCTTGACTCTACCATCAAAAAATGATGGGTTTGTTATTTATAGTGATTCTTCAAAGAAAGGACACAGCTGTGTCCGTATGCAGAATCATATATTTATTGACTATTCATCAGGATAACTAAAAATTCATGAAAAATACTGTCCTTCACAAGATATTGAGTTGTCATTTATAATTATTGCTCTGAAGATATGGAGACACTATATATATTGTAAAAAATGCGAGATATATACTGATCCTAAAGTTTCAAGTATGTTATCTCACAGATAGAACTCAACATGAGGCATAGAAGATGGCTTTAACTACTCAAGGATTATGATTTCACTATACACTACCACCTGGGGAAGGAAAATAAAGTGGATGATTCTTTGAGTAGAATAGATCTTGTATTTTTGAACAATATTAGAGTTGAATGGGATCATATGTTCAGGGATCTAGTAAAGATAGATTTGGGAATAATCATAGAAAGGTAAAACATCAATACCTTTTCATATGGTTGTCAATATATCTTAACTATAAAGAATAAAATGTTCACATACTGATGATGAGGAGTTTCTAAAGGAAATCAATGTTGTGAATTATAGGAGAATGATATATTTTGTATATGAAGATGGAATATTGAAATTTGGTCAGACAATAGGTGAAGGCTGGAATACAACATCATAGTGAAGTCATCAAACCTATTTCGATAAGTTTGTTTAAATGGGATGATATTATGATTGAATTTTTCATGTGTATACAAAATACTACTAGAATTAATTATTCAATATGGGTCATTGTTGATAATCTTACCAAGTCTCCTCATTTTCTTTCTAAATGACAAGATTTAACCCGTGGACATTTAGCAAGAATATATATTAATGAAGTTGTAAGAATTCATGGGGTTGTCCTATCAATTGTTTTAGGTCAGTATCACTGTTTCACATCTTCTTTATGGAAAATTCCACATAAATCCCTAGACACTGAACTTCATTTGAGCACTATATACCACACCCAAACAGATGGATAATTAGAACGGACTATTAAAACCTTTAAAGGCATTTTTATATCATTCTCACTTGATATTCAAGGTACGTGGGATCAATATTTACCACATGTAAAATTTTCTCATAACAATATATTCCATTCAAGTGTCCCAACAACACCATATAAAGCATTATATGGAAAGATATTTTTCATGCTATCTTTTTGGGATGATATTGATGAAAGAAATCATTAAGGCCCAAAACATGTCGAGGAAATAATGGAAAAGGTGAAGATTAACCAAACCCACATCAAATTAGCTCAAAGTATGAAATGGAGCTATGTTGATAACCGAGGTAATGATTTCTAATTTGAAGTAGGAGATCATGTTTTATTGAATGTATCTCAATGGAAGGTTGTTTTACGATTTGGTATGATGGGTAAATTAAGTCTCGGTTACATCGGGCCCTTCGAAATTCTAGAATGAATTGGAGTTGTGGCATTCAATTTGGAAATTCATATTTGTCTCTCCATAGTTCATGATGTCTTCCATGTATCAGTGTTGAGAAAATACATGTATGAACAAATTCATGTACTCACATATGAAGAAATAGAACTAAAACCCAATATTTTTTATTATGAAGTTCCTATCTAGATTCATAATACCAGAGAACAAGTGTTGGGATATTGGATGACTAGTCTGGTGAAAGTTCTATGGAGAAACCTAAGATGTAATTGATAATGTGGGACCCTGAGAAACACAGGATAAAGAACCACCTGGATCTTTTTATGCCATTATATTATAGAAATGTGTAGGATGAAATTATTTGAAGGATGGAAGAATGTAACACCCGAAGCAAACCCGGTATGTTTCTCTTTGAATAATAATATATCATGTGTTGTATGCAATTTCGAGTTCTAGCACAACATGACCAATTAAAATATCTGTTATGAATAGTTATAAACTGGTTTAAAATTTTTTAAATTTTATTTTTCAAAATGGACATTGATTTTTTATTTTAAATATAAAAATTATTTTAGGGTGAATTATTTTTATTTTTCTAAAAACTATCAATTTTTTTAATAGTGAATAACACTACCGTATAGTTTAAAGAGAAAATTTATTTAAATAAATATTTATTTTATGTAAATTTATTTGAAGTCAAAATAGATACAAAATATATATATTATTTCAATGTAATTCATTTGATTCATTGTATAAAGAAAATAGATGTATAAATATTTATTAAACTTTTTATCCTCTTTTACCCACCTTCTAGGCACGTTAGAAAATATTCATAAAATATATATTTACCACTTATGTGAATTTAATTTCAAAAATCTTAGAGACACGATTTAAATGACAAAATAAAATTTGGTTCAATAGGATGAAAGTAATTTTTTTGTGGAGAGTATCTTTTGAGTTTTATTATCCAGAGTTAAAAGTAAGTACAGTAATTAAAGGTAAAAATAATTTTATAATTACCCTAACACACGTCCTAATTTAATTAGATATGTTTATTTCGACCAAAATAAAACATAGTAATAATATATGATCCTATTTGATCCACCTGGGTCAGATTAGGACATTTATCATAATTTTATTTGAAGAAGGGTTAAAAGTGTTAAATTCATCTTTTAATAACTAAGAATTTTAATATATGGTTACACCTATAATAAATTAGACTATAAATATTCATTAGAAATATAAAATATTTCTTACATCATTTTATTTCATTTATAATTTTTATACGTTATATAATTAAGTTAATTTATGACATAATGATGATGTAATAAATTACTTTTTAATGAATAATTAAAATAATAGAAATTATAAATATTAAAATAAATTTAGATTGAGACTTCTGATGAATTGAAATAATTTTATAGGATAATATTAAATTTTATGGTTGATTTCATATATTTTGTTTTCAATGTTACCATGTTTTTTGACTTTCACCAAAACAAAATACTAAATAGTGTCAAAATTGACATAAATGAGTTTTTTAAACTAATAATATTTTATTAAATGATATAATATTTATAAAAATACATGGATAATAAAAAGAACATTTATATTTATATATATTTCAATAATGATCCACATGGGGTCCTATTTTATTTATATAGTATGTTTGTTAACCATTTAATATGATAATTCATGAAGACATGGTAAAAGTGAAACTATTGAAGTCAGAGTTAAATCTAAACGATAAGGTTAATATGGTGACCTAGACTTGTCTAAAACCTATTTTTTGAGATTATTGTGACCTAGACCCACCTTAGCCTCTATATAAATCCTTTTTGAGGCATTAGAAACTGAAAATTACTTTATAGTAAAATAATATTTTAATCTTCTCCTAATGTTCTCCTCACCTCTCTTATAAAAGGGTACTTCCCCTTCTCTAAAAATAAAACATCCAAAGACAATTGGATTGGAAAAACCCTATTAAAATATCCTTTAGACTTCCCTCATTTAAACCTAGATTCCATAAATTTATTATAATAAAACCAAATGATCCATTTTGATCAAATTAAAAAAGATTACTAGAAGAAGAGGTAATAATTTCATCCTCTCTTTAAAGATATTTTCATCTTCCACATCCTCTTTAATTGTTGTTTCCATACCAAAATAATAACTACAATACCTTCAACATAATTTGATGTTATTATAAATTTTTTACAACTATAATCATTATTCTATTCATCCTATGAATGTCAAAGTCAACATATGTGTGTTCGTATGACTTACCATCTCCACATCAGGGTTTAAATTGTTATTCTACACTTCATTAATTGGATGGGAATAATAAAGAGTATAATTGATGTAAATAATAAATATAACATGTTAATTATTATATATATATGTTATAGCATACAATTACATACTATTTCATCATCAATAGAATGATATTATTGTTTATGTGTACGTACATATTACCCTCTCCACGGACACGATAAGATTCTTTCCCCTTCGTAACCATTCAAGAATAATATTCATTTTAAGGTTGAAAATAATGTTTAAGAAAATAATATTATTCTATATAAGAATAAATTACATCATATCCATAACACACATTATATACATAACAAAATATAAAAATTAAAATGAATCATTTTACACCCAAAACAATTATACTATTGAAATATAATTAGCAAAGTAATATTACAATATAATATATGATATCATATTTATTTATTTGGTTCTTGTGTAATTTAATATGAATAATTTAAATATTATACTAGATTTTAGAATACCCTCGACTAAGGAAAATTACAAGGAAAGGTTTAATTTTACAATCTCATTATTATCCAAGGGTTTTTTTATGTAAGAATATACTGGGACATATTTATCATCCACATTAGTGTTTCTACAAAATGAATTTCAAAACATTTTTAATATTTTTTATACTAGATTTTATATTCATTTATACCCTTGATTTAATTTTTATAAATTTTTTTGAAAGTAATCTTTCGGCTGCTTTCCAAACAAGGTACTTTATGACCTTTTCGACCAATTAAGGAAAGAACGTTTTATTAACTTGTATGGAAGGTGCGTCTATTTTACACTATTTTAAAACCTTCAAAACTTCCCTTTAAAAATTATTATAATATTTTCAAAATTAATGTTTTATTTTATAATTATGCGACTTTTAAATGATATCAAAATAGAGAGATATATTTCTCTCAAATAGTTGTGATTTCATCTATGACGACATCATTTGATGGATATTAAACTTATTTAATGTTAATTTATTAAGATACAATAATCCATATTGTATTTTAGGTTTTGTGATAAGTTTGAATATAGATGTTCAATTTTTATTCCAGTCAAGGTTTATGATTAATGTATTAATATTTCTTATGTTATTTTTAATATGAATGTTTATGTTATGTTACATCCTTTTCATATGAAGAATGTATTGTACATAGTAAGTAACAGGTGGAGCCCTATATAGCACCTCGATGCATCTCCAGGTATCATGAGACAAACTAGTGTCTTGGCACATGTATGTGAAAAAATAATATTTGTATTATTGGAATGACCCCTTGACAATATGGTTTTGATGTCTGGAATTTTTCATTCTATCATTATGAAATTAGATATAGATATTATAATTGATTATTAGACTATTAGAATATCAATGTAAATAAGTAAATGTAATTATTTTATTAATCTTTTACTCATTATGATGAATTTTATGTTTAAAAGTCTTGTGTTTTATTCTTATACATTTACATAAATATTTGTTCTAGTTTATGATTGTTTGGGATATATTTTTTTACCTTACTGAGCATCTAATCTCAACCATTTCATATGTTTTATTTTTTCCGGGATGCAATGAAGTATATTATGACTGACTTGCATAGATATGCTATGTGATATGAGTGTGTTCAAAGGGGACACAATGCTGTTGTTTTTCCATTTTGTAACGTAATTCTATACATATTTATATTTCTAGTACATCCAAGGTATCTAAATAGATCTTTCAATTAGGACATGATCCCTTGGGATCATGCCAATGTTCTGAAATAATGCACCAATATTGGGTAACTAGGGTCGGGGTGTTACAAAAGCTCTCTACGTATATGATTTCGGATTCCTCCAAGAGATGGTGGGGTGTGATATCATAGTTTAGACATTAGTGGGTTGTGTCTTGGAATGCATTCCATCGTACCTTCTATGAGTAATTTTTCCTAGATACTTTTAGGGCTGACTGAGCCCGAGAGTTCATGAGTTTGGGGCAGGTTACACTCTCATTCATGGAGTATTCTTCCCTCTTCATAGATCTATAGCGCTTCACACCTATTATATGTGGTGATGAGTTTTTAATGATATGGATGTTAGAGGATGGCCTCAATCATGGAATCTGATCTTAGGAGAACATATTCAGGTAGACTTCCATAAATTCTATAGTCAACCAACCATTGATCACAGAGTGAATCCTAAGGGATCCGAGAGCTATAATCCAGTGAACATTAGCATCCAGAGTTGTTATTCATCAGTATGATAGTAGGAAGTATCATATAGAGTCTATGCGTGGATATTTCAGTAGGAAAGATACTCTTTTAGGTACCTAGGTGGTATGCTACCAGTGCATAAAGAGCAGGCATACGAGGTAAAATTGGCCAAGAGACTCAATGGAGTGCCGATCTTGTGAAAAAATGGGTCATCATCAGCATTTCTGTTAGTTTATCCCAGTAGAAGCCTATGACATGTGTTATATTTTGACTCTTCATGACGAAGCAGGACCACTAGTCCCACATTAGACTGTGGGATGGTGTTCTTTCGGACATTCAGGCTTATGAGGTTGTCGTGGCTGCAGTGGCCAGACATAGGTTTTTTGACATCTATAGGGTGGATAAGCTCAGGGATCTCAAACATTATCACAGGGCTGTGGCATAGGAAAGGATTTTATGCTAGTGCAGACCCAATAGGATTAGGATCTCAGAACCTCTATAGTTAAAGGTACAATGAGGTTTTCCTTGTTTTTAGCTTCTCCACTACCATTATATTATAATGATTTCTAGGGATCAAATCATGATGGAATGAAAAGTTTAGTTGTCTTGTTAATTTAGATACCTATATGATCTTTATATTAAAAATTAATACACTAATAACATTAATTTTTTTTTGTGATAATAGGTTTACCATTAAACATATATTTGCAAATATTTCTTAGTACACTCCTTGGATTCTTGTGGAAATCTAACAAAATAAGGTTGGTCTAAAATTATTTTTAAGAGATATTATAGTTGAATAATAAATAAATCAATAAGAATAATCAACATGGAATGGTAATAACTGAAAACACATGAAATATAATCAATAAAATACCAAATAAGTTAAAAAATTGATTATTTAAATTACTTGAAAAACATGACATATAATCAATAAATTAAAAAGGATATGGACTAAAAATATGAATTGGTAGTAATTGGAAATAAACATCATTCATATAACTGGATAAGGAATAGTCAATATAGGCATATAAATAACTAAAACACATTCCATTAAATCAATGCACTGATAATGAAATGAATCCCTAATTTTTATCAAAGAAAAATTATCATGAATTATAATATATAAATTATAACTTAAGGAAATGTGTAATTAACAAACATAATGTTTTCATGGGACATGATAGCTTTACAATCAATATCTATGAACAAGATAGTTTAAAACATTATGGGTAAAAATTTATTTCATTTTCCAGCAATAACTATACTATCCACACAATTCAGAAGTAATTTTAATTATACATTGAAACAAACCTGAAGGGGTTTCCTCTAAAATCAATTCATCTGATGATACTATAGATACATCGATGGGATTGCAATAATTTGTCTCTAACCCATGTAGTTCTTGCCCAAATCATTCCTCATATTTCAAATTATCGATTTAATTCATAAAAAGTTTTCAATATTATATATCTGGGTTGAGTAATGGATATTTATTTATCAGTGTTTCAATAGAAAATCCAATGACATTCAATGAAATTATTGTAAGTAAAAATTGTATACTGTTAAGGAAATAATCAAATCATTGATAAATTGTATGGATATTATGGAAAATTTAATTTCTAGTGATCATAATAAATGCATTATTTTATAGGGACTAAACCATTGAATCATTGATGTGAATATCAATAATATCATTGGAAAAATAAATCATCAAAAGTATATATGATGAAAAAGGATGTCTCATATGAACATATCCAATGTAGAGTAAAAAAACATTTCAGTGTCCTTGGTGAATATAAATACTATAAAAATAATTTTTAAAAATTTTTAGTTTGAAAATATCATTTATATTTTTAAAAAAAAAATTAAAATAAATTTCGTTGAAAATAATTATTAAAAAATTAATTAAAATTTAAACATTTAATAATTCAAAGAATGGTTTGATGAAATGACAGCGTGTAAATCATTACATTTTATACAATGAAAAAATTATATTCCTTTTGCACTGTAAAATAGATAGAAAGGTTATTTTTTAAAAAATAAACATAAGATACCTTTAATTTTTTTCTAAATACTCATTTAAAAAACTATTGATTTAAAAAAAAATTTGTTTAAAAAACATGGTTTTAAAAGAATACATGTCTTTAAAAGAAAGTATATTTTCATCTAAAAAATAAATTCAATAAGTTTTTTTTCATTATTTCTATATTACCATTTATATACCAAAGAGTGAAAATTTATACTATTTATTTAAAAATATCATTAGTAACAACATGATAATAAAAATAAATAGTTTAATGAATAATTTTAATATAAATACCGTTATTGGAATTCCATGTATAAACAATTTTTTTAGAACTGGATTGTCATTTAATCCATTAAAATCATTATAATGATGAAGTGATAATTAATAAATGATGATATTATGTGTATCAAATATAATAATTTTAATTAAATAAATATATATTCAAATTCATTGTACAAATAATCATATAATATTAATGAAAATGAAGATGTAACATAAACTAATAAAAGGAATTGAATTGTGATATTTCATGTACCACATGTTAACATGAGGCAAAAATCCCATTAGATGAAAAATTTCAAATTTAAACTCAAAATACCATAATTAATGAATTATTAATAATATGAAATACAAAATGGTAACCATATACACCATAAAAAAGATATAAGTTGTGAATAGGGTGTATTCCTAACAAAAGAAAAAGTGAGACAAGACTAACTTACCTTGTGTTTTCCTTTTGGTGAACATATATTAAACAATTTTATAATGGATTTAAGAATTATATTAACTTTTAAAAAACTATAATATTATTTAATATATCAAATATTAAATATTTATTATATATTATTACATCGTTGTTTATAATGATTCATTATTGTCGCTATTTCGGGCATTAATTTCCTAGTTTTTTTAGTATGTTTTGACTTTTTATCATTGTTTTTATTTTATAAATAATTGATTCATAATATCCTTAATGTAAACCCTAATTTATGTATAATATATAATCATTATATCATTATTTACAATAATCCATACAATTTAGATATGTGAAATTAAATTCATCACTCACAGAGATAGTGGACCCCTACCTATGCATGAGTGATACTTCCATCTAATTTTCATATATGAAAAAGTGAAATGCAGATATATATATATATTATAATTATAGTGACTTATTTATTCAATATATTTCATATATTTATATTAAAACTATCTTTATAAATTACATGTTTAAAATTAATGAATCACATCACTTTGAAGTGGTCGTAGTCCACACGTCCACAAGCCCTGTTATCATATTCCCATGAAATGGAAATCATGAAGTTATGTGTTATGAAATAATTACATAAAATTAACTAATTATAAATTAAATTTATAAATTATATAACTATAATACCATAATTATTTCCAAATATTAATGGTGTTAACAGAATAACAAAGGACATTGGTTTGTGAGGTGATAGTCCTCTATACTGATAAATGGTGATTACATATCCCATATAATGGAGGTGTGTGTGAGTATAATCCATTAACATTATTTAACAACATATAATTATGTTGGTGATAAATATTTTATTATAAAGTCATAAAATAAAAAAAATAGTGTGGTGGAATGTAAATAAAGCTAATGTGATCACTAAAGAATGTTATCTATTATTTTGGTAACTCTTTCTGGTTTATCCCAAAATAAATCTATGGTTTTAATTCCTCAAAATTTTTGTTTTTTGAGATTATGGGAGGTATTTTTTGTCCTTATTTGAGAGGTTTTTTGAAGATACAATGGTTTTATATGTATATATATGTTTCGGGTGAGTTCCTTTTTATAGTGGAGGAGAAGTGGTATTCTTGTTAATATTAAAAAGAAAATGTTATTGAGAGGTCTAAAATACATCATGTTATGCAATTAGTAAAATTATATCTATAAAATGGAGTAGAGGGTAAATATATGGTCATAAAATTGGTTTTTTACATATTTCATTGTCCTTTTCCCATTAGGATTGACGTTGAGTCCCTGGATCAGCTAGTTTTCTCTTAATAGCTATAATTAATTATAATTTATTTTTCAAAATTATTTTTTCTAAACAAATATGTTTAAATTATTATAGATTATAATTCATGATTATTACAAATATTTATTTGTTTTTTCCAAATTCAAACTGAGAAATTGGTATTAATTAATATAAAATTAATCCAACAAACAAAAAAGAGAAAGAAAGGATTTAAAGAGAAAATATTCAAACAATTGAAATGTATTTATATCCATATTCAATATAAAATTCTTACCAATAATATAAATTCAACTAATATATTTGATATTTATTTAATAAAATATTATAACCGATGAAAAATATAATTTAACCATTTAAATTATTTAGAGGAAAAATAAATTTTGAATTTAAAGTCTATATTATTAATTATTGATCAAAAAATGAAACTTCATTTAAAAGGAATAAAAATTCACCCTAACCTAATTTCAATGGTAAATTTTCATAAAATATTATTTTATTAAAAAATAAATTTATTAATTTAAAATATTAAAATTTATAATAGGTTATCCTTAAAAAATTGGGAAAACAACCATTATGAAAATATAATTATTTATGGGTAAAATTGGTTTTTCTATTATCATATCCATATCCAGAATATTGGATTAATTTAAAAAATATATTATCTAACATATATTATATATATATTTAATATAATTTTATAATAATAATTAATTTAATTTACATATATAAAACACATTTCTTATAAAAAATTATTTCTATATAAAAACATTCCTATTATATTAAATTGCATGTTATATTCATTTCTAATTAATTAGTGAACAGTGAATTTAACCTTATATATATATGATTTTTTTAATACTATTTAAAATAAATTTTTAATGACTTATAGATAGATTCTAATTTTAATAAAAATATATATATTATTTGGTAAAACACAATCTTCTGTGTAACACAACCATATCAAATAAGTATTTGTTGTATATAATGAAAAATTAATCAGTGTTACACAAGTTGAAAGATATATCATATATTGAATTTTTTTAAAATAGTAAATATATTTTAATGACTTGGATATTTTATTTCATTACTCTTGGTGTTGCATGCCATACATGCAATTGAATAAAATATTAGTCTTATAAAAATTTTTTGTGGGTTCAATGATATATATAACATTCACATGTAATGATATATAATATTTTTGTGTTATAAATTTTATTTATATATTATGTGAAAATTTCATGTCGATTTTTTTGACATCTTCATTCAATATTTTCGGTTTTTACTTTTGTTTTTGTTAATATATAAGTTAACATAAATGAGATTTACATGATCAATGTCTTGTGGATATAATTTTATTTTTCAGAAAATGTATTTTTATGATTATATGAAGTACACAAATAGATATATATAAATATATAAAATTATATAACTAGTACATTCTTGTATGATGATATATGTTTTTAGGATGATAATTTTTTAACCCATTAATGAATGAGAATATTTCATTTCCTAATAATAATTTCTTATAGATATTAATTGAGAAATTATATTCATTAAAACCATTAAAATTCCAACAGATCCACACGTTTAGGTCCTCTAAATAATTATTTTATATTATTATAATTAAATTATACATTATAATGATATTGTGTTTGATAAAAAAGTTATTATAGTTTATTATTACGTCTAAATATTGTTTTCAATATTGTTTGGTATATTGGTGTACATATTTCAACATTAATTTATTAAATAAAAAATTTACATCATTTTTTTATGTTCTTTTTATGAAGATCTGTTTACGATATTCATTATTTCATATAAAATTGAGAGAATTCCTTATACAATTACCGTTCCTATGTATATAATATGTTATACATATATTTTTTCATAACTGAGAGAGGATGGAGTTTTTAACATATTAATATTAGATACACACAGAGTATGTTTCAGCTAAAATTGTTTTCCAAGGTTCAAAAATTATTTTCCTTATTTTATTATATTAAATTGAATTCTCTTCAACATAAATATTGAAACTAGTATTTTCTATTCCTGTGGTTTTTTACATACTTCATGCCTTTAAAATCAACCATATAAACTTTTTATCTCAAAATAACTAGAAATATTATTTCCAAACATCAAAAGATATAAGTGTTTAGTTATGGTTCTCCTATATTAATGTATTCTTTCCAAGGGAGATGGTTATCATATAATAAATTTAATATAATTATTTTTATATAAATCATTGAAATAAATTTTATAGAAGTAAATTAGAATAAGGAGTGTAACCAAAAAATCATTTAAAAGAATTTTATATAAATAAAACATACATAATATTTGTTCATTATATTTTATGGATTAATGTGGTATAATATAGAGTCTGTTTTTTATAACATGACTATAAAAATAGAATTATGTAACAAATGTTTCATCAATGAATTGTATATATAATTACACTTTTCAAATGGATAAATGTATAAGGATCCTTGGAACCAATGGTTTACATGAAACAATGCAAATTTCACTACTAAATCCACCAATAATTGATAATATATATATATATTAGTCCGCATAAAACATATAAACCAACTTATAAATCAGATATCTAAAATATATTAGATATAATACATGAATATTGGAATTTCCCAGACCCACCTGGTCCATTACTTTTCCAAAACACGACTCCACTGAAATGGTGGCAACGGTCATGGGGGCACCAGTTACGAGGGCACCGTGACGGTCTCCCACTGGTCACGGTGGCACACCGGTCACGGTGCCACCGTGACGTGGAACCATGAGGGTGACGCCGTGACAATGGCAATATGAGGGTGACCCCCGTGACGGGGGCGCCGTGATAGTGGAATCGTGTCCTCACGGAGGGTCTTCGTTCTTTTCCCGACTTTTGAATTTTTCCGTTCCAAAAACAAATCATTTAACTTAAAGATGATTTAATTTTCCTTTTAAATCCATTTAGATCCCATAAGGAAACCCTTGATGTACCAAAACATGTGCTTTTTCCTTGGTGCCATTCCCTTCCCGTTAAATTCATGTTCCGCCCTCGTTGCACTTTTTCCCTCCATTTAAAAGAAACAGTTTAAGGCCCAACGGTTATGACACCACCCCGATGGGAATAATTAAATAATAATTATTCCCATAATGTGTAACCTCCCAACCGCAATGGAAAAAATGATCCAACTTTTTAGCCATTACAAATTCCATATCACGTAACAACGGTATCCCATCCTTATATCGCATGGGAATTTATTATTATTATTCTTCTTGGCTAGTCACATTTTCTTTATTGTGGGTTTTGAAGTTCCCCATCCCAAGGAAAGTGGTGTGCCTGTGCAGTATCCTTTCTTCTCACCCTTGGAGTCCCTGACGTTCCTCCCCTGCATGTCGCGCATCCCCAGTTCATGGCGTGTGGAGAAGAACATTGATCCATGATCAACCAAGTAGGGTTTTCCTTCGTCTCTCTTTACTGTGTAACATGCTGGGTGGGTACACTACATTTTCTATGGAAATGAATGAAACCAAACTAGAAAAAATAATAAAGATAATGTTAAATAATGACGGGATGCATTTGACGATTATTTTGTACTCTTTTATAATTTCTATATTTTGTGAACTGTATGGGCTATGCTCACTGAAAATCATGTTCTTTGGTGGTCTTTCTTTTAACACCAATGAACCCTTGTCTTTGGTGATAATTGAATGGATCCAACATAGGATTTTGGCTAATTACGTAATCCCAGACAATTAAATGAATGTCTAGTGAACAAAAATCATTGTGTGATCACCCCAGTTAACCAAACAGAAAGAGGAAAACTTAGTGAATGATGTACTTGAGTCTAGAAAAATCCTTGTTCTGTCTTGGTGGATTTTCTATGCATTCTGCTCGATGCTTATGGGTAGACCTGGGTGAGGATTGGATCCAATGTTGTGGCACGTTTGTTGGTTGTGAATCTGAAGCTATGTGGGACTGTATCTCGAGGCTTGGTCTGGTTCCAGTACGTTGATGGATATCACTGATCCCTTTGTTGTAGTCACTTCACAAGGGAACCGGGTGTGAATGCTTAAATTGTTTTTTGGGTGTTTCTATTTCTTGGGCATTTGGTTATGCATTTTAGTTTCCCAGTAGTGTATAATTCACATATATGGTATCACTAGAACATGAAAATAAGAATAGTTTAAATGGATAATTGGTTTTTGGAATGAGTTGTGACTTGGACGTGAGTGTCAATACCTTCTTTTATGAATGAATAATAAAAAGGGTGTTTGATCTTAGGTTGGGGTTTGAAACCCTAGGTGGGAATGAGTGATTGTTACCTATATATATAATTTTAGTTCATATGTTTCTTATTCGCACCCCACTAATGATGAGCACTTAGTGTCGAAAACCCTCATTCCATGTGGGAGGGTGTTTTTCCAAACACTCCTATGAGTGGATGGTTATTTTCTCCTTTTTTTCTCCCTTTCCCAAATAGCCCAAGACTCTTCGGGTAGGTTGTGACGGCCCGAGGTCCATTATAGCCCAAGATTCATCGGGAAGGGTAGTTGTGGTGGTTGGCCCAGGTGTGTGTGGGTAGGTTGTTTCCCAAGAAACCTTGGGATGAGGCCCAGGTGTCTTCGAGCGTTGATGTAGTTGTAGTGGCCCAGGTGTTTGTGAGCAGGATGGTTATTGCGGCCCAGTTGTTTGCAGCCGGGATGTGTGGTTCTGGCCTATGTGTGTGCGGGTGGGGTGTGGCAGTGGGACTGCAGTGAGAATGGCGAGATTTGATTGATGCGTAGGATGTCTTCAATAAACTGTGGGAAAGTGGAAAGAGGTATCCAAACATCGATGTGTTATTACTATACATTACTTGACATGCGTTATTTGGGGAGTATGACTTGGTGAGGCTTGGGTGGATAGTTTTCCTTGATAGGTGCTTTGGTTATCTCTTTTTTCACAGAGCATTAGAATGCCTCCCCACTTGTGCATTAGAGTCTTTGGTTTTCCCTACTAAGTATACTTTTATTCTCACCCTACATATATAAAATTGATTTTAGGTTTCCAGGAGGACTTCAGTGACCGTGCAAGGTCGTACTAGCTCGGACGTTGGGATAGATGCAGTTGATGTTTTTCTTTCCTTGGTACTTTTCCTTTGTGGTATCCTTGTACATTGTGGCATTTACTTTTGAAACATGCATATGATAATGGTTTTTATTGACTTTACTATACCCCCAGTTTTGGTGTTGTTGGGATTTACTATCTTAACTCTTGTTCTTAATAAAGAAAAGGGGTAATTACTTCCATCTTGTGTGTGATTCTATACCCTTGGTTCTAGTCTCCACTTTGGGGCCAACTGGAGGCAGGTCTTGGGGGTCATTATCTCTCCTTCAACTTGAAGAAGGAAGGGTCTATAAATCTATTGTCCCTTATCTCATCTCAGTGAAGGAGGGTCATGAATGAATGGTATCAAAGGAAAAAGGTTAAGAGATAGGATGGAGTCTGGTGTTAGTCAAAATGAGGATTTAATGAGATGGTAGGGAAACAATGTTTTGTGATCTTAGTGCGTTAAATAGGGCAGGGAAGACCGGATAGGACATGGAATTTTAGGTCCCCCCATAATCAGATGCAAGGACTCTATTCCTACCGAACGACCAAGTAATTCTATAATGATTACAGGGTAGATACCCTAGGGAAGTTACATGCATAATAATGACTTGTGTTCTTGTGTTTCATGTGTATTTTGTGATTTAAAATAAATATTAATTCTAAGTAAATTTAAGAACAATTATTCTACACTACTCGGGATTAGGAATTCCTTGTTTACCTTAAAGTTATGACACCTGGGAGATGACCACGAGATGTGCGGGCAATCGAGGCCTAATATGTTGACTTGGATGATCGATAGAGGGCCGACCAAGAGGAGGAGGAAGATCAGTGGAAGAGGACACTTTGTTCCTTTCAGCAGCAGAACCTTAGAAAGTAAGAGTTTAGCATCTCATACATGGAGACATAGAGATGGCTAGAGGATCTGGTGATAGATTTCACCTTGATCTAGGATCCGATGGAGTACGGGGTTCCCCTGGTTGTAATCTAGATGTGTGGAGTAGTGAATCAGTGGTGGAAGCATTATCTTGGGGAGAAGAGGGAGCCTGAGGTTATGTTGGATGACATCGAGAAGGAGTTCCAGACAGAATTCCTCTCTTCCATGATGAAGGCTGAGAAGAGGCAGGAACTACTCTCCCTCCAGCAAGAGAGTTTGTCAGTGCGAGAGTTGGGGGTCTAGTTCAAGGATCTCCTTCGCTTTTCTTCAGGCCACTTTTCGGATGAGGAGTCACGGTCGAGATGTTTGGTGGAGGCACTTCAACCTTCTCTCTAGTATGTTGTTACTCCCTTCACACTACCAACGTACATGTAGGTCCATAATAAGGATAAAGTGGTGGAATGTATGCACACACTAGGAGGTGTATCATGAGAGGGAATCCAGTTGGGCTCGTCAAAGTGGAACGCTTTCCATAGGAGCCCTCCAGTGTTAGGTCCCTATAGGTTTCGACTAGTAGGAAGCAGGCCTCAGCAGTTCCAGTTCCAATCTCCCAACCCTCGCCCTTTAATTTTAAGCTCAGGGCCGAGATGCTTCATCTGTGGAAGCCATGGTCACCTTTAGAATTAGTGCCCAGATAAATTACAGTAAAAAGAGGGTAGTGTGGTTCAACACCCACCTCAGTAGTAGCAGTTTCCAGCTGGGCACATTCAGCAACAGCAATAGGGGTAGCAAGCTCTCGCTCCTCCCAGGGAAGGCATTGCAGGAGGAGGCCGACCTCAGGGATCTCCTATGGGACCTCGACCAGGGCACGATCGAGGAGGTGGCCGACAGCCGAGGGGCATGGGATTTGGGTTTGGACAGTTACACGCCGTAGAGGAAGCATCTATAGTGGGGCCAGAAGTCATCCGAGGTACGATCATATTATTTAGTACTCTTTCTTATGCCTTGTTCGATACAGGAGATTCACAATCCTTTCTTGCACCTATTCTGGCATGTTCTCTGGGTTTAGATGTTGAGAGACTTCCAATTCCCCTGGGGCTAAGCTCACCATTCAATGGTCAGACCGACATGTTTTACGTTTTTTGAGGGTGTAGACTGATGATATGAACACCTCAATCTATCAGGGATCTTTTACTGTTACTGATACATCCATATGATGTCATCCTAGGAATTGACTGGATGTTCTCTTTATGTGCCGTCATTGACTGCTTCTGAGGAATGTATGTGTTTTAAGATTTGGGCGGCCTGCGTGTAACATTCATCGGCAAGCGGGGTTTCCAGAAAAGCATCAGGCAAGAGGAGCCCCTCATTTCAATGTTAGCTGATCTATCAGTGGATTCGGTGGATGAATAAATGGTGGAAGTCCCAAGGATCCTTACCAAGTTTATATACGTCTTCCCTAAGGAGGTGCCGACTCTACCCCTCAACGTGATGTTGAGTTTGGGATAGACTTGCAACCTAATGACCATCCGATTTCAATGGCTCCCTACCAGAAGACACCTTAGGAGTTACTGGTGTTTCAGATTCAGATTGATGATCTAATGAATATGGGTTTTGTTCAAACATGTGCGTCACCATGGGGTGCTCCAGTCTTATTCACAAAAAAGGAAGATCTCGGTCTCAGGCTATGCATAGACTACGAGAGACTAAATTATGTAATGGCCAAGAACCATTACCCTCTGCTGAGGATAGATGACCTTTTTGACCAGTTAAAAGCGGCATGGTGGTTCTCCCAGAATTAATTGTGGTCGGGATATCACGAGTTGAGGGTGAAGGATGTGGAAATCTCAAAGACTGCCTTCAAGTACAGATATGGGAACTTTGAGTTTGTGTTCATGTCGTTCAATGTTATGAATGCTTCATATGTGCTCATGGGGTTAATGAACTCCATCCTCTGGAAATACCTGGATTGGATCTTATTCATGCTTATTGACGACATCCTGATCAACTCATGATCAGAGGAGGATCACGCTGTGCACCTGAGAATGGTTTTAGAGTTCCTCCACCCGCACCAACTCAATGGGACATTGTCTAAGTTCAGGTTTTGGACATGATAAGTGCACTTCCTTGGTCACGTGGTGTCCAAGAATGGAATAGCAGTGGACCCATCGAAGGTCGAGGTACTTGTTTCTTGGTAAGCACCCAAGAATGTGGAAGAAGTTCGTAGTTTCCTTGAACTAGGAGGATATTATCGGATGTTTGTGCCCAACATCTCTCGAGTTTTGAAACCTTTGACGGCGTTGACCAAGAATGACCAGTCATTCATGTGGAATGGGCAGTGCAAGGTAGCCATCATCTACCTAAAGGGGAATTTGGTATGTCCACCATTGCTGAGATTTCCAGAAGAAGGGGCGGCGTATGGGGTGTTTCTTGATGCTTCAGTAAAATGCCTCAGGTTTTCCCTAATGAAACAACAAGGGGTGATCTCTTATTGGTCTAGAATGTTATTCCCCCATGAGAGAAATTATACCACCCATGATCTAGAGCTCACAGTAGTTATTTTATCACTAAAGTTGTGGCGGAATTACCTCATCGGGAGCACTTCATGGTCTTCACGGATCACAAAAGCTTGAGGAATGACTTCTCCCAATGGGAGCTGAACATTCTATAGTGAAGGTGGATAGGGTTACTTTAGGAAAAAAACTTCAATATTTCCTACACCTCAGGAAAAGGGAATGTGGTGGCCGATTCCTTGAGCATGATGTCATAGAAGGATGCGGTTCGAGAGTCAAATAATTCTTGGAAGTCAATGGAGGAGTTGGAAGCCCTGCACCTGGATGCGAGGATGGATAGTGGTAGAGGTTTCCTGTATCAGATGATAGTGAAGTCTTCTCTACTACGATAGGTGGAGGAGTCTCAGTGGGGAGACATAGAGATTGAAGTGATGTGTGACCGAGTTAACCAAGGCAATGCTCTGGAAGGGTGGATGGAGGATGGTCAAAATCAGTTGCATTTCTGAGGGAAGTTGTTTGTTCCAGAGGCGATGCTTGAGAGGGTTCTTGGTGAGTTCTACAACTCACCCCAAGCATTGTACAAGGGAGTTTCCATGATGTACCAGGGTCTGATGAGTCAGTTTTGGTGGCCCGCAATAAGGCTGGCGGTGGCAGAGTTCGTGGCCAGGTGCCTACTGTGTCCGCAGGTGAAGGCTGGACACCATGTTCCACAAGGTCTTTTGAATACTTTAGATGTCCCTGAGTGTAAGTGGGACGACATCTTGATGGATTTCTTCATAGAGATACCCAAGGTTCATGGAGGTTGTGACACTATCTGAGAAGTGGTGGACCAGTTGATGAAATTGGCTCACTTTATAGCGATCTAGGATTTGGGTGCAGTGGATGCATTAGCACATAGATACATGGATGATGTGGTACGGTTTCAGGGAGTTTTGAGGTCCATAGTATTAGATAGGGATTCATGTTATACCTCACGAGTTTGAAATGTATTGAAGCATGCTTTTGGAACCCAACTAGATCTTTTCACTACTTTCTACCCCTAGACCGATGGACAGACAGAGTGCACCATCCAGACAATGTAGGACATGCTACAGGCATGTATTCTGGATTTTGGGGGATCATGGGTGTGACACTTTCCTCTGGTAGTGTTTTTTTACAATAATAGTTATCACTCTACCGTTGGCATTGCACGGTTCGAAGCCTTGTATGGAAGGCCATGCCGCTCACCCGTGTGCTGGACCGAGGTTGGGGAAACAAGTTTTCTTGGCCCAGAAGTGGTGCAGAGCACAATGGAGAAGGTTCAGCATATACGGGAGATTATAAAGGCGGCTCAGGACCAGAAGAAGTCACATGCTGATAATAGGAGGAGACCCTTGGAGTTTGAGGACAACCACCACGTATTCTTGAAGGTCTCCCATTGGCGTGGAAAAGGGAGCTTCAGCAGGGGGAGTAAGCTTTCTCCAAGGTCATTAGACCATTCGAAGTGTTGCAGTGGGTTGGAGAAGTTCTTTATCAGCTATAAAATCCACCTATGATACTAAGAACACATGACATCTTCCATGTGTCTCAACTCTGATGTTATCTACACGACATTTCACACGTCCTCGACTGAGGAAAGATGGATATCGAGGATGGCTTGACATTTTTGAAAAGACTAGTGGGGATTGATGATCATGAGGAGAAGGTGATCCTTGGACGAACCATTCCTTTGGATCGTGTTTTATAGAGGAATGGTGGGATCTAGGAAGGTACATGGGAAAGGGAGACGTATATGTGTGCCCAGTACCCAGATCTATTTTGAGTTTTGTTCTGTTTTGTTTGTTCTTGTTTTTATTGAATGCTTTACCTTATTAACTATGGAACATGCATTTTTCCATATTCTGTGGATGTCTGTGAAGAGTCCTGACTATGGGGAGAGGAAGAACATGTCCCTAATCAAGATACATTAAGGTGGATGTGATAAAACCCATGAAGGTGAGTCAGTTCAACACAAACTGGATAATATCTTGACATGGAGGAAGAAACTCCCTAACCCATATGACTGGATAGTTTGACCCTCGAATTTTTCTTGGTTACCTATGAAAAAGGTATTCATAGATGTCCATGGGGTTCACTCCTAAGAGGTATCTTTTTAGGTGGTTGTTCTAAAAACCTCTTTTCTTTGAGTCTAATTTTGATTCTCGAGGGCATGAATAGTTTGAGAGGTATCTGATGTAATGGGCTGGACCCCCCTAGTCCATTACTTTGCCAAAACATGGCTCCACTGAAATGGTGGCACCGGTCACAGGGGCACTGGTGACAGTGTCACTGTGACGGTTGCACACCAGTAACGGTGGCATCGTGAAGATGGCGCCATGAGGGTGACATTGTGACGATGGCACCATGACAGTGGCACTGTGTCCTCGTCGGGGGTCTTCTTTCTTTTCCTAACTTTCGACTTTTTCCCCTCCCGCAACATATCTTTTAATGTAAAGTTGATTTAATGCCTCCTTAAAATCTATTTAGAGCCCATAAATAATATCTAAAATCCTGCAAGTGTCGGGAAACCCTTAACTTACCAAAACCTGTGGTTTTCTTCGGTGTCAAGCCCTTCCACGTACCATCTAGTTCCTCCCCCATTGTGTATTTTTCATCCATTTAAAAGAAATGGTATAATTCAAAATTATTATGCCACCACCCTGATGGGAATAATTAAATAAAAATTAATCCCATTGTGGGTAACCTCCCAATCACAATGGAAACCACAATCTACCATTTTAGCTGTTCAAAATTCCATATCCCATAAAAACTGAATTTCATCCTTATATCTCACTTGAATATCTTATTCTTCCTCTTGGATATTCTCCTTTTCTTCTTTGTGCATTTGGAGTTCCCCATCCCGAGGCAAGTGGTGCGCCTATTCCGGAGCCTTTCTACTCACCCTTGGAGTCCCCGATGTTCCTCCCCTGTAATTCATGCATCCCTAGTTCTTAGTGCATGGAGACAAACATCGATCCTTGATCAAACAAGTAGGGTTTTCCTTTGCCTCTCATTACATTGTAACAAACTGGGTGGGTAATCTACTGTTTATATGGGAATGGATGAAACCAAACCTTAACAAAGATAATAAATAGACTTCAAAAGAATGATGGGGGGTGTTTGACAATTCTACTGTACTCTTTTATAATTTCTATATTTTGTGAACTATATGGGCTATGATCACTAAAAATCATGGTCATTTGTGGTCTTTCCTTGCACACAAATGAACCATTTTTTTCTGTGATAATTGAATGGATCCAACATGGGAATTTGGTTAATTAAGTAAACTCGGCCGATTAAATGAATGTCCATTAAACAACAATCGTTTTGTGATCAACCCGGTTAACCAAACAGAAAGAGGAAAACATAGTGAATGATGTACTTGAGTCTGGAAACTTCCTTGTTCTACCTTGGTGGAAGGTCTGTTCATTCTGATAGATTCTTATGGGGTGATGTGGGAGAGGATGTGATCTTCTGTTGTGGCATGATTGTTGGTTTTGAATCTAAAGCTAAGTGGGGTTGTATCTCGAGGCTTGTTTTGGTTCTAAAACTTTGAGGGATCTCACTGATCCATTTGTTTTTTTGACTTCACAAGAGAACCGGGTTTGAATATATAAATTGTTGTTTGGGTGTTTCTCTTTTCTAGCTTGTGGTTATGCTTGTTAGTTTCCCATTAGTGTAGAATATACCTAAATGGGATCACTTAAACATGAAAACAATAATTGTTTAAATGGGGAATTGGTTTTGGGAATGAGTTGTGACTTGGCCGTGAGTGTCCTGACATTCTTTTATGAATGAATAATAATAAGGTTTTTTGTTCTTTGGTTGGATTTGAAGACCCTAGGTGGGGATGAGTTCGTGTTACCTATAAATATTATTATAGTTCTTATGATTCTTATTTTCACCCCACCCATGTTGAGAACATAGTGTCAAACAATTCCATTCCATGGGGGAGGGTGTTTTTCCCAACACTTTTATTAGTGGATACTTATTAGCTCCTTTTATGATCCCTTTCCCGAATATCCAAAGACTCTTCGGGAAGGTTGTGACGACTCGAGGTCTATTATAGCCCAAGATTATTCGGGTAGGTAGTTGTGGTGGTTGGCCATGGTGTGTGCAGCCAGGATGTTTCTCAAGAATCATCGTAATGAGGCCCATGTGTCTTCGGGCATGGCAGTAGTTGTTGTGGACCAGGTGTTTGTGGGAGGGATGGTGATTGAGAACCAGGTTTTTGTGGGGGGGGGATGTGTGGTAGTGGCCCAGGTGTGTGTGGGCGGGGTGTGGCAGCGGGACTGCGGTGGGCATGGAGGGATTGGTTTGATGCGTAGTTTTTCTTCAATAACAAGTGGGAAAGTGGCGCGGGGTACCCAAACATTGATGTGTTGTGTTATTACAATACATTTCTTTACTTGCATTATTTGGGGAGTGTGCCTTGGCAAGGCTTGGGTGAATAGTTTTCCTTGCTAGGTGCTTTTGTTATCTATTTTCTCAAAGGGCATTAGAATGCATATCCACTTGTGTATGAGACTATTTGGTTTTCCCTAATGATTAAACTTGTATTCTCACCCAATGTATATGAAATTGCTTTCAGGTTTCCAAGATTACTTCAGTGATCATGCAGGGCGGTACTAGCTCAGATTTTGGGACAGTTGCATTTGTTGTTATTCATTTATTTGGTTCTTTAACTTTGTATTCTCCTTGTACATTGTTGAATTTACTTTTGTAACATTCATATGGGAATGGTTTTCTTTGACTTTACATTTACCACCCACCCCCAGTTTTGGTTTTGTTGGGATTTAGTATCTTATCTCCGGATCCTAATAGAGAAAAGGGTAATGTCATCCTTCTTGTTTGTGATTTTATACTGTTGCTGCTAGTCGCCACTCCGGGGTCTATTGAAGGCGGGTCTCGAGGGTCATTATCTCTCCTTAAACTTGAAGAAGGAAGGGTCTGGCAATATTTTGTCCCTTCCCTCATCTCGTTGAAGGTGGGTTGTGACAAATATATACTTAAATAAACATATTATTGGGACTAAATGATTAATTATTCTTAATTTTTTCATTTTAATTAGAAAATATGATAAGGAGATGGAGTAAATAAAAATTACAACAATAATAATATAATTGATAAGAATATATAATTCAATATTGTAAAAAAATATACAAATTATTTAGTAACATAATATATTAAAAAAGTTCCATGAGAGAGAGAAAAAGGAATAAAAAATTATATTTTATTCACTTGTCTAGTTAATAAATTTATTAATGGATTAAAAACACCTGTCAAATGGATAAAAATGAAGGGAATGAATTTTTAAATAACTAGATAAATTTATGAACTATTTTAGGTGTTCAAAAATATATGGATGAGATTTATTTTTTTTATATGTATTGAATAACTTATGAAAAAAATTTAATATCATATATTTTCAACATATGCAGCACTTTTTCTCACCCACTAGTGACCTAATTCATTGTTTACTACTGCCATATTTTTGTTAATGATAATGTTTTTCCCATATATATGAATGAACAAATTCATTGAATTATTACATGATGTTTTTGTTATAGATAAATTATTCTATTTAATTTCACTATTTTTATCATATTTTCAATCATTAGGATAAATATTAAAAACAAACTCATTACATCAATTTGAGTTTTATTTCAAATAAATGAACCATTTTTAAAAATTTATCATCATATTTCGATAATTTCTGACATTAATTAAGAATATAATAATAAATAAATAACTGGGAACATTAGTGAAATGTATATACTTATAATTATAATATACACCTTAATATCCATATATGTCCTATATACTTTTTCCCTTGTTACACTAGAATATGTTTTATATGTATGGTATTCAATAGTGGTGAAGTCAACATGTATTTCAATAATAAGAAAATATAGTAATCACCACTAACATAAAAATTTCACTCAGATAGATATATTTATTTTGAAATTTTTATATCTCATCTTGGTCTTTTCTTGTGGAACACTCTATTGATATGAACTCAATTTCTTGAATAAATAAATATACATTAACAAAAATATTTATACCTATAGATTCCACGCTTTGATACATATGTATAATTACAACAATTCTAGTGAAAATATAATACATTATTGGATTTAATATAAATAACAATAATTTATTAAATTAAATTCATAAAACATGAAATGATTAAATATATATATATATATATATATTAATTTTTTTAAAATATATTGTATTTTTTTATTGGCATGCATTTATTTTAAAAAATATTGTATTTCTTATAACCATATTTTTTTATCAAGGAATTAAAAATATGTGATATTTATAATCATTCATTATATTCGTTTTTATTTATCTCATATTATTACGTTTTTGTTATACAAATTAATAAATCTTAAATTTATTATTTTTAATGAATTAAAAAATTAGTTATTTTTTCTTGTTAAAATATATTTTTTAGGTTTTCATACTATGATCTTTTTTATTTTATTTTATTATATAGCAAATCAAAATTTTATTATATAAAAAATCTATAGGATATATAATTTAAATGAGGAGTAGTTTCATAAATTAAGAATGATAATAAATTTATCATAAAATGAATGTAAAATAATTAAAAGAGTCTAGTATTTTAGAAGGGTGATTATATATCCTTGTATTTGTTATTTAAAATACCATAAATGGAATGAAATTTAATATATTTTGAACTATTTTAAAAATTAAATACGTAAGTTCATTTTTTGTTCCCTATTAGCATGTTAGGTCAATCCATGTGATATTTATAGAATATGATAATAAATTATTAAATCCTCTAACAAACCAATATTGTAATCTATGAATATTTAGAAATTTTGTATGGTGTAATACTTTAAAATATATATATTAATAAATACTAAAAAACAAATTTTTGGAATATTTATGAAATTTCATATATAATACCTAATATTTGATAATTTTACAATCATTATTCCATAATATGACATCGAAAAAACAAAATTCCACATGGGATAAGTTATAGGGGATAAAAACAATATATTTGATGTTGATAAAATATTTTCATAACCCATTTAGTGGGGGTGTTGAAGTGGCTTATATTTTTTTTAGAAAAACCTATATGACCATCAACTAATTCATCAATGATCACATCTATTAAAATAAAATATAAAATAAATAGAACAAATCATGTTTTTAATGGGATTTATATCCCTATTGATTACCATGTATAAAATATATGTTGGATTTTATTTCATTCAAACACAACTATACATTTATTGTCTAGAATAGCTACAGGTAACTGTATAATCGTGAACCTGGTACATAATTGAGGAACCCACTAGTAATAAATAGTTCTTATGAGTGGAACCAGAAACAAAGCATTCATACTAAATTGAATTTGTAGTTCCTGAGCTATTTTTACTCAACTGTTTCTGATATAATTCTTCTTATAAGGATACATCTTCTGAATATATTATATAAATCATACTAATTCTGTAATTATTCATATATTGAATCAATTATCAAGATATTACCATATCATTATATAAATTTTGTTATATTATTTTTATTCACTGAATATTATTTGAGTATTTATTTTATAGAAATTATAGAAATGTCATTGAATCATTATGTTATGGTTCAACTCATTAAATGTCATTATGGATCGAGTAATTATAATAATATAATTTTTCCTTTGGTCTCGTGAATTTATACATCTTTATTTGAATTAAAATTTTAACATTGATTCATTATTTTCAAATCATCCAAACATTCATGTATTCTTAATGTTATGATGTAGAAATAAAGTTCATGGATTGTATTATTATAACCTCATTTAGATTTTTCTCTTTTGGTCAGCTCATTTTATTCCGTTATATATCTTGATCGTGTTTTGGTTCATGATAATTAATTAATTAAAAGTAAAGAACTAGAGTCAAATGATTTTGGTCTTTAATAGATTATACTTTTCAAGCTGATAATTCTCAAAATAATCTAAATTCAAATTTCCTAAACATCATTTGTATTTTAGGTTTCATTAAAAACAATATTATATGGTTTTTTAAAAAATTATTCTAATATAAGACTCATAAAATCCATGAATTCATTTTATTAATAGTATTATAGAACCATCTTGTACAAAAACCTATGATGTTATAATATCTCATTTAATGTAATAAAAATAAAATATACAATATGAAAATTGTGTCTAATAGCATGTATAACACAATACACAAAGAATAGAAAGGAATTTAACGTCCCATGGTATTTGTATATATTTAATAATTTGGAAAATTAAAATTAATTTAATATATTTCAATGAACATAATACTGAGATAGCTTTTTTTATAAGGAACCATGCATTTCATCGATAGCTTGCATAACATGAAAGATATATTTTTACAAATTTCTATTAAAATTATTATTTTAAATGACTATTATCACATTAATGTAAAATTGAATGTAATAAACTAGATTAAATAAATTAATAGTATAAATTTTTCAATTCATTACTTACTTATTAATTATAAATGAATTGAAACTCCAATTTAATATAAAGGAAATTATTAAACAAGTATACTATTATTATGCGCGAAATGTGTTTTAAATGAATAAATTAATTTAAATAATATTTTATAATGTAATCAATTAAATTTATATATTTTATGGACTCAATAATATGTTTTACATTCATAAAATATAATTGTAAGGAAGAAGATACGAACAAATTGAATTGATGGAATAAAAATCATTATTTTTCAGAAGTTAATTTTTACACGTTTTAATGAAAAATTGTTTTAAAAATGAATTCATAAACATTTTGTAACTTTTATTTATAAAAAAAATGTAATAATTTTAGTAATGATTTCAAAATTATCATCTTTTGAGTTTCTTTATAGTTATAAAAAAATTAATTTTAAGAAATATAAAGTAATATACTAAATTTAAATTGAGAGTTCTTTTAATAAAAAATTTATAATGTGAAATTAAATTTATAAATTTATTTAATGTCACATTAGTCAAATTATATATCTATTAATAAAATATAATTCTCTTTAATCAGTATCTTTTTCAATTTACTTATAAAAACATAATGAACTTTTCAACATTTTCCCTTTATAAACTAGACTTGTCATTCGGTACACATGAATAATTTTAAATAGAGTTTTTCTACTCCTGTGAATAGAATTTGGAAAAATTTATTGCATACATGGAATAAGAAAAATATATAGTTTCTAATGAGGTAAACATTGTTTTTATTAAAATTAGTTAGTTAAAATGGATAAAATTTATCATAGTGATAATATGAAAACAAGTTATCCAAAGCAATAGACATTAAACAAAATGGGAAATTACCTAAAATATATAAGAACACCCATTTATGGATATATTTTGATATTATAACTTATTTAATTGATAATGGTGATATATAGGCTCATGTTGATGTTAATAAAATTCCAGGGGGAATTCACTCTTTCTAAAAATTATAATTGTGAAACTCACCCCACTAATTAGTGGCCACCAGCTATTCACCTCTCATCACACATTTAAATAAAATTTTCATACAAAAAATTCTCAAATCAAATAAAAAAATTAATCCCCTCATCCTATAATAATTATTTTTCTTTTAATTAAATCCTATGAATGGTTTAGTTCAACCATAATGAGTATACCCAACGAATATGTAGTGTTCATCTAAAATAATTTTTATTTTATTTCCATTTATCCTCTATTAATTAAAATTATACTATGATTAAATAATAAGGCACAATATATTCTATAAAACAAAATTTTTTATTTTTTAGTGTTATTAACAAAAACACACACACATATATAACATTTTCTATGAAATAATTATTTGTGTATCAGTTGGACTATCACCTCACGAATAGATGTAGTCCATATTCCCGTTACAACATTTATTTGATTCTAATTATGATGGATTTGTTGATTATATATAATATATAGATATATATAATGTTTTTATTTTTTCAATAATTATTATATCACACACATCATTATGCCTTCAATGTTTAGGAAATGATATCGTAGATAATGTGTACGATAGACTACCACCACACAATGGTTTGTGATATTATCTCGATTTTAATAGAATCTATGATTAATTTTCTTCATAAAATATATGATATATATGAAGTATTAATTATTATAGAATTATAATATACTTAAATAAATAAATTACTTCTCTTTCTCACAATATGAAAATAAAATGGAAACAATGATTATGTGTACGTAAGACCCAACTTCTCCATGAACAATGAATTTTATTTTCTCTTAACCAATTTCATAGATTGGTCTTTATAAATAAAGAAAAATTATATTTGATATTTAATTCATTTCTTAAATTCTTGAGAGGATGAAATCAATATAAATGTGTGTTTAATGTAAAAAAAACTCAAAACATACATGAAAACAAACAAATTAACACCTGAAATGATGAAATTAATAAATCATTATTGCCAAATGGATTATAATATGTTATAACTGGATAATATATGATATCATAAATATTAATATGGTACTCATATATGTTAAGAACATTTATAACTATTATACATGAGGTTACATCACATTCAACCACATGGAAGATTAAGGTAGATGATTTTGTCTTAATTTAATTTCATTTAGACAAATATTAATTTCTTCCACTAATTACATTTATATGGCTTATTTAATACACCATATCATAAAATAATATTAATTATTAACTATTAGTGTATTTTAATTTTCAATTTTAATTAATCTATATAAATGGATTGGAATTAAAATTCACATTGTGGTTAAGAATTTCATAACTCAATTCATTTTTTATTGGGTTATATTACTTTATCATTGTAGGTATTATTATAAAAATTTGAATAATGACTCTTCATAATTTATTTTTGTATTTATAAATTCTTATAAGGATTTAAAATTGGTATGAAAAATATATTCAATATATGATTCCCAAATCAATGTTATGGTTTTCCAAGGGTTTACATTACAATCTCATTTTATTAAGGACTCATAACACCATAATATCCATGGAAGGAAATTATTATATAATTTTTTTAATAAACCCAATCATTTTATTCTCCACCAGTTATTAATTATTATTTTTATGTAATAGTATAATTTTCCTAATATTTTATTCTTATAATTTTATATAAAAAGAGAACCAAACATAATTTTTATCTCTAGTGGAAATCCCAATGTCTTTTAAAAATAATTTATAGAATTATTTATTTTTTTTTATCCTTTGAAAAATGATTTATTAAATACTTTTTAATGAATTTGTTTTAAATGCCTTGGTAGTTATCTTTATGTTTTTTTCCAAGCAATGATATTTTCTAACATTTTACGTAACAAAATGAATGTTCTTCTTAACATGTATGACAAGTTTATAATGACTCATCATTGATTCATTAATAACATCCTAAGTCATCCTCTCCAAGGATTATGTCTATATTGAATAAGGAAAATAATTAAATTCACATCCTTAAAACATTTTCATAGTCATTAACATCCCCTTGAATTTTTTACATTCTTTTGATCATTGAAAATAAATTTCCAATGAATATATATATCATATATCATGGATATGATTATTTATTAAATGCATACAATTTCTATATATGATGATTAAAATTTATTCCATTTTATTAATTAAAGGAATATATATAAATCTGAAGAATCTAATAAATATGTATATTCTATAAGGCACATTTATCATTAAATAAATTTATTATTTGATAAAAACAAATTATTTTGACTTGAAAGGCATACACTGTGAAATGGTTAAAGCATGCCCCCTGATGAATTGGTAGTATCATAGGATAAATATGTTGGATAACATTAGGTAAATGGGTTTTCACCCAATTTTTGAAAAATATCTTGTGAAATATCTTGACATTAATGGTTTTATGTTCTTGGGAGACATGGAATCCATTTGTTATGTAAATCATAGATTTAGAATTTAATTATTATTATCTATGAGATTTTCACTATGAAAAAAATATGTGCATTCATTTAATTCACAATTAATAGTCTATATAGTATTTGATTTAATATATTTATTTTTACATTTATATTATTCCTTATCCATTAATGATAAACATGTCATTGATTACATGGAATGTGTGTTTAGTTATTTTACATTCAATTTGGATTATGATCATTGAATCATTACTACATATATTATACATAACCCTTACTGCAAATTTTATGTCACTATTATTTTTATCCTCTCCCCAAGATTCAATTACGATATCTATGAATGATATGTAAGGATAATACAATTGAAATATAGTTATTTTCCAAAAAATGACATTTTTTATTTAATTGTTATGAAATAATAATTTATGTATCCTCATTAAAAATAATATTTAATTATTCAGTATATTGGTGAATTATTTTCTTGAAACATATGCTAATTTAATGGTAAAAGGAACCTGCTTCTATCTCTAGGATTCAGGGTCACAATATTTGGTATCAGATCAAGTTTAGTATAAACATTGAAAACCAGATTTAGGATCAATATAGATTATGGTACATAACACTATGATATACATTTAGGATTAGTATATAATATCATCTTAATTATTTGGTATGAAATATATTATTTGGATTATTTTTTCAATACATTCATATGTTTTTACTATAGGTATACATTGTATTAGAATACATAAACCTTGGGTTAATAACCCTGAAAATTTAACATTGGGAATGGATTTACTGTCACATGCTACATGACACCAGTCCTTAATGTGCACCTTATTTAACACTCCTATGTGATATTATTATGGTAATTGTAATTTTATATACAATAAATAATTACATGTTTGAATAGATATTGGAAATTAATGACCATTGTTAATCCTCAGACAGTGGAAGGAAAAATGTTTTTTTAAGAGAGAAATAATTATATATTGGGAATCAAGAATTAAAATTTCTAATAATTTATATAAATGGTATCTTAGAGAATAGATTTTTGAAACAACTATATATTATAATAGATTTTTGAAGAAATTGAATATTTATTAACATAAGTGTTAGGGATACAATCATGGTTAATGTGATTAAAATATATTATATGTTGAAATATGTATAATATATTTATGAAAATTTACTAACACTGATGTAATTTTGGAGATATTTTTAGAATGAATAACTGTTAAATGAAATGTTGTTTTAGGAGTCATTCATTTAAATTTCTTATAAATATCCCATCCATAGTTTCTCAGAGTTAGTTCCTCAAATATAACATTAATACAATGAAAAACGTAGTCACATTTAGAAGTTCTGAATAATATATTAATTTTGGAAAATCAAATAAAAATATGAATTTTACATTTCAATGTTAATGGAATAAAAATATAGAAACTCCATTGTAATCATCCATTACTCCTAGACTATCCATTAATGTCATTGATATTATAAATCATCATACACTTGGGAAAAATAAAACATAAAAAATTGGCGATATCATATTCTCATTGTATTTATGAAATAAAATATAAGATAATATAAATAATAATGCCCTGACTCGTCCCCTAGGTCGTGTACATTGACTACCCCAAACCCGCTTTGCATAGACCACGGGCTGGTGACTAGAACTACAATATAATATCCAAAATGGGAAGGAATTGACTTTAAACATGTACACACACATTCCCAACCACATCCAAACACATTAAAAGGGGAAAAAATTATACTACTAAAACAAATTTGAGTGAAATTACAAGGGAAAATATGTTGGCCATAATACCAACCGAATAATGAATTGAAAACAGATAATTAATCAAGGAAACTATGATGGCCATCCATAGAAGACACACCAGATCATGTGAGTAGTGAAAATACTTGAATCCAATGTAGTATGTCCTGCATGCCCAGTCCTACTGGTCCCCACCTAGACGTAGGCCACCAAGTCCACTATCATAGCATCCCTCAGTCTCATCCCCCTGAGCACATCTATCCATCCAATGATCCTCTCCACTAGACACAACATGTGTAGGTGAAGCCCATGAGGGGTTTAGAATAATAATACTCAGTAGGGACCCTAAGACCCCCAAATGACTCTTTGTATTACACGAAGGAAAACACCCCAAAGTAAATACTATAGGGGTAATACAACCATGAAAGGCCTCAACCGCATAGCATAATGTAAAATGTGTAGAACACCCCAGGTATATTCTTGGGTAGTGATATTGGCATCATCAGTCATATCTTCGAACTCCTAAGATGAAGGAGAACACTTCCTTTATTGATTATATTGGTCTTGCAGGGACACAAAGAGCTACTTCCCACTAACCATGGATATATGGGGTTATCATCCATAATTAGTTATAAGGATATATTAGGTCACAAAGAACTGCTTCTTAACGTGGGCCTACCGAGTCACACAGAGCTACTTCCCACATTGGCAGAACTGATGTACACTTCTAGTCGAGTATCCTAGGTTTTCCAAATCACACAGATACACTTCTCAAAATGTTCCTTCTGAGTTACACAGACCCACTTCCTAATAGGCTATCATTAATATTTCTTCAGGTCTCAACCAATCGTCAGCTTCCGAACATAAAATGTTTGGTAGAACTAGTCATCAATCTATATACTACATATCATAATCCCTGAAATTAAATACAAATCATTCCTGAATATCCTTCTTATAAATAGGTTCAGAACACAATAAAAATCAAATCATCAATCGGATTCTCGGTTTGCATGATATAGGTGTTTTAGTAAAAAAGGGACCGATTTGCGATGGGGGTGAATCTGCCGCAGTCAAACAGACCCGACCATCCCGGACCAGGGGTACCACATACCCCTATTTAATTAGACAAGCTTGACCTGAACTAGTTTGGGTCGGGGTTAGTCTAGTCTGGCCAATCCAATGGGCTAGGCCCAACAGGAATCGCTAGACCCATCCTTCTTTTGCCGAGGGTCCAGCCAGCCGGGTCACCTGACGACCCGATCTAGTCCGGCCCAACCCTAAGGGTATTTTTCTGGCATTCCAATGCATGTTTAGCCCGCTGGGTGCAGGATTGAATCACCAGAGTGGGTCTGTCCCACTTAGCTAGGGGCCCGACCCGCTTGGCTGGGGGCATGGCACGCGAGGCTAGGGGAATAACATGTAAGTTTGGGGGTGTGTCCTGCAAACCATAGCTGGGTCCACCACGGGGGCGGACTGGCATTGCACTGCCCAAATCGGATGTAGATGAAGTTCCATGTATTGCTCTGGCAGGCCATCCAGATGGGGGCCCCTCTAGCCACGGTCGTAGGATCACAACATGTCGCAACCTTGGTGGCCAAGACAAAATCCCCCCACTCCACACAGCATCTGACACCATGTCACCCTTCCAGCTATGGCTTCCTACAGTCGTGGTGCACCGTTGGGCACACCGGCTCCCCTGCATGTGGCCCCTATCATGGGCCACCAATGACCGCTATCGGTAGTCCCTTCCACAGGCCACCCGAGTTTCTTCGTTGGTCTATTATTCGACTCGTTTGCGCTAAAGGGTCCCTCAGTTCATCACGAACCCTTCTTATGCACTGGAATCAAACTACCACAACATTGAGAATGCGGTCACCATGAATTCATGGGAGGAGGTGGTCATTCCTTGTTCTTGTCGGCCTGAGCACTTAGTGTTAGAGTTTTAAATCAAGGGGGAGGTTCTGGAATTGGATTTTCATAATTTCATTCCAATATTGAATCCTAGATAATAAATCATCTTGAGAATTTACCCTCACTCATAAACACATGAATTGCGAATCAACTTGAACATGTGTTGATCTGCGTTCATCATTTCAAAAAAAAATAAGAATAATGCAGAACCTTGAAAAAATAAATAAAACCCCTACCTATTTTACATTCGATGGTGATGTGTGCATCCTAAAGAGTCCAAGTTGTCGACATCATCATATCCATCTCTGTTCCTCTTTGTTTGTCGACGATGTTGATGTCTCACTAGAATAATTCATCGATCATTATTAGAGATGATTTCCTTTTGATATTTTTCAGATTTTTTTTGTGTTTGTAAATCCACTAAACTAAAACATGTTGGAATTATAATATGAAATAAAAATAACAGAGGCACTACACCCATTAATAATTATTATTAAATTATCCACATTTAATGAGCCACATTTAATGGTCCATTAAGATAAATGTGTCACAGTTTCAAATGATCCATTATTTCCCCTCCATTAATGCACATATTCATCACTTCATCCCTATACCGCAATGTCACCGTCTACCACTCAACGATGATAAATAAAATTATTCCTTAAATTTTTTTTCTTATTTATCTGGAAATTTCCAAAAAATAACTTTTCTGATTGACCCTCGCCGGCAGAAGTTATATCATTTCAAGGAGAATCCCAGTGCTCTATGTTCAACGGTGCCATTATATTTTCATTCTAAGGGACAATTTAAAAGTTATAAAAACATTCTCATGTGTTTACTGAACACACCATAAGAAAGTTCAATATTCCATTCTGAGCTCTCCGGGCCTCGAAATCAAGTGTTGTAAGAGTACACGGTCTCAAAATAAATCTATATAATAAAAAACAATTGACACAGAAATTCTGAGAAATTAAATTTTCCCTAAATAAGTGATTTACATCCCTAAAATAAAAACAAAAACTAATCCCAAATATGGGGGCACTGAGCATGAATTTTAGCCTCTCTCTCCCATGTTCTCTCTTGTAGATTACTATTCTGCCCCCAAACATGAAACATAGGAATTGACCGCCCATGTATGACTCACTTCTTTTGATCCACTATATCCACCGGAAATTCCTCAAATTTCACCCAATATTCAATGTTAATCTTGTCCCAGACAAGGATGTGTGATGGATCATGAATGTACCACCTCATTTACGACATGTGGGAAACAACATGCACCTAGTTCATCTGTGGGGGAAGGGCTAGGTGGTACTCCCCCTCTCCAACTATTCTCATTTTCTAAAAGGGTCTGATGAACCTCATTGAAATCAATCTTCCCAAGCCAAATATCCACAATCCACTTCTAGATGAGACCCAAAGGAACACATGTCCACCTTCCTCAAAATATATGGGCCTCCTTCTCATATCAGTATATGACTTCATCATGCTCTGTGCAGTCCTCATCTGCTCTTGGGTTATCTGGACCATCATGGTGGTAGACCGTACTAACACTAAACCAATTAGTGCTAACTGCATTGGGTTTGTACAACACATGGGTGATCTGAAAGGTCTCCCAAAAAAGGCCTCAAATGGTGTCATGCCAATGGTTGAGTGATAGCTACTGTTTTATGAAATCTCCACTAGTGGTAGGTAGTCCTCCCAACTACGTCCAAAATCTAGGATGTAAGCACGAAGCATGTCATCTATGGATTGTATGGTCTGCTCTGTCCATCCATCTGTATGGAGATACAAATATGTGCTCAAGAGTAATTGAGTCTTGAAAACCTCATCTAATCACTTTCATATCTAGAATGTGATGCATGCATCATGGTTTGAGATGATCTTCAATGAAACTGCATAAAGATGGTTTATCACTTTGACATAGTGGATCCTTAATCCCCTCTATAGGTCCCTACTATGACAAGGGTTAAATTTGGGCTGACTTGGTGATTTGGTCTAGGATCACATTAATAGATTCTTTTCCCTTGGATGTACATGGTAATATTTCCACAAGGTCCATCGAGATAAAAACCCATATCCACTCTTGTACCTCGAGAGCCTAGGTCATGCGTGTTGGAACCTGATGCTTAGCCTTCACTTGCTGAAAAGTGAGGCATCATGAAATGAACTCGGCCACTGATCTCTTCATCCCTAGCCACTAGTAATGATGTCGAAGGTGTTGGAATATCATTGCACTCCTGGATGTAATACCTAGGGTGATGTATGAATCTCCCTCATTTCCTTCTCTCGCAAAGTCTCTGGTACTACAATATGCCCTCTTTATATGATGGTGTGCTCCACACCTATTGAAAAACCATCAGAAGCCCATTCTGAGGATCAGCAAGCATTTTGGGCCTCAAAATCTACATCCAACGGTTGTGCCTCCAGGACTCACTATAAATGTGGTGGATTTATAGTCATTGGAAGAAGGTAATAAACCCCACTATCATCCATGAAGGATATCTTCATATTGGATAACTATAATATCGCCTCACCCAACAGCTACAAACTGGTAAACCTTCTGAGTGTGTCTCACAAAAAGTTTCCCTTCATAAGATAATTGAATTTCTCATAGTTAATGTACTCATGGATCCCAAGAAATTGTTTTTATCTCAGGTTCAGGTCCATCTGAGTGAAGATATTCCTAAGACTTTTCTGGTCGAAGTAAACTATAAACCGCTCTAACATCAAGTTCTGTTGCCACATATTCAAGGAACATACCATTGCTGAAAACTCTATGTCATGGGTCACATTGTTTTCAACATGTTGTCTCAACTGGAATGAGCTATAAGCAATCACTACTTTATCCTAAATCAGGACACAACCCTGTCCGGTCCCTGATGAATCACCACAAACTACATACCCAACTCCCACTTCAGGTAGTCTTAAGAAGGGTGAAATAGTAATTTTACACCTCATCTCAGGGAAACTCTACTGATATTTCTCCATCTATAGGAAGTGTTTTCTCTTCTATGTCAAGTCTGATAAGTGTTCTTCTATTCTGGAAACGTCGGGTATGAACCTCTGATAGTAACCAGGCAACTAGAATCTCTTGCACCTCATTCACTCTCATGGGAGGCTCCCAATAGAGAACTACCTCCATCTACGCTTGATCCACTGAAAATCATGCCTCTAATTTGATGTCTTCTAGAATGTGGACATCTTGAATGCAAAACTGATACATGGAGAGATTCCCATAAAGTATATGAAATCTGAGTGTATCTGGTACTATCCATAGTTTTTAGCATGATCCTCCTCTGATGTTGAGTACACCAAGATGTCTTCAATGAAGACCTCAATGAGCTAGTCATGGTAAGGATTGAAGATCTAGTTCATGAGGCCCATGAACACTGCTAGGGTGTTAGTCAAGATGAATGATATAACTAGGACCTCTTATGGGTCATACTAGAACATGATGGTTGTCTTCTGTATATCGTCATCTCCTACCGAAAGTCGGTGATAACCTGATTTGTGGTAAATATTTGAGAAAAAACCATTCTTTTATCAAATGGTCGAAGATGTCATCAATTATCAGAATTGGATACTTGTTTTCATTGTCTCCATGTTTAGGCACTAGAAGTCCATGAACAACCTCAAACTATGATTTTCTTTCTTCAAAAAAAGTACAAAGCCTTCCCATGGTGAAAAGTTGGACCATTCAAACCCCTTCTATTGCATGCCCATTAACTGTACCCTCATCTTCTAAAGCATTGTGAGAGTCATTTGATATTTAGGTGTGTATATCAGTGTCAACCTAGGGTATAGGTCAACGAAAAAGTCTACCTCTATGTGAGGAGGTAGTCCCGAAACATCCTTAGGAAAAAAATCCTTTTACTCATACACCATTACATGAAATCTATGACTCCTATCATCCACTACACAAAGGGTGAGACTATACAACTGGTGAGTTCTTGGGTGTACCCTCCTACAAGAATGTCTTTCTTATGTTTCAAGGGTTTTCATCTCATTGGTGAAGGAAAAAATGTCCTCATAGATGCGGAAACACCACACAGTATGCCTAAAATAGTCGATCTGAGCCTGGACTATTGATAACTTGTCCATAACAAAGATGACATCATGAGGTCGATATGCCACTACTCAGAGATGACTGCTGAAGCTCTGACCTACTAGGTTATGATTAAACTATCATCACTAGTGAATAATCATCAAATCCCATCTTATAGAAGTCTATACATATAAGGATCGAGCCAAAGGCTCCATCAGAATCTCCGAGCTCTGAACGAGAGTTGTGTAAAGGATGGAGTAACAAGAATCTGTGCCTATATGAATAGTAGATGGGGTAGAGAAGACATAGATTATAACTCAGATAATCTTTGCAGAACTATGGTCATAAGACTATCCTGATTGTAGCTAATATCTCCACTGTCCACCTAATCTTTGAGGTAAGGGGGGACACCTACGGTGGTGGCAGTAACACCTCAAATGGTCACCCACCGCTTACCGCTCAACCTACACCCATGCCACTTATATCACCCTACAGACCTCCTCACTCAAACCACTACCGCTATTTCTGCCCTGGAATCCCCTCGACCATCTTCTTGTCACCAGTATGATGGGTCTGACAGTCACGTACCATGTGTCCCTGGCCACTACACGAGAAGCACTGCATGGATCCCTGCTTACTCCCCCTAGTTTGGGAGTCCCACAGTACCTATCAGGAGTCATAGGGTCAGCCTCTGAATGACCTATCTTGCATAGGCCCATGTGTATGTTTTCTATTGTCTATCAAATACTATGTATCCTGGTGTTTATTGGCTTCTATGGGTATTGGTGACTGCTCTTCTAAGAATCTCTCCACATGAAGGGCGCTCTCTAGCACCCCAGCATAAGAAGGTATGCAGAGAGACAAAAATGATTCCATGATGTCCTCCCATTGCACCTGATCAAAGTCATGAGACCTGATGAAAAGGTATTGCACCATGCCTATAGAGTATCAAGATTGATCGATGAACCTCTCAGAGTACTCATTTACCAACATGTTTCCCTACTGAAGGTGAATAAGCGCTTAAATGCACATATAGTTCAAGGTCTCCAGAAAAAACTCATCTGGAAAAAGCTGATCGACGTATGTCCTGGTGAGGGGCTCCAAATTATGTGTTTGGGTGGTAAAACTCCACCATCTCCCTAAAGATCCCTATAGAAATCTTTCTGTAATGATCTCAATCTGGTCAGGCGGTTTCCTCACTAAGTGGAAGCCCAGAATCACATCCTCTAACCAGTCCTTAGCAACATGAGGATCTGTCACTCCCATAAGCCTAGGAGGTTTCTGTCTTTGGAACTTATGTAGTGAACTGAGCATACAAACATCCTCTTCTAGAACTATGCAGTAGTAGATGTAGACCATCAGGAGATGGTAGCATTGGGGCACCACCCAGTGGGTCCATCTCTAGAACTAGTCCCTGAACGGATACCTCGTCACTGGTTGGGATGTCCTCAAGACCACGTATCAAGATCCTGACAGTTCATCCATTTGTAGGTATCCTAATATAGATCAACATGTGCCACAATTAGAAGGATATTCATGGATAGATGTAATTTATTCAAAATAATGAGTCATTTATTAAATACGTTTTTACAAGTATTCAGATGAAAATCAGAAATAAAGGTCTGGGTGTTTGTATACATCAGTTTCCGCACCAACACTGATGTCCCTAAATCAGAAAGTCAGACTCGGAACATTTAACAATGTTGTTCCAAAACAAAACATAGACTCATGGTCTTTGAGGGGGATCTGACCGCATTCTAATACCACTTTGGAATTACCTATCTTCAAGGGCCCATCACATGATAATCACATGCCTGCATCCCCTGGGCTAGGGGCGGATGACTAGCACCAGAAAGTCATATCCCAAAAAGGGAATGAATTTATTTTCAACTATTACACAAAAACACCCAACCACATCCCAACACATTGAAAATGGAAACTAGTATAAAAAATAACACAACTGAGTGATAGAAAATGTGATACAATGTGAGCCTGAATAAAAACCCAAAAACAAACTAAAAACAACAATGTTCAAAAGGAAACCCTAATTTCCATTCCCAGAAAACCCCACCTGATTATGAGAGTATTGAATATACTAGAAGAGGAAGTAGTATGTCATGCCAGCCTGGTCCTACTACGCCCCACCAGGTCCTAGGCCGCCAAGTCCATTGTCATAGCATTTTTCAGCCCTTCCCCCTAAGAACCAATATTGAAACGTCCATCGTCTGCACTGGACACAACCCTGCAGGTGAAGCCCATGCTGGGGTGAGTATAAAAATACTCAATAGGGACCCTGAAACCCTAGAATGCCTCTCATTAATATAAAAATTAAAGAAACCAAAATTTAAATACCATAGAGGTAATACCACCAAGCATGACCTCAACCACATTGTAGAAAGTAAAAGACACATCTCACACAAGGTACATTATAGGGTAGTGTAAGTAGCATCAAAAGTCACACCATTGATGTCATAAACTATTGGATAACTCCTCCTCTATCGAGTATAGTGGACATGAATTGTCACATAAAGTCACCTCGCACTAACCTTGGACTGTTATGGTAGTCATCCCTGATGAGTATGATGTGTATATTGGGTCACACATATCAGCTCCCCATTGTGGGATGACCGGTTCACACAGAGTCGCTGCCCACCATGGCCAAACTAAGGTACTACTTCTATCTCGTACCATGTGTTTAATAGGACACATAGAGCTCCTCCTCACTGTGGGCCTTCCTGGTCACAAAAATCCTCTTCCCACCAGGCCATCCTAGAGGGGTCATTAGGTCTCATCCAACCATAGTGTTCTATACATCGTGAGCTGGTAAAAACCAATTCTCAAGCCATCTGTCACATCTATTACTGCATGAATGTAAAAAAATGCATTTCAAAAGATCTTCCTCATCAATAAGATCCCACCACTACAAACTACTAGTCAATCAGACATGTTTTTGAAAAGAATACAGGCGTTATAGTAAAGAGGGGGCTGGTTGAGACTACGGTCGGTCCCACCTGGTCAGACCGACCCTACAAACATGACACGAGGGTCCAACATACCGTGGTTTAATTAGACGAACTCAACCTGACCTGGTTGGGGTCGGGGTTGGTCTGGTATGGCTAGCCAGTGGGCTAGGCCCAATAGGCATTGCCAGACCCGACCCAATTTGGTCGATGGTCCAGACCACCAGGTCATCCGGGGACTCAATCTAGTACGACCTGCCGGGGTAGGTTCAAACTGATGAGTGCTATTCTAGACTATCGGCCCATGTATATCCCACTATTCCATGGGATAGGCCCTCTAGGATGGGGGTGCATCCTTCCAGCCTTAGCCCAGCCTCCTAGGTGGCGGATCGACATTGCGCCACCAGGCCCAAATACCTAGCCGAGCAACGTCCTGCTCCTACTAGCCCCACGGACACAGGGCCCCTCATGTTTCGGTCTATGGTCCATGAATCATCGCCGACTTGGTGGCTCGAACGTGGACCACCCCCTCCTTATAGTGCCAGGTTCCACATCCCCATGCCCCCGCGGCGCGTCAATGGGCATGTCACATGCACCGCCTGCGATCGCCGACTTCATGGCCTTCTTGTCTGCATGGCATCAGAGTTGCTTCGGTGCTCCGTCTCTGACCTATCCATAAAAAGGGTCCTTTGGGTCACTATCATCCATGCTCATTCCCCAGAATAGAACTTCCACCACATCAATAATGTATCCATAAAAAAGACATGAGAGGAGGTGCTCATGTCTTGTTTGTGTCATTCCAGGCCCACCACATTAGAGGTTCAAATCAAGGGGGAAGATCACATATCGGAGTTCAATAATTTCATTAGAAGATTGAATTAAGGATAATAAATAGACATGAAAAAACACTCTCCCTCAGGAACACAAGAATCACAGGTCAAAAAATTCTTGGGATGAGCTGCATTTATCATTTATAGAAAAAGAAGAACATCTAAAAACATTGAAATAAATATCAATCCCCTTATTCATTGATGTTCGATTCCAAAGTGCTCATCCTTGAGTGTTAAAGGAATCGACGACATCCCTTTCGGCTCTGTTCTTCGAGGGTGTGTCAAAGACGATGAAGTCCCACTGGCGTTCATCACCATTCTTCCTTAGAGAGGAATTCTATAGGACATTTTCAGAGGTTTCACTGTGTTTGTTAATCCACTATACTCCAACACGTTGGAATTATGAAAAGGAATCAAAACTAAAGAGACATTGCACCCATTAATGATGCTCATTAAATTATCCAAATTTAATGAGCCACATTTAATGGGTTGTTAAGATAACATCGTCGTGGTATCAAACAAGCCATTATTTTCCGTCAATTATTGTGCATTGTCTCCACCTCGTCAATGAAAAGAAAACGTCACTATCCTACACTAAATATTTATAAATAAATAAAATATTTATTTTAAAATAATTTATAATTTTTCTCAAAAATTTTGAAAAATATATTTTCTACTCAGCCCTTTCCAGCTGAAGTTAAGTCATTTCCAGGTGAATCCCAGTGTTCTAACTTCATTGGTCTCCCCATATATTCAATCTGAGAACTAGTTCAAAACATATAAAAACATGCTTGTACTTTTACTTAACATACCTTAAATAAATTTCACCATTATGTTCGGGTCTCTCCAGGCCTCGGAATCATATGACATCATAGCAAACGGTCTCATAATAATTCAATAAAATTAAAAAAAAACATTGAATTTTAGAGACATTACAAATATGTCCTGGTGATTGACTAAAAACCCATTAAATTTTACAGTAATATTTAATGTAATATGGAAATAATGAAATCTATATAAATAATTCCATATAAATAAAAAAAATTAATGAAGATTAATAATGGAAATTCTACTAGTTGAATAATCTAATGGAGTATTAATTAATAATAGCATAATGATGGAATTCATAATGGTGGACATCACAAATATACCATTGAGGCCTCAAATATGACATCTGAAAATAAATGGTTAAGGCATCCGCCAAATCTATTTCTGTTTTGTTTCATGAGACCTACTGATGCATCAAGAGGCTATAGAGTTACCCAACCATACCTTACTGAGCATAATGAATTCCTTATAATAATGTGGTGAGACATAATCAACATATACATATTATAATTAAACAACAACACCTAATTAGTAAACATAATCACTATCAATTTTGAGTAATATAGAGAATGGTTTCAAGATAGAATATACCCATAAAAACTAATCACAATCCATATAGTTAGATGATCCCGTATAACATCACAGGTTTATGGTTTTCTAATCACCCACATATATTGATCAATATTATCTATCCATCTTTATCAGAACATGACTGTTTGATTTTTCCTCCATGTTACTTTTCTCACAACTTATATATTTCATCCTATGATATACCTTATTTATATGTTACATTGTTTAGCAACTATTTTTTCAACATTCTGTTTTTAAGGGAAGTTTCAGTATTCATTGTTATGATATATGTTTATATGAATGAAAATTTCAAGTATTAAACTCCTGATAAACCAGAATAATTTGGAGGTGAATGTTTTTTAATTGTGTAGAATTTAACACAGGGAAAATTTCAGAAAAAAATAGAATTAACATGATATATTTGATGTTTTTTCTTATCATGGAACACTAATAATAGAACATATTTAGTAAATCATGAAGAATTTAATATTTTATAAAAAACCAATTTAATAATTATCCACACACATCATTAATTTTATCATTCCCTTTACAGATCACCAAGGTTCAATTGCATGTCTCATAGCAATGACCTTCCTCAATAGATTGCTTTGTAATCAATACCATGTTTTACCGAACAATATAATATCATTAGAATGTTTCATATTTAATATAATGATATATTAAATAGATATTAAATTATATTTTATTAATATTATTAACTAATTTATGAAAATACAAAATTTACATAAATATAATTCAAATTTTAAGGTAACAAAAATTTAGAAATGAATGTGAAACCCGATTGATTATAAGGATAAATATTATAGTTTTGATGGTAAAAAATATTTTTTACCCTAATAAATTAAATTAATTAGTGATAATAATGTAATAAATATGTTATATAATTTATCATATATTTTTTATATTTATCCAATATATTTTATAGAATGAAGATACGAAAAACACCAATTTTATGCTTTCAAATCTATATTTTTTTATTAATGGTATTTTTACCTCTTTTTAATGGAGAACACATTTTAAATTGATTTTTTTTTGGAAATTATGGAGATTTAATTTTTCAAAATAAAATTCATCATTGTAATCAAAAAAGAAAATTTGGATAGGATGTATTTTTGGAATTTTTTTAATGTTTAATTTTCTAGTGAAAAGTTAAAAAAAGGAATTTAATTCAAAACATCCTTTTAATATAATATATTTATAAGTTAAATTTATAATATAATTTTATTTATCAAATTAAATAGATCATATTTTTTCAATGAATCCATTTTAGGCCATTATAACTAATTTAAGTCTGAAATTGGGTATAAATACATAGGTAACATTAGGACATTTTTACATCAAATACCCACAATATTGTCTTGTTAGTGATATTAATTTTAAATTATTTACTGACACTTACGTGCATATAATTGGGAAATCATGTCTCTATATTTTTAATTTTAAAATTTTATATTGTATAAAATTTCCACTTTTTGTTGATGATAATGATTAGTGACAATGATTAAAAATATTTATAACGGTTAAGAGAAAAATAATGTAAATAATGTACTAGACCATAATTCGAAACACCCAAACTGAAGTAGAAACCATTCTATCACCCATTGGTTTTCCATTCTTGTTCCATTAACGTTCTTTTATTTTTTTTGTTTTTTATAATTTTTTTAGTTGAAAAAGTTGGTACTCCTTGTTTATTTCCATAAATTCCACTTGTGTCCTTTCCCTTCTCTAAATAATTCCACCACCTCTCCAACTTCAACAAATTTCTCAAAATAATTATTTTCATAAAATCTTTAACAAATACACATCCCAAAATTATTCTCTTTCACCAATAATTCAATAATAAGGAATAAATCAATCCATGAAATCCTTTTGGTATAAACCAAAAGTTGTAACCTGATTACGATATAACGTCTTCACTTAAGATCCTTTAATTTATTTTCTTTTCCACCCCCTCTAATAAATTTATATCATTATGGTAATAAAAAACCATCATCTTCAATATAATATGATTTATTATATAGTATTTTTTAACTATTGGGGGACACACCTCCATCTAATGGATAACTAACATATTGTTAATGTGTACCTTCAACAACCACCTCACTAAAAGATGATTGTTCATTTTTATTTGAACAACTATCATGGTGGAAATTATGATGGAAACACTATTTATATATGTCATATATTATATTAATTATATATTTAATTTTAATTATTATTTTTACGACATGTAATTTTTTACTTCCCATTTGGTGTAAATATGATAATATCATTTGAGGATGTGTGGACTACTTCCCCCTCAATGTAATGTGATTCATTCAAACAATAAAATAAATTTGTTGAGGATGGGTTTATTGAAATTATATGATATATATAACATTAAAAATATTATGTAATTATATTATATTATTATATACATGTATCTCAATTTCATTATTTCTTTTAATATGACAAAAAATTTGGAAACAATATTCATGCCTACGTATGACATATCATCTCCATAAAATCTGTATTCTATTTAATACATCTCTATTCTATAAATAATTATAAAACACATATAATAAATATAAAAGATACTTATATCATTATTTACATTATGTAACCGTTATATAGGTTTCAGGAACAATGATTTAAAAAACAATGACACATGTGAAAAACAATGTTTGAATTACCTGAAGTGTATCCTTAAAAAGAAATTACAAACCAGAGGGAAATATTAAGTCATAATCAATCCATATATGGTATTCTATAAAATAATATTGTTATGTAAATGTTGTATAATAAATTTATATTTATTATATTGGTTATTCGATTTAGTAAGACCATAGTAAATAGAATGTGTTATGTAATGTCATCTAACTATTTATTTCCACGAGATACATGATTTATTCGCAACCCATTTCTTTTGGGTACTTTGTATACTGGACATGGATGTACTATATTATTATAATACCTAAACTTTTTGGAATATACATATCTATTATATGATATTTATTTCATCAGGTTAGCGTATCAAAAGTTACCAAATTAGGAAAGTATTTATGTATCACATTTCCATATTTGATACAAATGTTTTGTTACAGAACTATGTTATTTAAGGAGGTGTATATTTGATTTTCTTCCTAAATGCTCCCTCCCTAAAAAAGTTTTTTAAATAAAGGAGTGGATTTCATCAATTTTTGGCTTATTCTCAAAGATATGTGTCATGTTAGGATTGATAAATTTCTATATTCTCTTTCCCTCTAGAGATTTAAAAGTAGGATCTATGGGTTTTGGATCAATCGCTCTCAACCCATTTATTATATACCATCATAAATAGAATAAATTATTCAACCAATTAGAAGTTTGTAACACAACTAATAAAATATTTGTAATATTATGTATGTTAAATTGGATAATTTGGTATCCTAAAAAGTATTTGGGCATTTTATTGTCTATCGGTATCCTAATTAAAATTGATAAGTAAACGGAAGTGGAATCCTATGAAGTCATCGCTAGTTTCTTCATAGAGGATGAATTAGAATCGTATATAGTAGAAAAAGTATTTCTTGGAAGAGATGAAGTTATTTTGTTGAATATTATATATCAAATAATCCCAAAAAAAATTATGTAATTTATTGTTATAGGCCACGAATAATATAACTATTTGAACTCTAAAATGTGCAATTTTTATTTTATATGTTGGCATGACATGAGAAGCTTTATTAAGAAGATTAATGATTTATCTGATCGGAAGACTGATTTGGTTCCTATGACGCAGCTGCCTCTAGATAACAATGAACCTTATAAGATAGATAATGAAAATGACAGGGATTCTGATAATGTCAAATAGTAGAGAGAGAAACATGGTATTTTTCCTACTGATGAAGTATAAATAGTTTATAATGATAAGAGATGTCTAAAATGTGTTTCTTTAAATGTTAAATCATCTACTTGTATAAATAAGATTTTAACAAGGGCTCTCATTTTTATGATGAGGGGAATGTCAACAATGATGATATTTATATCGAAGGTAGAAGTAATGATGCCTCAATAGTTGAACATGTTAATGATGAAGATGTTAAAAAATAAATTGATCAACATAATTCATAAGATATTTTGAATCATTCGGGTACACGAAAGGGTATGCAATTTTTGGAATCAGATTCAGAGGTGATTTATAATTTTGTTTATGTTTCTTCAAAATCCATCATAGATAATGTGGATTTTAAACATGTTTCCAACATGAATATATGGTCTAAGGTGGAATCTCATGTGTTGATTGATCAATAAACTAAAGGAACATCTTAAAATTATTAGGAACTAAAAATTTATTGTTCAAATGATATATTGGAATAAATTATTTTTTTGGTTAGATACACTTCATAATGACACAAAAACCAACAGATTATTCCTTATTCAAGAACAAAAGAATCTTAGGGTATGATTACACCAATGGAAAGAAGAACCTTTCATGAAAAAATCAAAGATTAGTATGTTGGTACCTATGACTCTGAAAGCACCAATGTAGTGACCTTACATGAAAGAATAAAATCACTTCCTTTTTATAATGGTAGAACCCGAGGTCAGGGGATCCAATGAGGATTAGATAACTGGAATGAAATTCATGATTAGGGAAGAAAATTAAGTGAATGAATGAGAAAAAATTTTTTGTTTTACTTTTATTCGTTGGGAATATTTTATTTCATTCCACGTACCCACATTGGTTCATTATTTCTTTTAATGAATGAGTAATTTCCTTAATACTTTTAAAAAAATGATGTATATATGTTTGAAATTGACACATTATGTAATGAATCTATTTATTTTCATTATATTTAGTTCATGATGTATTTTAATTTCTCACATTAATAGTATGATACCACGTAACCAATTGGTAAGAGTTTATTGAAACAATTTCCATGATTTTTGTGATTTTTAATGATTATGGTACATTGGATGTAATATTATGATCCATATATCAAGAAAACTGATGATATTACTTCTCATATATTTAATTAAGATATATCAACTTATTGGTGACATTTTTTCACTCATTCGAACATATGTTAATGATGGAAAAAATTTAAGTAAAATCTGACTGTATCTCACTCTTCAGTGTGAAATTTCATTTTTTCAATATAATGTTTTAGAAAATGTTTTAAAAAATGTTTTAAAATGATATTTGAAGATAATTTTCATTTAAAATTAATTTTAATGATGTTTTATAGTTTTAAATGCGTTTATTTCATGTTTATAATGTGATTTTTAAAGAATTGGTTTGGGAAAAAATTTCTATAGATTTATATGTTTACGATGTATCATCAATTTAATGGTTTGAAAAACGTTTTTAGTACATAATTATAATTTTCTAAGGTGAATTAAATATTTTTTTAAATTTTGGGAATATTATTTTATATTTTTTCAAGGAAAATGTTTTTTAAAATGATTTTTATCCTTATTTATAATTTTTCAGTCTATTTTATAAGGAATTATTTTCAAAAGGGTCATTGTTTTAAAAAGAAGTTTTCATCGAATAGCGAATATTTTCATCAAGAAATGTGTTTGAATGTTATTTGAATATTATATTACATCTATGATGACATCATTTAATTTTACTAATGTATTTCTAGAAAATGATACAATGGTTCCATTCGAATTATTTCCATGAATGTTTTATGATTTTATCTAATGATGTTTATGAATAATGTTTTTCTTCCGTGAGTTATTTTCTTTTAAAACAAGATACTTGTCATCAGATATTCTCTCATGGATTGATAAATGAAACATATCTCTTTTTTATATGTTATGATGTGATGAAATTTTAATAATACCCATTTCTTTTCATGAATTCTGATTTTATTTTCATAGAAACCACCTCTTTTAATGCATTATGATATGATGAATGTTTTTTGTAACATGTATATATTATTTCAATATGCAATAGGTAAACCTATATATCCCTCTAATGATTTGGGTATTGATAAATTATTTATGATCTCAAAGGATATATGAGAGGGAATCCAATTCCTGAAATAAGAGGGTACACAGGAAGAAATCCCAAGCTTGAAATAGAGGGTATATGAAAGTACACCATATTCCTGAAACAATATGGTATAGAGAAGGAAATTCCAAGCCCAAAATAAGATGGAACACTAGAGGAAATCCATAGGAAATAATAAGATGGTACACGGGATGGAATCCCAAGCCCTATGTAGGTAAAATTCTAATTAACCATTTCCTAGCATGTATCAAAATCCTTGGTAGTCTACCTAGATTATGGTTATTGTATGCTTAATTTTTTTACAAAAATCCTTGTTTTATTCCTATGTAACGATTTCATGGCCTATGTTGTTTTCTTCGGACTGATTCATGTATTAAAAAATACCAATATTTATTATGATATCTAATATACAAGGTATGATATTTAAATGTTATGCGCATGTTACATACCCATTTTTTCATGTTATCCATACGTATTTTCATTATTTACAATAACTCAACATCTGCGATCATACATTTATTATTTTTCATTTTTGAAGGTTATGAAGAATGATTTTAGGTAGATGTACTAATGCAAAGGATATTTATGGGATATTTTAATGATATTTCACCGGTATAGAATACATTTTTTCCATGTTTCCAAAGACATTATCCCATTACGGTCCTCGGGCATGTATTTTTGTAATGTTTTGAATATTCATAAGAAATGATGTAATATCCATTTATGTTATAACCAAGTAACTATATATTAAATTTCATGAATAACTATAATATTATCTTCTAACTCATTTTGATAAATATAGGAACAATTATTTTTAGGTAAAGTAACTCCTTTGAAGTTTTGGGTGCAATCATAATTTTTATACACGAAGATTTTGTAATGTTCATCGAAAATAATTTTTATTTTATTTTTATATACCCTCCTTAAATTATCAATATAATAGGATTATATAATAACTAAACTATCTTCCATATACATGTATGTTTTGATGTTAGGGTTATGACATTATAATTCATACACTTCCATAAAATGTGTTATGAAATAATCTTTTGTTAGTATTATGCACAACTACATCACGAACTGATGTCATTCATTTTTCTATTACCCCATTCCATAGTTGGTAATAATGAGGGATTAATAATTTATACATAAAATATATTATATATATGATGTTTTAATATTACTTATTTATTATATCTCACGTATCATAATGACTTCCATTTTGTGGGAATATGATTTAATCAGTTATGTGTACGGGGGACTACCACATCATGAAAAGATGCGATTCATTATATATTTATATAGAATTTATTAAGGATGGGTTTAAAAATATGTGATATATATGAAAGAAAAATTATACTCGAATTAAAATATATACATAAAAGTTACATTTCATTCTCTCAAAACGATTAGCAAATGGAAACAACCTTCATGTGTACATACGGTCTACCTTCTCCATGAATGATATATTTCATTATATGTCTCCAAATTTCATGGTTTACTCTAAATAAATATTTATTACAGACATAAAATATTTAAATAATCATTTCAACTCTAGATATTATCAAATAATAATCTATGTAGGATCAATATAAAATAACAACTCCAAACAAATATGAAAAACAATGAAATTAACACCTAAAATGATAAAAATAATGAATATATTTTAGAGAATGGATACTTATATGTTATAGAAGGATATTATATCATATCATAACTATGATTATTGTTCATAAATATGTTAATAAAATTTCTAAAATCATTATAATGGAGGTTAAATCATGATCATCCACAAAGAAGAATATGGTATGGTATGTTTTTACAATTTCATTTCTTTGAGTCATAATGTAATTTTTCCCCCAAATTAAATTTATATGTTGTATATACTACCCCATTAAATGTAATAAAATGAATAATTGATTTTGAAATATAACATACCTTTTATTTTAAATTATATAATCTATGGGGATTTAAATTAAATGATACCAAGTGTAAAAAAAATTCATAACTCAATTTCATTTCATAGGGTCATAATACTTCATCGTTGTTGTTAATATTTAATGATTATGGTTATAGTTTGTATTAATGATATTTTGATTCATTTAAACATTTTTATATGAATTTCCAATTGATATAATAAATTTTTTAGTTTTTTTATTCTGAAATCAACTATATGATCATTTTAAGGGTTCACTACGCATTGTCATATTATTCACGATTGTTTAAAATTGAATATCCATGTTATGAAATTATTTGATCAATTATTTTTGAAAAAACTACCGTTTTTTACCCTTTGGTTATTAATATTTATTTTCATATATGCATACAATTTTTATAATCTTTTGTACTGAATATATTTTATAAAATGATTTTAACCCAACATAATTTATCTCTCTGATGTGAATCCTATATTATTCAAAAATATGTATTCAAATATAATAAAAATGTTTTTCAATCATTTTAAATATGATTTATTAAATGTTTTTTTACCAATTATGACTTTTTATAAAATTTCTTTGAAGATATAATAATACTGTTTTCCAAAAAGGATATTTTATAGTTATTTATAATGGAAATAGAATTTTATTTTTATGTTGTAAAAAAATTACATGATTACATCTCATTGTGTCATTGATGAAACCTTTTCATGTTTAAAAGGGGATTTTTAATGAAGTTTTTTCAATATTTTTTTCAATTAAATATATTATCAAAATGATTTTTTAATACAATTTTTAGAATGAAAATGATATATTCCTAAACAATGATTATATATATATATTATCAACGAACCCCTCCCCCATTATTATCCCAATCAAAAAATAGATTACTAATCAGTTTATTTATTCATCATATGGATGGTTTATTTTTATTTTGAACATGGATAATATTTATATTAACATCCTCGAAACATTTTTATAGTAATTAAAATCAACTTGAGTTATTTATTATTCTATGATCATAAAACATTAAATTTCCCCTGAATATCAATACTATTTTCATGGATATTATTATTTTCTAAAATGAACAAAAAAATTTATGAGGTGTTGTAATTTTATTTTATATTATTAATTAGAATAATACATACAAATCCAAAACATTTAAAGAATATGGAAATTTAATAAAGAATATTTTTGACGAATTAAATCTATTAATTGATTTGTGTGAAATGAATAGGACACGAAAGACATTGGTTGGGGACGATTTAAGGAATTATCCTTGATTCACCCAAAGTATCATTAGAAACATTAGTTGTATAGCCTAAGATATATGGGTTTTCACCAAGTATGTTTCAAACTGTCCAGTGAATGGTCTTAATGGGAAAGGTTACATTCTCCAAGGAATCATGGAATCTGACAATTATTCATTATAATGCATTTATAATTTAAATATTATTTTCCATGATATTTCCAATGTTAAAAAATTATCGGGATTCATTTCATTCTTGGTTTATTGATTAAGTTGTATGTTCTTTCAGTAATTTACCATTCCATATCATGTACACCTTATCACATAAAGATATTTATATTATTGATAACATGGAATGTGTGTTCAGTTATATAGATTTCTATTTTGATAATTCCATTTAATTCATTATTAATTATATTTTAGTTAACCCTTGCTAAGAATATGACCACACTATTATATTTTATCCTTTCCCCAATAATCAATGAGGATTATTATGATTGATATGTCTGTATTTTCTAAATTGAATAATTTTATTATTAAAATAAAATTATATTGAAATATTTGTATTGAATTGTAATAAAATAATCATGTTTTTTATATAATTTAAGAATAATAATAAGATATTTTATTCATTGGGGCACAATTTCATTACACCATATGCCAATGTAATGGTTGTGGGCACTAGATTTGGGTTGCTGGGTTCGAGGTCATTATAGTTGGTATTGATGAATGTTTAGTAGAAACATTATGAACTATATTTAGGAATACCATACATTAGGAAACATAAAACTATGATATAATTTAATGTTATGTATATAAAATCATCATAATATTTTGGTACGACAGAACATATGGTTTTTTATTGTAATACATCCTTGTGTTTATAATAAAAGTGGTCATTTCATTGTAATAGTATACCAAGGTGTAATATCTATAAACATTTTACATTGGGATTGACTATTATGTGACCTGTTACAAAACATCAGTCGAAACTGTGCACATAATTTGAAAATCCTAATGGATATTATTAGTTTAATTACAATTTTCATTGCAAAGAATTATGAAGTATTTGAATACAAAATGTAAATAATTGACATGTTAAATCCGTAGACCATGGAAGGAACAATATTGAATTTTAAAAAATGAAGTGATTATATATTGGGATTAAACAATTAAATTTTATAATTATATCTATCAATGGTATCTTCTATATAAGAATTATGAAAAATATATAGATTTTTTAATATTTAATAAGAAGTTGTGTATTCATTGACAAAAGAGTTGTGAATATAGTCATGGTAACAAAATATAAATTTAATCTTATTTTTAATGACATAAAAACCTAATCATAGGACTCGAACAAGACTAAGGTCATTTTTTAGTGATTTTTGGGAATAACTTGTTTTAGTGGAAAATTTATTTTGTTAATGACTAATTTATATTTTATATGAATATGTTCAAAGTTATTGATAACTATTAGGGTTGATATGATCAATGTAATTATAGAAAAATATTCTTATAAATATTTTTAAAAACATTGTGTGAAACATATTTTGAAAAAGATTATTTAATGGTAAAATTTATATAGTGAATTCTCAGCATATTAATTTTGGGAATTTTATAATAATTATTGAATTATTTGACAAAAAAATAATGAGATGCATGTTGGGTGAAAACCCATTGAGTATTTATGTATGGTTGTTCTTGAACCCATGACTGAAGAATGATATGGGTTTCACACCAACCACTAGACTATGTGATGTACTAGATGATGTGTCATTGTTTTCAGTAAAATATTTTTACAAATAAATATTAATGATTAACATTTAGTGTTACTTTTTATGTTTGGAGATTAATATATAAACCATATCACTTTTGTAACGCCCCGACAACAGTGACCCAGAGTTAGTGAATTATTACAACACATTGGCATGATCATAAGAAAGATCAAGTCTCGAAAGATTGATTAGTATAGTATCCTTGGAATAACTAGATAAATTCATAAGGTTTACATTACATCATGAGAAATTATCTTGTCTTCATATCCCCTCATACTATCCCTGCAGGTCATTCATAAATTAGTTCTTCACAATCCTGGGAAAAATAAAACATTGAAAGGGGTGAGCTTAGATGCTCAATAAGGATAACAATATAGAAGAAGCTATCATAGATAAGCATAAACATATAAGGCAATGTATAACTAAAACAAAAGACTTTTAAACTTGAACATCAGCATAATATGGAAAAGATAAAATGAAATAATGCCATTTACTTATTCACAAGGATATTATACTAGTCGAATAATCACATGCAATATCAATAACCACTTTCATAATGATGGAATGCATTATGCCGGACTATCATAACCACATAGCCAAAGCCTCGTGCCAAGACTACAAATAAGATTTTGTCAAGGCCTTGTGCCAAGACACTAGTTTGTCTCATGAGACCTACCGATGCATCGAGGAGCTATAGTGGGCTCCACCCATCACTTACTATGTCCAATACATTCTTCATATGGAAACTTTGAAACATAACATAAATGTTTGTATTAAAACTAGCATATGAAATAACAATACTTTATCCAAAAACCATGAATGGTATAATAATAGCACTTCCACAGTCAAACATAACTCATTCGACACAATAAAAAAGGTTGTATTGTATAATATTAACATCAATCAAGAAAAATGAAGGATATTGACATAGATGAAAATAATCATCAATACTATTAGAGATAAATATCCCCCTTTTTTTGAAACATTTAAAAGTAACACTATTTATCAAGAAGTCATTTAAAATAGATATTTGAATCAAAGTGTCCCATACCACTTTAAAAATTTTAAAAGTAATTTTGATTTTAAAACTTTAATTTCCATATAAATAAATCCATACAACCATTTTTAAAACATGGACATTAATGAGAAATATTTATACCAATAAATCATTAAAACATTTTAAAATGATATTTTAGTTGGAGTTCCTAACAAAAAGGGAGATACTTTAATACAAATAATTTATTTAAGAAAACTTTTTAATATCTTGAGAATAAAGGTATTCATGATATACTATGTCAAAGTACATTATATACACAATATAAAAGTGATTTGTTGAATAACAACAAAGGAGTCTCAATGGAATGTAAATTGATATGAAATATCTCATATAGGTCGTATCCTTATGTTAAGGATAAACCAACGAAATAATTATGTGTGAAAAATATAAATACACTCAATATGATTATATTTTCAGTGTAAAACAATAAAATGGAATTCACACATATTCTGGAAAAAACAACACCAATGAATTTGATGTTTAACTCTACTAATCGAGATTGAGTAAAAATTACTCTTATCATGCTCATAACGATGAATTTGGAATTTATAAATGGAGTGATATGTGTATCAAAATTATATCCATAGAAATGGGAGTGGAATTTATGACATAATCAAATGAATAGTGATTCCACACATAATCTTGGAGTAAAATAATCAATGATGTATGCGTAAAGCTGAATTAGTGGAAATTGAAATTTGTAATTACCTTACGAAATTGGTAACATAGGAAACATACACCCATGAAAGAAGGATAATACAATGATGATCTAAATATAATTTAATTAATTTACATTACACAATGAATACTAACATGGTAAATACACACACCACATTCAATAAATAAGCTGTGAATAATGGAAATCTCACAGATTTAAAAGTGAGAGAAAAACCCTTTACTTTGTACCTTTTCCATGGTCAGAAGTTGGTTAAAATCCTTTATAATGGTTAAATAATTGTTATTGAATTATAAAATTATCATTTATATTTATATGATATCATATATTATCTTTTAACATTGATTTGTTACTAATATCTTAGTTTTATTGTCATTTTGGGTGTTAACTTACTCGTTTTCCTTTATATTCTATGTTATGTAAGCCATGTTTTTTATGGATAGGTTGTATATTACTCATATCCAGAATTATATCAAGTCCCTAAACATTATTTATAATCATAAAATGCGAACTATACTTGAATGGATACGATGGAGAATTAATCTCATCCCGTTCATGGAGACGGTAGTCCATACGTACACACAAGCGAAAATATCATTCTTTTGATGTTAAAATAATATATAATTGGATGGTATATCATATATAAAGAATTATTATCATGTTATATCTATTATTTACATGAATTACACATCATTATTATACCCATCCAAATAATAATTTATTGAATGACAATTACACCACGACGTGGAGATGGTAAGTCGTATGTACGCACGTATGGTGACATGCCATTCAAAGGATGGATAGAATACTGAATATGGTTGTAACATATTTATAATAACATCACAGTATATATAAGATACTGGATTTATTATTTTAGAATATAAATAACAAATAAAGAAGAAGTTTAGGAAGAATGGAACATGAAAGAGGGTGGTGAAAACATTACCTCTTCTTCAGGTTCTTTCTTTTGATTTGATCAAAAGGGATCCTTATGTTGGCTTTATGATCAAAATAATGACTCTTGGTTGTAGTGAGGGAATTTTAGAGAGTATTGGGGAAGGGTTTATCCGAACCCAAAGGCTTTGATGGTGTGAATTATTGAGAAGGAAGAGTGCCCTTTTATAAGAGGGGTGAGAGGCACCTTTGGAAAAGCTAGAAATATTATTTTATAATAAATTTTTATTCAGTTTCTAATGGATACAAAGTGGATTATATAATGGTTAAGGTGGGTATATGTCTAAAACCACTCAACCAATAAGATTTAGACAGCTTTGGGTAACTATATTAACCTTATCGTTAAGTATTAACTCTTAGATAATTAGTTTCACTTTTACAATGTCTCTTTGTATTTTTATATTACATGGTTAATAAACGTACTATATACATCCAAAAGACCCCCCAAGTGGTCCATTAATGATACATCTATCATGATATAAGACTATTGTCCGAACCTTATATTTTTAGGAATTTAATATCAATTAATAATATAATATTTGTTTTAAAAACTCTTTTATGTCAATTTTGACATTATCCAATAATTGAATTTTTTTAAAATCATAACAGAATTATTAATTCAAAAATAGATAATTGCATCAATACTAACATGTCATATTAACCTATAAAATTAGTTTAATTCATAAAAAGTCACAAATTATATTCATTTGGGTGTTTATAATATCAATTATTTTGATTTTTCATTATTATGGTAATTACTGCATCATCATTGTGTCAGAAATAAATTAAATTATATAAGGTTTAAAAATTATAAATAAAATACCATTATGTAGGAAATATTTTTATCTTTATAATGAATATATATAGTTGAAACTCCAATATGTATAACCCTATGTAAAAATTATTTTTCTAAAAGATATATGCTTATGTCAATTTTGTTTTTATTTTAACTTAATTAAAATAAAGTGTCCCTATAACCTAAAAGTGGTCCTATGGGGTCCAAAAATCGACCCAAAGATTCTAATGATCGGTCAAGTGTCCAAAAATAAGGTTAGGACACGTTTTAGGGTAATTTATTATTATTATAATATTATTTTTTAACCCTTATTTACAGGATTTACCCTTTAACCATGGTAAATTAAATATTTACCAAAGTAATTATTCAAAATGTCTAAAAATAAATGTTACCTATTTAAACAATTTGGATATCCTGATTCAAAATATGGAATCGATTTTTACAAATTCAAAACACATAAGTGGAAGAAATTAATTTAAAATTAATTCCTGTTTTTAAAACAAATTGTGTTTTTAAGAGATAATAACTATCAAAAGATTGGCACTTGTTTATGTCTAGTTTAATTGTGAAATTATGTCCAATGACTAACATTGTCTTAAATGGTAAAAATATATTCTAAATATACTTTAAAACAACTCAAATTCATAATTTATCAATATTAAATATTTCAAATTAAAAAGTTGTTTTTAATTAAATTTTAGTAATTTTCAGTATTCATCAAAATATGAAAGTTAACTGAAAAGTACCAAAAATTCACCCTTGGCTAATTTCAATATTCCAAAACCAAAAATGAAGTCTATTTTGAGAGATAAGATTTATAAAGTTTCAAAAAGTGTTTATTACTATTCATAACGGCTACTTTGATTGGTCAAGATGCGTTAGAACTCGAAGTTGCGTACAACACACGCTACTGTATTAATCAATGAGAAGTGTACCGTGGAAGCTTGGGGTGTTACATTCTCCCCTCCATCAATAAATTGCATCCTTTCAATTTTTAAAATTGGGAATTGGAATATAATGTAAAGTTCCACATCAGAAAAAGATTCAATAAAACTATCACTTTAAAAGAACGAATGATAAGTACAAAGGTCACCCGAGATAATCTATATTAGGATTCCATGTAGAAAAACATGGATATAGTGATAAAATAAGTGTCATGTTATGATGGAGAGGGATAGAAAACATGATCAGCATAAAGTTAACAATAAGAAAACCACAAACTTGTGTTGGGAAAAACAGTCATTAATCTCCCAGAAGGAAAAGTAATCAGATAACATTTTTTTTTGTTTCATGATACATTACATAAGGATGATGAATTAATTTTGGAGATTGACTACGAAAATAAAGTGATATACTTACTCTTATTGTAGAGTTTCATTCTTTAATAAATTTCAACCACTAAATCAATTTTTTTAAACGATGAGTATTCAAGAAGACTTGGTCACACTAGAAGAGCTAGAATATTCTTCTATAGAATCACATGATCCAAGGAGGATAAACTATATATTTACATTGTCTTTAGAGATTAATCAAAACCAAAATGGTTAGTAAAGTATCTAATGATCCCCCAAAAGGATATTCCTTGATACAAATAAACACTAATCTTAATTTCTAAAATCAATACCCCCAACGTTAAATAAATACCATTCAATAAACAATTGTCCTTGAAATCCTTCAATATAATCCAAACTAATATTGAAACCCAAAATTTAGAAGAATTTGGTTATGTAGTATTCCATGCTAAATTGTATCTCCAAATGAAATCAACTACTCTTAAATTCACAAACATAAAAGTAATTTTGATAATCACATATTCTCTATTATAGGTTAATCATTTACATAAATAACCTAAATCACTATAAATCCACAATAAAAACATAAATAAAAATCCACCATTACTCCACAAATAAAACCCCATAGTATTCTATTTTCCTTGAGCATATAGTTTTCCCAACAAAGATAACATCTTCCAAAATAACATTTATCACTTAATCAGAAAATCATTTTCCTATACCAAGGGTATTCATTTGATAAGACATAAGAACCAAAATCAACTTATGTTCAGGTTTATTCCCATACTCATGGGATACGTAGGACCGCTCGGACACCCTGTCAACAGGTACAACCCATTTAGGGAGCCATTATCCCCCCCTGTTTCACCTCTTATCTCTATATAGGCCCCTCGGTCTAAGGTCTCCCTCTCTGATTGGCGTACAATGTGATGTGGGATTATGTCTCCATCAATTGTGTTTTATAACACTATGCACGTTCCCAGCCTAGCATCGTCTCTGCTACTGTTGATGCTCCTTTCGTCACAGAATCTAAAAATCGTAAAAGGGGAATATCTGAGCTCAAAGTGATTCATCCTTTGAAGAAAATATCAAAAATCGACAAAGGCATGAACAGATGATCAACAGCAACTGCACCGCGCAAGTTATATCACTGTCGCACAAGCCCACTTGTGCGGGGCCCTTATGGTCGCGCAAGTGACTTGCGCGACCAAAGTGATAACCGCCCGGTAACCACCTAAGGCCTTCTTCTGCCTATAAATAGACCCTGTGGGCCCCCCATTCGAGAGGATCTTTTTCCAGAAACTCGGAATGAAGATCCCAACGCCCAGGTCTCTTCTCAAAGCTTCTGGAACACTTCTAAGGTAATTTCTTAACTAGAACGGAAGATCTAAAGAGGAGGAAAGCCTAAGTGTTGAAACTCATCAACACTTGCGCGCCTGAATGGTCAGCCCTTAAGGGAAGTGACCACACATGTGCGCCACCTTATTCCTTCAATAGAACTTTCACATCCCTTTTCTGGAAGAACCTCACAAGGATTCTAAAGGGTTTAATAAAGAGTCGCTCAAGTATTTCAATGCTGGTTGAAAATCACGCAAGTACCCCACGTGTCGCGTAGGTATACCTGCACGACCAATACTTGTGCGCCCACTCAGTACTTGCACGCCTTCCAAGACTTGTGCGCCCCTTCCTTTTTGGGTCCCTTTCTTGCCCATTTCACCCCACTTAATCCATTTCACCTTTCCTATTCAAGATTCAGTCTTCAAGATACTCTTCAAATCCATTTATGGCATGATTTCTTGATTTGACCTCCTTATTTGAAAGGAATTCTGTGGAATATCTCTCAAAAAATAGTGATTTATACATCTTTATGTCACCAAAGATTGAGAGTTCATTCATTCAACCTCATCCTTTAAGATGAGAGAATCCTTAACCTGGGTCTTCTTTTCAGGAATAATCCCCAGTTATAAGTCATAATCATGGGCATCCTCCTCAGGAGTAAGCCCCAAACCTTAATTCCTTAACTTGGGCATCCTCCTCAGGAGTAAGCCCCAATCATAATCTCAAATATGGGCATCCTTTTTAGGAGTAAGCCCCGAGTCCCTTAATTTTGGGCATCCTTCTTAGGAGTAAGCCCCAATCTCAAATATGGGCATCCTTCTGAGGAGTAAGCTTTGATTCTCTTAATTTGGGCATCCTTCTTAGGAGTAAGCCCCAATCTCAATATGGGCATCCTCCTCAGGAGTAAGCCCCAAAAATTAATCCCTAACCTGGGTCTCCTTTTCAGGAATAATACCCAGTCATACTCATGGGCTTCCTTTTCAGGAGTAAGCCCCAGGTCCCCTAACCTGGATCTCCTTTTCAGGAATAATACCTAGTCATAAATTCTGGTCTTCCTTTTCAGGAGTAAGCCCCAAGTCCCTTAATTTCTCATAACCAGTCCGAATTTTCGTTTGATATGGGATTCCTTCTCAGGAGTAAAACCCAGTTATCAATCCTCTCCTAATTTGGGTTTCCTTTTCAGGAATAAGTCCCAAATTAGAGTATTCAAATGTCCATGAAGCACATATACCTTTATGGACCATGTTCCTGGATTTTCTCCCTAAAAGTAACTCCTATACCTTCATCTATCTGGGCAGTCATACATACATAAGCCCCAAACCATTTCTTATGATTTCATCTTTCGTGGAACAGTTGTCTAATTTTTACCAATACCTCTTGTTTCTCACACAGAGCATGACTCACGTGAGCTTAGAGTGTAGAAGTAATTATGAAATCTTTCTTTGAGCCATCAATCATAAACGTCATACTCCCTTACTCGAACTACGTGGGTTCCGATTCCTTTTCCAAAACAAAGGTTACGTAGGTAGACCATTTATGGGTTAGATCCCAACTCTGAAATAATCCATGTCCTTCTGAATGACAATATACTTCAAGTTCCCCCACTGAGTGGCTATAAAACCAGCCTAGTCATCATAATGACATAGAGACTTTTATATAAATGTTTTGAAGGATACCATTGACCAAGAATCTCTAAATAGATACAGATGATTCTCTATTGATGAAGAACCTTGAATACATATAAAATATTCTCTAAGTTTCTTACATATTTAATCATTGATTGTTAAATCTAAAGGAAATCTCATTTTATACTTGGTAATGTAATAAGGATTCACGAACATAACTTAAATCTATAAAGAGAGTCCCGGAGTAGAAAATAATTCCCCTAAAAAAGGTGTGATGAGTCCGACCTCCCATCCTCTCGACCAATGAAAATTCCTAAGCCTCATTAGTCCACAAGATAATGAGCACCTACCTTTGGAAAGTAGGTCGAAACGGATGTGGAATCATTGGATGTTTCCGGTTCTACGAACAAAATCGCTAGAAACCGATCGGAATGTTTGAATCACCCATCCGGGAGGTCATCCCCAAATTCCATGTGAAACAAAAATGGTGAACCTGATGTGAATCCTTAACCAAGTTAAAGTGGTGTTTTACCTATTTGTTAAAGCCCCTATTTAAAAGTCAGTAAAAGGGATAACAAAAACAATCATTGAAATATGTGCTCATCCAAAAGGATGAAGTGGCTGAATTTTATCTTGATTACGTCTGTTATATCAAACATGCACTCTTTTCCAAGATCTTCTGTATTTTCATAATGGCCTCTCTCAAATTCACATCTGTGAATACTACTGCTGCAAATACCACTGCTGCTATTCCTACTGGATCTTCATCCGCTCTGAGGATGACATCCCCTACTCAGCGTCTTCAACGCTGGATATCAAATGCGCTGGTTACGGAGTACCGTCAACACAGTAGCATTCCAACTCCGGAGGCTGCCCGACATGCCCTCCAAGTGAACAACTCACACAGGTCGTCCGGACAACGACGACCAGTGATCAAGAGGCAGGCGGTGCTGACTACCGTCTCCAAACGTTTCGGGTCGTTATCCCCGGAACGCAATTTCCATTCACTCCCTTACTCTGAGGAAGTGAATGAGCAGGTCCCTCAGGGCCATAATTCAAAAAGACAGGAGTCCTTCCCGAGGTATCCCATCAACAATCGCTGCTAGAATCGTTCGGTGGTGCGCCCTCAACATGATGAGGGTACCGACTCCAGGCATTCAGCTCAGGTTCCTCGAAACCGAGAAGGAAATATGAACCGTCAGAGACGGAATCCGGTTAACAATGCGTAGGTTTTCATCCCTGCCATCTCCGGAGAAGTCCACCAACCTAACTTGGTGGCAAACAACGAGCAGGCACACACACCTGTCCGTTTTAATTCCGTTGTCCAGCAGACTCGTCTGGCAGCATCAAGCCAATCCCGCCAGGCAATTCCGGCGGAGTACTATAGGCATGAACATACACCTGCTTATACATCATCAGTTAGTCAGCAGGCTCGTCTGACTACATATGATGGATCTCGTCAACCGCATTTGGCGAAATGTAATTAGCAGGCATATACACCTGCTAATACTAATCAATCCTACCAACAGTCTCGCTTGGTAGCGCACGAAGAAGTTGGTCGGAAGTCCCGACAACAAACAGGAGGCAGACTCAACTCTCTGCCTCCACACTTGAGTACTGTCAGGATTCACTGCCAGGAAAAGGAGGACATGAGCAGGCACATACACCTACTCCAAGCCTGGAATGGACATATATCCCCATTCTGGCGGCTGAAGTCACCAAACATATTTTGTCAATGGTGAAAGAGCAGAAGAAAATTCCTGCTCATATTCTGGATGCTTGCCAGGATATCATAACAGTTTCAGCATCATCTCAGGGATAGACACATAAATCTATCCCTAGCAGTGGAGTGACACATCAACGATTCACTCCGGAACAGACACACACATCTGTTCCAGTCCAAGAGGGTTATGGGGCATACTCCCCGATATCATACGGACAACCAAGTCAGGCACATACACCTCATTTAAGTGGAGATCGTCAGCCTAACCTGACCATCTTTCCTGATCAGGAACATACACCTGCTCAGAGTAACCACTTTCGTCAACAAGTGGTTTCCAAAGCGAGTAATAAGGCATCTAAGAAAAAGATCTGCTCGGCACAGTCAGGAGATCAAAGGACAATCTGCAACAAGGCCTTGCTCTATGCTGGAGTTCATGAGGCCCTCAGACATTTATCTGTTGGAATTCTAGATTCTACTCCCTCATTTCCCAATAACGGGAACATTAAATCCGAAAGTCTTCAACAGAAACTTCCTCATGAAGGCTTGCTTCATGAAAATTCGGTCAATCTTGAAGTTTCTTCTTCAGATGAGAGCCACAAGAACCCTCTGTGTGGTCAGAAGACCAAGGAGCAAGAGATATAATCATTTGTTGTAACACATTATGGTGGTCCTCCCCATGATGATGAACTTCGCTGTGAAAGTCCTCTCCGCAGTAGTGATTCACATTGCCTGGAAAATACTCCAGTGGACAATGTAGTGCTGAGAAATCCATCTTATCTTGAGGCACTTGCAAATGTGAAACCAGTCATGTCTGATGCTTTATCACTAGCAAGTGAAATACTTTCTAAATCAAAAGATAGCCCAGGGTGTAGGTCATTCTCCGAACCACCCCTAAGTCATGCATCTTCTAGTTTGATCAATGATTTCACTACTCATCTTGTTGAATCCGATGAAGCAACAAGGAAACACCAACTCTGGTCAAAACAGGTAGAAGAATATTCATTTAATGATAAAGAGGAAATGCTGAACATGAGGAAAAAATTTGAAAAAGGTGAGGTACCAGTCATGTTTTGGCCTTTGGCTGACTCCCAGTATGACATTCCAAAGATGTTGACGGATGATGGAATCCATGATATTAGTCTCAACATATGGAAAACTCTTTGTCAATTGAAGAAGAAGGTATTTTCTTATGATAAATATGAACATCATCTTAAGATAATAGAAGGGCTACAACGTCATATTGATTTGGAATCTCTATCAGTCTCTCGGTATCCAAAGGCTGAAAAGCAGCAGTGAACCCTTCAACTTCCATGCCTTGGCGCACTAAGAAAATTGCGTCAGTTAATTTCCAATGCTCAATCTGGTGTTCATATCAGAGGATGGGGTGTTCACGGAGCACTACATTTCACAGTGCTTTCCAGTCAGCAAAGCCCGCTGAAAATGGTCTCATGCAATGTTATTTCCCATGGCCAGCCACAGTCAATGGGCTTTGTTCATAATCAAAAGCTTGCTCAAGAACAGGCTTCAACTAGTTCCTCTCAAAATCAAGCATATAGAGAACAAGTTGTTGAATTTCTCCTACATCAAGCAGGCGAGAATATTGCACAAGCCTCTCGTATGGATCAAACAGGTCATCAAATGACAGAAGTTTCGGAAATCATCCAATAGTCTGTTAAACCAGGTGATAAAAGTGGATATAGGCTCATGCATCCAGCTAATTTCCGAACTAAGTTTCGCAAGATCAAGAGAGATTTTAAGAATATCTCAGACATAGCATGTCAAGAGACACCCCAGCTTGTCAGACTGGGGACTTCTTTAACCCAACCCTCAGATTCAACAAATGGGATTCGAGGAGTTGAGCGGAAGCAGCAAGAACATCCCCAGTCCTCGAGACTGGGGACTCTTTCAAATCATCAATCCCCTTCTCAGAGATTATCGGTATTTTCGCGATTGGGGAATAAGACCCAAGAGGAACGAATAGCCAAATTATCAGGAGATTCCCTCCAAGTTATAGCTCGTCAAGAAGTTCCTATAAGATTGAATCAAAAAAAGGCAATGTCTCATCAAAGACATGAAAGAAGAAAATATCACAAAAATGTTGATAGAAGGGATGCGATACATTATGAATCAATCAATTTCATCAATGCCATTGTTTCTAATCCACCAGAGGAGTCTCACTCAGGGGACTCAGATAAAGATTGTCCTGCTCAAGAAAATGTATGCGCCGATACAAATGAAGAAGGTGTGCGTACACGAAGTCAAAGGATTACTCAGAACCTATGTAATCCACTTCCCTCCCTCCAAATGGTATCCAACAAAGTGAAGGGAAAGAATCAGGTTACATATCCTTCCTCGGGAGAAGGTCAATCGCTCTCAGTAGAGCAAAGGTTTGCACAACAGGAGGAAGGAATGAAAGAATTAAGATGGTTGAATGCAGAACTACTTTAGAGTAGTCTTTTTCTTAAGAATGCTAAAGTCAAAAAGCCAAATGAATTTGTTTTAACTACTGAGATGGATCAGGAATATCCTCCTTTATCAGTACACCCTCAGAGGTCTAATCGTACGAGTCAAGTGCAACAACGGTTGGCAGCACTACCATCAGTTGCAGAACCAACCACTACGTCTGTCCAAGCTCCATTCATTGCACCTACCCAAAACCAACTTCAACCTGATGTTTCTCAAAAGTTAATAACTACTATTGAGTCATTAACAGCTCGGTTAGAAACTATGGAAGGGAAACGGGTGCAAGTTCAACCGGAAAAGAAAGTTTACCCTGAATAGGTAGATTCAATTTCTCCTCCATCCAGTTTTGGAAACCCTGTTTTCCCTACTTTCAATGGATCAGACGACCCTGAAAAACATTTGGCACATTACGTTTCTTGTTGTGATCCTATGATGGGAACTCCAGAACAGAAAGAAGAAGTGAAACTCAGATGCTTCGTTCAAACCATGAAATGACCACCTTTTGTCTGGTACACAATCTTGCAATCCCGGTCAATCATCGGATGGGAGGATCTTCGACAAAAATTCCTTCTTCAGTTCAGCTCAACTTTTCCAAAAACCACAGTTTTCGATCATACAAACTTCAAGAAAAGGGAGAATGAAAGAGTCTCTGATTTCATTGCTCGCTGGAAGGGATTAACATATTCCCTGAGTTTAGCACTTCCTCAGGAGGAACTGTTTCCAATCTGTGTTGCAAATTTGTGTGACGAATTATTCATGCCATTGATCCCTGTGAAATACACAGGAGGGTTTCGAGACCTTACTTCAATCACTCAGCATATTGAAGATTCCCTTATACAGGCTAAGGCTAAATCTCGTGTAATTCCATCAGCTCCAGGAAAGGGAATGGGTAACGAAAAAACTGCTACAATTATGCTTAAACAAGCACCTGTACCTATTTCTACTTCAAAACCTTCATCTTCTCGAAGGGCTCCACCTCCTGAACACAAAAAACAAAGGTCGTTTCGTCCAAATGATCAAAGAGATCAACGACGAAAACAATTTGATGATTTGAAGAGTACAACATACTCTTTCCGAAGTGAGCAAGTTCCTGGTTACTTCATTTCAGCTCTGGAAAATAATTTGGTTCAATTACAAGTGCCCAAGAGGCCAAACAAGGAAGGAGATGAAGACCGTCCCAATTATTGTCCCTTTAATCAAATGTTAGGGCATCCCATCCAGGAGTGTTTTGTCTTTAAAGACCTCCTGCAAAAGATGGTCGACTTGGGACAAGTCAAGTTGAAAGGTTTTTCGACTCAGATAGCATGTGTCACTGCTACAATTCCATAGGAAGAAGGTGAATGGAATGAAGTAAAAAAGCAGAAATGAACAGAAGTATGATGATTGGATGGTCAGAAAGACAATCAATCGGACTCATGCCATTTTGCGAACACAATTACAGAAACCAATTGTGTCTTCTACCATGAATATTTCGGTAAAAACCTCTTCATCAGAGGGAAAATTCTCAAAGAAACGGCTTGATTCAAAGGAGAAAAAAGAATCAGAAGAAGATGAGTATGTGTCAAAGACTAAATTTTCTTTGACTCTGGAAGACTTTATGCCATCTACTTAAAATCCATGGGCACCGCCCCATCAAACGGAACAGCCTAAACAAGATAATCATGCAGAGTCTTTATCAGACGAAGAGTTAATCTTTGGTTCTGTTAATATGATTCAATTAACAGATCCATATTCTAGTCTTGATGAGCCTGAATTCCATGTATCAAATAAGGGAATCCGAGGAAGTTCTATATGTTCAGGATACAGGGGAAGACGTGGATCTTTCCGAAGCCAATACTCCAATTCTACACCTGCTAGCACTGTATATGCAGCAGAAACTCATGGTAGAGCCCTTCAGCGAGCTCAAAAAGAACAAGCAAGTTCTTCTGCCAATGGCCAACTCAGTTTTGGCACAGTTATTTTGGAAGACTGATTAAAGGATCCATCTTCTTTATCTCAGCAAGTAAATGGATCTAATCAGTCTAATCTTCCAAAACCAAGGATGTTGTCAACTTCTATTCCCAATACAAGATGCATCAGCTTCCAAAGCATCTTCTTCCAAGGTACCTGCTAAACTGCATATTCCTGTTGGGAAACGCAGACCTCTAGATCAAAAGTATGATATATTGAAACACTTGGCCCAAGTACCAGCCAAGTTATAAATTTTGGATGCTTTGAATATGTCAAAAGATCTTCGGGAAGCATTCATCGAAGCGTTGTCAAGTCCCCAAGAGTTTGAAGCTGAAATTACTGCAGCTGAAGTCTATCACATAGAGAATAATCCTACAGAATTCCATGTAGTGATATCTTTTACTGATAAAGTTGAAGATGATGTTGTGCATGGGCACATAAAACCTTTGTTCTTATCTGTCAAAGTCAATGGTGTAGATATCCGAAGAGCTTTCATTGACAATGGGTCAGGAGTCAACCTCATTCCCATTCGTACACTTCGTCGATTAGGCCTTACGGAATCTGATTTATCTCCTTATACCATGATGTTACAAGGATATGATAAAAATGAACAAGAACCACTAGGCGAAGTTACACTCAGAACTCAGTTTGGAGATCTTGTATCCAATTCGGATTTCATGATTGTTGATCAAGACATAGCTTTCAACGTCTTGCTTGGATGACCCTAGCTACATCAGCATGCAGCTATTCCTTCATCATACCATCAATGTCTCAAATATTGTTTCAATGGTCAAGTTGGAACATTTTATGGTGATATAGCCCCGTTCAAGACATGTGAGTCTCAATACATTGATGTGAAATTTTATCACATGAAGGGAAGAGAAAAATCTACAATAAAGGAAATTACCAAAGTTAATGCTCCATATGGTTTGGAGAAAATTTCAATAAATCCATTTACACATGTGAGTACAGATTATGTGTTACCTATCAGTCAAATTGAAAAAATAGGCCCAAATCGAAATAATCTTATAGAAAGATCCATAATGTCAATTACGGAAATCGATCCAGTCAACATGGGAGAAATTGGTAACCTACCAAACATTGATGAAAGCACAAGTGGTGACATTTTCATTTCATCTGCTGAATTCCAAAAAGTCTATACATCGCCAATCAGGCCAGAAGAAGTTATAGAAACATCAGAGGTGAATAATGATGTCGATTCTCAATCCATCATCTCCTCTTTACTTCCCAAAGAAGACCCTTTATCATCAATAGGGTCGGAAATGGAAGCTTCTTCTTCAAAATGTGAAAATTTTGACATCTCTTATGATCATGAGAATTTCGTTTTGTCATCTACTTTGCAAGTAGAAACGGAAGAAATATCACGTGATGAAGAGGAAGAGGAAGATCTTAGAGATGCTCCTCCAGCATTTGAAGAGGGTATCTCTACAACTGTGGATGAACTCAGAGAAGTAAATCTGGGTATAGAGAAAGATCCATGCCCCACTTTAATTAGTGAGTCCTTGACCCTTGAAGAGAAAGAGATGTATATTTATTTTCTAAAAAAAATAATGATATTTTTTCTTGGAATTATACAGAAATTCCTGGGCTTGATCCTGATGTTGCTACCCATCATTTGGGTTTACCAAAAGAACATCGAGGATTTAAGCAAGCCGTGAGAAGAACACACCCAACTTATGCTTTCAAAATTGAAGCTGAAGTGGATAAGCTGATCAAAGCTAACTTCGTCAGAGAATTTCAGTATCCCAAGTGGTTGGCTAATATTGTCCCTGTAAAGAAACAGAACTGACAAATTAGGGTTTGCATCGATTTCAGAGATCTTAATCGGTATTGTCCTAAATATGATTTCCCAGTTCCGATTACAGAAATCTTAATTGATGCAAATGCTAGCTATGAAGTACTTTCATTCATGGATGGATATTCCAGATATAATCAGATCCGAATGGCCCCAGAAGATGAGTAATCTACAGCCTTCATAGCTCTTCAAGGTGTGTTTTGTTACCGGGTGATTCCCTTTGGCTTAAAGAATGCAGGTGCAACATATCAACGCGCCATGCATCGTATCTTCAAACCATTTTTAGGGAAGTTTGTTGAATGCTATGTGGATGATTTGGTGGTTAAATCCAAACAACGTTGTAATCACTTGGCTGATTTGGAAGTCATATTCCACAAGCTTTGACAACATAATTTGAAGATGAACCCCTTAAAATGTGGTTTTGGGGTAACCTCAGGAAAATTTATCGGCTTTGTCGTACGCCATCGTGGTATTGAAGTCGATCCTGAGAAGACCAAGTCAATCCTTGGTATGTCACCTCCTCATAATTTAAAATAATTAAGAGGACTTCAAGGAAACTTAGCCTATATTCGGCGTTTCATCGCCAATTTGGCAGGACAAAGTTTACCGCTTACCAAATTATTGAAGAAAGGAGTCACATACCAGTGGACTGAAGAATGTCAACAAGCATTTGATGTTCTCAAGAAATACCTATTGAGTCCACGAGTACTCATGCCACCTGTTGAAGGTAGACCACTTATCCTCTATGTGACATCTCTAGAGCAATCATTGGATGCCTTTCTCGCTCAAAATAATGATGCTGGGAATGAAAATAGCCTCTACTATCTCAGTAGAACTATGCTTGAATCAGAAACCCGGTATTCAAGTATTGAGAAGTGCTTCTTGGAATTAATCTTTGTAGTTCAGAAACTGAGACACTACCTGCAACATCACGAGGTCCAATTGGTATCTCTAAATAATCCGCTCGAATTCATCCTTAGTCGTCCAATGCTTACAGGACGTCTAGCAAGGTGGGCAGTTATCTTGCAGCACTTCGACATTCAGTATGTGTCTCAAAAGGCAATAAACGGCCAAGCTCTGGCAGATTTCCTGGCTGAACATCATTCCATGGAAGACACATCTTCAGATATTGAACTCCCTGATGAGGAAGTTTTCTCTATTCAAGAGAATCCTCAAACATGGGAAATGTATTTTGATGGTGCTTCCAGAAGTCCAACAGGGAAGAAAATGGAAAATCTTAAATTCAACAAAGTTGGTTTAGGAATTGTGATAATTTCTACAGATAAGGCAGTGTTACCTTATTCCTTTTTATTGTGGGAAGGTGGTACAAATAATGAAGCTGAATACCAAGCTCTTATTACAGGCTTGGAGTTAGCGCTCCAAGAACAAGTGAATCACTTAATGGTGAAAGGTGATTCAGACCTGGTAATCAAACAAGTCAATGGGGATTATGCCATCATAAAAGAAGAATTATTCCCTTTGTATGACTACGTCAGAGATTTAATGGCGGAATTCCCTTCAGAACCAACATTTTCTTATGTCCCAAGATCAAAAAATGCTCAAGATGATGCACTGGCTAATATAGCCACAGCTCTAGCAGATCCAAATCGGGACGAGACAACCATCAGTATTTCCCACTGTCATGCAATTTGACCTTATGTTCAAGCTAGAACAGAGGTAATTAATGAAATTAGTCCCATTCCTGAACCGTATGGTCATACTACAGGATGGATGTCACCTATCAGAGAATACCTTAAAAATGGAACACTTCCACCTGATAGAGCCGAGAAAGAACAAATCTAGAGACGTGTGGTCCATTTTACTCTTTATGATGGCCCAAACCACCTAGAGAAAATTCTCTACAAACGTGGTTTTGATGGAGTTCTCTTCAGAAGCATTGATGGTGAAGAGACAACGGCTATCATGAAAGAAGTGCATGCAGGAGTCTGTGGTGCCCACCAATCTGGACATAGACTGTCTGATCAAATTCGAAGGATTGGATACTTTTGGCCTTCAATGATACAAGATTGTGTTGATTTCACAAAGAAGTTTAATTCATGTCAAGTACATTCCAACTTCATTCATCAACCTACAGAGTTTCTTCATACAGCTAAATACTCATGGCCATTTGCCACATGGGGAATGGATGTGGTGGGACCTTACACTTCAGCTACGGCCAAGCAGTTTAAGTACATTCTTACTGCTACTGATTTCTTTTCCAAATGGGTAGAGGTAGTACCTCTCAAAGAAGTCAGTCCTAAATGCATTGTTAGCTTCATCAAGTCTAACACCATTACTAGATTTTGTGTCCCTCATACCATATTGACAGACAATGACACCAACTTCTGTTCTTCTGAGGTGAATAAATTGTATCAAGAATACAACATTAAATCCAACCATTCATCTCGGTATCATGCGGCGGCCAATATCCAAAAAGAAGCCTTTAACAAGACTCTTTCAGATATACTACAAAAGATGGTGGATAAATATAAGAGGTCATGTCCTGATAAACTCTTTCATGCTTTATGGGCTTATCGGTCTACCACCCGCAATGCAACGTGGTCAACTCCATATTCGTTGGTATATGGAATAGAAGCAGTCTTGCCAATTGAAGTTCAATTGCCTTCACTCAGAGTAGCCATTTGTAATCAGTTATCTACAGATGAGAAACCCCAAAAGCGATTGAATGAATTGGAACAGTTATACGAGAAAAGATTGTGCACTTTGCACCACTTGGAAATCTATCAGAATCGAATAACACAAGCTTTTAACAAAAAAGTTCGTCTTCGTTCATTCATTCAGGGAGAATTGGTATTAGTTCTCAGAACACCAATGATACTAGGAAAGAAGCCTCCCAAGCTTGAACCAAAATGGGATGGACCTTATTCAATACATAGGGTCTACTGCAATGGAGCCTATTCACTAATCTCAATGGATGGAGAACTTATCACGACTCCAACCAATGCCATATTTCTGAACAAATATTTTTTATAAACACAAAATATGGTCCCTAGAACCAAGATTCTTACAATTGGTTCATACAACCGTGGTCCAGTATGACCTTAAACCTGCAACTACGTCCAGCATGACGTTAAACTATAGGAAAGTCCCTTACGTCCGGAAAGACATTAAACTACATAAGCGCTTAAAAGTCCAGTATGACTTTAAACTGTATCACCCACGATCTATGGATATGACCTTAAACTATTTTCACTTTCGTCCAACATTATTTTAAACTGTAGAAGAGAATATGTCCCTGCAACATGACACTAAACTGTACAGCACCATTTCGTCCTTGCTATATGATGTTAAACTATACAGAAATGGTCCAGTATGACCTTAAACTGCAACTACGTCCAACATGACGTTAAACTGTAGGAAAGTCCCTTACGTCCGGAAAGACATTAAACTACATAAGCGCTTAAAATTCCAGTATGAATTTAAAATGCATCATCCACGGTCTATTCATATGACCTTAAACTATTTGCACTTTCGTCCAACATGACGTTAAACTGTAGAAAAGAAGATGTCCATACAACATGGCACTAAAATGTACAGCACCATTTCGTCCTTGCTATATGACGTTAAACGATACAGCAATGGTCCAGTATGACCTTAAACTGCAACTTCGTCCCACACGACGTTAAACTGTGAAAAAGTTCCCTAAACCATCCAGCATGACCTTAAACTGCATCATTCCTGGTCCATGCATATGACCATAAACTATTTGCAAGTCCCTTATGTCCAGCAAGATGTTAAACTGTGACGTCCTAACTACATGACGCTAAAATGTATAAAAGTCCCTTATGTCCGAAAAGACGTTAAACTATATAATCATCAAAGGTCATGTATGACCTTAAAATACACCACCGTCCAGCATGACATTAAACTGCACCATCCACGGTCCATGCATATGACCTTAAACTATTCACACTTTCATCCAACATGACGTTAAACTGTGAAAAAAAATCCCCAATGCGTCCAACATGACGTAAATGGTGTGTTATTTTGTCCTCACTACATGCCATTAAACTGCGCAGTCCCCCTTTCGTCCAACAAGACGTTAAACTCTATTTTCCCCATCGTCCTCACTACTTGACGCTAAACTGTACATAAAATTCATGATACGTCCTACATGACATTAAACTGTATTTTTTCCCTGCTACATGACACTAAACTGCGCATCACCAATAGTCCTAACTGCAAGACTTTAAACTGCATAGTCCCTTTATATGTCCTACATGACATTAAACTATGCATCGTTAAGGTTGTTGTTACCTCTTGTTTCTCACACCGAGTATGACTCACGTGAGCTTAGAGAAAACCTCAACCGTAACACTCTCTTTGGGCCGCTAACCATGTATAAGTCCCAACAACATTTTTTTTATTTAGATCGTTGTCCCCAAGAACAACTTGATAATTAATTCATTCTTTAATTGAACTACACGGACTTTGATCCTTGACCTCCAGGCTGGGTATGTAGGCAACCTACCAGGGTTCAAGACCAAAAGTAATCTCTTCACATCGGTTCACCACCATCTCATATGATGTTGATTCGTGAAACTGCCCCTAGAATCATTATCTTTACATTGATTCACTTTCATCCTTGTTATACGACGTTAAAATATACAACACTTTTGTCCGGTACGACAATAAACTACAATATTCTTTGATTTCCACATTTGAGAGAGATCTATTATTGACATTGATTTTTTTAATCATGTTTTATTTCAAAAGGCTACGTGCATACATGGTAATGCCTAAACTTTTTATCTTGGGTTAAACCATCATTGTACTAAAGTCCCCTTTCACCCTTCACATGTACGAACCAAATTTGTACAAAGGGCAGTTCTAGAACTACATGGGCTTGATTCCCATCCTTATGGGATACATAGGAACGTTCGAGTATCCCTCGAATCCAGCCCTAAGTCTTTTGGGCCTAACCCCAAATTTCACTTTCAGTCCCTTGGCTGAAAAAGTCCTCATGAAAACACACACTGTGTATTCATTATTATGGTCCGAATTCTATGACCCTAAACTAAGATCTTTCATACTTTCATCCTGCACGACGTTAAACTGCATTTCAAGAACTATGTATGGCTTGATTCTCATTCTTATGAGATACGTAGTGAAGTCCAAAATTTTAATTCAGGACCCAGCCACAACATCATTATGGTTATCATTGACCTATGTATCTCTATATACATTGGACAATACCCATATTTATGTGTTATAATCCTAACCATAAATATTTTCAGATCTTCATAACCCTTTTCATGACTTCTAGTCAAAAAAATGTCAAACTTCTAAGAATTATTTGCTTGACTATGCAGCACGTGCCCATAGGTGGCCTTGCATAAACAGTCCACATAACAGACTTGTCAGCCGAAAGATGCTATTTATTTGACCATGCAGCCAATGCCCTTAGGTGGCCGTGCATATTTCAACCCCCTAACAGGTTTTTTGAATAATGGTAACTTCATTCATGGGAAGAATGCCTCTTTTGTCCTTGTTTGTCTTAAACGACAGTATGTAGGGATCCACAAAAAATAGCCATCCTTAACATATTTGTCCCATATCCTTTTTCATGATCTAAAAGTATTCAAGTCTATGGTTTATTCTTCTTCCCTACGTTTGGGTCAGACCTTCATAGGAGTGATATTCATCTAGTTCTTCGATAATCTTGTCTGAAAATATCTTCTCCATATTCAAGTACCTCTTTCTGTACAACAAACTCTATACATTAGAAAATTTGAATCTCCATAAACATTCACTGGCTTTTAGCACTAGGAAAGTAAATTTTTGAGAGTTCTTTCACCTGACAATGTAGCACGTGCCCATATGTGGCCTTGCATAAACAGTCCACATAACAGACTTGTCAGCCGAATGATACTATTTATTTGACCATGCAGCCAATGCCCTTAGGTGACCTTGCATATTTCAACCCCCTAACGGGTTTTGTTAAATAATAGTAACTTCATTCTTGGAAACTACTTCTTCTAATGCCTTATAGCTCTTTTTCATATCATTCCTCGGATTCAAATAATCTTAAGCCATAGTTTACATATTTTCTCTCATACTTGAGTATGGTAATATGTTTTCAGATAAATTGTCAAAGAATTGAATCAATTTTAATCCATTTTGGTCAAAGCTATTTCGACATTAAACATTAGCCCCTTTATGTCCGGCATGCATGAATTTAAACTGCCCACAAAAGACAAAGGAACTCTGAATAAAAGTCAAGTTCGAGCTCACTAAAAATATATTTTCTTGTATGATTTAGGTAATATTGAGAAATTAAAAGATTCAAAGTTTGTAGGGTTATTTGTAATAATCCTAGTAAAAATCAAACTATGCTTACTAAGCCCATTGGCTTAAGTAAAATTTGAAGCAGGTAATGAAAGAATGCAGATACAAATGATTGAAGATGAAAGTGTTTTTCATTGATACAAAGGAGATAGAAGGACATCCACAGACTGGAGTCTCTTCTCTTTTTCAATAATTACAAGAGGCTTTCAACATAACACTTCATTTGATTTACGGAATCCCGAGCTTCATCAGCAACCACCTGGAATCCATTCATTCAACTGGATACAATAAGAGATGCAATGATACCATCTCTTCTTGGAACAATTGTAATAGGATGTTCATGAGTGCGGTTTGAGAAAATTTTCTGCTGATCAAACAATGACTCTGTTTCTATCCAAGAGACTTGGAAGATGGATACATGGATTTGAGAATAGAGCATTGGAAGTAAAGATGCATTTGGAGAGAGTACTCTTTTCAGATATTGATCTAATACCATGTTTTTCTTCTCTCTACCAATCGGTAGTGGAAAACATTTCAGCCCATGGGTTTGCCTTTTTTTATATCTGCAAGGAAATAACACGGAGGAAGAATTTGAAAGTTCACAACATTGTTGTTGCTCTTAATGCACAACATAATCGAAATGAAGGAGTAGCAGCGCAACTACATTTCATGTGTATAGTTATTTGCATCTGGAACATTGACTCCTTGCAGGTGACCATGACCACATAGAGACAGGTAGATGCTCTGTGGGAAGTTAAGATGATATTTCTTCAAGTGCTTAGCCAAATCTGGGAGAGTGCTGTCGCAGATAACATAGTAATCGTGGCCAATGATGTTCATCATGTCATCAATCCGCCTGCTATCCAGTTCATCAGCCGTTCCAATTCCCTTGGGAACCACTGAATCTGCCCAAAATATGAATAAACTAACCCTTAAATAGGTTTATTTTTTATAAAATTTGTGAATAAATTTGAAAAAAATGGCTAAGGCATTAAGGCGTGCAAGTCTAAACAATGGCGCGCAAGTATTCGTGTACCGCGCTAGTTTTTGACGCGCAAGTATAAACCGCGCAAGTACAAATACCTTTATAGTAGAGCGGAATCAAGGAAAACACTAGCAAACAGAGCAACCTGCGCGACTAAGGTGACCTGCGCGGCAAGAGCTCGAAGGTATGAAGTCCGGAAATCCAGATGCTTGAACGGAGGTGAGGCCATGTATTTATAGGCCAGGAGGCCTATCTGCGCGCCATATCCAGTGCGTTCAAGGCCTGCGCGACGCCACTTGTGCACCACCCTCTGTGCCCTGAAGTCTTGTGCGCCCCTTTTCCTTTGGATGTATTCGGTTTCCTCAGAGTCAAATCCTCATTTCTCTCCGGATCCAACTCCGAGGGGGGACTTTTGTTGACTCTCCTTTCATCACAGAATCTAAAAATCAGAAAAGGGGAATATCTGAGCTCAAAGTGATTGAACCTTTGAAGAAAATATCAAAAATCGACAAAGGCATGAACAGAGGATCAACAATAACTGCACCGCGCAAGTTATATCACTGTCGTGCAAGCCCACTTGCGCGGCGCCCTTATGGTCGCACAAGTGACTTGCGCGACCTAAGTGATAACCGCCTGGTCGCTCAAGTATTTCAATGCTAGTTGAAAATCGCGGAAGTACCCCACGTGTCGTGCAGGTATACCTGGGCGACCAATACTTGCGCGCCCACTCAATACATGAGCTCCTTCCAAGACTTGCGTGCCCCTTCCTTTTTGGGTGCCTTTTTTGCCCATTTCACCCATCTTAAGACATTTCACCTTTCCTATTCAAGATTCATTCTTCAAGATACTTTTCAAATCCATTTATGGAATGATTTCTTGACTTGACCTCCTTATTTAAAAGGAATTCTGTGGAATATCTCTCAAAACATAGTGATTTATACATAATTATGTCACCAAAGATTGAGAGTTCATTCATTCAACCTCATCCTTTAAGATGAGAGAATCTATAACATGGGTCTCCTTTTCAGGAATAATCCCCAGTTATAAGTCATAATCATGGGCATCCTCCTGAGGAGTAAGCCCCAGACCTTAATTCCTTAACTTGGGCATCCTCCTCAGGAGTAAGCCCCAATCATAATCTCAAATATGGGCATCCTTCTTAGGAGTAAGCCCCAAGTCCCTTAATTTTGGGCATCCTTCATAGGAGTAAGCCCCAATCTAAAATATGGGAATCCTTCTTAGGAGTAAGCCCCGAGTCCTTTAATTTGGGCATCCTTCTTAGGAGTAAGCCCCAATCTCAATATGGGCATCCTCCTCAGGAGTAAGCCCCAAACCTTAATCCCTAACCTAGGTCTCCATTTTAGGAATAAGACCCAGTCATAATCATGGGCTTCCTTTTCAGGAGTAAGACCCAAGTCCCCTAACCTGGATCTCCTTTTCAGGAATAAGACCCAGTCATAAATTTTGGGCTTCCTTTTCTGGAGTAAGCCCCAAGTCCCTTAATTTCTCTTAACCAGTCCTAATTTTTGTTTGATCTGGGATTCCTTCTCAGGAGTAAAACCTAGTTATCAATCCTCTACTAATTTGGGTTTCCTTTTCAGGAATAAGTCCCAAATTAGAGTATTCAAATCTCCATGAAGCACATATACCTTTATGGACCCTGTTCCTGGATTTTCTCCCTAAAAGTAAATCCTAAACCATCATCTATCTGGGAAGTCATACATACATAAGCCCCAAACCATTTCTTATGATTGCATCTTTCATGACACAATTGTCTAATTTTTACCAATGCCTCTTGTTTCTCACACCGAGCATGACTCACGTGATCTTAGAGTGTAAAAGTAATTATGACATCCTTCTTTGAGCCATCAATCATAAACGTCATACTCCCTTACTCGAACTACGTGGGTTCTGATTCCTTTTCCAAAACAAAGGATACGTAGGTAGCCCATTTATGGGTTTGATCCCAACTCTGAAATAATCCATGTCCTTCTGAATGACAATAAACTTCAAGTGCCCCATTGAGTGGCTTTAAAACCAGCCTAGTCATCATAATGACCAAGAGACTTTTATATAAATGTTTTGAAGGATACCATTGACCAAGAATCTCTAAATAGATACAGATGATTCTCTATTGATGAAGAACCTCCAATACATATAAAAGATTCTTTAAGTTTCTTACATATTTAATCATTGATTGTTAAATCTAAAGGAAAGCTCATTTTATACTTGGTAATGTAATAAGGATTCACGAACATAACTTAAATCTATAAAGAGAGTCTCAGAGTAGAAAATAATTCCCCTCAAAAAGGTGTGATGAGTCCAACCTCCCATCCCCTCGACCAATGAAAATTCCTAAGCCTCATCATTCCACAAGATAATGAGGGCTTACCTTTGGAAAGTAGGTCCAAACGGATGTGGAATCATTGGATGTTTCTTGTTCTACGAACAGAACCTGCTAGAAACCGATCGGAACGTTTGAATCTACCATCCAGGAGGTCATCCCTGAATTCTGTGCGAAACAGCTACATCTGCACTGCATGACCATAAAATACATGCTTGGTCCTATCATACGACACTAAACTGTGACATTATTGTCCTAGACGCACGAAAAAAAACGGCACTACATTGTGGTGACCTCATTGTAGAGGAAATCATGTTGGGTATTGGTCATGTGGCATGCCATTTGTCAACACCTATCACGACTTGATCCTTGTGGCGACACCACGGCCTACTACTGTAGGCCTGTCGCTTCACAAAAAAAAACAACTCACCTTAATGAACAAACAAGATTTATCAAATTCCGCTTCTTTTAGTGCAAGGGCCACAGCCACACTACCCTTTTCCCCTGGCACTGGTATCTTACCATGTCACCTCCAAGAACTACGTGAGGCTTGATTCTCATCCTTATGAGTTACGTAGGAGTGCCCGGGAACTTCCCCGTGGGCCCAGCCTAACATTCACTTTTGGTCCCTTGACCTAAATCCTCTCCCAAAGGGGTCGTGCGGTGTGATATGGAATTACCTACTCATTCACGTCAGGTTGTTCACCACACTGTACACACCCCTTATTTCAATTCACGCCAGGTGATTGAGTTACTCCACCATGTGCCTCTTATGTCTCCTCCCACCCATGGTCCGAATTCTACGACCCTAAACTAAGATCTCCCTATGGGAAAGGAATCTGATCCCTCTATCTAATACGTCTCTTTGTCGTATTCAGATGTGTTTTGACAAAGAGCCCGAAGTGTGGGATTTTCATATGGACATTCCCTTCGTCCCACGACCAAGCTTCGTGAGCTCGCTATTTGGATCCTCATCCTCTTCCACACCCAAATGGACCCTCAGACGACATGGATACTAGGCTTAAGGGCTCTCCATGAATTTTGGACCTAAGGGCCCTCCAATCGTTTCGGGCCAACGTCCCTATGGATATCTGACAACATTTGTGACATGGTCCCGTGTTTCGAACATGGTCAACGGTCAACCCTCATTTGTTTGTCCCCATTCTAGGATAATGCGATATGGATGATGGGTTTCTGCCACGGTCAATAGTTATCTGCCATTTTCACGCCTCCATCATCTTGATCTGAATATCGAGCACCATGATTCACACATTTCCACTTCCTCATGGTCAAGTGGAATTCCATCATACTCGGCTCTTTCTCTTCGTGCATCTAGGTGCGCTAAATGACCGTGTTAGTGTCATTGGGTCGGTATTCACCAAGTGTCCCTTTGCCCTAACCTGCCCCTTTTTTGTGTCAGGAAATCCCCACCACTACTTCTTGTTACCCACACCGAGCACGAATCACGTGGGCTTAGTAGTTTTGGCGGGATGTGTAACAACACAACCATGCTTCTCATCGTCCCGCATGACGTTAAACTGCGCACCCAGAACTACATATGGATTCATTCCCATAATCATGGGGTACGTAGGAACGCCTGACCACTCTGCTTTGGGCCCAACCTAATCCTCACTCTTGGTCCCTCGAACTGAAGAGTTTACTCCGGCAGTACGTGGTGTGATTTGGACTCCAAGTCCTCATTCACGTCATTTTCATATATACCACACCACGCGTTCCGTAGGATCATCCCTTTTTTTCCATATCCTATCATATGAAGTTAAACTACAGGAGTCCATGTATCCTCATCCCACATGACGTTAAACTGCATCCCCAGAACTATGTATGGCTTGATTCCCATCGTTATGGGATACGTAGGGACACCGAGGCATTTCACCTAGGGTCCAGCTCCAGGAATCACAAAATCCTATTCCTCTCCATTTCCAGCCCTCTGGACTGACCCCTAAGGGGGAACTCTGTAGCTGCAATTTTTCCCTTAACAAGTTCACGATGCCCCAAGATCCCATTGGGAAGGGGCAGGCCCCCTCTCTAGGGTGGTCCTGTCCCAAAGAATGAATGATCCATGATCAGACCAATGTGCCCATATGGCGTACTCCCACCACGGTGGTGTAATTACATGAGTGTTGGATTCTGTTCAGAAAAACCATCACTCCATATTCCACGCTTTTCATGCCCCTTATTCGGACCCTCGAACCCTTTCATGTCTAAAAGAACCCCCTAACGGCCTGGTCTCATGCCGCATCGGCTCACCTACCATCATGGTCCAACGTCCAAGAAGACTGGTCATGTTTGGAAGGACCCCCTAACAGTATGGATTCTTGTCCTAGGGTCCACCTACTGTCCTGGGCCAACGTCCCGAAAGATTGACCGACAACATTTGTGACATGGTCCCGTGTTTCGAACATGGTCAATGGTCGACCCTCATTTTTGTCCCCATTCCAGGATAATGTAGTAAGGATAATTCTTCTCCTCCATGGTTAACGGTTGTCCCTTATTGTCACGCCATCCCCACAGGGTTCCGAATCTTGGGTGTCATGATTCACACATCCCATTTCCATCTGTTTGCACCGATTTCAGCGCCCCTGGCGTTGCACCGTTCATGCATAAGAGCACGCTGAAGAAACGGTAATTCGGCTGTTCAGAAAAGTTCCTTCTCCGGTCAATCCTCTCCCATCTTTCGGATATCCGGACTGGTAATCCAAATCTTGGATGCCTGGAGCATGGTCTCCACTCATATGTTAGGTGGGATGAGAAGGCAACTATCTCATGTTTCTCACATCGGGATCGACCCACGTGGGCTTGGGGAATTATTTCTGAATGTCCCGCAAACATTGTAGGGATGTAACGAGGCGATTTAATTAGTGGAAATCGTGCGAACTAGGGCATTCAAAAAAAAGAAAGAAAAAATTGAAGCACAAAAGTACCAATAAAAGGGTTTTGGTTTGTTACAATACCCAGGGGTCGACTCCCCCCATGGACAGGTTGACTCCGTCAAAAGAGCATTGCAGCTCCGCCACCCGTTGGCTTTGGGGTCCAAGGCTTGCTGCCGCTGACTCAGCTCCCGCTCCTCCTCAGCAGCGGCGGGGCGCAGTTCGTCAGCCTTGGCTTTGGCCCTCTATATGCCATCTTGAACGGTATCCATGTTTACAGAGGCCTGCCTCATATTCTCTTCTACCTCTGCCAGCTGGGCCTTCAACCGTGAGATCAGCTCCGATTGTGCATTAAGAGAGGCTGAAAGCTCATCTTCCCAGGTCTGAATCTGTTGGACCTCGCCTTCAGCCTCCTGGAGCTTCTTGTTGTTGGTCTCCTTCCTCCGCTGCCAGCCCATGCTAATCCCACGATCATGCTCCCGGATCATCTCAGCAATAAGATCTCGGATGAGTGCGTGAGGACGTTGGGCATTCACACCCCCAGCGCACAGTTCGTGCAACCGCGAGCGGAGTCTTTCCATTTCTGTCAGCCATTGCGCTTGGGGGGTGTCCTTGATGAAGCACGTGATTAGCTTCCATGACCAGCGGCGGACTATGCTACTGTCTTTCTCGTCGGTGGCTGTTTAGTCCCAGTCTGCGCGATTGGCAGGCTCGTTCACAGGATATGCCCGCAAGAAATCCTTGGCAGGATCTACATCTGGTGTTGAATCTAGTATGACATCTGGTGCCGAAGCAGGCGTGACAGGACTGGGACCGACCGGTTGATCCTCTTCGTTGGAGTCCACCTCAATGACTTCGGGCCCAACCTTGCTGGTGGTCTCGCCAGGAATGATGTGTGTTGAAGCTTGAGGAGATGGAGGGACTATCTCCACTATCACCGGCATGCCCCTAGGAGGGACTCCACCAGACATCCCTACTAGTCTTGCCGAAGAATCCCACACCAGTTGGAGAACTGTACGACAGAGAGGGACACAAAAGTTAGTTGGAATAGTCTACATGTGACGACAAGGAAACTGGTACAGGAAACATACGGAGATCGACCTCCTGGCGCTTCTCTTGAGCCGGTACTGACGGGACCCAGAGGCAAGGCCCTCCGTATACTGTTGGAAGTTCTATAGATTCTGGAGGAGCCACCTCGGGTGCTCTAGTCCCAACAGATACAGAACTGAACACAGCCATAGGAGCGGGTTCTAAAGGTCCCGCCTCATCACCCTCTGAGGGGTGAGAATGAGGCCTGCAAACAAGTTCCTCCTGCATGGCTCAAACGTCGGTGAGAAGTCCATAGTGGCCCGAGAATGGACCATAAGGAAAGAATTTCAGAATTCTACCTCAAGAGCCTCTGCAAAATCATCGGAATCTGAGCCATGATCTCCGACCTCGCCCTCCTCCAACATGCTCCCTCCTCCAGCCTCATCCTCCCGAGAGGAGTACTCTAATTCATCTGGCATGGGGAAGCGCTCCCTCAGATCGGCATCTGATAAATGCGGGGGGACCGTTTGATTCAAAAGTACCCTCACCCGATCTGTCATTGGGAAAGGGACACCACTGGAGTGGATGTAAACCACCAGCTCGTCCAGGTATTGCTCTGCCTCCACCCGAGATGCCATGAATCCAGCCTGGACTAGGCCTATGTCGGGTAATTCCATCCCGAGGTGATTCAGGTGGGCCCAAATCATGGGTGGGCTGAGGAATTGCCGGTTGACATCCCAAATGTCCCATGCTTCCGGGAAGATGACATCCTCTTCCACGTCGATATGACATAAGCACTTCCCCGGAGCCTGAGTGGATATCCTACGAAATCGCCTCAGTGGCTGCCCCTTTGGATGACCCTGCTCTTTCGGAATCACCGGATCCGCCACTGCTGCGGCACCCTCAGCCGGTGCGGGTCTCGCTGCCATGGCAGCCCCGCCACCGCGAGATGCCCTAGCTGCCCTCTGACCCCAACCTAGAGATAGAGGAGGCTCGCCATCACCGACCCGAATGGTCAGCTGCTTCAGCATCTCCCCTGGGTAAGCATCCTCCCAACTAATGGAATACTCCCTCACCAATCCGAAGGTGGTGGTGGATGGAGGCAATGCAATTTGCATCTTCCCATCATCCCTAGTGAACATGAGCCACAACTGCCTCATCACACATGGGTGATCTTCGTGGTGCACGTCCCAGTAGACCTGCGGGGTCAGCCGTTGGAGGCACCGGAACTACCTCGCAAACCAATGCGGGGTGTACGGTTCGAAGAGTGGCTCACAATCTACTCATGCCACCAAAACCCCACCTCAAAAGGCCAGGAGGTAAGAACGATGTTCTTCTGTTCCCCACCCATCCTCAGTAAGTATCCTTGTCAGCAATGGGAAGGGGTGGAAATTAAACTCATCCACCATCCACACCCGATTCAGCACCATCGGCACGACTAGTTTGAACGGGAAGCTCCCAACCGCATTCAGGATGGAGGGGCATAAATTTGATCCCAGCGGCGAAATAGGGTTTGGATACTCATAAATCACCCTAATTTGCGCTGCGATCCACCCATACAGGAGGTGGAAGGGCCCGCATATCCTTGGTGGCTTCTTTCCCTCGCTAATGTGCCACACCATTCTGTATAATTTGGCGAGCATTGGAATCCCCAGATTGATCCGCTGCCCCATAGAAAACATGGACGCCATAATAAACGAGATCAGACGCACCCCCATGCTTGTATCCCTCACCGGTATAATCCAATCGCAGATGAGATCCGCGATGATCGTCGCCAGCCTGACTATCGGCTGTTGTTCAGTGATGACACTGAAACCCCAAGTTTTCAATTGGCTATCCTCCAAGACCCGCCAATGCGAGTGCCCCATACCCCGTTGGGCTTCCCTTGGACAAGTTCGAGGCCTCGGAAGGAACTCTCGATTCTCTGGGAAATTCAGGACGTACTTGAACCATCTCTTAATGTGGACATCCCTCACTGCCTCGTTGTCCTCCCTAGGGATGAGTGCCATCAGTACTGACACCAGTCGCGACATTTGCTCTGTATCCTCCCACGCGCTCATGACGGGGAGGAACTCATCATAAATGGCCCCCAAGATCGGAAACCCAGAAATCTGGTGGACATCCCACAGGCTGATTCCCACCTCCCCATGATGCAGGTTAAAGGTATTGGTCCTAGATGACCATTTGCTCAGCAATTCCGGCATCAGTTGTTTCGGTTTGTAAATATGGAATTGGGAGGCCCATTCCGCCTCATATAACACCACTCTCCTCAACTCAACCCCAAACTCCTTGCATGAGGAGCCTACCTAGTTGGCCTAGACCCAGTCATTAGTGAAGTTGCCGCCCTGGCGCAGGTCCCACTCGTCGGACCATCCCTTCTTCGAATCCTGCAAATCCGCCTCCATCATGGTACGGTAGAGAGGAGGGGATGTCTCCGGTTGCAGTGGTTTCCCGTCAATATCGTTCAAATGGTTATAGAGACAGTCAGCGGTGACTGGTGTGAAGTCCTCCTACGCATGACCATCGGCCACCCTGAACCATTGGTGCTGACATGGTATGCTCCTGAACCAGCAAGATGGTTCATCCCTACTTGCCTCAGGGATGAAGACGGCATCCTTCAACCCGAAGCCGTACAATGGAAGCTTCTTACACTGTGGATAATCCTTTTGACCCTCCGATAGCAGATCTGTTAACGAAGCGTGGTCCGAATGGCTTCAGACCATCTCCCCAATTCCCGGACAGTTGTCCATCTCATCCCGACAGGCGGCATCTGCAAGCACCCCCAATACAGCCTCTCGATGGGACATTCCAGTTCCGGCACTCAGAAAAGAATTTTTTCAGAGCGGATCGTGAAGTTGGATTGTGAAGACTTCTCAAGAAGGTCGGTCGCGAGACAAATCCGCGAAGTCCGGCCTAGGCCGACAAACAGAAGTTCGCTTGGCATGGACGCAGAGTCAGAGACCCGCGGTTCTCCGCGAAGCTCGATTCGCGGAGGGCTGTCGCGGAGTACGCGGAGCTTCGTGAAATCGAGAGCACAAAAAGGCAAGGAAGTCGCGTGAAGAAAAAAGAGGTCGACCCCCTATTTAAAGGAGGCGACCCCAGAGCATCACGGTGCGCCTCACCCGCGTGGAGCATTGTGGCGCATCCAGATCCGTGGCCCCGGCTAGCACCGCGACCCCCCTCCGCAAAGCCGTATCGCGAACCACCGACAATTTTGGAGATTTTCCTATAGACTTCGACACTTCACCCTCCATGGCTCCAAGTCTGAGGGGGGGAATTTATTGGTGCCAAAATATTTCATGAATAGAAGGGACGAAAAAGAAGGCTGGCACGCTGCCTCGCGAAGCACCGACGCGAAGCACCCCGAGCATCGCGGTCTCGCGAAGCTCCAGAGGCGTTAACTCTCCGCGAATGCATTTGACGTTCACGAGCCCACCGTGAAGCTCCGGAGGTGGTAACTCTCCGCGACCGCATTTGACGTTCACGAGAACACCACGAAGCACCTGAGTAGGTGCGTGAGTTCGGCTTCACGGCGCCCCTTGCCTATAAATACTGGACTCCCCCTGAGTCCCGAAGATGGAAAATCTGACCTTTTGGATTCTACTCTCCCGAATCGCGAAGCACTCTTTTCCCCGGGAATCATGAGCTCAGCGAGGTACTTCTACTTCGCGTGACGCCTTTGCTTTGTCTCGTTTTGATCCCTTCTTCCGAGAGGGATGCCCTTCGCGAAGCTCAAGGGAATTCGCGAAGGAAGGGGATTCCCAAGGGAACCCGGGCAGCCGCGAAGTGTTTATGCTTCGTGAAACACCCTACCTGTACTAGTGATCCCTATTCTAAGGCAGGATCGCTACACATCGCGAAGCACACTGCTTCGCCGCACCCTGCTTCGCGAGGCACCTCTTCTTCATGAGGCAGTGCTCCGCGAATACTGTTCCACTTCACGAAGCGCCTCCACTCACACCTATTCCCTATGCTAAGGCCAAAGCACTCCACTTCGCGAAGCACAATCCTTTTCTTGGAAATTCTTCTTCCCGTGCAACCCTCTAGGTATGAACGATGTGATTTCAAAGTCCTATTGAGAATACCACTCGTAGCGTTACCTCGCCTAATGCTTCTTCACATAGGTACACTAATGACTATTTCTTCTTCGCATAACCATGATAACGTGGACCCCTCAATGGTTCTCTCCACAACCCCCTTGACCATGGCCTTTCCAGTACCTTCCCTCCCCCAAGGACCAGAGGGTACCGGTTATGTAAGTCCTAGGGGTGTGGAGTGAACCCACCTCATCCGAGATGCATGACATTAAACTTCCAAGAATCAAATCCTCAACACATGACGTTAAACTGTGACCCAACCTTGATCCTCGCATGAAGGGTCCCCCCAGCTCGAACATTCTTTACACCACTCGTCTCCATAGGAGTGGAATCAACCATCCACAAGGGATGATACCCTCCTTATTGGAGTGGCATATTTTCTCAGGAGAAGGGAGACCCTAGTTCCCCAACGGATGGTTGCCCCCTTGCATCTCCATACTTCCCCACTACCAAGGCCAGTGGAGGGCGTGATAGGAAACAAGGCACCTCCCATCATTGGTCCCAAATCCCTCTTTCGTTGCGCTGTGCCGCACCTCGGGCCTCCATCTTGGAGTAAGTCCCAGCACCATGGGCCGCCTAATGCGTAAGCCCCTCCTCATTTCAAATGGATGCAGCCTTCGTGATGTGATTGTCAGGTCCCTGCAACCTCTTGTTTAACACACCAAGCATGACTCACGTGGTCTTAGAGTGAGCACTGAAACCGACCCCCCCCATTTTGAACTACGAGGTCTTTGATCCATGTCAAGGCATTGTACGTAAGAAGCCTCTACAAGGTTCAAGACCACCACTCGATCGTTTATTTACGTCGAGTTCCACCCTCGTCCATCATGACATTAAACTGCATGCCCTCATCCTGCATGACGTTAAACTATATGCCCTTGTCCCGCATGACATTAAACTGCACAACCCTTCCAAACTATGAGGACTTTGATCCATGTCAAGGCATTGTATGTAGGAAGCCTCCCTGAGGTTCAAGCCCACCAATCATTGGCCCATACCATCTCTTTGCCAGTGTGCCGAGCCCCCCCCCCCCCATTTCCCCCGAACTACGAGGACTTTGATCCATGTCAACGCATGGTATGTAGGAAGCCTCTCAGAGGTTCAAGCCCATCTCCATCAGACCAAGGTCTCTCATTTACGACGGTTTGCCGACACCCACCGCCCGTCGTTCCTTGACGTCAGGGTTCATTGTCATCCCGCATGACGTTAAACTGTATTCCACCATTCAGAACTACGAGGACATTGATCCATTTCAAGGCATGATACATAGGGAACCTTCCCAACGTTCATGCCCACCATTTGTGGACCCACAGGTCCACTTTCACATCGGTTCCCCGATGAATCCCTTTGAACTATGAGGTCTTTGATCCATGTCAAGGAATGGTACGTAGGAAGCCTCCCTAAGGTTCAAGCCCATCTCTCATCGGACCAAGGTCCACCTTCACGTCGGTTCGCTGACGCATTGGACCAAGGTCCACCTTTACATCGGTTCGCGGACGCATCGGACCAAGGTCCACCTTCACGTCGATTCGCTGACGCATCGGACCATGGTCCACCTTCACGTTGGTTCGCTGACGACATCCATCGGACCAAGGTCCACCTTCATGTCGGTTCGCCGACGAAGCCCCTCTGAACTACGTGGTCTTTGATCCATGTCACGACATGGTATGTAGGAAGCCTCCACGAGGCCCAAGCCCACCACCACTAGGACCCTCTTGGTCCTCCCCATTCACGTCAGTTTGCTGATGATTCCCATCGGACCAAGGTCCACCCTCATACCGGTTCACCGGCACCATCCTGAACTACGCGGACTTTGATTCCCTGCCACGGGGATACGTAGGAAGCCCCTTCAAGGCTCAAGCCCAACCTCACCATTACCCTTGCGATGGTTCCTTGCCATTCCCCCTTCCACTTCATTCTTCTACCCATCATCCACCCTGATTCTCTCCCGGACCGTCATATCCCGGTGAGACCATGTCGGTATGCTCCTCTTCACAGCCTCCCATTGGCTGGTCCTGGTATCGACACCCCTTCAAGGGAAATCCCTCAATCCGATCTATTCTATCCAATGCTCCGACTGGGCTGGTCCATCTCCGCTGGACGTTAAACTCACGGCATACCCTATGTTAAACACGGGAAGCTGAGGAAAACCTCATATTTGTGTCTATGGCATATAATTCTCCGCGCTTGATGTGGGATGCCTCGGGATTCCACGCCCTCGAGAAGCCCTGTGACCAGGGATAATATACATACATGCCAGGTTCCCCATCATCCAGACATGCTAATGATGACTCAATGTGACTACTCCTCTGACTGAAGGTTGGTGCCCGGACCGGACCCTTTGGAATGTCCCGACTGATGCAGTGTAATTAACCGGCGTCCAGGGAAACATGGTACTGGGAATAGTTTCACGAACAACTTATTAAAACTATGAGGGAGACCCGGACTAGGTGACGAGTTTTGAGGAGGAATCCACAGAATTAAGAACTGACATCTGATCATCCCTTTTCGATCAAGGAGAAGACTTCCCTGAATAAGGAACGAATGTCGCCCGCCATTAGAAAGCGGGAATGCGAGGCAACAAGCAGCGCGTCCTCCGCAGATGGATCCGTGCGCCCCGACGAAAGAGTCAGAAACACCTATCTTATGTCATTATTCTAGGATCCTAGTTGATGTTTTAATGTCTCACACTTTAGTAGAGGAGGTGTTCTTCACCACTGGGGATGATGGCATCAACCTCGAAATAGGATAAGAGCGAAAGACAGAATTCTGCTTTAATTGCGAAATCTTTGGGCATGTTCTGTCTGAATGCAATAAGATTACGGTAAGGAATGATGATGGGAGTTGGAGAATGATGACGGCTGATCGGGGTCCCTCAATACCTGATAGAAATGTCAATATTGGACAAGAAGTGACTAACAAAGTGGATTCTACTTCATCCTTGAAACAAAATGTTGATACTACCCCTACAACTGAGGATGAAACTCCGATTCTAGAGGCCCCAGTACAGGATCCTCCCACACAAATGAGGAAGGATGGTGTCGACACTATTAATGATGGGTGAAAAATCATGACCCTTAGGTACACAATAAGGTTGATGTATATGCTGTTCATGGAGCAATATTACATGCTACTGATGCCATTAGCCCACCCGAGGGTTACTCAGCAAGGCTTGAGACTTCTATCCTACCCCTGACTGAGGGCTCTGGCTAGCAGATATCTTATGAATCACATATTCATGGACCTCCCATGGATGGAATTAAGGTTGTACGGCCTAATAAGGACCCAGTAGGTGATTTCTCACAAGTACCTTCCTCAAAGGTTGATAGTAGGAAGTTACCTGCCACACTAGAAATGCATATTGACTGGGATAAAAGTTTTATCTCTCTTTATGTTGATGAAAATGAATATATCAAGGATGGAGGTGCATTAAATGAAGTTTATGATTAGAAGAAGTAAGTTCCTGATGAATTCATAGCTCCAAGCTATGCTGGCCCATGCACCAGACAGAGGTCCTCTAATAAATGAAGATAATTTTATAGAACTACCAGGGTCTTGGGAACTCTCCCATGGTCAGAACCCTAAAGCATATTATCATGACCAATAAGCCCATGTTATTTTGTATTGATGAGACAATAATGAAGTTTGAAAGATTTATGGACTTTAATTGGAATGCTCTGGGATATTCCCTTACTGCAACTAATCAGAAGGAGAATGTGAATGAATCCCTTTGGGTGTCAAAAAACAATAGTGTTAGCATTGATTCTTTTCAATATGACCAGCAGTCAGTAAATTTGTTTTTCTGTTTTCAGTACAACTATCTTTGTGTGACATTTGTGTATTATTTTAATCAGTACATTAGAAGAAGGGATTTATGGAACACCCTGCTTAACATTTTTGACAACATTCCTTAGAGATGGATTCTGCTTGGTGACTTCAACACTGTGTTGAGGCCAGAGGAGAAAACTGGGAGTAATTATTATAGGGCCTCAGCCAAGGACTCGTCTTCCTACATTGATCAGTGTAGGTTTAATGATTTCCCCATCGTAGTGGAGGATTTTACTTGGAGGAGACACACACTAAATGGCAGGCAAGCAAGTAAACTTGACAGATGCCCTATGTAGATTGATGACAGACGTGATATGATGGAGATTTCTGGAATGCATCTTCTTAACCATCACTCGGATCAAATACCCCATCCTTTTTACCTTTTTTTAGTAGTCTAAGGTCAACAACATTACCCTTTATGTTTAACAATGTTTGGCTTGTTGTGGCTGGGTGTGGGGAAATTATCGTGGTGGTTTGGAGCACAAATGTCACAGGTATCTATTTGAAAATTATGACTTCCAAGTTGAAAATTGTGAAAGCTAGACTCAAATAATGGAGTATGAAATCTTTATCCAACATTGATAATGAAATTAAGGAGTTTGAGCATTTTTGGTAAGTTTTCAGCAGGATAATATTCAATAGGACACCCCCTCTCAAGAAGAAATACAAGCTGCCACAAATCTTGATAATATCTTGACACATAAGGAGAACCTGGATCATAACCGCCTAAATGTTAAGTGGATTAAGTATGGGGATAGGAATTCAAGATTCATTCACTACATGCATAGGGAGAAAAGGTCAAGAGAACCCTCAGGGATTTGAAGATTGATGACACCATGCTCACATCGGAAAATGAAATTGCAAATGGTGTGACATGCTATTTTTAAAAGATTTGTTCTAATTCTAGATTTAACAACTCAACTGAGATCATTATATGTTTTTAACCTAGTGTGGATGACAATCAGAAAAAAAGCTCATTGAGGCTCCCACTCAAAAGGAAATTCATTATGCAATTTTATATTTAAATATGGAAAGTGCTGCTAGTCCTGATGGATTCATAAATAAATTCATTATGTTCTACTGGGATATCATTTACAATGATGTGATTAAGGCTATACATGAATTCTTTCAGCATTTCTTCTTTCCATTTATGTGTAATTCTAATTTTATTGATCTTATTCCTAAGAAGGAAGATGCCTTGGTCATCGAAGAGTTCATGCCTATTTCCATTGGGAACTCCATTCCTAAGGTAATTAGTAAAATCATTGAAATCTGGTTAGTTGAAGATTCTAAAAATCTTGTCTATGTTAATCAGTTTGGGTTTTTACCAGGGAGAAATATTCAGAATTACCTTTTTACTACTTTATAATGTATCAACATCATGAAAAAAAAATTCATAATGGTAACATGGCCCTAAAGATAGATATATCTAAGGACTTTGACACAATAAGGTGGTACGTTATCTTCAAAATTCTTAAGATGCATGGCTTCTCAGAGAAATTCATTGGTCTGGTTTTTTCCATTTTGAAAAGTGCTAGTTTACCCATCTTTGTCAGTGGATCCCCGAGGGGATTCATTCAATGCACTAGAGGGTTCATGCAAGGTGATCCTTTATCTGGGCTTCTGTTCTCTTTGGCTAAGTATTATTTGAGTGTATGACTTCATGAACTTGTCAACACTATTATTTATCAACGAATAAGGGAAACCAAGACCTCCTTTGATCCCTCTCATTTATTCTATGTTGATGACATTCTATTCTTCTGTAAGGATAACATGAAGAAAATTTCTTGCATTAAGAGAATCTTCTCACATTTTGAAGAGGTAGCGGGCCAGTTAATCAGTTAGGGTAAATCATTTTTTGTCATTGGTGAAGGAGTTCAGATCATGAAGAAGAATAGGGTTTCTCGTAGGCTTGGTGTCAAAAGAGGAAAACTGCCCTTTAATTATCTTGGGATTCCATTGTTATGTGTAAGGGTGAAACGTTCTCACTTAGAGGGCATCACTTTGAAAATTATCAATTAGTTGGTGAGCTGGAAAGGGAAGAACATGTCTCAAGCTGGAAGCATTTTCCTTGTCAACTCTGTCATCACTTCTTTGTTTGTTTACTCCTTCTATGTATATAGATGGCCAACAACTCTTCTTAAGGAATAGGGAGGCATGATACGGAATTTCATTTGGACTGGCTCAACTCAACAGAGAAAACTAGTTACTGTTGACTAGAAGGATTGTATAAAGCCAATTAATATGGGAGGAATGGGACTTAAGGATGTCAGAGTTTTTAATAATGCCCTCCATCAAAATTTCATTTGGAAGTTCCTTTCCAATACTGATTTCTCTTTTGAATTTCTTGTTGGCGGGTTTGTTGATAGGAGCCATAACAGTAAGTTCTTTTACCTGAAATTATCTATGTGGCCTTCAATAAGGAGTGCTTATTCCAACATCATGTCTCAATCTATATAGTTGTTATGTACTGGTTCTCATTTAAACTACTGGAACATCCATTGGTTGTACTCCATAATAAAGTATTCCATTACTATCCCCACTTCTCTGCGAACTATTCCTATCTCAGATTTGATGGAGAATCCTGCTGCCTTTGATATCATCCCTATTTATCTTTTCTTGGAGATTATTAATTATTCTTGTGTTGAAACTGACATATTAATATAGAAACCTGCTCTTTGTGGCTCTTTTTCCATCTGGGAGTGTTATAATCTATTGTGTGGTGGTTCTTATAGAGTTCCCCCATTGTTGGAAAGTTTTCATAATCCTTTAATACTCCCTAATGATACATTGTTAAAATGGAGAATCTGAAAAAACAGGCTACCCATCCAGTGTGTATTGCAATGCACAAGAATAAATCTGGCTTTAGTATGTCACTTTTTCATTAACAGTGATGAATCTCTTTTACATCTATTTATCCAGTGTCCATTTACTTCTAGTTTATGGACCTATGTGCAAAATAAGTTTTACAGCTACCTTGATCTCTGCTCCTTTGATTCGCTATTAATTCCTTCCTTGAAGATTGATTTTAGTGATCAAATCCAATCATTGTTTATTGCTGCAACTGTGTCAGTTTTTTCTTATATATGGAAATTTCGAAACAATTATGTTTTCAAAAACTCAAAGTCTTCATTCCGGTATAGTTTTTCAATGATACACTGAAGCATTAATCTTTCCTCGATTAATTAAACGGGATCCATGAAAAATGATGTTTTGGACATTGTCCTTCTGAGAACTATTTGTGTTAGTGGCAGGGAAAGGAATCCCAAAATGGTCAAGTATATTCGGTGGATTCCATCAATTTCAGAGTGGCTGAAAGATAATGTAGATGGGGAGGCCTCTAGCGGACCGTGCCCTTCTATGTGTGGTGATGTCTTCCGAATCCATCTGGGCTTCGTTAAAGGATTCTTCTTCTATTATATGGGGGTATTATCATGCAATTGAAGCAGAACTGTGGGCTATAATCAAGGCTATCGGGTACGCACTGCATTATGGTTGGCATAGAGTTTGGCTAGAGTCGGATTCGTTTGTTTCCATGTTGATTTTGAACGATTGTTCTCAGAATGTTCCTTGGAGGATGCTATCTGCTTGGATCTCCTGCCTCAGTCTCATTGAATGCTTATGCCTTGATGTCTTTCTTGTCTATTGAGAAGCTAACCAGGTTGCTGATGCTCTCTCTAAAAGTTCCATCATGGAGGTTGGTTCCAGTTGGTCATTTTTTCTACCCTTTTATTTTGGCACTTTTGTTAGCAATGATAGGGATGGTGTTCTGTATACACTAGTTTTCAAAGCTTCATGTTTCTGAGTTGTTTTTTACTGATTACACTTTTTTATAATAGTTTGTTGGGAGAAGGTTTCTTCCTGTCTCTCGAACTTTTGTCAAGAAGAAATCAAATTAAAAAAAACATGGATAGAACAATACTCGTTGAGAAAGAATATATATATATATATATATATATGTATGTTTTAGAATGAATAAGTGATAAAATATGTCTACACATAAAATATAGAATTATAATTTCCAATTGAATAAAATACTCTATATGATCTATGGGATCGAAAATATCCAATGTCGAAGTAATTTTCAGTCTTAAAATGTAACTGGTTTGTTTTTAATAGGGTGAAGCACAGGATGTTTGAATCCTTTAGAGATGATGGGATATTTTAAGGGTACTCAATGAATATAAAAAAAAATCATTAATAAAATGCTATGAATGGAAGTTTAAATGTATGATTTAATTATAGTATAGAATGATCATATTCTTTTGTAAGTATATGATTAGTGGTTGGAGGATTTTGATGAATTGATTATAAGATTGGGGGATGTTACAATTCCATATGATGATTTAGAATATGATTGATATAATGAAATGGATGCGAAAAAACCACTATCTTAACAATGATGGAAGTGAAGAGATGAAATAGATATATAGAACGTGATTGGATATCAGATTTTTTTATTTCATAAAAGGTGTATAAAGAATAAATATCAAACATATTTTATATCCCAAGTGAATCCTAAATTTTTTCAGAAAGAATCCAGTTATAATAATTATGTCGAGGCTAGGAATGAAGTGATTGGACAATTGAAGAAGTATCATACATCGGTGATTGTTTCTAGGAAAATATATAATTATTTCATCAGGACTAAATGGGTCTTTCACCATAAGGTGAATGAATACAAAAAAATAATTTGAATCAAATATCGAATAGTGTGTAATGGGTATTTCTTGAAATAAGTTATTGATCATGATTGAACATTTTCACATGTTCAATGGCTTGAAATAATGAGATTATTCTTAGAAATAACACAACAAAAAAGGTTTAAATACATTCAGTTGGATTTCAAGTCAGTATTTAAAGTTTTTTGTGAATGAAGTAGAAGCTTGATGATATATGAGATGATGGGAAGTCTCAGATCAAAATCCATTGCAATAATTCAAGTATAATAAATATCTGAAAAAATATGTTCCATTATTCAATAACAAATAACATTGAAATAAACTATCATGTTATCAAGTGTAATGTTCAATGAGGGCATTTGATGTTGGAGTATATTAGAATAGTACTAAAGGTTGCATAAATTATGATAAATACCTTACCCAAAGAAGCTTTTGAATGGCATCGACTAGCTCTTGGAGTTTAGTTGACTCCACACACAAGAAAGAAAATGAATGAGAGACACCATCATCATATGGTATGGTTTATTTTTAACAAATGTGTTGACTTATGATATTTACCATGTTGAATACCTCAAAGTATTATCCTTCTTTTTTGTTTACAAAGGGGGTAAATGTTTGCATTAAAATGAGAGAAAATGTCTTAATCAATATAGGGGTAGAAGTTGATAGGGGGAGCAGTAAAGTAAGATGATTTTTAAATTTGACGATGCTAAAGGTGATCGATAAATGGTCATATACCATGATAGATGAGGTTCATGTTGAAAACATATGATTGTTTTTAGAATGAAGTGATTCATTGATGAAAATTTCATGATTATATCATTTCTCGCACCAATCATGGATCATGTGGGCATAGAGTATGTATCGAGTATGTCATTTATTTTTATTTGAATCTTACAAGAGAAAAATGGTAGAATATAGTGGAATCCTTAACTATGTCTGAAAATGATAAGAATTATAAACAACCCCAAAGTTGTACATTCTCTGTATAAGAATTGGGAGGATTTTTTTATTGAAAATTTGATATGATCGTGAATGATTATGGTTGGAGTATTTGAAGTAGGTGGTTAAGGTGGTATAGTATCTATTGTTTAAATAAATTGGTAATCAAAATAAAGTGTTTTTTATTTTGAAAATGAAATATTTCTTCATACCATCTATAGTATTCATACCCCAAATGAGGAACATAGAATAGAGTGGGAAAATCTTGAAAGTGATTTCATTAAAATAGATTTCATCCAACTGTTCACAGATAATATTTTTGGAGTTCATGGAACTAAAAATGGTTATGTGGAACCATGAAGGGGGTTACGTTTTTTTAGACAGACCTGGTGAATTAAGACCACCACAATTTGACTATGTGCTACATATAATTCAAGGAAAAATTAGTTTATGGACGTTAAAATATTTGTAGGGGGTCATCAGTTCATGAGAGGAATCTTTTTTTATATTGAGGTGTTGATTATGGCAGTGCATTAATGGTCTATTGAGCATCATCCATCCATGATAAAAGAAATAGTCCATAGAAGCATAGGTTGTCCACAAAAGATATTAGGGTCCGTAGAAGAATAATTGATCCACAGAAGAGGATGTGGTCTATTGAAGTAATTGTGGTATGAGAAGCACTCATTCCACGGGATGCAAGATAGATCACATAAGAAGGATGATAGTTTATATGGAGTAAGAGTGTGTTTTTAAAGTGACTAAAATAGTTTAGAAACCCATTATCTAAAACTAATCATACACGAAAAATATGAACATCAATTTAGAATATATCTAAATTTTAGATTTCATTCTTTAATGATAGTTAATGTTCCGTCCTGCATATAAATAGTGTGTGGATTATTTCCGGAGTAGTGAGGAAAATAATTAGAAGAATGTGACCATTCCAACAGAATTGTGAAGAGAAAATGACTCTAGAAGTAACCCTTGTGATAGACATTAAATGACCCTCAACATTGTAAAGAAAGTGATCCAATTTATCTAAGAGATCTGGGCCTACCATTTTAATTTGGAAGTGATACATTATGAATTGGGTATATCGGTACAAAAACACTGTATTCTTCTTTGATGTATCCCATTTAGGGTGAACCATGTAAAATTAATGTGTCTCATAATAGATTTCAATTCCGTTCATATGTTTATTAGGGAATAGGATAAAATATAATTTTTTAATGATGAAAGAAGATATGAATGTGGAATTATTTTAATTTTTGATACCCATATTCACCACCTCAAGGTATTAATACTAATTGGGAAAACAATTTTCATTAGAAAGAAAGGATGAATGTTAGTGGTACATTATCAGTATAATAAATGGAGATTGTAAATCAATACATGATTTAGATCTTTGATGGAATACTTTATCAATTATATAATAATCATATGCAACAATACTCATGATCATTATGAATGGATATCTTTATAGTATCTATGCAGGGAATTTCGACCAATATTGATAGTGGATCTTTATTGGAAGTTGTCCTAAGGGAATTGAATGTTGATGATAAATTAATAAAAGATTTAATGGGATCCCTATCCAATAAAATATATGTATTTGTGAGGTCACTTAATTCATCACAAGATATGTGGGAAATGTTGCTAAATATTTATGAGGGTGACTCAAAAGTTAGAGAAACAAAATTTCATGTTCTCTAGATCAACTATTACGATCTCAAAATGCACACTGATGATATTGTGTATTAATTCATTCTGTAGGTGAATGTTTCTATAGAACATATGAATGGTGGTAGTGGAATTATTAATGATATAAATATTGTTAATCTTATCATGAAAAAACATATACTACCATTAAATAAAATAATTTATGTATTTAAGGTTAACAATCCAAAGGTGTGTTCATTTTATAGCTTGCATTATGCATTTATCTCATACAAAATAGGAAATTATGATAATGATACTATGGAAAATGGTAATTCAAATGAGTTGAATTCCAATCCATGTAGAAGATAATTATTAAATATGGGATGAAAGAAGAAATAAATTACTAATTCATTTCATTCCTTTCATCAAATTATTAAATATAAAAAGTAATGTTCAAAGGGAAACATCCAATTACATGAGATCAATGTATAATGGTTGGAAATATTTTTGTAGGGTCCCAAAATATGTTTTATGAAGATTATTATGATTAAGATAAAATTCCCATGAAGAAGCCTTTGACCAATGATGATGGTAATAAAATGTTCAAGTGAAATTTGGTCAAAAATAAGAATATGCTTTCAAAAAAAAGATGATAGTTCATAAGAATATGAAGTAGAAGAGATAAATGACTACAAGGATCATTAAGTAGATTCTATGGTCGTTGTTGTTAGAAATTCCAAAATAATAGAATAAATAGACAATTAAGAAGTAGATGTTGAACTAAGAGTCTATATTAATGTCGATTTAAAATCCTCTCTCGAAGAAATATTATTTTTAGATTAAAAAAGATAAAATCCATCAATTTGGATCATGATGAAAAACATTATATGTAGTGGAATGAAGAATAGAAGGATGAGATGAATGAATACATTGAAAAAATTTATTCATAAATGATTGAGTGATCAAAAAAGACTTTTGAGTACATGATCCAAATTGATGAACAGAAAAGTGAAATCGATAGATTGAATGACACTATAAATGATAAAATTTATTGTATCAATGAAAATGGAAAATATGAGGTCAGTATGAGAAATAAAATCAAATATCAGGGGAAAATCTTAATCCACCAATATATGATATTAAGGACATAGAAAATGTAAAATATGAATTCAAATATCTACTGAAAGAAATAAAGGAGTGTCAAGAAATTCAAATGGATGATTAGAACAGTATAGATCGTATGGGGATTGATATGAAAAAGAAAGTAGTTATGGATAATGTTAGACAAAAAACTCACACTCCACGGTTGATGATTGATTTCTATATAGATGAGAACCATGATATTCATATAAACAGTGGGATAATCAGTAATGTAGTACTCCCCCAATGGAATTCTCATTGCAGGATATGTTATTATTTTGGACGGATGGGACATTGAAAAAATGCATGTTTCATGACCACTGTTTTATAAAGATAAAAATACAAATAGAGCACGCCATAATGAAATCAGTATTCCAAAATTCCATTTGAAGTTCATGTTTATAGGTGAATAGGATTCAGGCACGTGGAAATATATTGCTCATCAATAATTCATATTAACAATATGATGGAGAAATATTGTTTTTCATATGAATCCATTAAATGTATCATCAAATTTGATGACTATGAAAAATCAGATAATTTTATTTCCAGATAAATCTGGTCTAATATACATCTATGATGAACAAGATTATCAATCTGCACCAAATATAAAGTAAATGAAGGGTGAATGACATGATAGATGAATAAGTAGTGTTGATGAAGATTTCATTTAATGCTTCTGATCATTCTTGAATATGGATCATTGATATTGAGTATGCCTATAATACTATATGAAATAAGTATCTGGAGAATGGAATTATGTATGATAAAGAACGTGTCATAATATTTGGTAATAAATAAGGAATGACAAATGTTTTCTTTAGGATAGAGAAGCTTGGGGGAAGAGACAAGAGATGTCCTTATTTTTTGTATGTTGACTGTCTCTGCCACAACATACTAATTGTTAGTCAGTTATGTGATTGAATACATTCCATAACCATTTCCAAGAAATTATGTATCATCGCGTAAAATAAATATATAATGGTTGTTTGGAAAATAGAAAAATGTAATATTTTGCATGTGAGTGGAGAAGAATATATGATTTTTTTATCCAGGGTTGAAGAAGATGGTTATCGCATAAACATCATGTTAACATGATCCAAATATCCTTTGAATATATAGTGAAATATGATGTTTCTTGAGACACCCTATATTATCACATTATCTAACACATACATATTATTCTAATAAACAAGAAAAATTATTAGAATGATATATAACGAAATAGTGAAAATGTAAAAAAATTGCTTGGGTTGGTGCATATTGATGTGTGTGGACCGATTTCCCCAATATAGATTGTTGATAGGAGATATTGTATTCACATAATTTATTGTTTTAGTATAATGGAATTAGTTTCAATCATCACACAAAAACATAATGTATTCTGTTTCATAAATTAATACCAAAGAATTTTAGAAACATACTGAGTCAAAGTATATGGAAGATCAGAATACAAAATTGAACATAGTTAACAAGTATCCAATTATAGGATTTACAAGAGAAACATTGAATAATGAACATTGTGTCTATATTAAAAACATAAAATAAAAATGGATTAGTTGATAGAAGAAATCAAGTTATCAACAACATGGAAAGAACAATGTTCCTTAAGAACGAGCTTCTACATGAATTTTGGGAATGAAGAAATGATGACATAACACTACACATAAAATTGACAATTATTATGTCCAAATGATAAAAGGAATCCATATGATCTATATAATGGAATGAAGCAAACATTGATTTAGTTTTAAGTCTTTGGAAGTACATCTATCATTCTTAAAATGGAGGAACATAGGAATCTTTAATGTTATGGAGATGATGTTTTATTTTGTGGTTACTCAATGAAAAGAAAAGAATATAGATTCTTCAATAATTATCTTGTGAGGGTAGTTGAATTCCATTAATTTTATATAGTACAAATTTAGAGGAATATTCATGAAGGATATGATCAGTCTCAGTCATACAATGATGAAGAGGTAATAAAATAATTATATGTTTATTTTTTTTGAGGATAACTCAATAGAATATTCCTATAATGAAATGGACGATATAAAAATAGTGTCTACACTAAGATGGTAGTGAAAATATGAAATTTATAAACATAACATATTGGTGACTAGGTAGAACCAATGAATACAAGGATAATAATGACTCCACTCCAAGTATAATTCTAATCATAAGTAGATCTTAAATATTTTGGGGAGGTAGTTAAAGAATAAAAATGGGTCAAGGATATGAAAGAATAAACTTTCCATATTTAGAAGAATTATACATGGGATATTGTTTTGAGGAAAAATGTTTAGAATTTCATTGAGGCTAGATGCATCCTTCATAACATGTTGAATAGAGATGTCATGGTGATTTCATGGTGATTAAAAAAATGGCAAGTGGGAAAAAGGTATTCCCAAATAGAATGTATTGATGTTAAAAAAATTAACCTATATAAAGGCTACATATAATAATTTTATTCTGGTCCATATCACTACAATGAAAGGTTAATTTTTCCAGATAATTGTCAAGTCAGCATTTATAATTTGGTTTCTCGAAGAACACATTTATACCGGTATCGATATGTATTTCTCATTAATGTATCATGTAATACTATTTTTTATCTAAAGAAGGTGGTATATTGGTTGATTCAAGCATTAATATCCTGGTATTCTTGGCCATATAATTTTTTTCATGAAGTACAGTTCGTAACATGGTTTAGTTGATTACAATCACTATATCAACAGTGAATGTAATAAATAGATAATGGTTTTCTTATATTTCAATGATATAATAGTTGTTAGATTATATGAGGTACAATTCACTCTATATACTGAATTAAAAAATGGTACATTTTAAATTTTAATTGTTGGTGAAGTGACATTTGTCTTTTTATTACAGGTGGAAGAACAGAATAGTGGAACATTAATATCTCAATATAAATATTCTAAATGTATTTTGAGAAGATTGTGAATGGATAATTAAAATGAGATGAAGACTATGGTATCTTCCAAGATGAAACTATCATTTCATGATGAAATAAATGTAGTTAATATCAAAGAATATAAACAGATCATTATCATTGTAGTATAAATTATTGAAAAAAGACATTTTATTTTTTTCCTCATACCATGAAAGAGAGTATAAAAAACATCCATATAATTCCAATTTCACAATTTTAAGTTAATTATTTAGTAAATAAATGGAATAGTAGATTAATATTCGATATGTAATGAAAAATATCATCACGAGTTGTTGGGATATATATATATATATATATACGTTGGTCAGTTCAACATAAGATAGAAAATCAACATCAGTGGAGGAATTATATTGTCGAGAAATGTGTAAATATTGGAAAATAATTAGATAATATTTCATTTCAATGAGCACCATAGAAGCCGAATATATTTTGGTTACTCAAGTGTGCATATGTATGTTGTTGTTGAAGCACTGACTTGATGATATGGGTGTTTAAGTGATGTCTTCAATCAAAATCTATTGTTATAATTCATGTTCAATAAATCTCATAAAAATATATTCAGTCACTGAAGGAAAAGTAACATTTAATTGAAGAATAATTCTATGAAGGAGAAGGTGGGGAAAGGGATTGTGGTTTTATATTATTCTCCTACATAAAAATAGTAGGTATAAATCATGATATTGTCCTTACCCATAGAATTGTTCAAATGAAATCGAATGGATGTTGGAGTATAGTAATCTCCTCGTACATGAAAAATTATGGATGTGGAAACCCATTTACATAAGGTATGGTGTGTTTCAAAAAGATTATATTATGGGTGATTTACCCTATTGTAGACCTCAAAGGATTGGCCTTGAAGATTGTATATAAATGGGGAGAAATTGTAGTTGTAAAATGGGAGAAAAGTTCATAATCAAGACAGGGGGAGAAGCTGATAGACAAAGCAGTGAATGAGGTGGATATTTGAATCTTACTATTATAAAGGTGGTCAATAAAATTTTATATAACACAGAATATATGTTTTGTGATGATTGAATATGATTGGCTCCGAAATTAAGTTATTCATTGATGAACATTTCATGTTATTCTAGTTTCTCACATTGTTAATTTCTCATATGGGCTTAGAGTGTGCGTCAAGTACGTGATTTATCTCTATCTGAATCATATAATGTGAATGTGGGTATAATACGGAATAATCCTTCATTATTTATCAATGTGAGATGAAATGGAAAATAAATCCATTGAGGGAGATTATATGAAAAAAATATCTCATGTTGTAATTTCATTATTTTTGGGGTCTTTTTGATTTGCTAAAAAATAATGATGACTTCAAATGAGTATGGTTGGTGTTTTTGAAGACAATGTTTTTGTTTGATCAATTTCTTATTGTTTTCCATATTTTTGGGCCGTGAAATCATGATTTTCTAAAGGAAATATTTCCACATACCATTTTTTGTATGAATACTCTAAATAATGTATGTTGAAGAGATAAGTAATATAAGTAAATTGTTTTCCATTAAATAGATAAAAAACTGTGATTAATAGATATGTAGTGCATAGTTCACGAATGACCAAAGGGTTTTGTAGAATCATGATGGGAGTTAGCTTTTTTCTTTTGAAGGTTGTGAATTAATAATGAAACCATGAGGCTATCTGGTAAATATAACATATTGGAAAACCATTTTGAAAACACTCACAGTTAATGGGAGGCTAATTAGTTCATGTCAGGAATATTTTTTGGGGATTTAGGTGATGATAATGTCTTCAGGAAGTGGTTTTTATTATGTGGAAGACATCGACCACCATTCCGGAACACATAACATAGTTTGCTGTGATGGTTGCACCACATAAATGTTTTTCTGTAATTCTGATTAGTGGGTGGTGCTGATCTATTTATCTATATAATGACATTTAATGACATCATTATGTTTAAAGTGAATTTAATTATTATAGATCATCACACTGGGGAAGAATTTAGAATAGTATGATGTGGTTCATGAGGGAGGATTCCATGATGTGAAGTATTTTATATTAGAGGATTCCATGATGGGTGATGTAGATCACAAGAACACTTCACGAAAGAGTTTATTTGGGTCTTGATGTCTCAAAAAGGAAAAAGAACCATGAAGTATTAGCGGTCTGCAAAGCATCATATGTAACACCCACGACTTTTATGTTATATAAATCATCAAAGGAATCTTTTTCTACACAACACTTGCTTGGCTTGCTTTACACGCAATCGCGACCTTCCTCGATAGCTTGCGTCGTACGCAATACCGAGTTTCACTAAACAACAATATGCTATTAAAACTAGCTGTAATGAATAGTAATAACCACTCTTTGAAATTTTATAAATTTTATTTTTCAAAATGGACTTCATTTTTGGACTCAGAATATCGAAATTAGCCTAGGGTGAAATTTTGGTATTTTTCTGAAAACTTTCAATTTTTGATGAATAGTGAAACCACTAAGTGGTAGGTTAAAAACTGAATTTTGCATAAAACTTAATTTTACCGCTTCTGTGAATGGAATTTCAAAAATCCGAGAGACACGGTTAATATCAAGGACTAAAATGTGGTTCAATGAGATTAAAATATTTTTTTGGTGAATAGTAACTTTTTACTATTTTTACCGCGGTTAATAGTAAATAGGGTAACTAAGGGTAAATATGATATTCATATTACCCTAACACATGTTCTAATTCTATTGGACAAGTTTAATTCGACCAAAAACAAACTTAGGAATAAAATATGACCATTTAGGCCCACTTGGATTAGATTAGGACATTTATTATTAATTTATTTAAAGAAGGGTTAAAATAGTTAAAATCAAAGTTTAATAAGTAAATCATTTTTAATATAGGGTTATACATAAGATAAATTCGATTGTAAATATTAATTAGAAAGCTAAAAACATTTCCTACATGATGGTATTTTATTTGTAATTTTTAGACATCAAATAATTTAATTTATTTATGACACAAAGATGATGCAGTAATTATCTTATTAATGAAATATTGACAAAATTGATAATATAAATACCAAAATAAATGTAATTTGAGACTTTTTATGAATTACACTAATTTTCTAGGTTACTATGATATATGAGTATTGATTTAATCAACTTGGTTCGAACATATAATTCTGTTATGATTTTCACAAAAATCATATATCAAATAGTGTCAAAATTGACACAAAATAGTTTTTAAATCAAATATTATATTACTAATTGTTATTTTATTCCTAAAAATCTAAGGTTCGGCCAAATGACTTAGATAAGGATATATATATTAATAATAAACAATGTGGGGTTCGTTTGGCATGTTATAGTAAGTGTATTAACCATATAGTGAAAGAAAACAAAAAGACACGGTAAAAGTTAAATTAATTAACTTAGAGTTAAATCTAATTGATAAGGTTAAAATAATACCCTAAACTTGTCTAAATCCTATTGGTTGATAGGATTTCGACCCATCCCCACTTTAGCTTCGAAATAAGACCCTTTGGAACCATTATAAACCGATTTTGACTTTAATATAAAATAATATTTTGAGATATTCCTAAGGTGCCCCTCTCCTCCCTTATAAAAGGGCACCTCCTCCCCCTCCTCCTCACACCAATTTGAGCACTCAAGCTCGGCCAACCCCTGCCATTTTCCCTTCTCCACTTCCCTAGAATAATCCTAGAGGTCCTGGTCTTCTCCAAAGACCAATCTTAGTTCCTTAAGTGGAGGATTCAAAAAGGCGTTCCAAAGAAGAGGTAATATCCATTACCGATCTTTTCAATTTCTTTCTTCTTCAACTTCTTCTTCTTTAGTTGTTTCATGATAAAGTAATAACATCAGTATTACTTACATACTGATATGTTATTATAAATATGAAACAACCCTAATTCACCTTCTATCCATCCTACGGAAAAATGAAATCACCGCGCGTGCGTACGTACGGAATACCGTCTCCACGCCGTGGTGTAATCTATTTTCCACCATCACCTTACAAGGATGGGTATAATGGTGTAATCAGTAACTATATATGATTATTATTAAGTAATATTGATACTGAAATAATATATATATATACTCCAATACAATTCCACGATCATAGGAACGATATCATCACTCGTGCGTACGTACGGAATACCGTCTCCACGATGTGATGCGACTCGTTCTACAGGATCTTCATTTCATAATGATTATATAAATGAATTGAATGAATGAATATGGTATATACTACACTAATACCATTCTGGAAATGAATTATCTATAACCTAAAGATAAGAATAAGAATTTATTCGACAAAACGCGCATAAGAACAAAAAGTTATAAAGACCCGAGTAACAAGTAACAATGAAATATTACTAACAAGAAGCTAATAATATGACCATATATGATCTCATATCAATATGTATGATTCTGGAATAAGTCAATAACATTATTTAAACCATTATACAGGAGCTTCGGACACGAACAAAGCAAATCGGACCTAAGGTAAGGGAAATATCACAATCTCATTTTTATCCGAGATTGTTTATTCGTAAGTATTTACTGGGGTGTATTTTATCATCCACATCCATGTTCCCTCGATATGTAATATTGTTTCCATCCACTTTCAATAGTTTAAATCCAATTTTACCCTTAGGTGAGTTTTTAGTAAAGAATATGAAAGGAATCTTTTGTCGTTTTTCCGTACGAGGTACTTTTTGACTTTTCCGACAAAAGTACGAAGAATGTTTTTTTTAACTTATACGGCATGAATGGATTTTTAAAACATTACTTCAAAGAAGCTTCCTTTACAAGTTTTCAAGTTTATTTTTAATCAAATTCTTTTATTTTAAAGTTGTATGATATGTTATGAAAGGAAAAATGTTTTTGAAGAAGAAAGGATATTTTCCTCAAGAATTCAATTCAAGTGTTTTATCAAAATTATTTTCCATCTAAGATAATAAAGGGTTCTGTTTCTATCCATATTTTTACATTGGTTTGACTATGTTGTGATGGAATTTTGTTTATGAATTCCTTTATCATATATGAATTGATTTATGATGTCATGATGTTTCAAGAATCCCATTTTTGTTATATGTGTTATGCGATGATGTATGTTTTATGATTATGTGGCACACATAAGAAAGGATTCATTATAAGATGGGTGGGACCTATATCTCCCTCCAATGCATTGGGTAATGATTTTATATCTCATGAGATAGACATGGCTGGAACGGAAGGTTATTTCGGTTCAGTGATACAGGACTGAAACGAGGAGTGAACTCGGTTCAGAAAGGGACTTTGTCCACTAAGATAGTCTTGGCAATGAGTCATGACTAACAAGAAATGATTTTCCATGATTATGTGTGCATGCCACAAAGATTCAAGTTTTATGTTATGATTATGGGGATCTCATTTTCACTTCTATGATTTATTCCATGTTAAGATATTATGATCTCTTTTGCAGGTTTTAATTTTAAAAAAGATATGATATGATTTTTATTTCCTTTATTTGCCCTTGCTGAGCATTTGAGCTCACCCTTTTATGTTTTTTTTCCCAGGCCAGGAAGATGGATATTAAGTAGAATATGCTAAAAGGGACCCTAGATATGATGAAATAAATGGGAGACACTGTAGAAGATTTATGAACCAGTTGTTTATATTTCCCAGTTTCTAAAGACACTATACCTATACGGTCCTTTGTGGTTTTGTCATATGTTGTAATAAGTGTGATTCAATTTTGAAGTATTAACAATGTATGTAAAGTGTGGGTCGTTATAGTTGGTATCAAAGGAAAGGTATAGTCAACCTTTGGAAACTAGGATGTGAAAGCCTTAGTAAGAACCCTAAGGATAAGTCTAAGCATAGAACACAATCTTAGAAATGGCCATGAATAACCTAGGATAAGACCATAAGCATGAAAATTTTATTCTTGAATAATGTGGTTTCCTATTATAATTAGTGTTACTCACACTATTCTTCTTGGTTTTAGTCAATGGCTGGAACCCGAAGGAACCGTGTTAATGCGGAATGCGATGGGCAATGCAATGATTGTCCCCCTGAGCAACCAAACGATATGGGAGCTGGAATGCAAAATCTTGTAGCCATGCTCACACAACTTTCTCAAGCTATGAATCATGCAAGATTTCCAAACGAACAAAGGAGGGAGCAACATTCTGTTGAATCCTTCATGAGGCAGCGTCCACCATCTTTCAGCGGGTCTACTGATCCATTAGTTGCTGAACAATGGATTAGTACTACTGAAAAGATATTTTTATTTCTTCAATGTTCTGAGCATGATAAAGTCATCCTAGCAGTGTACCGTTTGGAAGGAGATGCTGATCAATGGTGGAATCTTGTTAAGAATACAAGGCAAAGGGATGAAATTGAGTCTATGGAATGGGACGAGTTCAAGAACTTATTTTTCAATAAGTACTTCCCTCGTATTCTCCGAACAAAGATGGAGAAAGAGTTCCTTGAACTGAAGCAAAGGGATGATGAATCTGTTGGTACCTATGAAGCAAATTTTACCGGACTTTCAAGGTACACTTCTGGTATTATTATCCAACCTGAGAGTAAGATCGATCGATTCTTTAGTGGCTTAAAACCAAGTCTTCGAAGGGCGTTAGCCATAAGGGACTTCAATAGCTACGAGGAAATCGTTCGATGTGCTCTAAAAGTCGAGATGGAGATTGGAGTAACTCATCAGTCACAAGGGTTTGATAAGAAGAGGAAGATTGAATTCAAAGAAAAATCTAAAGAGCACACGGAAAAGAAGATGAACTTTCCCTTATGCTCAAAGTGTGGAAAGAAACATGGAGGGAGTTGTCTTAAAGGGACAAGTAAATGTTTTAAATGTGGAAAGGAAGGTCATCGGGCATTTGAATGCCGTGATAATGGGAAGAAGATGTCTAATGATGCAAACAAAGGAAGGGATACACAGAATGAACCTGCTACACTTCAATGTTTCAAGTGCAAGGAGATGGGGCATTATGCCAATCAATGCCCAAATCCAAGGGTTGATGATGATGGTCGACGTCAACAAACTCTTAAGGCTAAAGAAAAAGGAATGTCACATGCAATTTCTATCAGCGATGTGGAGTACGATAACGATGTGGTGAAAGGTACACTTACCATCCACTCTAAAGTAGAAAATGTTTTATTTGATTCTGGATCCAGCCACTCTTTTATTTCTGAAAAATTTTCTAAGGGTATCATTGTATTACCTCAACAATTAGATGTTGAGTTAGCTGTGACAACACCTAATGGCACATCAATCGCATCAGAAGTTTATAATTCTTCTCCGATCGAAGTTTGTGGGAAAGTGCTTCCTGCAAATCTTGTGATCCTTCCTTTAGTGGAATTTGATGTGATTCTTGGCATGGATTGGCTTTCTCTACATGGAGCTCATATCAATTGCCAAAGAAGGGAAGTCACATTTCATATTCCAGATCAACCTACGATCGTCTATCAATGCAAGGATGAACATAACCTTCCAGTGGAAATTTCTTCCATCTTATGGGTATTGATTCCACTAAATGAAGGTTATTTATCTCAAATAGTTGGTGAGAAACTCACGATTAAGAATATGCCCATTGTACGGGAGTTTGATGATGTCTTTCCGGAGGAATTACCAGGTCTTCCACCAAATCGTGAAGTTGAGTTTTCAATAGAACTCGTACCGGGTGCTTTGCCTATTTCAAAGACACCTTATAGAATGGCCCCAATTGAGTTGCAGGAATTGAAGAAGCAACTCCAAGAGAATCTTGATAAGGGATTCATACGCCCTAGTGCGTCACCTTGGGGAGCACCTGTTCTATTTGTTAAGAAGAAAGATGGATCAATGAGACTCTTCATTGATTATCGAGAACTTAACAAGATCACTATCAAGAACAAATATCCTCTCCCACGCATTGATGACTTATTTGACCAACTATGCGGAGCTCAATACTTTTCCAAGATTGATCTTCATTCAGGGTATCATCAATTAAGGGTCAAAAGATAGGATATACCAAAGACGGCTTTCCGTACAAGGTATGGACACTATGAATTTATAGTGATGCCATTTGGTCTTACTAATGCCCCTGCTATCTTCATGGATCTAATGAATAGAGTCTTTAGAGACTATCTTGATCAATTTGTGGTAGTCTTTATAGACGATATTATTGTCTATTCAAAGAGCAAGGAAGAGCATTAAGATCACTTGAGAATTATATTAAAGACCCTGAGAAAAGAGAAGCTTTATGCCAAATTTACCAAGTGTGAATTTTGGCTTCAAAAAGTTGCATTTTTGGGTCATATAATCTCAAAAGAGGGGATATCTGTGGATCCAGCAAAAACAGAGGTTATCGAAAGATGGTTAAGACCAACAACAGTAACTGGGATCCGAAGTTTTCTTGGTTTGGCTGGTTATTATCGACGTTTTGTAAAAGATTTTTCACGATTATCTAATCCACTCACCAAGTTGACTCGGAAAGGAGTTAAGTTTGTCTGGACAGAGGAATGTGAAGAGAATTTCAAGGAGTTGAAAAGAAGGTTATCCAGTGCACCTGTGCTCACACTGCCTTGTAGTGGAGAAAGGTTTGTGATCTACAGTGATGCATCCAAGAAGGGATTGGGGTGTGTTCTTATGCAAAATGATATGGTGATAGCTTATGCCTCACGACAGTTGAAAATCCATGAGCAAAATTACCCAACACATGATTTGGAGTTGGCTGCGGTAATCTTTGCATTAAAGATTTGGAGGCATTACATTTATGGTGAAAGGTGTGATATTTATACTGATCATAAAAGTTTAAAGTATATTTTCACACAAAAGGAGCTGAATATGCGCCAAAGAAGATGGTTGGAGCTGATTAAGGATTATGACTGCTCAATCCATTACCACCCTGGGAAAGCAAACAAGGTGGAATATGCATTAAGTCGACAAGACCATGCTAGTTTATCCATGATGAGGATCACAAAAAATCCAATATTTATGGATTTACAAAGGATGGATCTTGGAATTATAATGGAAGGGGAAAAATCTTATCTTTCTCAAATGAATGTTCAACCATCTATACATGTGAAGATTAAAGAGGCATAGAAAGAAGATGTCGAGTTACAAAAGAAGGTGAGAAATGTTCCTGAATTCAACCTTGATTGTGATGGGATAATAAAGTTCAGGAATCGGGTTTGTGTTCCTCCCATCCCCGAATTAAAGAAAGAGCTGCTGGATGAGGCTCATAGTTCTTCATTCTCTATTCATCCTGGAAGCACGAAGATGTATAGGGACCTGAAAGAGTACTTCTGGTGGGATGGCATGAAAAGAGATGTTGCTGAATATGTCTCTCGATGCTTGGTTTGTCAACAAGTTAAAGCTGAGAGACAGAAGTCTAAGGGGATGTTACAACCATTGCCCATACCCGAATGGAAATGGGAAAACATCACTATGGACTTTGTCACAGGACTTCCTAAAACATCCAAAGGCAATAATGCTATCTGGGTCATAGTTGATCGTCTTACAAAGTCTGCACACTTCATTGCTATTAGAGAGGATTTCTCTCTAGATCAGCTTGCCAGGATATATATAAAGGAAGTGGTAAGATTGCATGGAGTACCACTTTCTATTATATCTGATCGAGATCCGAGATTTACCTCGAAGTTTTGGCGAAGTCTTCAGCATACTCTAGATACAGAGTTGAGTTTCAGCACTGCTTATCATCCCTAGACAGACGGTCAGTCTGAGAGAACAATTCAAACCCTAGAAGATATGTTGAGATCTTGCTCTATGGATTTCAAAGGAGGTTGGGATCAACACCTACCTTTGGTGGAATTTTCTTATAATAATAGCTTTCACTCCAGTATTCAGATGGCTCCTTATGAAGCTCTCTATGGAAAGAAATGCAGGACTCCAACTTGCTGGGATGAAGTTGGGGAAAGAAAGCTATTAGGACCTGATCTCGTTGATGAAATGGCAGAAAAGGTCAGATCTATTCAACAACACATAAGAGCAGCTCAGAGTAGACAGAAAAGTTATGCCGACAACCGAAGAAAAGACCTAGAGTTTGAATTGGGTGATAAAGTGTTCTTACGAATATCTCCCTGGAAGAGGGTTATGAGATTTGGAAAGAAGGGGAAGTTGAGCCCTAGATATATCGGTCCTTTTGAAATACTGGATCGTGTTGGGAAGGTAGCTTACCGATTGGCGCTTCCACCGAATCTCTCTCAAGTTCACGATGTGTTCCATGTATCTCTCCTGAGAAAGTACATACCAGATCCTTCACATGTACTCAGCTCTGAAGTTGTACCGCTGGAGCAAGATCTTTCTTATGAGGAACAGCCGATAGAGATTCTGGATCATAGCGAAAAAGTCCTACGAAACAAGACCACTCGCTTGGTGAAAGTTTTATGGAGAAACCACCAACTTGAAGAAGCTACATGGGAGCTTGAGGATATGATGAGGGAGAAGTATCCTCATTTGTTTGTTGCAAAGTGACGAATTTCGAGGGCGAAATTCTTTTTAAGGGGGGTAGAATGTAACACCCGTGACTTTTATGTTATATAAATCATCAAAGGAATCTTTTTCTACACAACACTTGCTTGGCTTGCTTTACACTCAATCGTGACCTTCCTCGATAGCTTGCGTCGTACGCAATACCGAGTTTCACTAAACAACAATATGCTATTAAAACTAGCCGTTATGAATAGTAATAACCACTTTTTGAAATTTTATAAATTTTATTTTTCAAAATGGACTTCATTTTTGGACTCATAATATCGAAATTAGCCTAGGGTGAAATTTTGGTATTTTTCTGAAAACTTTCAATTTTTGATGAATAGTGAAACCACTAAGTGGTAGGTTAAAAACTGAATTTTGCATAAAACTTAATTTTACCGCTTCTGTGAATGGAATTTCAAAAATCCGAGAGACACGGTTAATATCAAGGACTAAAATGTGGTTCAATGAGATGAAAATATTTTTTTGGTGAATAGTAATTTTTTACTATTTTTACCGTGGTTAATAGTAAATAGGGTAACTAAGGGTAATTATGATATTAATATTATCCTAACACATGTCCTAATTCTATTGGACAAGTGTAATTCGACCAAAAACAAACTTAGGAATGAAATATGACCATTTAGGCCCACTTGGATTAGATTAGGACATTTATTATTAATTTATTTAAAGAAGGGTTAAAATAGTTAAAATCAAAGTTTAATAAGTAAATCATTTTTAATATAGGGTTATACATAAGATAAATTCGATTGTAAATATTCATTAGAAAGCTAAAAAGATTTCCTACATGATGGTATTTTATTTGTAATTTTTAGACATCAAATAATTTAATTTATTTATGACACAAAGATGATGCAGTAATTATCTTATTAATGAAATATTGACAAAATTGATAATATAAATACCAAAATAAATGTAATTTGAGACTTTTTATGAATTCCACTAATTTTCTAGGTTACTATGATATATTAGTATTTATTTAATCAACTTGGTTCGAACATATAATTCTGTTATGACTTTCACAAAAATCATATATCAAATAGTGTCAAAATTGACACAAAATAGTTTTTAAATCAAATATTATATTATTAATTGTTATTTTATTCCTAAAAATCTAAGGTTCGGCCAAATGACTTAGATAAGGATATATATATTAATAATAAACAATGTGGGGTTCGTTTGGCATGTTATAGTATGTGTATTAACCATACAGTGAAAGAAAACAAAAAGACACGGTAAAAGTTAAATTAATTAACTTAGAGTTAAATCTAATTGATAAGGTTAAAATAATACCCTAAACTTGTCTAAATCCTATTGGTTGATAGGATTTCGACCCATCCCCACTTTAGCTTCGAAATAAGACCCTTTGGAACCATTATAAACCGATTTTGACTTTAATATAAAATAATATTTTGAGATATTCCTAAGGTGCCCCTCTCCTCCCTTATAAAAGGGCACCTCCTCCCCCTCCTCCTCACACCAATTTGAGCACTCAAGCTCGTCCAACCCCTGCCATTTTCCCTTCTCCACTTCCCTAGAATAATCCTAGAGGTCCTGGTCTTCTCCAAAGACCAATCTTAGTTCCTTAAGTGGAGGATTCAAAAAGGCGTTCCAAAGAAGAGGTAATATCCATTACCGATCATTTCAATTTCTTTCTTCTTCAACTTATTCTTCTTTAGTTGTTTCATGATAAAGTAATAACATCAGTATTACTTACATACTGATATGTTATTATAAATATGAAACAACCCTAATTCACCTTCTATCCATCCTACGGAAAAATGAAATCACCGCGCGTGCGTACGTACGGAATACCGTCTCCACGCCGTGGTGTAATCTATTTTCCACCATCACCATACAAGGATGGGTATAATGGTGTAATCAGTAACTATATATGATTATTATTAAGTAATATTGATACTGAAATAATATATATATATATATACTCCAATACAATTCCACGATCATAGGAACGATATCATCACTCGTGCGTACGTACGGAATACCGTCTCCACGATGTGATGCGACTCGTTCTACATGATCTTCATTTCATAATGATTATATAAATGAATTTAATGAATGAATATGGTATATACTACACTAATACCATTCTGGAAATGAATTATCTATAACCTAAAGATAAGAATAAGAATTTATTCGACAAAACACGCATAAGAACAAAAAGTTATAAAGACCCGAGTAACAAGTAACAATGAAATATTACTAACAAGAAGCTAATAATATGACCATATATGATCTCATATCAATATGTATGATTCTGGAATAAGTCAATAACATTATTTAAACCATTATACAGGAGCTTCGGACACGAACAAAGCAAATCGGACCTAAGGTAAGGGAAATATCACAATCTCATTTTTATCCGAGATTGTTTATTCGTAAGTATTTACTGGGGTGTATTTTATCATCCACATCCATGTTCCCTCAATATGTAATATTGTTTCCATCCACTTGAAATAGTTTAAATCCAATTTTACCCTTAGGTGAGTTTTTAGTAAAGAATATGAAAGGAATCTTTTGTCGTTTTTCCGTACGAGGTACTTTTTGACTTTTCCGACAAAAGTACGAAGAATGTTTTTTTTAACTTATACGGCATGAATGGATTTTTAAAACATTACTTCAAAGAAGCTTCCTTTACAAGTTTTCAAGTTTATTTTTAATCAACTTCTTTTATTTTAAAGTTGTATGACATGTTATGAAAGGAAAAATGTTTTTGAAGAAGAAAGGATATTTTCCTCAAGAATTCAATTCAAGTGTTTTATCAAAATTATTTTCCATCTAAGATAATAAAGGGTTCTGTTTCTATCCATATTTTTACATTGGTTTGACTATGTTGTGATGGAATTATGTTTATGAATTCCTTTATCATATATGAATTGATTTATGATGTCATGATGTTTCAAGAATCCCATTTTTGTTATATGTGTTATGCGATGATGTATGTTTTATGATTATGTGGCACACATAAGAAAGGATTCATTATAAGATGGGTGGGACCTATATCTCCCTCCAATGCATTGGGTAATTATTTTATATCTCATGAGATAGACATGGCTGGAACGGAAGGTTATTTCGGTTCAGTGATACAGGACTGAAACGAGGAGTGAACTCGGTTCAGAAAGGGACTTTGTCCACTAAGATAGTCTTGGCAATGAGTCATGACTAACAAGAAATGATTTTCCATGATTATGTGTGCATGCCACAAAGATTCAAGTTTTATGTTATGCTTATGGGGATCTCATTTTCACTTCTATGATTTATTCCATGTTAAGATATTATGATCTCTTTTGCAGGTTTTAATTTTCAAAAAGATATGATATGATTTTTATTTCCTTTATTTGCCCTTGCTGAGCATTTGAGCTCACCCTTTTATGTTTTTTTTTCCAGGCCAGGAAGATGGATATTAAGTAGAATATGCTAAAAGGGACCCTAGATATGATGAAATAAATGGGAGACACTGTAGAAGATTTATGAACCAGTTGTTTATGTTTCCCAGTTTCTAAAGACACTATACCTATACGGTCCTTTGTGGTTTTGTCATATGTTGTAATAAGTGTGATTCAATTTTGAAGTATTAACAATGTATGTAAAGTGTGGGTCGTTATATCATACATCGGTAGAAGAAGAGATGATTTACAAATTATGTGTTCACCCATATAATAGGAGAGGATATATGGAATAATAGGTGGTCCATGGAAGAGGAGACGATTTACAGAATATGAGTTTCTCTGTGAACCATTCATTCCTCCCATATAAATAAGGTTTTCAGAGGAAGAATGATAGATCTGGGTGAGTTCAGGGATGTTTTAAAAGGGTCTAAAATAGTTAGTGAAATAAATTTTTAAAACAAATAGTTTACAGAAAATAGGCTCGAAATTATACAATTTATCAATATTGGAGGATGATTTCATTAGTAGAAATGATGGAACTTATATGTTCCTAAAACTTGTGTCTATTTTTTCTAGAGAAGTGAAGAAATGCATTTAAATAAACCGATCCTTTACTCCGACAGTGAGCTAGAAAAATAAACTTAGGGAGTGACCCTTTGAAAATCACTATCCTGACCCTAAATATTTTAAATGCTATTAGCCTTGGCATAGAATTTATCAATCATAAACCATGTTTTTTCAGTAATACTTAGTGTATTTGTTACATCATCAATTCATAATTTTATTCTCCTTAGACATATACAATAGAGGTTGAACCATGTAAAATCATTGTTTCTGATGCATGATTTCATTTTTTTAGATGTTTCTATAAGAGAGATAGAGAGAGAGGAGTTTTTTAATGATGAAACAAGATTTGAAGGGATATTTGTTTTAATCATTAATACAATCACTCACACACCCACTCAGAGTATTTAACATAATTAGGTGAATTGTTTCAAATTACATTGTGAACGATTGTAACAGTAACAATATCTTATACCTGGGAGAAGTGTAATAGAAAAATGAATGTTTTATTTATTCTGTATTTATTTATTTAATTATAGGGTATGTTTATTATTCCATTATATCGAGATACATTTCATAATTATGTATTTAAATGTAATCTATTTCAGTTATATACATTTCCATGTTGAATATTCCTTAACACTTTATGATATTAGTGGTATTAATAGAAAAAATTCATTTAATTTATTTTACTTGACAAAAGGTTTACGCAGTTCAATAATATCTTATTGATCGTTGGGCATGTGTGTTCCATTATGTTACATTACATACTGATTATTCTAATTTATTCTTTATTTATTCTTCATTACATATCCATTACTGAGTATTTTAGGGAACACTTATTTTTTTCCTTTCCACATGAATCAATGAAATATTCTATTAATGATATGTAGGGATATAGAATATGTAGTAATGGTAAACGTGAAACAAATATTTTGTAATATGTGTATTAAATTGTAATACAAGGTCAGGTATGTATCTAGTTTACCAAGACTAAACAACAACTCAATCCTTTCAAATTTGATGCCTTATATATAATGTGGATGTAAAGGTAGCATTAACTAGCTCATGGATGATAGTGTTTGGGTCTTTATTGAATTGTATGATTTATAGCTCAAACAAATTGGAATATTCTATATGATAATTATTAAAATACATGAAATACAAATATATATTACATAAAATGATATTATGTTGTTATTGATCCCATGGTCACACCATCATGTAAAAAAGTATATGTTTATATCTTAGAGACATGTGATCATTAAAGTCATATAATTCATATTCATCTGATAAAATATTGTATAACCCCCTTATATTTCATATGACCTCAAACCGAGTCATTTGACGATGTTGTTGAAACCGTGGTCTTCTATGCATGAATTTGATTATTGTATGTGTTTGTTGTCAATCCTTAGTGGAAGTTTAGAATTTGTACTAGAAACACGATCATACAGTTCACGTTGAGGGAGAGGAATCTTGCGCTCCATATGTGTTTCAAGTTTAGAACATGGAAAAATTGCAAGTGGATAAATGTCATGCAAGTTTTGGGCTGGTCGCACAATGGACCTGCGCGCCAAGAAAGGACTTGTGCGCCGATTCCTAGGAAGTTTGGAAACTTGTACGCCCATTATTATTCATAATTAGAAATTCAAAATATGTCAATGGAAAGTAATCCACGCATGTATTGGTATTTTCGTGCAAGTGAGTAGCATGAAAGAGGCTAGAGAGATTGGAGCTGCGTGCTGGGACATGCAGGCCGTGCGGAAACATGTGCGCCACCGCACAGGGGGTCCCATTTTCCTATAAAAAGAGGACCACCCCTTCTCATTCAAACAAAGTTCAAGACATAGTAGTTTTTTGAGATCTTGTCGTGCAAGTGGTAGAGTCACGCAAGTGGTTGTTGGGTCGTCCACGTAAAGGTTGTGCACCGGTTGTTGGCTGCGTGACCAAGGCGGTTTGGGAGTTAACGGTACAGAGTTACGCAAGTTTGGAGTTGAAGGTGGCAATGTCTCACAAGTGTGTTGGTGTCACCTGCAATCCAATTTTGTACTGCACAAGTGACTTGTGCACCCTTCTTGAAACGTCCACGCTGGTCTTGGAGAAGCGCGCTAGGTGAGGTTGTTGTATTCTTGTCGTTTCGGAGCAGCACGAAAACTAGAATATTGCTCAATACCTTCAGTACAAAGTGGGATTAGTATATAGGTTAACGTTGGAATTCAACAGAGCATCTGCATTCAACAGAGGATGCATTCTTTTGTAATGATGAAGAGACCTTCATGTCTATAAACTGAGTGTGACTTCACCAAGGGCAGTGAGCCAGGGGGAGTCAACAGGAGTGACCCGAGGGAAGTAGTGGGCTATCCCTAAAATTTTGTAAATGTAGTGAGCATGGGACAGAGTGACTATTCCCAAACCATTGTAATCCACAACTAGTGAAGATTAGTGGAATTTGGTATGACTGAGAACTTGTCAGCATATGCTCCTTGGACGTAGCCCTTAGTGGTGAAATAAATGAAATTTGTTTTTTCATCGCTTTTCATGTGAATGTTTCATTTCTAATAAAATTCATCATACAGGTTTAACTAGTTCCTACCAACATGGGAACATGATCCTTGTTTTTAAAACAAAAAGTTGACAACCTGATTCACCCCTCCCCTCCCATGGTGTCCCGAGGTCCTACAAAAGTCACATAATGGTAAATGATTATTAGGAAACTATTATGATTTATTCAAAATTCATATGATCCATAACAGTGTCATATGTTGAATTAATATAATTTCATGAAGTCAAAATATATTATTCAATTCTTCATGAAATCTCTTATTTTAATATATAGGTTCCTCAAATTATTCTAATAAATTTTCAACTGAATAATACTTATCAATTACTCCTAAGATATTTAGAAGTCACGTATTCACTACATATTAACTATATATTTAGAATAGAGATCTAATATATGGATCCGTTATTCTATAAATATCCTTATATAACTAATTGAACTAAACAAATATATTATTATTCCTTCTAAATTCATCCAACCTACTCTAAAACAACCTAAAAATTATATCCAAAGACTGATCATTCAACAGATGGCCCTTAAACATAATATAATAGATTATATCTTCCCGGAATACTAAAAAACATTAAAATATATAAATTATTAATGTTATACTTTTCAATTCATTGGTACTTTTCTTAAATGTGAAGAATACTCCATTAATCTTATCCCAAAACGGCTTGAAGACCATCTTTTTTATTTATTTTCTAATACCCCAACCCCCCTTTCAAGGGATGAGTGGTATCCCTTATAAGGCTCGTAGGCTTAGATATTACATGGCATATAAGATTAAGAGAAAATAAATGACCTGAAGTTTATATGGAATTCAACCATACTTTAACTATAATTAATTTCCACTCTACAACATCTACATCGTGATGGTATCTCTCCACCTTCACATGGCCGTCTGGATAAGAATCCCATGCAAGAACAAGATGACCCTGATGGAACAACCATACCCTCTCATTATTCAATATCCATTGGTTCTGATCTAATTAGTGAACCTTCTCTTAATCCTCCTCTGTGGTTTCACTTTTTTTTGTATAGTCTCTCTAGGGAAACTGCACTACTCATGTGGACCAAAGGCCATGAGGTGCCTCGGAGGCCATAAATGTGTCCTGAAGGCCTTACTGGCCCAATGTCCCGGGTGTATCGAAGGCCTTAAGGAATCCAAGAACAAAAGGGTGGCCCATGTGGAATAGTTCTATATACTATAATACTGAACAGTACCTGCTACATTACCCAGATTTATGCATCTTCCTGGTTTTGAACATGGTTCTCTTGGATGCAATTAAAAAGACCTCGCCAACCGGGTTGAGGCTCATGTGAGTTAATCAATCATATCGATTAACATGTATTGAGTTCACATGAAACATAATCCTTTAGTTGGTTAAGAGGTATTATTATATCCCTCTTCTGTATCGAAGGGATTGACAATGTATTAAATGAAAATCTTTACTGAAAAATTATATATTTAATCTCTCACTCTACCTCACTCACCACTATTAAAATGATATATCAATATATATTAGATATTGAGTTACAGAATTATATAACACTCATCATAAATAAATTTATTATTATATTTTATTCTTATTTATTTGTATTGGATCATTAAATTGTTCCCATAAAAGCATAATATTTGTTTTCATTTGATTTCATATTTCTTTAAAAAATGTTGGACAATCATAATCCTATATCATTCTATTTTATTTCCATGATTTATTATGGAAATATTTTTTAATTCTTAATCAGGACATGAATTTTATTATATATTTATGTGAACCTTGTTTTAGAAATTATAATGTATCCAAATATTTGATATGTGATATTTTTGGGGACACATATTAATAGAATTTATTTTATAAATTTCAAATAATTGAATTATATATATTGAATTTAAAATATTTTAATCATAGTATTTAGTTCAATATTTTTTAAATTATATATTGTTATATATGTAACATCCCATGAATTATAAGATTATATTTTTGTTTTTATGAAATATATTTTATTAATTTGAGTAATTTATAATCAATAAAGCCATTCATATTTTAGGTGATATTTAAAAATATATAATATAACATTAACTAATCTCATTATTTTATGAAATTTATCATTTATTAAATTTGTCATTAAAATTATAATTATTTTTAAATAAATGTGGATTTATATTGTCACGAATGATATTTTATTTTAAATATAATGATTTGATTATTTTAATTTAATAAACTAAATTTTATTTGATTGGATTATAAAATTATTAAATATAATTTCATCAACATACATTTAATAATTATAAAATTTAAGAAAACTATTTTAAATAACAATTAAACATTATATTATTTAAATATATGGAATAAATTATGTGATGAAAATATTTGAAGATTAATTGTGAATTTTTAAATCAATATATTTGACAAAATAATATTTTAAGTATCTAAATAATTATGATTTATAATATTTTTTTTAAAAAAGAGGTAATTTATAAATCCAATATTGTTGATTTAAATTTTATAATATTAAATGTAATAATTATTGATGAATTTTGATATTCTATTAAAACAATCATACACATTATATGAAAAAAATAAAGGAAACATATTTAATATAGAATTGGTTTATTTTAATTGTTTGGTATTATTATTTAGTTAAACTTTTATATGAATATAGTTTTAAAAAATTTAGTTTAATAAATAAAAATTACAGCTTATTATAAAATGGAATGAAAAAAATAAATTATTAATATAGATGACTTCTATTTGGGGACATTGTGTTACTTTGGGGGGCTTAGAGAGGAGTGGGGAAACGGTTCATCTTTGGGAGTCGAGTCTAATAAAGGAGATATGGAGTGATGGTTTCATCTTCCATGGGGTTGACACCAATGAGTTTGTAACCGGAATAGAGAATGACTACTACCAAGCGATACGAAAACATAGCATAATCCATGGTTTTGTTGCAGAAAAAATGCATCGAACAAGGAATAATGAGTTCAACTACTTAATCCTTCAAAAAATCTAAGGTGCAAGAATTTTTCTTCATTGATGTCATTATTAAATCATATATTAGGTATGCATATTTAATTTTTTTGTTTGATTGTTCCATATATGTGTCCCAATAGGCATAATAATGCCTTAATTTGTCAATTTCTTCTTCCATCAATGTCTTCCATCCTCATTCATCCTTAACATGGATTTCTTCTTCATCTATATGTCTCTTTTTAACAACCCCTACTTTAATTAAAATGTCGATATATAAACAAATTTATATATTTTTTTCTAATGAATTTATGAATATCTATATTTTTCATTTCAGTGTTCAACCAATTAAAATGACACACACAAATATATATATATATATATATATATATATTTATATATATATATATTCTATATTAGTTTTTAATTTCATAGCATTGCTACTTTATACACCATATAATGTAGACGTTATTTGTATTTAGTTGTTATTATCTGTTGCATTTGTATTATTTCCAAATCGATGAATTGAATCTTTTCATCCGCTATTGATTCCGACATTAACAATTTATTTATCAATTCGTTTAATTAAACATTGAATCAATTTGAGATCCTATTGTGTCTTATTATCTGAAGTAAAATATTCAATATATATATATTATAGCTTCCCAAGAAGCAGGAAAGTCCAGAAAATTATTATATCTTAGACAAGGTGATATATGATATATTTTTTGGAATTCATGAGAGTCTATATGTAAAGACATGGAAATTCTGTGGAAATTTTATTTTAAAAAACATGGAAATTTTACGAGTCTGTAAAAATTGACAGTGGAAGATTCTAAGGCCCGGTGTGCAGGAAATAATTTTCTGAAGCTTTGTTCAAGTACGTTTAGTAAACATACTATCGGGTTTTTATAACTTTTGAACCGGTGCTTGGAATTGAAATCTGAGGACATCGTTGAACCCACAATGGTGATATTCGCTTAAGAAGACTATCACCATAATGCTATTTAGTTGAGATTAAAAGATAGTTTTTGGGTTTTTAGAGAATTAATTAAATAAAAATAAAATGTGTGGCTTAATTTTTATTTGTTGGTTAAAACCTCCTCATGGAATATGGAGGTTATACCACCACACCTTGACCTCCTATGAGTGGTTATGGAGGTTGAGATCACCTGAACCTAACCTTCCATGATAGTTTGTGATGTGGGGACTACACGAGACTAACCCCCTATTAATTGTGGGAGAGGAAAACCTCTAAACTTCCCTCATTAAAGAAGGAGAGTATCTCCACACCCCGCCTCCTTTATTAGTGCCAACTCCCCTAATTTAATGGTTCCAAATCCTACAAATTAATTAAGGGGAAGCCATGTTAATTAATTCCCCATTTTGAATTTTTTTCCATCAAATTAAATAATACATTAATATAATCTATTATTATTTTGGTTGGTATTGTTCATTTTGGTGACAGTGTTGAGAGGATGATTATTGGGAGAAAGATCCCCATGAAGAATGCCTTCAACTACGAAGAACGATGACCTTCATCGACTTCTTCCTTGGATCCTAACGACATGGAACATCTTCAACCGACCTTCCCTCCGCATCATCACCAATGAGCCGATGCACGAGCTCAGAATTGGAAGTGTTCGGTAGATGCAATGAATGGCGATCACCTTCATCTTCTTCATGTAACTTCTTCGGCGATCAACAAATGAAGGTAGGAGAGTGTTTGATTTGATCGACATTGTTCATGTTTCTCATATGTTGTTTTATTCCCATGAACCACTTTCTATCAAACTAATGTTTAGGGAGAAGGCCAAACTAACATGGTCTAATTTATCTTTCATACTTCTTGTGGTTTGTTCATAGCGTTTTTCTTGGGTGATGAACAATGGAATGTCGCGGGTTCATTGGGTGATGCAACGATCCCAAATTGAGGTCCCAAGAACATGAAGACCTAGCAGAGGTGCGACAATGATAGTGGGAGATGGATTAGACCGGATAGGGAAGATAGTTCTTCGACCGTTCTTCCAGTGGGAGAATCATAATGTGTTTTCGAAGCCGATCAGAGGCCGAAAACCGTTGGTACTGTTTTCGGAACAATGGGGAGACATAGAGTCTACAGTTTCGTGGTGATCAGACTGTCAGAATGAAGAACAGACATCACAAGTGGTGCATTGGCCAGAAGCGTCATTTCTGAAAAATTCCATAATAAACTGCATGTACTTTCGAAGAGCACGTCGTGTAGTATGAGCGTACTATGTTTGGGGTTTCGGGTGTCAGATGAATATCTCGTGACGTGTGACCAAGGTCACATGGCATGTACTCTCTACATATCCTGTCATAGGGAGCTTTGCGAGACTCAGTTTGTATTCTGAGAAACACACAGACATGGGAAGAATTACATAGCCTTCCGACACATCATGTACTCTTAACCCAAATTGGTAGAGCTATCTATGTGAGACTCGGCGTGTATCCTAGGGATACATGGACATAGGGTGATGTACACGGCCATGTACTCCACTACACGGTCAGGCAAGGCAAGTGACATGGCTACCCCATGTACCCATTACTCGGGTTAGAGAACCAGGGTTGAGGCCGTGTACGAGCACATGGCCAGCGTACACGAAGTCAACCAGAGTTTCTTGGACACAGCATATAACCATACCACACGCCGTGTACTTTTCTACACCACCATACATTCGACACGTGCCGTTGCACATGGGCAGTACCAGACGTCTGAATACACGGTGTGTACCTTATTCCAACACATCATTTACTTTTTGGTAAATTTCATGGTCATCATGTCCTCTGTGTCTTGGACATGAATGTTTTGGTTTTTACATATATGAAATGGAAGGACCATTGAGATACATCATCGAGAGAGTTCATGACAGTTGGAGTATCGACCAGCAGCTCGTGCAGTGGATCCTCCCATAGACGAGCACGAATATTGTGGAGACCTAGTAAATGGCCGTGACCAGACAACTGCTGACCGATTCAACTCGGAGTGACTCGAATTCCCTAGTGGGGAGCTCCTGGGGGTTGTGGAAGACCCACAAATTTAGAGCACCTTGGGGTCACTACAGATCCACAGTACTCAAGAGGAGGAGTACCTTAGTAGGCTATGAGGGGGAGCGCCTTAGTGATGTAGCAGACCAACAGTGGGGAGCACCTTGGTGATGCAGTAGACACACAGTACTTGACCGTAGAAGTACCTTAGCTGTCCAAGGTTTGTGGGATGCTCCTTGGTGTCCCATCATGACCACTGTACTCGACAGAGGAGAAGTTCTCCAGCAGCCATGGCTTCGATAATGTGAAAAAAATGCTGGTGGTTCTTAGTCGGTAACTTTTGTGTTTACCTCATGATTGAGATGTATTACTTGAGAAATTAGATAAATGTATGGGAATATACCATTGTAGGGTTATCTATTTATTTCATACTTTTTGGTTTATCATTGTTGTATTTTGTGAGACCCTAAGGGTCTCGGGGTCCCTACTGAGTATCATTATACTCACCCCTACACGGGATATTCCCTCACCTCTTTGTGTTGGTTTCATAGGATGGACATCGCTGACTGAGGTTGAGTGTACCAGGATAGGACGATACCTATAGGTGGACCACACTGTCTGACGGTACACAGAGGAGATGGACGAACGTGAAGTGTTGTGGATTCTATCTATACCTACCCTTCTGGTAGGATATGTTGTGGATGATACAAGAGCTGTTTTTCACCTTTCATTGGTTTTTCCATTTTCAGTTGTGATTGTACATTATAGTTGGACATGTATTTCCAGCCCCTTTACATTTCAGCACACTCTTGTAATACAGTTTTACGTTGTGTTTTGTATCCAACTGTGTGCTCTGTTGTGTCTGTTTACAGTTATAAAGACACTAACTTCCCAGATTTAAGGAATTATGCCTTAGGTTCTAGTCGACATCCATTTGCCTATGGATGGAGTGCTTGGGGTATTAACGAAATGGGCCCCCGGGGGATGGGTCTTGACAAATTGGTATCAAAGGAGTCAGTTCTACCGAAAAACATTTGAATCTGATATTTATTTTCTATGATGAAATAATCTTAATTTTATTGAGTGTGATATTTTGTTCAGCGAGACCAGTGTTGGTGCGGCAGACGACGTATCCAGACACCATGAATCTGACTACTTCTTTCCAAATTAGTGCATGAAAATGTTGATTGTATGTGTGTGTTCCAAAATTTTCATAAAGTCATCCTAACTAGGTCAGCTCACCATGTATAATCATTTGAAAATGTAACATCTGTTTCTTTCAGGATGCCTTCCCACAGATGATGAGTGAGAGTATCGAGAGATGTACGAGATAGAAGCCCACCGAGAGATGAGGCCATGGTGCAGGGCCCTATCAAAGTGGAGGCACTAGCGGTACCACTACCCGTTGTTCCACTGATTCCACCAGCCTTAGAAGCAGAGGATGCACACTGCTTGAGCACATTGCATGAGTTCCTGCACCAGAGGCCACCCAGGTTCAGTGGAGAGACAGACCCACAAGAGGCTGAGGATTGGCTGGAGGCTGTGGTGAGAGTCTTCTGACTCGTAGGGACACCAGCCGACCTCATGGTGATTCTTGTTGCCAGACTTCTACAAGAAGTAGTGGGAAGCTGGTGGAGCATGATGCTCTAGGTTCACGATGAGATGACGCTTATATGGGTAGACTTCAAGAGCCTGTTTCAGACGTAGATTGTTCTAGTGACACTCTATGTAGTGTGCATACAATAGCTACTCTATCTGCAGTAGGGAAGCATGACTATAGATCACTACTCAACAAGGTTCACAATCCCGTCACACTACTCCATCGATATGGTACGAGACCCATTCTTCAGGGCTCGTACCTTCGATTGGGTGCTCAGATGGGAGATCAAAGCTATGATGATCTCACTCATCATCCTAAAACTGGAGGGGTGCTAGGGAGAGCCCTCATAGTGTAAAGTTTCCTTGTTGAGCAGTCTATAGCAGCGAGATCCACCACCATTCGACACATAGTGGTTTACTCTTCTACATGCAGTATACAGATGTTGCAGAGGTCCAAGAGGACCAGACCTATCGGTGGATGACTGCATGACTCAGGATCGGTTGTGTGGGGCACCCCGAACAGAGAAATACCTGCCAGGATTGGGAAATGCTTCACATGTGGTGGGCAGAGTCACATGGCATGTGACTGTCCAACCCAACATTAGGATGATGAGAAGATAGTCTAAGGACCTCCCATGTATAGATAAAGTTTCGATCAAGCCTGTCTGCAGAGAGTAGGAGGACATGGCAGAGGATCTTAACATGTAGCTAGGGGTGGACGACGTTTCGAGGTGTTACCCCCACCACCTCAAGGAGGTCCACCCCCGACCACAGGGAGTAGGTAGACATGGGATAGCATAGCTCCAGGTAGCTGAGGCTTATGATCACTGCACTTTGGATATGATTCGAGATACGATCTATGTCTACTCCACCTTAGCTTCAGTTCTTATAGAAACAGGTTCCAGTCACTCTTTCATTACCACTACCCTCGTTTGGAGCTCGGAGATTCTGATGGAGTCGTTGGCTTGATCCTTATGGCTAGATTATCATCTGGTAGAAGACTATACAATTACTCAATGGTTCCAATAGTTTGAGCTTACTCTAGTAGGCAAGACTTCAAATGGAATCTTCTAGTAGTGGTGTTGAGGCATTATAATGTCATCATGGGTATGGACTGATTATCTACAATCCATGCTCAAATCGACTGTATTATGCACAAAGTGTGGTGTTTCCCTAGGGATGGGACCAGGTCTACCTTCACTAGTGAGAAGGGAGCCCTTGCAATATAGGATAGACTAATTTAGAGGAGGGTGCAGCAGATCACTCATCAGTTGATATGCCTTACTATTGAAGCAGTTGATGTGGAGAGTCCGAGTTATCCTGTAGTGGTAAACCAGTTTGGGGATTTTTTCCCTATCGATGTTCCAGGACTACCTCCTCATAGATAGGTGGACTTATAAATTTAATTGTACCCCATGATGACACCAATATCTACACTAGATTATCACATGGCTCTCACGGATCTTCGAGAGCTGCGAGTATACCTAGAGGACTTGCAGAAGAAGTGATTCATCCAGCCCAGTGTTTCTCCCTGGTCAGCCCCAATTCTGTTCGTCAAGAAGGCGGATGGTAGCTTGAGGCTGTGTGTCCACTACAATCACATAAAACAGGTGACCATGAAGAACAAGTACCCACTCCCGAGGATTGACGTCCTCTTTGATCAGCTAAAGGGAGCATGGTGGTTTATGAAGATAGACCTTAGATCAAGTTATCACCAGATCAGAGTTGGAGATGATGATGTGCAGAAGACGACCTTTACATATCGTTACGGCCACTACGAGTTCTTGGTTATGTTGTTTGGTGTAACCAACACTCCAGTAGTGTTCATGGGACTCTTGATCATGATCTTCCATCCATACCTCGATCGCTTTGTTGTATTCTTCATTGATGACATTAGAATCAACATGACTACTGAGGAGGAGCAAGCCTACCCTTTACAAGTAGTTCATGACACACTCTGAGGGAAACAACTTTATTGTAAGCTCTTGAAGTGATTGTTTTGGATCTGAGAGGTACACTACTTGGGACACATCATCTCGAAGGTTGGAGTTGTAGTGGATCTACCAAATATTGAAACGGTACTTGCTTGGAATCCACCCAGGAGTGTGATAGAGGTGCGATGTTTCATAGGTTTGGCTAGTTTCTACTGAAGGATCATTCCAGCCTACTCCAGAGTTGGAGCACCACTATCAGCCTTGATTAAGAATGCGAAACCCTTTTTGTGGTTAGAGAGACGCCAATATATATTTCATTAGCTGAGTCATAGGTTTACTAGTGCCCCCATTTTGAGGCATCCATAGGAATGCGTAGGGTACGTAGTCTACTGCGACGCATCAGGGACCAGACTCGGGTGAGTCCTGATGCAGGATCGAGCAATGACCACATATGGTTCTTGGAATCTGAGGCAGAATGAGCAGAACTATGCTACCAATGACCTAGAGTTAGCAGTAGTGGTATTCAACTTGAATATATTCCTCCACTATCGGATGGGTGAACATTTTACCATGTACTCTAATCAAAAGAGACTTAGATATATCTTTTCTCAGAAGGAACTGAACCTGAGACAGTGGTGATTGCTGGAGTTCCTCTAGGACTATGACTTTGAGATAATCTATACTCCTGGAAAGGGAAACGTTGTATTAGACACACTCAGCAAGAGATATGGTATACAAATTATAGGTGAGGTAAAAGAGTATCTGACCGCTTTGTAGATATCGTTTGTGGATAGATATGGAGCATATTTCCTTCAGTCCCTTACAATCACTCCCCCAATTTTTCAGTGATTCAGGGAGGCACATCTAGTGGGCGCTGACTGCGAGACACGACGTTCTCCAATATCGATAGCGCATACACCAGATATATTTTCTAAATGTGGAGATCACGCTATCCTATTGAGAGTACGTACTACGGTGCCAAAGTATTTTCAGAAGAATGTGTTGAGAGAGTTACATAGATTACCATTAGCGGTACATCCAGGAGTGTTGAAGATGTACCAGGACCTTCGACGACATCACCAGTTTCTAGGTATGAAGAAGGAAGTAGCAGATTTTTATCGCTTGATGCCTCACATGCCAACAAGTGAAGGCGAAGAACCAGGTACTATCAAGCTTGGATCAGCCATTAGATGTCTTAGAGTGTATGTGGGATGGGATATCCATGGGCATCATGACAAGAAATACACGTACATCTATGGGTCATTACTCGATTTGGGTGATCATTGATCGAATCACCAGGTCAGATCACTTCTTACCGATCCGAGAGAAGGGTTCAATAGAGAGATTGGGTCACCTCTATGTGCATGAGATTATGCAGCTACATGGTGTACCATCATCGATTGTCTCTGATCGTGATGTACAGTTTACATCCCAGCTATGGAAGGGGTTGTAGGAGGTTTTGGGATGCAGATTCGTCTGAGAACCACCTTCCATCCTCAGATGGATAGCCAGATAGAGTGGAACATTCAGACCCTCTAGGACATGTTGCGTACTTGTTTACTTGACTTCGGTCGTAGAAAGGATGACCACTTACCTTGGGTGGAGTTTCATACAACAATAGTTATCACTCCACCATAGGGATATCAACTTTAGTGTCATTATAAGGGATACCTTGCATATCAATCTTGTGTTGGACTGACCCTGGGGAGTCAACACAAGTGGGGACAGAGATGGTACGGTCTACCATGGAGAAGGTGAAAATCACCCAGGGGAAGATGAAAACTGCACAGAGTAGATAGAAGTTATATGCTGAAAGGAGACGGAGACCTCTGAAATTCAAGGATGGTGACAACGCCTTTCTACGGGTCTCACCTTGATGAGGACTATGAAAATTTGTCAGAGGCGGAAAGTTATCATTGACATTCATCGGACCTTTTCAGGTCCTTAGTAGAGTTGGCGAGGTGTCTTACCTCTTATCTCTTCTACCTCAGTCGCACCGGGATCACAACGTCTTTCACGTATCTCAGCTAAGGAAATACGTGCATGACCCTTCTGACATCATCTACCATAGAGATCTGGACATCAATGATGGAGCGAATTTCATGGAGGATCTAGTGGTGATTGAGGATCGATAAGATCAGGTCCTGCATGGATGGTCAATACCACTGGTACATGCTCACTAGAAGCACAAGAACCCCTAGGAGAGCACATGGGAGCGGGAGACTCAGTTGCGTGCTTAGTTCCCCCAATTGTTCCCTTGGCTTGAGTTGTAGTTTACATGGACCTAAATCTCTGAGTTGAGGAGAATATAAAGACACAAAAGTTCCATGGAACATATTTTTTAAAACATGGGAATTTTACTAGTCCGTGAAAATTGACAGCGCATGATTTCGAGGATCGGTGTGACTGGAATCAATTTCCAATGTTTTATCTAGTACATTCAATAAACGTACCAGCGTGTTTTGATAACTTTTTAACTGGTTCTTAGAATTGAAATATGAAGAAACTGTTGAACTCACAGTGCCGATATTCACTTATGAATACTGTCACCGCAACGACAGTGGGTTGATATTAAAAGATAGTTTTTGGGTTTTAGAGAATTAGTTAAATAAAAATAAATTATGTGGATTAATTTTTATTTTTTTGTTAAAACCTCCTCATGGATGTTGGAGGTGAGACCACCACACCTTAACCTCCCATTAGATGTTATGGTGGTGGGGGCCACCTATACCTAACCCCCCTTAAGAGGTTGTGACGTGGGGACCACATAGGACTAAACCAACCTATTAATTGTGGGAGAAAAAACCACCAACTCCCCTCATTAATGAAGTTGAGTCTCTCCACACCCCCTCCTTTATTGGTTCCAACTCCCCTAATTTAATGGTACAAAATCATTCACATTAATTAAGGGGGAGCCATGTTAATTATTTCACCATTTTAATATTTATGCCAAAAAAATAAATAATTGATTAATACAATCTATTATTATTTAAGTTGGCATTGTTCATTTTGGTGGTAGCTTTGAGTGGAGGATTATTGGGAGAAATCTCCGAATGAAGAATGCCTTTGACTACGAAGACTGCCGACCTTATTAAACTTCTTCTTCAGATCCTACTAATGTGGATCATCTTCAACCGGCCTTCCCTCCTCATCGTCGTCAACGATCCATTGCACAAGCTCATGTTTGGAAGTGTGCAGCGGATGTGATGAACAATGATCACCTTTTTATTCTTCCCACGACATCTTCGGTGATCAATGAACAATGGTAGGGGAGTGCTTGATTTGATCAACATTGTTCTTGTTTTTCATATGTTGTTTTATTCCCTTTAACTGATTGCTATCAAACTATTACAGAGGGACCAGGACAATCTAATATGGCTCGATTTCTCCGATGTACTTCTTGTGGTGTGTTCATCGGGTTCTTCATAGGTGATGAACAATGGAACTTTTAAGGTTCGTTGGGTGACACAATGATACCAAATTGAGGAACCAACTACACGATGACCTAGCGGAGGTGCGACGACGATATCGGGTGATGAATCTGGCAGGATCATGAAGACCGTTCTTCGACTATTCTTCGAGAAGGCGAATCATAACGTGTTTTTTGAGCCAATCGGAGGCTCGAAAACACTGGTAATGTTTTCAGAACATCTAGGAGACCTAGAGTCTATAGATTAGTGGCAATCAGACTATCAGAATGAAGAACAGACATCACGGGTGGTGCAATGAGCAGAAGCGTCGTTTCGGGAAAATTCCATAATACACGGTATGTACTTACCAACAACACGCCTTGTAGTACGTGCGCACTATGGCTGGGGATTCAGGTGACATTCATGTATCACATGGTGTGTGACCCAGGTCACATGGCATGTACTCTTTATATAGCTTGGAAAAGGCAGCTTCACGAGACTTGGCGTGTATTTTGAGAAATACATGTACACTGGAAGAATTACACGGCCAAGTGGCACAACGTGTACTCTTCACATAGCTTAGTAGAGGTAGCTACGCAAGACTCAGCATGTATCTAGGGGATCTACGGACAAGGGGTGAAGTACACGGGCATGTACTCCACCACACGGCCAGGCAAGGCCAGTGACACGGGCTACCCCATGTACCCGTTACACGGTTTGAAGAACGTGGTTGATGCCGTGTACGTACACATGGCCAACATACATGGAGTGTAACCTAGTTTCATGGACATGGAGTGTAACCATACAAGATTCCATGTACTTACATTTCTACATGACCAGCTTTTTACATGGGCCGTTGAACGTAGGCAGTACCCGAGGTCTGACTACATGGCATGCACATTATTAAAACACACATTGTACTTTTTGATAAATGGAATGGTCATCTCATACTCAATGTCTTGGGCATTAATTTTTGGTTTTTCCCTCTGTGACATGGTAGGGAATTTGAGATACTTCTTCTAGGGACTTTATGATAGTTTGAGTATCAACCAGTAGCTCGTGGAGTGGATCCTCCCGGAGAGGAGTGAGCATAATGCAAAGACCTAGTAGTTTGTTGAGACATGAAAACTGCTGAATGATTCGACTCAGAGTGACTCATATAACCCATTGGGGAGCACCTTGGTGTTGTGGTAGACCCACAGTGGGGAGCTACATGGTGTTTTGGAAGACCCACAGAACTCATCAGGAGAAGTACCTCAGTAGGCTATATGGGGAAGCACCCTGGTGATGTAGTAGACCCACGGTGGGGAGCGCCTTGGTAACGCAGCATACCCACAGTACCTAATAGGAGGACTACCTCAATAGTAAAAGGATAGTGGGAATCACCTTGGATTCATGGTAGGCACACTTTACTTGATATAGGAGGTGTTGTCCTACAGCCGTGGTTTCGATAATGTGAATAAAACTCCTGGTTAAGTTGAGTCAACAACTTTTGTGTTTACCTCATTATTGAGATGGATAACTTGATAACTTAGGTATATGTTTGGGGATATACCTATGTAGGGTTATCTGTTGATTTAAAACTTGGTAGTTTATCCTTGTTGGATTTCGCGATACCATGATGTTCTTGGGGTCCCTACATCGTATCGTTATACTCTACCCTACACAGGCTATGATCTCACCTCGTTGTGTCGGTTGCAGATGAGGGACAGCGCTGAATGAGGCTGAGTGTAACATGTCTGGATGGTACCTAGGGGTGGAACACATGGTGTGAAGGTACACAGAGGAGACAAATTGAAATCTAGTTTTGTGGAGGCTCCATATACCTACCCTTCAGGTAGGATCCGTGGTGGATGATCCAGGAGGTCATTTTCACCTTTTAGCTATTTTTCCCTTTTCAATTGTGCTTTTACATTACATTTGGGCATTTACTTACGGTCCCTTTACTTTTCATCACTCTCTTGTTATATATTTTTACATAGATTTTTGTATCCAACAGTGTGCTCTATTGTGTTTGTTTATATTTATAATGGAAATACATTCCTAGATTTATGGAATTACGCCTTAGGTGCTAGTAAGCAACCCCTGTCCTATGGAAGGTGGGCTTGGGGTAGTCACGGAACGGTCCCTCGGGGGACAGGTCGTGACACTATATAAGTAGTAGTCTCACTCGTAAATGTTTTAATATTTATTCACACACAATGTGGGTAAAAATAAGTGACAAGTGAGTCTAAAGATGGGAGGAGTAGAGGAATATATTATTAGTTTGAAATTAAAATTTAGTAATGGAGTTTAATACATAATTTTTATTTCTAAATTTGTGATTTTTAATGGTTTTTATTTATATATTAGATTTAGGTTTTTTTATTTAAAAGATTCTTTAATTAGTCATTTTTAGGATCAATTTATTTTTTAAGGTAAATGATTATTTTATATATTTATTTACATCGATATTACATTTCCAAAACAAATACTATATTTAAATAAAACTTATATTAATATTTTATAGTATTATTTTATGAGATTGCTTATTTTTTTACTTCCATTCATTGAGACTTTAATTGTAATAAAAATTCATCACTTTCAAAATTTATTTTTAAATTATTTTTTCAAATAATTATACATGTTTGATATTAATTTCATGTTATATATGTTTAAAAATTATTACGTCAATATGGTAGGTTATTATTAATTACATTTATTAATTACACTTAGACCCTTATAACCCTTAAATAATTTATGGGATTTGATTTTATCAACAATATATGTGTACAATGGAAAAAATTATAATTTTACTATGATATCATTAAATGTTTTATTATTTATAGTATGTTTTGAATAATAATAAAACCCATCATGCTACATGTGAAATCACATTTTTAATTTAAGTTACATGATGTTAATATCATCATAACTCATGATATATAATACAATAACATTTCATACACTAATTAAAATTTTAATAAGTCCTTGATTTATGAATATATATGTTTTATGTAAGTATTTAATGTAAATAATTAATTTAAAAAATATTTTAATGAAATTCTTTTATAAATATATTTTTTATATGTTATTTAAGTAATTAAAAATTGTATATTCATCTTATTCACTATCTAAAATATGGATTCCTCATTCAAAATTTATGAAAAAGATATTTATCAGTTCTTGAAGAAATAAAAATATTTTATGTTTTGAAAATAAATTATGTAGGTTTGGAAATGTTTTAGTGGATTGATACTATGAAAAAAAGATCATTCAAAATGTTTTCTTAGAAATTGAACTGACACTTGGGATCATGCATGGGAATGGTGAATAGAGAAATGAACCCCCAACCTCACAGAATGATGTTCCAATTGTGATATTTCTTTTTCCCATATGAGTTGGCATTGGATCTTCCAAATAAAAAAACTATCCTGAATGAATTTATTGTTTAAAAAAAATCAATTCAGAAATTCTAATGTATTCGTTGAACTGTTTATAAAATGAATTTTCAAAATTTCTATTTTTTTTAATTATAGTTATATATTAGTTATTTATAATTGACCTAAGTTATTAAGGGAAGATTTTTTTATTAATTTTTTTACAGTATTTATTATATAAATTATTGTAAAATTAAATTCTCATCAAACATTTTAAATAATTTTCACAAATATCATTGATTTTTTTGGAATGGATGTCTTAACTTTTGGAGTTAGTTCTCACATAATGAAGTAATTTTTTTTTCAAATCTGATAATATCTATGTTAAGGTCTAATACTCAATAAACTAGATATAAAAAATTTCTTAGATTGAATATATTGTTGTCTAATTGTTCATTTTTCTTTCACAAAAAAATACACATCATTTTTAAGCACTGAATCTAGATGTGCTGGTTCGTAGCATTATAATTGATATCATAGTGATAGTTTATACAACATTAATGATTAGAGGTTTTATTTTAAGGGAATAATTTTACGTGAGTCGAGGATAATGAAAGAGAGATTGATCTTGGGTTTCATCTTTGTAGGATTTGAATACGATGAGTTATTCTTTAGAATTGGGACCGGATTCCGCCGAGTGTGATGGTGTCTGAGCATTGTATGGCTTTTATTGGCAAAAATCTGGTTCGACCAAATCCAAATGACGCTAGATGCTAAAACAAAAACCATATTTGAGGTGTAATCATTGTTCCTCATTTATGTCATATGTAAATTAATTTTTATATATTTATATATTTTTTCAATCTCAATCATCCATCAATGTGTCCAAATGAGGTTAATTATTCGTTAATTTTTTTATTGCTTCTCCGTTCATCATCTGCCTTCCTCATTCATCCTTAACATGGATTTATTTTTCATATTGATGTCTATTTTTAATTATAATGAATTAATTTTTTTATTGATATGTCCACAATTTCTACTTCTTGAGTCAAATCAACTAAAAATAATTTATGTCGGTTTTTTCGGGTTTCCACCAGTTAGAATATATATATATATATATATATTCAATCCATGTTTCCCTTGTTCACTAATTCTTTTATCTACACTATATAAAAATTATTTTAATTAAATTTAGTAGTTTTATTCATATGTATTTTAATTTTATTTCTTCATCTATGCATTGAATCATCCAATCCACTATTTTCTCATCATTAAAAATTCATATCTCCCTTTTTAAATATCATATTTGAATCAAATTGGGATCCCCTTGTATCATATTTTAAGATAAAAATGTGTATAAATATATATAATTATCTCAATTATAATAGAAATATGAACATTAAATATATCTTACTGAAGTTGATATAAGATATATTTTTAAGACTTTTTGATATTCTATATAAGAAATAGCCTCATTTCTAAATGATTTCATAATACAACACACCCTTAATAAGATAAAATAAGTGATAAGTGTGTCAATAGAATAATGGAGTAGAGGAAAATAGTATTATTCCACGACTGAAACTATGTAAGGGTGTTCAGGAATTTTTTTATGATTAAAATAGCAATTTTAAAAGGATTTTTTATGTAGTAGAAATATTATTAAGGGATTATTAAAATAATGATTTGAATGATAATACTATATTGCCAAAGAAATTCCAATTTTAAATAATTACATACATTTATATTTCATTACTGTAATAGATTAAATTATGTAACCAAAAATGATTTTATGATACTATGGTTTTTTTGTAACAGATTGCTTATTTATTTATATTTCCATTCATTGAGATTTTAATTGTAATGTAAATTACTCTCAGTAAATATTTCTTTTTAAATAAATTTTTCAAATAAATATATGTCTATGATATTTATTTCAATTTGTTTAAAATTTAAAAGTATGTTTTCAAAATATTACATTTCGATTATTTATATGGTTTTATGTTATTTGGACCTGTTAACATTTACTTCATGTTGGGAATTTGATTTTATCCAAAATCATTATGTTCATAGGAACAATAATTATTTTTTTATGAATACTTTTAATGTCTTCTGAATTATAGTATGTTTAAAATAATAATAAAATATGTTACGTTACATGTGAAGTCATTAAGGTAGATTATAATATATGATATGGTCGTCATCTTAAATCATGACATATCATGCATTCATATTACATAGATTAGTTTAAATTAAATAAGTCATTGCTTTAGGAAAATATTAGTTTTATATAAGTAACTATATGAAATTATTAATTTTAAAAATGAATGAAATTTTTTAATTATTAAAGTAGTTAATTGTTTTTTAAAGTACATTTCAATATATTCATACATGTAAACATTTTTTAAATATTTATTTTTCCTAAATTTCATTTGAAAATGATATTTATCAATGTTTGAGGAAATTTAATTATTTTCTTTTATGAAAATAATTTATGTATGAATTGAAAATTATTAATGGATTGAAATTGAGAAAGGGTGATCTTTAAAAAATCATATAATCTTAATCATAACATTGGTATCATGTGGGAGACTGAATGACATGGATTTAACCCATGGCCTAACAGTACATTATTCCACTAGTGATATTTATTGTAGCCATATGAGTTTTCAAAAGATCTACCCAATATCTATACATTCTATAATGAATGTATTAATTGTGAACTTATTCTAAATGAGAAACCCGAATTTTATCAATGAAATGTTTTCAAAATGAATTTTCAACATAATAATTTTGGTAATGACTATTTTATATCAAATTTTAATATTTAATACAGGGTCCCAACTTTTTAAAGAATGACATTGTGGGAAGAAATTTGAATTCTTTATTTCAGATGATTAGAAGGGGTAAAGTGGAAATTTTCTCCAATAAGATCATATTGGATAATTTTGTATACCACACTATTTGTCACAATATAATTTTTTTACCCAAGGACATGAATATTGTGGATTTATGAGTATTTCTAATTTTAGGGAGAAAATAATATATAATAATTTATAAAATAATCATTAAACTATTATTTGGATTCTTTCGTTGATATATTTTCAACGGAATGTCAGATTGAGATTATTACCATTTATTGAGTCCGGAATGGAGCGTTTATTATATGTGAGGCATAAAATGTAGGTGGACATCTAGGCTTCCCAAATCCCATTTTCTTCTCGTTTTATATTTCCTTTTTTTATTTTTTCCCTTCCTTCATTATCATGTATTCCCCTCTATGGATTCCATCTCCGCATGAAAAATAAAAGATATAGAGATGTAGAATGTGTGGGATAGAGGAAGAGTGTGTGAAACTATCGCATATCCCTTGACATGTTGGATCGACATGTGAAATTCGAGGACCACTAAATTGAATGATGCTCTGGTGGTTTCCATCCAAAAAATGTATGTTAATTTTTTCCCAAAAATTACCCTTAATTTCACCATTTCATGTCATTAAATCCCTATTATTATTGTATATTTCCCCTTGTTAGAGGATTGGTGGTTTTGGGGATGAAAATGGGGGATTTGGAGACACCATGGTTTTTTATTTAGGAACAACCAGGTTGCATGGCGTTTGGATCAGGGTGACATGACATGTATCTTCCCATTCAGAGAAGATAATTTTTGAGGTTTACGCAGTGTGTATATGGGCGTATAGTCCATGTACTGGTACCGATCCATATAACCAGTTACATGGGTTTGGCTATCCATTTTGGAATACACATCTATGTAGAGTACATGACCAAACCCTGTGTGTGTATGATATCTTGTAGAAGTAGATAGCCTTCCCATGTATATGACCAGTCTGCTTCATGGACATAAGTAGTTACCCTGTGTGAGGAAGATGTATTGTACCCTCCATACACACCATATACATGAGGAATTTACATTCTTAGGCTAGCGGGATTAAACTCCCATGTGGGCTATTAGGAGTATGCACATTGTATGTAGGATGACCAGGCATGTACTGCCCCTATCAACCCTTTGAAGGGAATTCAGGACCTTTTTTCCTAGAATTATATTTTCAACCCATGAGTTTTCCATCCAGTTTATTTTTCCATGTAGATAAAGATGGTGAAACATATAGATTATTATGAGGTATCTTAATGTGTATTTTGATGAATCTATCAAAATGTAGAGGTTCTTCCACAAGAAATTGAATTTAGTCATCACCTAAGAGAGTGAGTGTGTTGAATGTAAATTATAGGTTGAGTGTTCATGAAAACCCAGTTTGGGTCATGGATTTGTGATGTGATATGATATATTTTTCATGACCTATGCTTATGATGGCTTCCACATTCTAAGATGTTCCCTTATGGCCTATGAGGCCATGAAAATAGTTGTTATTGAAGATCAATTGTAGGATTCCACTATATTATATCTGGTTACCATAGATCCCTTAAGGAATTTCATTTTTTATGATTTTACCTTGGGAGTCCCTATAAGGATCCATTACCATTTTATTACTCCTTAGATCCCATATAGTATGTGTCTTCCTCAGTATTGTATTTTAAGATCTCGTGTAGTATTTCACACTTACCTTTATAGTTGATGATCATGAGTAGGATGCCATCACTTGTGAGTTTACTTAAAGGATCCTGGGTAAGATGAATCTCATTTATTGACTTGAGGCAAATAGTCGGTTACCATTTTTTGACTATCCATGATTTGTACATCAGTTTTTGTTAGATATGTTAGCGAGTTTCACCTGGTAACCCTTTCCAAACATGTAAGCACATGGGTCCTTACAAGTAGTGTTGGGTTGGGAGTAGAGTCCATCGTCACTTCTTTTTTATATCATTGACACGATTATTGATGATGAAGTAGTGTTTATTATGCATTCATCCCTGTCTGTGGATATCAATCCTTACATGAGATGTTATTCATTCTTTGAGGATGCATGGACAATCATTCTCTGATTGATATTTCTTTTTGGGATCCCCAAACATCGATTCATAGGATCCAACATCCAAGACATGCTATTTCTTATATTTTACTCGTATACCCAGAGGTACTAGATGACACTTGTATTTTGAGCCAGCACGTATATATATTATCATTTTTTTATGATGTTCATTACTGTATCCTGGTAACATGATGTTGTGACTTAGGAATTGACTTGTATTTGTGATGTGATACATGGATTCTCAATTGTAGGAAAGAAAATGACGGACTCACATGCCAATGATATATGATGATTATGATTAAACTGTTCTTGATCTGAGTATGGAGGCCCAAGAAACATGTATATTATGCTATCCCAAGTGGTGTGGATGATTATGATCTCCTCAACCTATGATCGTAAATATTATTCTCTTTCATATCTGTTATGGGACTCGAGGGAGGTCTAATGGAATCTCACCAGTGAGTACTATTTAATAGAAAGGTTGATCCATGATGTGTGGAAGATTAATCCCTCTATATTGATGTGGATGATTGAGATCTCATCACCCTATGATCATAATTATTATGCTCTTCTGGATCAGTTATGAGACTCAAGGGCTGTATCATGGCATCCCAAAAGTGAGTTCTCTTTACAGATTTCTTAAGGGTTAGCCCCTTTAAGATTATTCAAGATCTAAATATCATGACCACCAAAGGACTGAGTCTTGGGTCTCATTCATTGGGCTGGATTTATAGGATGGGGTAGCTTGGGAACTTACTGAGTGACCAATTACATGACGATCAGACAGACTCCCCATAATCCTTCCTTATAGGATTTACCATTGGTATATGGTATCCTTATTTATAGGATTTTACATCAGAACATGATATAATACTTTGTATGATTGTAAATTTGTATATTATGTCCTTTTTAGTGATTGATGGTGGGTGTGGGTGAGCCTTGGTGTAGGACAGGTATCCACTTGTCACAATGTAGCATACCCAGAGGCATAACTATGCTGTTTCATGAAGTAGGAATATATCGACTGGGATTATAGACCCTTTGATCAACATAGTTATTCACTGCATGAGTGTAACATTGTCAAGCTCAATTACCTTTCATAGGATGGCATGGAAAATGGGATTATGGGCCCATTGATCAACTATTGATGGTTTTAGGGTATTATCTTCACATGAAACAAAATATTCATATTAATGTGTATTTGTATTGGTCTGGGACAATACATGTATATGTATATAGATATGGATATTCAAGGTGTAACTCTCCTTGTTGACCGAGATTTTGGACCATGAGATAAAATGTGGCATCACATTTTTTTCTTTACATTCATTTTCATTTTGTCTCAGCTAGTCTTGGAAGTTTACTTTACCATACACATAGAGAAGAAAATTATTAGGTTTATTATCATGGTGGCTTTCTGAGATTATTTCTCACCCCTACACATTAATTCTATTAAACATATATAACTCATTTCTTCTTTTTAAGATGAGCACAGTTTCCTGGTGGATAGTGGAGAGGCCTAGAGTTTCATGATTGAGGGCAGCTGCTCATGTGGTATTTATTTGTATAGTGTATTTAGACAATGAATGTAGACCAGGGGCATTGTGTGGCTTGGTGTTAGTAATAAATCCATGTAAAATTACTTCAGATTTTTTTGTAGTCGTGTGTCTATATGGTCAGCCTATTGGGTGAAAAATGTTGTTTTGTATGTCATAACTACTCAGGGTTTTATATAATTTTCATTTATTATTATTTCATGTTCTATTTTAGGTGTTTACATCTTTTTCAATCAATTTTTCTATTATGTGTATGATACATTGTTTGTTTTACTATTATTTACTCTGATATAAGGGAAAAGTGACCCCATTATTACACAGTAGTCTCTTTCTTCTAGTTAGAAACCTTTGGCATACTGGAAGGTGAACTTGAGGCTTCATAACCCATCGGCTCGGAGCACCAGTTTAGTGGAACCTGGTTCAGGATGTTAAACAATGGTACCAAAGGTGTTATTTTCCTGGTATTTACTATTTGTAATATGGTAGAAATGAGTATTATGAATTTTTGGAAACTCTAATGTATATCATAGTGGTGCACAAAAAAAACATGATCTGGTAAAAAGTCATGGTTGTAAGGGGTTGGAATTAATATTCAAATATGTGGGGATAATGTTTAATATTATTTTTTTCTTGATAGAAACCCATATTTTGTAGATGATATTATTTTCTATGGATCTCCAGCTCTTGGCCATTGGAGTGAGGCCACGGATTGATTTTTTATCTTGGTTCAAAGGAAGGTTTTGTCCCATGGATGAAATTTGGGATGTATGAATCAAATCATATAGGCCTACTATTGTGTGATTATTATATATGATTATGTCCTATCCAGTCAACTCTTCTCATTTATATATATTTCCTTCTTATCGTAGGTTATGTGGTTCTATATTGAGGTTTTTATGGTTAAGGTAGATGGATCAGTCCTCATGAATAGGAGGAATTGTGATGTAGTCGGTCAATATGACATGTGACGAATTTTATTGAACAACTGAAGGGTGTTTTTTATTAAATAAATGGTTATCTGGTCGGATCACGGTGTACTATGTCAATGGATACAATGAAATTTCATTTTAACTCAGCCTCCATGGGGAACTTTTGTTTTCGGATTCATGATGACTATCAATTTAGATTTTTTTTTCATTTGTATGACGATATCCATAGAGATGTTCCTTTTATGTATGCTTGATGTCAATGAATAACCTTATAGACTCTGTTTTCATCTTTGAACCTCATAGTCTATTGTGATCTTTACGTTCTTTTGAGATGTTTTGACAATTTGAGATAGGGTATTGTACCTCATTACATAGTGGTTAGGATTTATCTACTCGGTTTTGAGGGATACATAGAGGCCCTTAGCTTTGAATCAGACCCATGTAGGTCAACATTCATTTTTTTCTAATTGAATCTTATATGAGTGGTCGAACCATGATTTATGGTGCTTCTTTTGTTAGTGATCTTGGTCTCATGAATGTTTTTTAGACTAAGCCATGGTATGTTCTGTTGTTTATAATTATAGGCATGAGTATAAATTTTTATTTTTTATGATGCACCATCAGTGAATATTTTTTATAGATTATTTGATAGGTAGGACTATTAGGTTGCTTTTACTAGTTGAACATTGTTTCCATTGTTTCTAATGTATTCATAGGATGGGTAGACAAACATGACAGGAATGATGTCAGGTGACAAGTGGTTGTGGTAAAAATCCTGGAACATGTTATGTGCTAAAATTGGAAGAGGATTTCCAAGGGAACTACTGGATTAATGAAACTAATATTCTATGTACCATGGTAAGAATAACTTTATATTAGACATATAGTTGGAGTATGAGTTGGGGGATTAAGATACATGATAGTTACACATGGTATTATTTGAATCTAAATCATTTAGTGTGTGGGTGAGAGATGTGTACCAATTATAAATACATTCCCTAGTCATAGACCACGAAAGAGGTGTTTGAATGTCCCGATATTGTAGAAGAGACACTGTGAAATGAATTAGGTACCATGATATGGTTGACATGTGGCTGAATCCTTCTTATGTTTTTTCAGGATACTGACTATGTCTTGAAGAAAATTGTACAATCCACTTGGTTTAATTTTGGGGTACTGTTATCATATATGATCATTCCCTATAAAAAATCATCATTAGTTCATAACGGGGTTTGAAAGAAAGATTATCGAGGTTGCGCTCAATAAGTGGTGTATGGAAATCCATATGGTGGGGAGTGAACTAGCGGTCATGTAAGGGTGGTGTCCCTCATTTCCAATTGAACATCCACTTTCTTTTCATGGTCTCCTGAGCCCAGAGATATTATTTAAATGATGATATGGGAATTCTTATGGTGGATAGTACCACATCAGTCAAGGTTATATTTCATTCATGTAGAAGGAGGATGTTGATGTTATGGGGATGTTCATTGGATAGTCTTGATAGCTAGGTTTTGGTGATGAACATGTTGAGAAAAGGGATGTCAGTTATTTCACTATGATTATCAGGGATAAAAAGTTTTATGGTGTTGTGATTATAAGGACTTACATTTTTTCATACTAGAATACTGAGAATAAATTTTAATTTTTTCTTTTATTCTTTTTTAAAGAGGGAAATGGTCATTTTTCCCTAACAGACAATCTCTTAAAAAAATTCTTAATAGAAATTTAGTCCCAAAATAGGGGGTTTCCACTAGGATAAGAGTTGGGGGGAATTATGATCCATTTAAATTTTAGTGGAATATTTTATATTTATTATGTACTATTTAATCATTAAAATGTTCATGGATATTTTTTCTAGGATATCTTTTAAATGTGGAATCTAATTAAGTTGATATCTCTACATTCGAGTTTGGACTGATGAGTTAGCATTGTCGATTTATAAAATTGAGGACTATAGATGGGCCATCTAGGACCCCATTTTCTTTTATTTTTCTTTTACCTTTTCCTTATCTTATCATTATTTTCATTACTTACCTTTTTTACTGCTAACTTACACAACTCGATGGGCTACTTCACCCTAAAAACAAGATATTAGATGTAGAGGGAGAAATATAGGGTTTGCGGAGGAAGTGAGGAGGCGTTACAGATCCCATGATGTGCTATATTGATGAACGACAAACATTGACAGTGAAATCGAACAAAGAGCTGGCTGTTTTCTACCAATGGTAGTTCTATCTATTTTTTTTACTGAAAATACACCATAAATTAAACCTTTTACGTTTTAAAGTCTCTTTTATTATTTTATTAGTCCCATTTGGGTTAGATATTTTGTTTGGGGAACAAAAATATGAGAGTGGATGATCAGGTTTTTTTCTCATTGAAATCCTCAGTTACACGGTGTATCGTTCATGGTGAAATTCTACGTGTTGTTCCCATTTATAGAATATGATATTTAAAAAGAACATGAAATGTACTGTGGTGTACATTCCAGGAACTGGTAATCATTCGTGTGGCTCAGTACTCGGGCTTGGTTGTATATGTAAGGGTGCATGGTTGTGTGTATTACACAATTATACCTCATGTGTGTACCACGTTGTGATGAAATACACAACCTAGAAAAGTATCAAACTAAGCTAGTTGAGGGTAATAATAAGTTACCACATTTTTGGGTACACTTCATGTAAATGTCTCTAACATCATGTACCTTGGTAATTTTCATGCTGAGGCCAGTGAGAATACCTACCCTTGTGGGAAATTTAGTGTACACATTGGGTACAAAGGTTGACATTCAGTGCAATACCCCTTGCAACCCAATGAAGGGTTTTCAAGTATTATTGAACCAAAATCATATTTGCACCCATGAGTCATCCATAAAAAGTTATATTGTATTTATATATCTATTATGAAACTCATGGATAATTTGAATATCTCTTAATGGGAGCTTTGGGTGTTCTATCTAAAAGAATACGTACTTCCTCCAGTAATTGAATTCATTCATCTACTAAGAGAAAGACTTAAACATGAATTTAATGTTGGGTGTTCGGACCAACCGTGTTTAATACCATGAAAATTTATTTGGTATGAGCTATGAACCATCAACATTGATTTTGAGGATGTAACCCCTATGATATGTTCCCTAATGGCCAAGGAATCCATGAGAAAAGTTGTTTTTGATAATCTGGTGTAGGATTCCTTTATCTTATATTTTTTTATCAACGATCTCATAAGGTAATACTTTTCATATTAGATGATCTAGGGAGTTCCTAGTATGACATATCACCATTGTACTATAATTAGTATACGAAGAGGGATTATTCTTCCTTAAATTTCATTTTGAGCATCCCATGCTAGAATTATAATTTACCTTTACAGCTGAGGATCTCGTGTAGGATGCCTTCTCATGTCAGTTTACCTTCATGAATCTTCTGTAAGATGAATCTCTTTCTTTGACATGAGGGAACCAATGGGTTACCATTGTTTAAGCGGCATTGAGCTATAAATGATGTGGGGGTAGAGATTGTAGTTTGTGTCTACTTAGAAACTTTTCTGAACGTGGATTCTCGTGGATTTGCAAGAGTTGTATTTGGCTGGGATTTCTGGCCACACTAACTTCATTGATTATAACATTAACATTTTATTGCACATGAAAAAGTATTTACCATAGGTTCTTCCTTTTTGGTGTCTGTGGAGCCTGACATGAGGCATTTTTCATTCTTTTAGGATTCTCGAACATTGATCCTAGTATTTTTATTCCTTATTATGATTCCAAAACTTTATTTTCAATGATCTATCATTTGAGCCATTCCATTTTCGATATTTTTTTGTTATACCCAGAGTTACTACTAGGGATGTGGAAACTGAGACAAGAGAGATATATATATATATAGTGATATATATTTTATAGGTTTTCCAAAGGTTTATCTTGGAATACATTTGATGATCCTTACATGTAGATTTTTATGCCTTGAGTGATATATAGATTCCCTATTACAGGAAAGACATAAAAGGACGAATAGGATACTAATATATAATTATGATAATTAGGATCTCTTCAATATGAGTATTGATATAGAAGAGTCATGTTATATTATTCTCTAATGGGTGGTGGGGATGATTATGTTCTACTTAATATATTATCGTAATAATTATGATCTTCTATATCAGTTATGTGAATCGAGGGTTGTTTCATGGAGTCTCACTTATGAGTTCTCTTTTATGGGACGGAGACCCACAAATCATGGAATATTACACACTCCCAATGGATGGCTATTATTGAAATCTTCTTGGACTATGATTATAATGATTACACTCTTCTGGATCATTTACGAGACTCGAGGGGTATTTCATGGTGTATCATTGGTAAGTTTACTTATAGATTTACTATGGTAAATCCCCTTAGGAATTATAAAGGTTCAAAAGTTAATGAAGTCCTATGGAATGTTACCTAGGGTTTAGATATTTGATTGAATTTATAGGCTAGTGTACTTGGTGATTGACTTAGATAACTTTTGCATGTTGTTTGTACATACTCAATTGATTGATTTTTTACAGGATTGACCATTAGTATAAAATATCCTTCTATATAGTATTGATTATCGGTACATGGTATCATTTTTATAGATCTAACAAAAGTATACAATTTCATTGTTGGTGATTGGAGGAGATTACAATTGATCTCGGGTGTAGGAAATGTATGCCCCTATTGTTATGCAGCTTGATCAATGGTATAATTTTTTCTTTAGTTGAATAATATATATATCAATTTTGATTAAAAACCCAGTGATCGACTCACTGTTTCACATGTTGAGTGGAAGGTTATCATGCTCAATGACATTGTACATGATGTATAGGATATCATGATTATGAATACATGGATCGAATGATGTTTCTTTTGTGCTATTTCCAGCACATAATATTGAATAATCAAATTTATTTATATATGTGTATGTATAGGAATATAAATTTATAAATATATAGATATTGACATTCATGGTGGAACAATACCAATTGATTGGGATTACAGTCCCAGGGTTCAAATGTGGTTCCACATTGTTTTCGTTACATCTATTTTAGTTGTTCCTCATCTAGAGTGGAAAGGTTAATTTACAATAAATTTATAGCAGTACATTTTTAGCTTTCCTTTCATTGTGGCGTACTATGATTGTAACACCCTGAGATTTTATATAAAATATTCTTTTTAATTTTTTTGATGTCTTCTGTTGTATGATACACCAAAAGAAGATTTCAATACATACATCCCTGACTTGGCTTTCATTACACGCAATCGCGACCTTCCATGATAGCGTGTGTTGTACGCAATACCGAGTTTCACTGAACAAAGATATGTAATATAAACTAGCAGTTATGAATAGTAATAACCACTTTTTAAAATTTTATAAATTATATTTTTCAGAATTGACATTATTTTTCAATTAGGAATATCGAAATTAGCCTAGGGTCATTTTTAGGTATTTTTCTATAAACTTTCAATTTTTGATGAATAGTGAAAACACTGGGTTACTATTTAAAAACCGACATTTTATTTAAATAATTATTTATTTTATTTAAATTTATTATAGGTCAAAATTGATATATAATAACTATATAAGTTCAATGTCATTCATTTGAGTCATTTTATAATAATTTTAGATATATAAAAATTTTATTGAACTTTTCACCGTCTTTTACCCACCTCCTAGGAGAATTTGAAAATTTACATAAAACATAATTGTACTGCTTTTTTGAGTGGAATTTTGAAAATCTAAGAGACATGGTCAATATAAATGAGTAAAATGCGCTTCAATAATATAAAAATAATTTTTGGTGAATAGTAACTTTTTACCTTTATTTACCACGGTTAAAAGTATATAGGGTTATTAAGGGTAAAAAATGATATTATTATTATCCTAACACATGTCATAATTCAATTGGATAAGTGTAATGCGACCAAAAAAACATTAGGAATAAAATATTTTCCTTTAAGTCCACTTAGATTAGATTAAGACATTTATTATTATTTTATTTTAAGAAGAATTAAAATAGTTAAAATCAATGTTTAATAACTAAAACATTTTTAATATATGGATATACATAAGATAAATTTGACAATAAATATTCATTAGAAATATAAAAATATTTCATACATAATGGTATTTTATTTTTAATTTTTATACATTATATAATTTAATTTATTTATGACACAATGATGATGTAGTAATTACCTTATTAATGAAATTTTAACCCAATTGATGTTATAAATACCCAACTAAATATAATTTTATACTTTTTATGAATTAAACTAATTTTATAGGATAATATTACATGTTATTATTGATTTAATTAACTTTTTTCGAACTAATCATGCTGTTATGATTTTCAATAAAATCAAGTACCAAATAGTATCAAATTTGACATAAAATAGTTTTTTTTTAAAAAAATATTTTATTATTAATTGTTATATTATTCATAAAAATCTATGGTTCGTCCAAATAACATTGATAATGATATATATATTAATAATGAACCACTTTGGGTTGATTTATCTTTTTATAGTATGTTTATTGACCATATAGTTTAAGAAAACAATAAGACACGATAAAAGTTAAATTATTTAACTTAGAGTTAAATATAAATGATAAGGATAAAATAGTAACCTAAACTTGTCTCAATCCTTTTGGATTAGTGTATTTCAACACATCCCCACCTTTTCTTCTAAATAAATCAATTTGGATATATTAAAAACCGAATACGACTTTATTATAAAATAATATTTTATTTTTTCCTAAGGTGACCATCTCCTCCCCTATAAAAAGGGCACGCCTTCCCTCTTCTCTTCACACCCTTTTGAGCCTTGTAGCTCAGAAAAACCCTGAATATGTTTCTTCTAAACCACAATAGTTAAATCATAATGGTTTTTACTTCTCAAAAGACCAACTCTAGTGCCCGAAGAAGAAGTTTAAAGGAGGTGCGTCGAGGAAGAGGTAATCTCTTCTACCGACTCTTTCAAGTTTCTTTCTTCCTCTACTTCCTCATCATTAGTTGTTTAATTATAAATTAATAACATAAGTATTACTTATACACCGATATGTTATTATAAATATTAAACAACCCCATTCCACCTTCTCTCCATCCTACGGGAAACGAAATCACCTCGCGTGCTTACGTACGGAATATCATCTCCATGATGTGGTGTAATCTGTTTTCCCCCACCACCTTACATGGATGGGTATACTGGTGTAAATAAATAACTATATATGATTATTATAACGTTATATTGATTTTAAAATATTACACATACACTTAAATACAATTCCATGATCATGGGAATGATATCATCGCTCATGCGTACATACGGACTACAGCCTCCACAAACATGATGAGATTCATTTTCCATGATTAACCATTCAAGTATGATTATAAAGTATATATAATAAATAACCAAGAAATATATTAAATAATTATTATACTATATTTATTTACATATATTTTTCATATACTTAATTCCATTTAATTCAATAAGGAAACCAAAACAGCGTTATTGCGTACGCACGACCTATGGTCTCCATGAACAGTGTATTCAATTCCATTTATCGATCTATCATATATATTTATATACATAATATATATTATATATAAATAATTTTTTACATTCTTGAATTAATTAAATCATTATATAAGTAATAATATCAAGAACAACATGTTGAAACATGTATGATAAATGAAACAATTTTATCCAAAACACTGCTTTAACATGGAGTTTACAAAAGAATGGGTAATATAAAGTCATAAGTGAACCATATATGATATCATAACAATGAATATGATTCTTTAATAAGTCAATGACATTATTTAAATCATTATACAGGAGGTTTGGATAGGTACAAAGCATATCAGACCTAAGGTATGGGATAACTATTCCAATCTCGTTCTAATCCGAGATTGTTATTCGTAAGTATTTACTGAGTTTATTATTATCATCCATGCCCATGATTTATAAAAATGTTTTCATGTATTTTGAAAGTCCTTTTGACCCATTTTAGAAATTTACCACATTTTATGAAAGGAATCTTACATTTATTTTACCACACGGAGAACTTTTTGACTTTTCTAAAAAATGTACAAGTAAAATGATATTTTTAACTTATACGATGTGAACAGATTTGTACGGTTTTGTAAAGCCTCATTTTCATGAAGAATAATCTATAATAGTTTATGAATATTTTCAGAAAAATAATTTTCTTTTAAAATTTAATGGTGTTTTGTTAAAAGAAAATGATTTTGAAGAAAAAATGATACTTTCCTCAAGTATTCATTTCAATTGTTTTATCAAAACCATTTTCCATATAAGAAGAAATTATTTCATATGTGTATGTTTCAAATATAATGTCTCTTTGATTTACAAGGTTTCACTTTTATTATGATGAAATATCCATTTTTTTTATATGGATTATGTGATGATGGGATGATGTTTATGAAACCAATTTTATTCTTTGGGTTATGATGAATGTTTCAAGTTTATTTTGTTGCACAAGTTAGAATGATTTCATTATGAGATGGGTGGGACCTATATCTCCCTCCAATGCATTGGGTAAAGATTCATATCTCATGAGATATACATGGCTGGAATGGTAATTTAATCGGGTTTAGCGATACAGGACTGGAACGAGGAGTGAACTCGATTCAGAAAGGGAGTTTGTCCACTAAGATGGCCTTTGCAGGAATGACTTGGCTACTATGGAAATCATATCATGTTATTAATGGTTTTCCACAATTACATGTTTTATTCCCATGTTATTTTATCATGATTGATGTTCCCTTATGATATATGCCTTACATACTTCCAGTATTCATGTCTTTGCTCAATATTTTGATGTTTAGATTTTATGTTCATGTTTTTTCATTTAAATGATTATGGATTGTTTTATGTTGTCTATGTTTACCCTTAATGGAAATTTGAGCTCACCCTTTTTATGTTTTCTTTTTACCAGGATTTATCGAATGGTTTTAGGTAATAAAATAAAAGGGGAAGATATTTATGGGATATGTTTAAGATCTTTCACCAAGATTAGAAGATTATATTCCGTGTTTCAAAGGAAATTAAACTATTACAGTCCTTTGGTGTCTATTTTTGTTATGTATTTAGTATTCCACAAAAGTAATGTAATGTCCATGTACGTCAAGATTTGGGTCTCTACAGTTGGTATCAGAGGAATGGTTTAGTTATCCTTTTGAAACTAGGATGTGAAAACTTCAGTGAAATCCCAAGAGAAATTTCAAATGTATGTCTAGGGATGTCCCTAAGGATTAGTATAAGTATAGTTTATAGTCCTATAATTATGGTTAAAATCATATAATTAACCCTAATATGTTATATATTGAAGTTACTCCCCCTTTATTATGTTGTTTTCCCTAGGATGATTTTTTCCTCTCACACTATTCTTTTTTGGGGTTTAGACAATGGCTGGAACCCGAAGGAACCGTGTTGATCAATGTAATGGACAATGCAATGATTTTCCTCCTGAACAACCAAATCTAATGGGAGATGGAGTGAAAAATCTTATTTCTATACTTACAAAAGCTATAAATCATTCTAGATATCGAAATGATCAGAGAAGGGAACCATATTCTATTGAGTCCTTCATGAGGGAACATCCACCTTCTTTCAATGGGTCTTCTGATCCACTTGTTGATGAACAATGGATCAGTACCATTGAAAAGATATTTTCCATACTTCGTTGTTCGGAACATGATAATGTCATTCTAGTTGTTTACTATTTAGAAGGTGAACCAGACTAGTGGTGGACTGTAATTAAAAATACAAGTCACCAAAATGAAATTGAATCCATGGAATGGAATGAGTTCAAGAACATGTTTTTCAGTATGTACATCCCTCGTATTCTTTGAACTAAGATGGAAAAGGAGTTCCTTGAGATTAAGAAGAAGGATGATGAATCTGTTGGTAAATACATAGTGAATTTTACAAGACTTTCAAGGTATGCATCTGGTTTTATCATCTAACCTGAAAGTAAAGTTGATCTATTTTTCAGTGGCTTAAAACCAAGTCTTCGAAGGGCATTATCTATAAGAGACTTCATTAGCTCTGAAGAAATTATGAATTGTGCTATCATGGTAGAACAAAAAGTTGGTGTAACATATCCATATCATGGTATCGACAAGAAACAGATGATTATGTTCAAGGAGAAATCTCAAAATAATTGTGAAAATAATATGAATGTTTCTTTATGCTCAAAGTGTGTAACAAAGAAGGGTGGATATTGTATTAAAGGGACTAGAAAATGTTTTAAGTGTATAAATGAAGGTCATTGAGTAGCTGAGTGTCGTTGTAAGGGAAAACAGGTTTCTAATAATATGAATAAAGAAATGACTGTAGAGAACGCACCACTAACACTTCAATTCTTCAAGTGCATGGAAATGGGGCATTATGCCAATCAATGCCCTAATCCAAGGGTTACTGAGGATCAATGTGATAATCCTCTTAAGGAAAAGGACAAAGTTAAGTAACATGCGATCACTATTATAAATTTTGAGTATGACAACAATGTGGGAGAATGATTATGTGTTTATGTAAAGGGATTCCCAAAATAATGTTGTGGAATCTCATTTATAGTACTGTAGAACATTGGAATATCTTTGTAACGGTTTATTGTGGTTTTTGATAATTATATGGTACTGGTAACAATGAAAAGTGATTCAAATATTTTGGAAAGAAAATGATATGCCCATGAAGAAGGGATAAGGAGATAATGAAATTTTTTTATAGTATTAATGGGCTCATGACTAATATAAGGAAAAAGTGATACCATGGTTTGAGTATATAGAATTTTTGGGATTTAGGTATATGGAAAGAGTTACCTTGTGAATCATTCTTGTATTCACTATTGTTCAAGAGAATACATGATTAAGGTATTCACATGTTTGGAATGTGACTTACAAGATATATCGTATGATATATGGGGGATAAATGATGGTATTCACACGCTCGGTAGATGACATTTCTAGTAATTGTCTTATTTATACTATGATCTTGGAAAGAAGTATTTTGGATAAGCCTAAATATTGGAATTAATTATGTTAGACATAAGATATTTTTTTTTTCTATTTTATTGTAGGAATGTTATTTTAATTATGTTTTAGAAAAAGGGACAACCTGCAGGATGGGAGACAACCCGTCGTGTCAGAAAAGGTTGTTGGAATCGAACACACAACTGAAGTGCGATATGCTTTTATCGCCTACCACTAGACTACATTAAGTCCCTGGTTAGTATAAACTACTTTTATTAAGAGGTATGACAGATGAAGTATAAGTCCATTTTTTGGAATCATATACAATTAACCTCACCATAGATGGACTTATGTATATTTGATAACTTTTAATAACCTTTAGTTTGAGACATATGGAATGACCCATCATTCTATCACATGATTTTCTAACACCTCAAGAATAAAAAAATTCAACTTCATTTATCTAAGAGATGAAGTGAAAATTGTTCAAGGCACGAACAACAGTGATATTATCCAAAATAAAGTAAGTATTTATTCTAATTCTTATTCACCAACATTGTGGAAATGATCTTGAAAACCAAAAATGTTGTCCTAGTTCCCCTATATACAATGAATTAGATGGTACCTTAGATCATAAAAAATTTATGGCTTTGTGACTGTTGGATTTTTCATAGCCATGTTCTCTACCACTCTCCATTAGAAAATGATCGTTAGATTTACCTTCCATATCCATATTTTCACCTATGTTATCCTATGTGGAACCTAATGATTAGTTAATTTGGGTAACCGTTACATTTCATACTTTAGTTTTTAAAGATAATTTTTAGTATTACTTTTTACGATTTGGGATTATATTAAAGAAAATTTTCTGTAGTAAACCATTTATAACCGCGACAAATTTCGAGGGTGAAATTCATTTTAAGGGGGGTATAATGTAACACCCTGAGATTTTATGAAAAATATTCATTTTAATTTCATTAATGTCTTGTGTTGTACGATACAACAAAAGGAGCTTTCACTACACACATCCCTGAATTGTCTTGCATTACATGCAATCTCAACCTTCCACGATAGAGTGTATTGTACGCAATACCGAGTTTCACTAAACAATGATATGTTATATAAACTAGCCGTTATGAATAGTAATAACCACTTCATTAAATTTTATTAATTTTATTTTTCAAAATGGACTTCAATTTTGGATTCGGAATATTGAAATTAGACTAGGGTGAATTTTTGGTATTTTTCTGTAAACTTTCTATTTTTGATGAATATTGAAAACACTAGGTTACTATTTAGAAACCGATTTTTTTATTTAAATAATCATTTATTTTATATAAATTTATTTCATTTCAAAATTGATAAACAATACTTATATAAGTTCAATGTAATTCATTTGAGTAATTTTATAATAATTATATATATATAAAAATTTTGTTGATATTTTCACTGTATTTTACCCACCTCCTAGGAAAATATGAAAATTTACATAAAACATAATTTTACTTCTTTTATGAGTGGAATTTAAAAAATATGAGAGACACAGTCAATATAAAGGAGTAATATGTGGTTCAATAAGATAATTGTTTTTGGTGAATCGTAATTTTTTACTTTTATTTACCACGGTTAAAAGTAAATATGGTAACTATGTGTAAAAATGATATTATTAATACCCTAACACATGTCCTAATTCTATTGGATAAGTTTAAATCGACCAAAAACAACCTTAGTAATAAAATATTACCATTTAGGTAATCTTGGATTAGATTATTTGATTTAGTATTATTTTATTTAATGAAGAATTAAAATATTTAAAATAAACGTTTAATAACTAAAACATTTTAAATATAAGGTTATACATAAGATAAATTGGACTATAAATATTAATTAGAAATATAAAAATATTTTCTACATAATTATAATTTATTTATAATTTTTATACATTAAATAATTTAATTTATATATGACACTATGATGATGCAGTAATTACCTTATTAACGAAATATTAACAAAATTGATGTTACAAATACCCAAATAAATGTAAATTTAGACTTTTTATGAATTAAAATAATTTTATAGGTTAATATGACATGTTATTATTGATTTAATTAACTATTGTATAAATAGTCATGCTATTATGATTTTCACAAAAATCATGTACCAAATAGTGTCAAAATTGACATTAATTAATTTAAAAAAAATATATTATATTATTAGTTGATATTTTATTCCAAAAAATCTACGGTTCGGCCCAATGACATAGATAAGGATATATATATATATAACTAATGAACCACTTGGGGTTTATTTGTATTGTTATAGTAATTTGTTCAACCATATAGTGTAAGAAAACAATAAGACACAATAAAAGTTAAATTATTTAACTTAGGGTTAAATCTAACTGATAAGGATAAAATAGTAATCTAAACTTGTCTAAAACCTATTTTTTGAGAGTATTTCGACCCATACCAACCCTAGATTCGAAAAAAATAATTTTGGAGCTATTAAAAACCGAATATGACTTTATTATAAAATAATATTTTAAGTTTCTCTAAGGTGCCCCTCTCATCCCTTATAAAAAGGGCACCCCTTCCCTCTTCTCTTCACACCCTTTTGAGCATTGAAACACGTCCAAACCCATAAAATTACTCTTCTAAACCTATATAGTTACATCATAGAGGTTATGGTCTTCCCAAAAGACCAACTATAGTGCCCTAAGAAGAAGTTTAAAGGAGGTGCGTCGAGGAAGAGGTAATCTCTTCTACAAACTCTTTCAAGTTTCTTTCTTCTCCTACTTCTTATTCTTTAGTTGTTTTATTATTATGTAATAAAATAAGTATTATTTATATACTAATATTTTATTATAAATATGAAACAACACCATTTCACCTTCTATCCATCCTACGGAAAATGAAATCACCGCGCGTGCATATTTACGGAATACTGTCTTCACGCCACGGTGTAATCTATTTTCCCACCACCACCTTACATGGATGAGTATAATTCTGTAATTAAATAACTATATATGATTATTGTAAATTTATATTGATTTTGAAAAATTATACATTCACTTCAATACAAATCCATGATCATGGGAATGATATCATCGTTCGTGCATACGTACGGACTACCGTGTCCACGAACGCGATGAGATTCATTTTCCATGATTAACCATTCAAGTTTGATTATAAATTATATATAAAAAATAATAAAGAAAGATATACATAATAATGATACTAGATTTATGTACAAATATTTTTCATTTATATAATGTCATTTAATTTAATAAGGAAACAAAAAACAGCGTTCATGCATATGCACGGCTTACCGTCTCCATGAACGGTGTATTTCATTTCCATTTATCGATCTATCATATATATTTATATACTGAATATATATTATATATAAATAATGTTTTACATTATATAATTATGTAAATCAGGATATAAGTTATAATATCAAGAACAAAATGTCAAAACAAGTACGATAATTGAAATAATTTTACCCAAATCATTGATTTAACATGGAATTTAAAAAAGAACGGGTAATATAAAGTCATAAGTGAACCATATATGACATCATTACAATGAATATGATTCTTTAATAAGTAAATTAATTTATTTAAATCATTATACAAGAGGTTTAGATATGTACGAAGCCTATCAGACCTAAGGTAAGGGATAACTATTCCTATCTTGTTCTTATCAGAGGTTGTTATTCGTAAGTATATAGTGGGGTTATTGTTATCATCCATGCCCATGTTGTCTAAAAATATTTTAATATATTTTTGTAGTCCATTTGACCCATTTTTGAAATTTACCACATGTTATGAAAGGAATCATAAGTCTTTTACCACACAGGGAACTTTTTGACTTTTCCGACAAAAGTCCGAGAAGAATGTTATTTTTAACTTATACGACGTGAACGGATTTGTACGGTTTGATAACACCTTATTTTCATGAAGTATACTATACAAGATTTTATTACTATTTTTAACAAAATACTTTTCTTTTTAAATTTCATGGCATTTTGTAAAACAAAAATGATTTTGAAGAAGAAATGATACTTTCCTCAAGAATTCATTTCAATTATTTTATCAAAAATATTTTCCATCAAAGATGACATTATTTCATATTTGTATATTTCAAGTATAATTTCTATATTACTTACATGGTTTCACTTTTCTTATGATGAAATATCCATTTGTTTTATATGGATTCTGTGATGATGGGATGGTGTTTATGAAACCCATTTTATTCATTGGGTTATGATGAATGTTTCTAGTTTATTTTGTGAAAAAAGTAAGAATGATTTCATTATGAGATGGGTGGGACCTATATATCCCTCCAATTAATTGTGTAATGATTTATATCTCATGAGATAAAAATGACTGAAACTATAATTTAATCCATTTCAGTGATACATGACTGGAATGAGGAGTGAACTCGATTTAGAATGGGACATTGTCCACTGATATGGACTTGGTAGCAATTCCTTGGCTACTATGGAAATCATATCGTGTGCTTAGTTGTTTTCTACAATTACATGTTTTGTTCCCATTATATTTAATCATGATTGATGTTCCCTTATGATATATTCCTTACATACTTCCATGATTCATGTCTTTTCTCATGATTTTGATGTTTAGATTTTATGTTCATGTTTTTGCATTCAAATGATTATGTATTGTTTTATATTCTCTATGTTTACCCTTACTGGGAATTTGAGCTCACCCTTTTTTATGTTTTATTTTTACCATTATTTAAAGAATTGTTTTAGGTATGAAAATAAAAGGGGAAGATCTTTATGGGAGATGTTGACAATCTTTTAGAAAGAATAGAAGATTCTATTCCGAGTTTCCAAAGACACTAAACTATTACATTCCTTTCGTGTCTGTTTTTGTTATGTATTATATATTCCACAAAATTAATGAAATGTCCATGTACATCAAGATTTGGGTCACTAAAATTATTTTCTTACCCGAGACATGAATCCGGGTGTACTTATAAAACTAATTTCTGATTTCAACGATGTAAATATATTCATTGTGGATGGTAATTATTCCTAGAGTTCCATGATCGAGTGGATCTTCTCATGTGGTTCTAATCGAGATGGTTTTTTTTCAGTGTATGGAGACTGAGTATGTGGTCTGATTAAGAGATAGTAATAGAGTCACATATATTTATCTGAATGTATTTTGTATTATAGTATATCTATGGTCATTCTAGTGAGTGATCAATGTTGTATTGTATGGCATAGTTATTTAGTCTTTTATTTCATTTTTATTTATTATTACATAACATTCCATTTTCATTATTTACTACTTGCACTCTCTTTTTGTTTACTATTAGGTTTGAAACTTATATATTTCTACTTTTTTCTACTATGATATGATTTAATTTTCTCCCCACTATCACACCCTAGGACCTATCATCTACTCTAATGTGTCTGGAATATGAGGAGGCTTTCTTTATGCCTCATATCCCATTGGTGTAAAGTAACAGTTCAACTACATCCTGGCCGAGACGTTCCATCTGAAATAATATATTTTAAATATAATATTTTTTAAATGTTTTCACTTATTTATGAAAATATATTAATGTGAAATTGAATTATCATACCATGTTTAAATTTTCATCACAAGTATCTTAGATGTTATAGAATGGATGTCTTCACATTTTATTTAAGATCACACATAGAGAAGTAGATATTTTTATTTAATCATTGTTAATAAATAAAAATTTAAATATTCTTTATTAATTTTCTGGATACTACAAAAGAAAATGTTCCTGAATTGTATTTAGTGTGGTGTAATTGTTCAGTTTCCATTTCTAAAATATACATATCATTTTTAATTCTTGAATTCCAAATTCTGGGATTAGGGTATTATAATTTATGAAATGTATTTTTATAATATGAAAAACAATTTTATTGAGTTGAAATGGGTTTTAATAAGGGTGAATATAGTTTTCTATAAATGTTTAAATATTTTATTTGGGATGTTACTATAGTTTCATTAAAAATAGAAAAAAGGTGAACTAGTGAAAAATAATATTTGGATTTTTATTATATGGGATGTTTTATGGATTATGAAATAAATAAAGGATGAGGTGATCTGAGCATAAAATAAAAAAATATTACATCATTTCTTATGAATATTCAATATATATAACTATAATAAATTATAGTGAATCATAATGGATTGTTTTCATTAGAGGCCAGATACATAATTGACATATTTATGATTAATATAAAAAATTTCCCACCAATATTATCCTCACTTGGTACCCTTCTTAAAATGTCACACTTATTAACCATTATCATAACCTAGGGAAATTTGAATATAATAAGGGGTGATCTCACATATGCGAGTTATGTAAAACACAGTAGATAATAATCTAATATCATTATTGATTATATAATGATAATAATGATATTATATCATTACGATCATAGTAAATGATATAAATTTAAATCTTGATACATGGAATAAAACCATGACATATCATAAAACAAAGTTAATTTTTGTGTAAAAAACCAATAATGTTTAGACATGATATAATATTAGAGGCACATGTATATGTCATATGACCATGGTTTGAAATAGTGTCATTGATGTAAATAATATCTCAAGGATATGCAATAATAAATTCATTAAATTCTAAGACTAGGTTAACCAACCATGTACCTTATTAGATTTACAATAATAGCTTGTGAAACATATTGTGTTTAGGGTTATCAATTGGGTAACCTTCTAGGTCAATAGTTATAATATCATTCCCAATTAAATTAAGGGTTATAAGAGTACCAATCATAACATGATGATAAAATTCTCAAATATATTATGTAATAACATGAAATAAATCATTATCCTTTATATGTGTATGTAACCCCTATCAAAGAATTGGGTTTCATAGATATTATTTAAATTAGAATAATATGACATAGATTCTAACAAATAGCATGGTATAATTATTACATATCTGTAATGATGTGTTATAATAATTAATCTATATTTACATAGATTAAAAAACATTTATAAGAGATTAAAAAATACATAATTAATATAAGAATAATTCACATTTTATTTTGGAAGATTTATAATGAAAACTACCAAATAAATAATAATTCTAATAAGTTATTCTATGGAAAACAATGTCCGTTGGATTGGTGGATTTATATGATAAACGTTAGATATTGTGGGATATGGCAGTGAAATGGTTAACATTATGAAAACGGTCACTAAACATTGATTCAAATAAGTAAATAATAATCCATACTAAAAATATAGAAATGATTTATTATGAAAATATAGAATATAAAGTCAAATATAATTGAAAATTACATTATATATTATTTTACATTAATGAATAGAATTCATTAAAATGTATATGAAATGTTGGTCAATAGTATAATGCTTAACATTAGAAAATAATGAAGGTTTGTGGATTCACATATAAAAAAATATTGGTTGATTTTTAAACAAAAGGGGAAGGAATTTTTAAGTATAAATATAAACCAAAACAATAAAATTATAATAAAATAATTAAATGGTTTTGAAAAATAAGGTTCATAGAATTATGATAATTGTAATTTTGAAATGAACTTTCTCTATTTTATATATAATTTTAACATAATAATTTACCACTATATTATATATCAGTTGAAGATTATATAAGCTCGTGTATAGTTAATATGAATCTATTATTCTTCTATATTAGAACCATATTTAAATTTTAATTACTAAATACCATTGATATATTATATCTTATTAACTTTATATATATATATATATATTTTTAAAATTATTTTTTGGCTGTTAAATATTATATTATCCATACATGGTATAATTTAATGGTCTAGGTCCTTAGACCATGTTCATAGTACAATTATTTAATCATTTAAAAAATATCATATTAATTTATTATATAATCTTTCAGATCCACACATTTATGTATGTCTTGAAAAAGTTAATAAATATCTTATTATAGGTTATATTCTCCACCTACATATGTAAAATGTATCCATTTATCAAATTATGGATATAATAGAATGTAAAAATTAATTTATATTCATAGAATCATAATAATTTAGTATATATAATATTTATTCCTTACATAAATATAATCCATTGGAATTTACAATGAAAAAATGTAACACATCACATGATGGTCGTGGTAGTCCACATATATGCATGAACAACATATTAATTTTATATTAATTGTAATATTGATAAATAATGGTTATTTTATGAAAAGAAATATTATTAGACAAATGATAATTACTAAATTATATTTTTATTTCCATATATCATTTGGAGGAGGTGATAGTAAGATGAAACATAATGTAATTTTGTTAGGCCGACTTCCCCTTTTGTGGGAATCTTGATTTTGATATATCGTTAAGACTTGTTGGTTTGGGTATCATAGTGAGACCAAATCAAATATTAAACATAGAGGAGTGTTTTCCAATGAATTTAGAAAATTTTGGTATCTCTATGGTTCAAAATGTGAGATATTATGTGAGAGGAGGAGGTTCACATTTATAAGTTATAGGAGTGGAACCCTTAAAAATTTTAAGAACGTTTAAATATATTAAATTTAATTCTAAAAGTAACAAATAAGAAAATATTTTATAAATTTATGACATGTTAGTGTGTAAATACACAAGTACAATCAAATTATGGAAGATCAACTTGTTTTATGTAGAAATATCTCTTAGTTAATCAATTTAATATATTTTATAATAATCCTAATTCTATTATTATAAAATAAATAAAATATTTTTATACAATAAATGAAATTGAAATATATATGTTTTTGGAAGAGATGAATAAAATATTGAAACAGCTTTATTATATATCAATTCTGAGTTTTCTTATTATTAATTAGAATAACCATTTACAAAACCTATAATACATGTTTTATAAACAAAATTATCATTAAATATAAATGTTATTTTAATCTCATACCAATACTAGTGAAAACCATTACATTAAAAAGAATATATTTTACTTAATATATTATCTACCCGTTTCATTAAAACTATTCATCAATGGTTAATAATTTAATTTATAATATTAAAAAATCATTTCATACATAAAAATAGTTTTGAAAACATTATTCTATTCATGTATAAATTAATTTAAAATTATTTCTATCCAAATAGAAATAATATTAGGAATGATAATTAATTTTAAAACATGAATTAAAAATATTTTTATATAATATTAATACATGTATATGGAAAATTATCTTCTATATTAAAAATATAAATATATAATTAATAATTTTTGTAATAAAAAACATTATCCCTTTTCAATAATATTGAAAAAAATTATTTATTATAATTACATCCACATTACATGGATGTAAAAAAGTGATTTTATTATTTAATCAATAATTACTGTTGATATAATTATTAAAAATTAATAAATATAAATAGTGAATAATTCATCAATAACGTTCAAACAGGCTTCTATATAATTAGATGTATTTATCATTGTTGAATTTGACCTATTAAATTTTATAATGTAAATTATTTAATCAATTTAATAGTTTGTTATATTATTTTATAAATTTTTGGTGTTATCATAATCAAATTATATCATCCACACAAATTATATTTAACTGTAATATATATTCTGATATCATGCGTTGTTATATTACACCAACTTTAAAATATTTTTTCAATTGATATAATTTTACAATGATAAAAAATGATGATACTTATCTATAATTACAATGATAGGTTCCAAAAATTCCTCTTAAAACATATTTTATTTTAAAAACACATTTAATTTATTGATGATCATAATTTTCTAAACCATATCACATTGACCAATAATCTATATTTGTTTTTTCTTAGGAAATATATCATCTTCTTCCTATAAAACTTATATATTTATTACATGTGAAACATATTATATATATATTCTAAAGTGAAACATGAAATAAATTGTGAATATTATATTGTACCATATGATGTCACAATAGGGAATATTTATTCCAAGTACGGTTAGGATTTAGGATGAGATTAATGTCTTTGGGTATAAACATCAATATGTTGATAATCACAAAAAATTCCTCAAATTATATATCTGATGGAATACCATATCACAATAATACAAATCTTCATTTCACTGATGATTTCTAGGATATCAATTTTTTCAATTCTAATCTTCCTTGACATGTTAAAGAATAGATCTAATTTTATCTGATATTTTCTATGATGATCATGTTCTAATACATTTTCCATCCAAATTAATCCTTTAAAATTGTATTTCTTCACTTCATACAACATAATAATTATTATGATTCCATTTGGAATATAAAATTCATTATATTTTGGTCTGAAAATTATATAAAATGAAATTGTTAATCCCATCCACTATTGAATGTTGTATATAATTACATCATAATACCTTATAAATATTAGATGTTTATATGAAACAAAACATCTATCTTGGAATGATATGTAGTGGTAGTGATAATCTATTTATTCAATTCCTGCTGAAGTAATCCATAAATTTTCAAGGTAATCCTTATATCGTTATCTTCTAATATTTAATGTTCAATTATGTGAAAACATTCCACTAAGAGAATTTAATGATGAGAATATTTGTAGTCAATAAATCATTCAATATTGAAATTTAATTTAATCAATTCATATATTGTTCAAAAATAACGGAAAATTGATTTACGAAAGTTAATCTTATTTGAGTAACCAATCATAAAATATATGGAAATGATCTACCATTTCTATATAAATTGGGTAATGGTTTCATAACCAAATTATAATTAAATCATTCATCCTTAATTTACCATCAAAGAAGTCATAGAGAAAAAAAATCCTCAATATCCCTTTTTATGTCATCACACACACAATTATCTTTGAGATATATATATGTAATTTTTATTACATGATGGACGATGAATGATGAGATATGTAGTTCACCAAATAACTCATTTATTAGTTATAGTATTGAAAGAACATGTATTTGGGTCCAAAAAATTTGCATTCCCTCACATTAAAGACTAAACAATAGACCATTTTATACCTTCTTCTATGGATCAACACATACTTTATAACCCCCCTTAATATTCAAATCTAGATATGGCTGAAAAATCATTTGAAATACTATGATTATTTCTCAACATTTATTATTTATATTTCAATCTTTCGAAAATACATGATTGTTTAATCTTTATAAGTAATAATAACAAATTAGGTTGTGTGTCCCTATATTCATAAATAATTAACAATAATTTTTTCCATCCTAGAGATGTATTATATTGAGATGTTCTTAAAATTATAAAACACAATCCATCTTATTTTGAAAATTTTAATTTCCTATTCTGTAAAATTATTATTCATTTATTAATAATCAGTATATATATATCATCATTCCACATTTTGATAATTCCATAATAATTTCAATTAAAAAAAAAATCCAATACTAAATCATGAAGCTAGTATTTCTAATCATGAATCATCAATTGTACTGAGTCATGGGCCATCATAATATTTTTTACACGATGACCCATTCAAATAATTTAATAAATACATTATTTTATAACACATACCTTTATCCAATGTAGGCTATTATAACCAATAGTTCACATACCAATATAATTTTTACCTACTTGATTTCTTAATCAAATTATATTGTTTAATATAAAATGAATTTCATCAACACCATTTTTATTATGGTATTTTATACCTATGAGAAAATTCTCACATTTTTTTGATTGTTTCATTACAATCTATGAACATTATAGATCTTAGTCAGATTAGTTATTCATATCCAAATCCCTATAACTTATACCTTTGATGTATCCAATGATATATCCAAAATTGTTGTTATATGACCTTAAAATTAAACTTTATATAACCATAATGAACAAATTGTAATTTTTAAATGTATTATATCATCTACCAAGGTCATTAAAAAACTCTATTTTTTTGTATTATATTTATATTTGAATATAAAATAATAACATCTATAGAGTAAGTAACAAATTTATTGAGTTAAACTCAAAAGAATATATTCAAAAATTCTGTATAGATACCGTGCAGAATTGATAATTATGAATGGAATCAATATAAGTTTATATTGTACGTAATTGAAAAGGATGGATGTATTGGGTATATCCACCATTTGACCATTAAAGAAATATATCAATATAAAAATTAATTCTAGTAAATTTATTGATTCACTAGTTATTGATAAAATAAACCATTCATAAATATTATAAGGAACTATTAATTTCAATGATATTGTTAATCTCATTATAACGAACACTAGGGAAAATTTACACAAATTTATTCTCGAAAATTATTAAATGAAAACACCAATGTGATGAAATATAAATTATGATTGAATTTTTTATATTATTATTGCGTTTCGAAATCATTTCCTACAACTGAATGGGGATATTTTTGTAATGATTACTTGAAATAGGTCTATCAACATGTATGATATCTGTTGAGATATAAAATATTTATTTGAAGGAAGGTAAGGCAAAACTACATGAAATACATAAGAATAATCTTAAATAATAATAGTATATTCAATATTGAGTTTCTACATATCTATATGCACTATATAACATTCATCACAATTTATTAAGTCCCATATAATATATGAATTTCCCTCGAAAGTTTGTTTCCTCTTCACAATGATATATGATTATCTATTTATGTTGGTTAAAAATTGTGAATTTCCATCAATATAAATTAGCCTGGGATTTATATAGATAGGTAAAATAAATTTCAAAAATAACATTAGAAACAAATACTTAAAATTTTATTGAGGAGAATGAGAAACACCAAGAAGGGAAAAAATATATGGTCTAGATGAATGGATCCCAATTTAATATTCAAAAACTATGTCCACACCACAATGGGATGGGAACCAATTCTAAAAACATCCATGAAACGGTGCCCCCATGAGGCCTCTTATGCCAAGAAACATGCTATCTAGTAGAATTTTCACCACGTGTAGAGAAGATCAATACCTTGGTAGATGAGATCAATGTATCTGATGACTAGATAAATGACGCAACAAGGTGATGAGAAGTGATATTTTAGGGATTTCAAAATAATATTTCAGATAGACTCCATTAATGATAGAGTTTGATTCTTTGTAAGGTATATATAAAGACCCAGGATCAGAGCCCATCATTCTGCTTCAAGTCTGTATGCACCCCCAAAAAATGCATTGATGACAAAGGCCACAAATCTTGATGAATAACACCCAACACCACCACCACCCCATGCATACTTACATGGGTAAAAGAACCATCAACATCAAGATTAATCTTCTGGGTAGGTGGGGAAATTTATACCCTATGTTGAGAGAGTGGATTCAAAGGCCAATTGGATGGTATACCAGTGGAAAAGTAACATTTGAGAGTGGGAGAATTTTCTTTGTGCTTGAGGGGTGGGATAGATCTATGGTTAAGAATACGGTTTTCATCACCATGTCTAATGTAGTCGACATCCTTCCCTTATAAGGAGACTATTTTTCGTATTCCCAAATGCACCATCACTCCTCTGACAAGTGGAGTACCTGATCCGTAGTTTTTGAAATATTTCATCTAGTACTGGTAGAAAACCCCCAGAATAAACTCATACATAGACTCCACCTTGACCAAGAAACCCATAAACACCCCCAAATACCCCCAAAATAAGGGAACTACACTCACTATGGAAGAATATATGCAGTGTTCATTTTACCTTATGAGATTAACTATCGGTAAATGTTTACCCTAGGTGTATACCCATTATTTGAACAACTATTTTCATTGGGATTATATGGTTCAGGATTATCCAAAAAAATAAATTATATTTTGTAGGTATTTCCTTGTGCCAAATAATTTTACCTCACACTTCCCTAGGAAGCGAGGTCCTTATGGAATGTTTTTAATCATTTTCTGAAAACACATGAGAAGAGTTTTCTTTTAAAACACACTGATCGGGGACCTCCTCCCTTTTAATTTGATCAAATACCTCCCACTCTATTGTGTTCAGGAATGGTTGGATATGTATTGGTAGAAAACGGGCATGATTGAAGGTAATTTCATGTTTTGGAAAACTCAGAAATCTCGGGAATTATCCCACCAAATTGAAATCCAACGATTTGAGGTTACGGATAAAAAAAATCCACTGGGAGAGATTCAACAGGTGTGAAATGTGTCCTTAGATACAATTTAACAATCTTTAAGTATGATCACAACTTAATCACAAGTCATTATCATTGATATTTTTTATCAATATACTCCAAAAATACTACCCCAAAATCACCTCCCATGCCAATTTACACTAGAGGAAGTAAATTTCATCCTTAAAGATTCTAGAGTGGACTCCCACACTCTCAATTAGACAGTATAGTTTTTAATTGATGACTAGTTGCATCTACCATCTTAATTATCATCCTAAAGGTAGGAGCATAAATGTTTATAAATATCATTTATTATAATTTTGGTAACTTTTACCACTAATAGGATATGAATGAAAATCTAGGATAGCACACAATTTCTCAGTGTGATCCTCCAACCAACGTTAAGAAGTGGTTTTTCCAATTGGTAATATTTTTAATTATTTTATTAAGATGATTTTCAAATTGATTGATCCAAATTCTACTTATTTACAAGGGTTCTCCCATGTAATCCATGGGGTTATTATATTTTGTAATTAAAATAATTACATCAATTTTATTTCATCACCTTTATAGGAATTAGAATGGGAGATAAGACCACATTTTTCATGTTAATTATTTGACTAATCTATTTTCTACAAGCCTTTAGTATGGTGTTGAGGAATCTGACTAATAATATTCAACCATTAATAAACAAATAGTATGTAATAGATAATCATTAGGCGAGACACACCACTCTGATACACTACAAAAATGTGGGACTTGATCACCAATCTCTTTATGTATTAAACCAAGAATCTACTAATAGAATACAACATCATCATGAAAATGATGGGTGAGATTGGGTATAACCTAAATGAATTTAGGAATATGAATTTGAAACCCACGAAGAATATTTTGTGTTAGGATAATCTTTATCTGGAGTAGAATAAATCAATCACCCTGTTAGGAAACCCCATTCATCTAATAACATAGATGGTGATGCACTATTAAATTATATTATAAAAATTATCCATATCACAATTAATTGTAATATTAGAACACATATCATTCGCATTAAACTCTTTCACAATTTTATAATCCATACCTATATATCCTTGAATTTTTCTTCCTTTAATAGTGTCATTAATCTTTTTAGATACCATGTATAGAATGTTGAAGGTGAGTCTTATATTCATGATTGATACAAGTAGTTAGTATGTGATGTTTCACACACTGACTGGAAGGAATTGTCTTATATCAAATTTGTCTCTAACAATGGTAATTAAAACCATAGTGGTGTCACTTCTGAACTGAGGTAAAGGTACACCCCAGATGAAATATAGGACGACACCCACTAGACCACACTTGATGTGGTCCCATAATGAAACATATAATGTCACCGAGAAACCATCTGGGAAAGGTGAGTTGTCTAGGTTTAGGCTTCGCATGGTGTCCCATACCATAAATTCATTTATAATTATTTGGATGAGGTAATTATGCTGATAGGAGAGCACTCAAAAAATAACTAAAAATACGAGCATGACCACTATGGTATCCATCTTATATTTGATGATTATAATCACATAGAATGGTACTGATGTGTGAGTGAACCATGCCACCATTCACATAATAGTTGATGGTGAAGAAATTGTTCTCAAGATTTATGTTCGAATCCTTCCCACGATGTCATTCATTTTGGCATGCATGGAAGGATGTTGAGTTGCGATCTCTTTCCCAGATCCATGTGGCTATTGAAATTTTTAAAAAACACCTATCTTGTTCCAAAAAAATCACATAGAAAAGGTAATTTTGGAAATAAGGGAAACAAATCTGAAATCATCCCAAGATTCTTCTTGTCTCACTTCTTTTTTTTAATCTATTACTTAATTTTTTATAAATACTGATGGAGAGATGGAAGGTTGATATCATAATTAGAAATCAATTAATTAAACTCTTCAACCATTTGGGAAATCTGATACATAGGCTACCCTAAGCTATTTTACCCCATAATCCTTATTATAATTTCATTAGTGATTGGTTTTCTATTTGGATGAATTTTAATTCCACTAATATCCCCTCCATATTCATGTGATTGATGTCCTCAGTTTCTACAAATGAAGTATTTTCATAAAAATGTGAGTGAATTTACACTTTTCAAATTCCCACATTTATAATATATTTGAAATATAATTTTCATTCTTTCATGAGTTTTATTATTTTAATCTCATTTATATACCCTTTTATCTAAAATTTTACCAAAAAACTTGAGAAAAATGAGAGTATCCACTCTCTATTTTTTACATTCATATAAAATTGAATGATATATTCCAAATAAACAAAGTCTCTTGTATTAAATTCGTTTTAGAGACTCCATTTTATTCCACTAAATACCTTATTGGTTATTTGTGGTCTACTTTAAAACTTGTTACATACCATGAAAGGATTTTCAAGTATTCCTATTAGATACAAATAGATCTATATTTTATTTTTATTACGTCCTTGAATTACCACTCTATCATAGATTTATGTTTATAGGAAAATAATACATTTAAAAATATCGATGTAAACATATTCCAATTATGGATTGGATTTTGTATTCATGCATCCTATTATTGATAAGAGTCCACCATTGACAAGATTAATCTTCAAAATTATAAAGATGAAAAATAATTCATGTGGTCTATGAGATAAAAAATTATAAATATATTTTTTAATTAAAATGATCCATCACACTATTATTAGTGTATCAGATGACCTACTAATGGAATGGCTTTGTTATTTCATAAAGGACTAAATGTGGACTTTTTCCGTTTTTCATTTATGTGGTATACATGATTGAAATTGTTTTACATATATATATATATATAATTGTGTAAATATCATATCATTATTTACTATCATCTATCCTATTAAATCCAGTTTCTCTTATGGGCTATCATTTCTTTTATTCTCAAATTTAATTTCCTGTTTTTTTTCTTGGTTCGATCTATTTACTAAAACCAAAATTTGTAGTGTGAGTTTAAAAAAATATATCTAATTATGAAATCCCATAATAATTGAAATACTTTCTATTAGTTTATAAATTTTTTGATCATATTTATTCCCATTAAATTCTACATTCCATCTATGACACCCAATGATTTCATAGTACATTATGCATTCAGAGTAATTATATAACTTGCGCAACACACAACACTGATTTCGAGAGAAGCACAATGTACCAAACTAGCTATTCAAAAGTGGTTATGAATAATATTATCTGACTTTTGAATTTTATATAATCCATAGAATTTTAGAATCCATATTATGTGTTTCTTAGACATAATATAAGAACAAATTTATTTGTTCAGATAAAAGAAGTATTTTTCAAAAATTGAAATTTTACCCCCTTTTAATGGAAAACCCTTTTTAAAACTAATACATGACACTTTTATATATTAAATTTAATGAAATTAATTTATTCCTTTAAATCAGAACATAAAATTTATGTTTGGATAAATTTTTTGCACTTTTCTAAAAACATTCATTTTTTGATGAATAGTGAAAATATGAAATTTTATTTTAAAAGCACTTTTTTAATCGAAATAATTTATAGTGTTAGATAATGAATCTAAATAGTTTGGATGTATAATTATATTATATTCATATTATTTAATACAATGTAAGTAATTATAAGTAATTTTACATTTAAATTCGATATATACACATGTCAATCATTTAATATTTTTTATTTTTTTAAAAACCCACTTTTTTTGACAACGATAATTAATATAAAATTAATTAATTAAACATATATGTTTTGAATTTGGTAAAATAGAATTAATTTTTAAAATCAAAATATAAATATTATCTAAGGATGAATATATTTTATTTTTCTGAAAACTTTCAAATTTTTCTGAATAATGAAAAACACTGCGTTATTGTTTAAAACTGATGATTAATTTAAATAATTTTTTTATTTTATTTCAATTTATTTAAAATAAATATATATATAAAATACCTATAAATTTTTAATGAAATTAATTAGAGTCATTTTATAATAAAATCAGGTTTATAAAACTTTATTGAACGTTTTAACATCTTTTAGCCACCTTCTAGGAAAATTTGAAAATTTGTATCAATGTCATTTACTCCTTTAATGAATTTAATTTCAAAATCCGAGACATAAAACTGACATCAGTATGTAAAATTTTGTTCAATTAGATGATTATAATTGTTGGTGAATAGAATCTTTTGAATTTAATTGACCATGGTTAAAAGTAAATAAGGTAATTAATGATAAAAATGATGTTATAATTATCTAAAAACATGTCATAATTTTATTTGGTAAATTTTTTTCGACCAAAATAAATAATATTAATAAAATATGAACTTTTTTGATCCACATGGATTAGAATAAGGAATTTATTGTTTTATTTAGAGAAGTGTTAAATGTGTAAAAATTATAGTTTTATAACTATTAAATTTTGAATATAGGGTTATACATAATATAAATTTTACTATAAATATTAATATGAAAAATAAAAATATTTTCTACATCATGGTTTTTTATTTATAATTTTTAGAGATTAAATAATAAAATTTATTTATGAAATAATTATGATGTAGTAATTAATTTATCAATGATATACTAAAACATTGATGTTATAAATATAAAAAATAATGTTTATTGAGGCCTTTGATGAAATCAAAAAAATTATTGGTTAAAATTACAGTTTAGAGTGGATTAAATATTTTTTTTATGTGAAAAAGTATTTATGTCATTCCCAAAAACAAAATACCAAATAGTGTCATAATTGACGTAAATGGGTTTTTAAAAATAATAATATGATATTAATTGATATAATAACTCTAAAAATATATGGTTCAGCCAAAGTACATAGATAAGGATATATATATCAATAATTAACCACTAGGGATTCTATTGGATTTTTATAGTATGTTTATTAACAATTTATTATAGTAATAAAAGAGGAAATGGTAATAGTTAAACAATTTAACTAAGAGTTAAATTTAATCGATAGAGATAATTGGTGTCCAATCTTGTTTAAAACCTAATAGATGAGATTATTTCTACAAATACCCACCTTTTCATCGAAATAAATCAATTTGGATCCATTAGAAACAGATAATGATTATATAACAAAAAAATATTTCAACCTTTTCCTAAAGTGACCCTCACCGTTCTTTAAAATGGGTACTTCCACTTCTCTTAAAATCAAACCTCCAAATCCATTTGACTCAGCCAAAAATTGGCCAAATCTCCTCCCAACATCCCTAACTTCAACGTAGAGGAATTCCCTTGATCTTAATGGAATCCTATGGAGCCGGTTTTTTAAAATCCAAAGGAAACACCCAAAGAAGATATAATTATTTTATCAAATCTTTTAATGTTATTTTATTCCTCCACTTTCTCTTTCATTGTTATTTTCATCACAATATAATATCTCCAGTACCTTCTACATATTGGGATTTCATTATAAATATATTATAACCATATTCATTAATCTATCCATCCTATGAATGACAATGTCACCAGGCGTGCCTACGTACGACATACCGTCTCCACACCAAGGTGTGATTTTATATTCAACATGATGACATTTAGATTCATATAATGATGAGTAATATTTATATAAATAATGAAAATAACATCATAATATATCTATACAATTATTATACCATCCAATTACACACATATTAATTACTATGAAAATGATATAGTCGCTCGACTGTACGTATGACATACCGTCTCCATGACGTGAGGAGATTCATTTCCACGTTCTCCATTCAACGATGAATAAAAATATATATATTATTAATGAGAATGTAATATATAAAATAATAATTCTGCTGGAGATATATATACATATATAACTATATATGTACATAGATATAACTTATTCACATACTTTTGTTTAATACAATATGAAAATCAAAATAGAGTGTATGCGTACATTCAGCCTACCGTATCCATTAACAACATTTCAATTTTTTTATATAAATATATTATACAAACTAATATTATAAATATGAATGATATATAAATCAGGTTTTATATTCTGGAAATATTTAATTCATGATCTAAATGATATAATCAAGAATGACAAGTTAAAATACCTACGATAAAAAAGTGATTATTACCTGAAATATTATTTAACATAGAAATAAATATTAAATAGGTAGTATAAAGTCATAAATGAATCATGTATGACATGATAAATATTAATATGGTTCTGTAATAATTTAATAACATACTATGATCATTATACAAGAGGTTAATCATACCTATGACCAAAGGAATGTGAACGGTAAGGGTAAATTTTTCAATCTCATTATTTTTCGAGATTGTTTATGTGTAAATATATTCTAGGAAATATTTATTATCCATCTCCATATTTCATAAAATAAATTTCAAAATGATTCTTATAAGGTACCCTTAATCTTAAACATCAGTTTAAAATTTTTAAATATTTATTCTTCTTAATCGTGAAAAATTAATGTCAATGTTTTCAAAATGGTTTTAAGGATTTATTAATATAGAAATTATTTTTTTAAAATTTTATATCCTTTAAAAAGTTTAAATTTTTATGGGACACTTTGATTCTAAAATATCTTTTAAATGACTTCCTTAATAATTGTGTGATTTTTAAATGATTTTAAAAGAAGGGATATTTCTCTCATAATGTTTTTTTGATCATTTTAAACTAGGTCAACATTATTTACTGGATATTATACATGATTAAGATTTATTTATTATAGTACAATATTCAATATTATATCAAATTATTTATGATATTTTGGACTGTGGATGTGTTATTTTTATACCATTAATCATTTTTAGTTGATGTGTTTACATTTCATATGGGTTTTTAATATGAATGTTTATGTTATGTTTCAACATTTTTATATGAGGAATACAGTGGACTTAGTAAGTGACTGGTGGGGTAATTTTTAGCCCCTCGATTAATCGGTATGTATCATGAGAAAAACTAGTGTCTTTGAGAAGGGACTTGAAAAAAATATTATCTATAGTCTTCACACGAGGCCTTGACAATGTGGTTATGAAATCTCAAATTATGCATTCCTTAATTACGAAATTGGAAAATTGATATTATATGTGATTATTTGATTTTTGCAATATCCATGTGAATAAGTGAATGAAACTATATGATATATCTTCACCATATTCAAATATATGTTTAAATGGATTCTTATTTAGTATTATACATTTCCTTAAATGTGGGTGCTTATTTAATAATATTTCCACTATATTGGTATTCATACTGAGCATTTTATCTCACCCCTTTATGTGTTTTACTTTTCCAAGGATGTGATGAAGTATTTTATGGTTGACCTGTAGTGATAGGCTATGGAATATAAGTGTGTTCAAAGGGGTCAAAATGTTGTCTTTGTTTTTATTTCATGATGTACTCTAAAAATTATGTATGAATCTAGTTCTTCCAAGACTACTAAACTAATCGGTCATTCGGGACATGGTTCATTGTATTATGGAAATGTTATGTAATAATTCACCGAATTTGGGTAAATAGGGTTTAAGAGTTACAGTTGGTATCAGATAAATTTATTAGAAACCGTGGATAGTATATTAATAAAAAATCTTTTTATTGAACATTACCCTAAGATAGACATTGAGGATTAGTATAGAATAACCTCCTAGAATTTTGGTGATGTAGAGATTTTGTGTACTTTCCTTGAAAAAAATCTATTTCTGGATAAGAGTAGGTTGAGGAAGATATTGTATAGATGTACCTAGAAGTGAAAACACCAACAAGGAGTTTTGGGTTTGACCTGGTGTATCTTGGTACACGACAACGCGCATTCATGCACTCTTGGTTAAGACACTCCTAGGAGATATACTTACGATAATTACAATTTTCAATATAATCCATTATAAAGGATTTAGGAGTAAATACATCCTCAACGAAAACATTTTTTTATGATTATAGATTAGAGGAATAATATTTTCTATTTATATTAGGTAATTTAAAAGTGTGGAATTATGCATTGTGAATAAAAAACATACCCAGTGTATGCCATTGTTTAGAAATTGCATCCAGTATAAGGAATGAGAACTCTAGCAATACGCATGTCCCATAGAGTAATAAAGATCATATAATTCATAGACATAAGTCAACATTTTGAATGGAAATATCCTTCCATGTATTCTCATAATATTAGGAAATAATATCATGTATTAATAAGAAGTGTAATGAATTATTTGAGTCATATGTCATTGAAGGGAAGCCATAAAAGAAAACGATGGTAGAGAGAAAGATGGATAAAGGGAAAGAGGGAAAGACAGTTTTTCCATATGTGACAACTATGGAAAGAATCACCTTGGTAAATACATAAAGGGAATGGGAGTTTTTTATAATTGTGGTGAAAAAGGACACCATGTATGATAATTCAAGGGTAAGAGAAAGGATTTAAATGTACAATGCTTCATATACAAGGAGTTGGGACACCAAACAAATCCATGTCCAAATCATCATAGTATGCCCCACATAATGCCATTGGGTAAAAATCAAGTTATGGTACTATCGCCGATGATGAGTAATGACAAGTTTTATTATGTTGTAATTAAAAAATTATTTCATTTTATTTTTGTATCAATAATTTACTCGTTATATGAATTATGGAAGTAAATAAGGATTGTACGACAATACTATTTCATTGAGGATTTGATATTGTATGGTTCTAAGAAAATTTAATCGATAGAAAGTTACAATTTTTGGAAAATATATGGTTAAAGGAAAGATAAACCTTAATATTGTTATAATACCGTGTTATTTATTTTGGAATATGATATTATTGATTTGGATAAATTGTATTCAATATTCTTGACTACTTTGAAACTAATTAATTGTTTATATAATCCATTACTGTTGGAGTTTAAAACATTTTTGGATATAAAGATCACATCCAGTATTCTATAGAGAATAAGGGAGAATGAATGTAATAAATAATGTTTTATGGAAATTTATGGTGTTACCGTGTATTAAAAGGATACATGATAAAGGTATTCAAGTTTTATTATGTGGTACAAAAGATATTCATTTTTTACCTTCCTTATAAATTCCCTACTGTGAGTTTGGAAAAAAGTTTTTTGGATAAGTATACAGGATGGAATGGATTATGTTTTACCTTGGATTCTATTTTCATGGTAATCATTTTTCTTAATATTATTTTTGGATTGTAATAAAAAGGACCATCCAGAGGTCATGCGATAACCCGTCATGTCCGAAAAGGCCATGAGACTTGAACTCGCAATATAAGGGAGACAAATGTTCATCAGTTACCAATCTACTACGTGATTTCCTAGTTTGTATAATATTGTTTTTTAAATATTCTAATAAAAAATTATAAATTTATTATTTTTAGAACACTATACGATTAGGATATATAGAAAAATTTTTATATCTACTATCTTTTAGATTTAAAGATGAGTTTGTGGTAGGAAATTGTTGAAGGATGAAACTCTACCTATCAAGTATATTTTTTCCCTCTTATTCTATGAATAAAATGATTTATAAACATTATTTAATAGATCTTAAAACAAAAAAATGTGTTATCATAATACCTTTTTTGGTTTAACTGGTGATTTTTTAAATCATCAGTGATTGATGGATTTGAGGCCCTCAATATTACACTTGTTTTTGATTGATGACCTCAATCACTCCTTATATATATTTACATTTTTAATCCAATTAGGTGTCAATAATTTCCACTAATGTTCTCTTAATCAAGATCATAATTTGGTGGTGACTTTTTTATTTCTCTTTCCATCTTATTAAAACTAAATTTTATTAAGCAAATTTCTGATTAGGGTTTCACACAAAAATATTTTTCTATTTTTAGCCTTGTATTTTCGATGAACAATTTCAAATTTTTAAGATGTAATTTATTGAAGGATGGGAGAATGTAACACCCAAATATTTCATAGTACGTTATCTCTTCATAGAAATTCAATAACTTGGGCAACACGCAACAACGAGTTCGAGTGAACTACGACTTACCAAACTAGCCGTTCAAAAAATGATTATGAAATATATTTACTGAATTTGGAATTTTATACAATACATATAATTTTAGAATCCATATTATGTGTTTTTAGACATAATATAAAAACAAAATAATTTTTTAGATAAATGAAGTATTTTCCAAAAAATGAAATTTTAACACATTTTAATGGAGAACCCTTTTTAAAACCAATATTTTACACAATCAAATTAAATAATTAATGAAATAAAATAACTTTTTAGAAGTGGGACATAAAAATTTAGTTGGGATAAATTTTTGGTACCTTTCTAATAACTTTCCTGTTTTGAGGTGTAGTGAAAAATAATAAATTATAATTGAAATCAAAATTTATAATAGAAATAATTTATTGAGTAAAATTATTAATTTGAATGGTTTGGAAGTATTATTATATTATATTTTTACCATTTAATATTGTGTACGTCATTATATGTAATTACACAATTAAATATGACATAAACACATGTCAATATTTTAATAGTTTTTTCTTTTTAAAATATCTGCCTTTTGGTTATGACCATGGGAATTAATTTTAAATTAATTAATAAAACATTAATGTGTTAAATTTTTTAAAATTAAATAATTTTTTTAATATAATAATTATCTTACGGTGTATTTTTGGTATATTTCTGAAACATTCAATTTTTGATTAATAGTGAAAAAGTGTGTAATTGTTTAAAACATCCTTTTTATATAATTAATTAATTATTTTAATTTAATTTTTTTTAATTAAAATAGATATATATTATGTATATAAGTTCAATTTAATTCATTAGAGTCATTTTATAATAAAATTAGATGCATAACATTTTATTAAACATTATAACGCCTTTTACCCACTTTTTTTTCACATTTGGACATTTTCATAAAACAAAATTTTACCACTTATGTGAATTGAATATCCCAAAACGGAGAGACACGCTTGACATCAGTAAGTAATTTTTTTTTCAGAAAGATAAAAATATTTTTAGGTGAATAGTATGTTTTGAATTTTATTTACAATGGTTAAAAGTAAATATAATAATTAAAGGTAAAAATAATGTTATGATTACACTAACACATGTCATAATTCTATTGGATAAGTTTTTTTTGACCAAAATCAACCTTAGAAATAAAATATGAACCTCTTTGATCCACTTGTATTAGATTAGGACATTTATTATTATTTAATTTAAAGAAGAGTTAAAAGTTTAAAATTAAATGTTTAATATATAAAGTGATTTTAATATATGTTTATACATAATATATATTTGAATATAAATATTAATTAGAAAGATAAAAATATTTTCTACATAATGGTATTTTATTTATAATTTTTAGATATTCAATAATAAAATTTATTGTTTGACACAATGAGGATGCAGTAATTACATTATTAATGAGAGACTAAAACAATTAATATTATAAATATAACCATAAATTTAAATTGACGATTTTGATGAAATACAATAATTTTCTAGGTTTATATAAAATTTTTGGATTGATTAAATAATTTTTTAAGTAATAATGATTTTCCGACTTTCAAAAAAACGAAATACTGAATAGTTTCAAAATTTACATAAATGAGTTTTTAAAACAAATACAATATTATTAATTGATATAATATTTGTAAAAATCTAAGTATTAGAAAAAGTAATTAGATAAGGTTATATATATCAATTATTATCCACTTGGGGTTCTCTTGGATTTTTATAGTATGTTTATTAACCATTTATTATAATAATACAAGAGGACATGGTAAAAGTTAATCTATTTAACAAAGAGTTAAATCTAAATAATATGGTTAATATGGGGACATAAAATTGTTTAAAGAAATTTTTTGGAAGTATTTAGACCAATAACATCTTATCTTCTAAATAAATCAATTTTGAGACATTATAAATAGAAAATTATTTAATGTGACCCTTAACTCTCTTATTATGGGGAACTTCTCCTTCTCTGAAAGCCACGACACCAAACCATTTGGCTCAAACATCCCCTCACCAAATCTCCTCCAAAATTCCCTTAAATTAATCCGGAGTCATTCCCTTGAGTAGAAAGACAACCTTTGGAGCCATTTTGTCAAATTAAAAGGAAACACCCAAGAAGAGGTAATTATTTTATCACATCATTCAAAGTTCATTTATTCTTCCACATTCTCTTTATTTTTTATTTCCATACCTATAAAATAACTCTAGTAACTTCAACATAATGTGATGTTATTATTAATATTCAATAACCATATATATTATTCTCTCTATCCTATATATGATAATGTCACCATGCATATGTATGTACGACTTACGGTCTCCACGCTATGGTGTAATTTGTTATTAAATACTATGATATTTAGATGTATATAATGATGAGTAATATGTATATAAATAATTAAAATAACATGATAATATCTCTGTACAATTATTATACCATCCAATTCCACAACATAAAATCATTAAGAAAATGATATCGCCGCTCATGTGTATGTACGACTTACCGTCTCCACAACATGATTAGATTCATTTCCACATTCACCATTCATCAATGATTATAATAATATATATAATTAATAAGTATGAAATATATTGATTAATAATTCTGCTAGATATATATATACGTATGTACATACATATATCTTATTCACTTACTTCCATTCAACACGATATAAAAACGGAATCATCGTTTATGTGTATGTACGGTCTACCATCTCCATAAATGTTGTTTTCCATTTCATATATCTATAAATTATAAATAATTTTATTCTATATATATATTATATATAAATTATGTTTTATATTCTAGAAGTATTTAAATCACTATATAAATGATATGATCATGAGTAACAAGTTACAACATGTACGATAAAAAAGAGACTACTACCTGAAATGTTAAATTAACATAGAAATCATTATTAAATGGGATGTATAAAGTCATAAAAGAATCATGTATGATATAATAAATATGTACATTGTTATTTTATAATTTAATAACATACTGTGGTCTTTATATAGGAGGTTACAAATAAATTCTCCCAATGGAAAGTGCAAGGTAAGGGTAAATTCATCAATATCATTGTTATATGAGATTGTTTATCTGTAAGTATTTTATTTGAAATATTAATTATCCATGTCCATGATTCATAAAATACATTTAAAAATTATTCTTTTAAGTTACTATTTAACTAAAACAATAATTTAAATGTATTTGATATATATTCTTCTAAATATTTTTCATTAATGTCCATGTTTTTAAAATGGTTTTATTGATTTTATTTATATAGACATGATTGTTTTAAAATGTAAATTATTTTAAAAATATTAAATTGGTATGGGACACATTGATTCAAATATCCCATTGAAATGACTTCCTTTATAAATTTATGAATTTAAATGATTTCACATAAAGGGTTATTTCTCTCAAAACGTTTTTCTAATGATTTGCAACTATGTCAACATTTTTTACCGAATATTATTCTTTATTAAGATCGATTTGTTATAATTCAATCATCCATATTGTATCGAATGAGTTATGATATGTCAGACTGTGGATGTGCTATTTTTATACCCTCCATGGATTATGATTGAAGTATTCACATTTTGTATTCGAGTTTTTGTATGAATGTTTATGTTTTGTTTCAAAATTTTCATATGAAAATGGTAGTGGACTTAGTAAGTGATGGGTGGGGCCTGCTATAGCCCCTCGATGCATTGGTACATCTCACGAGACAAACTAGTGTCTTGGTACAAGGACTTGACAAAAATAATATTTTTACTCTCAAAATGAGGCCTTGACTATGTGATTATGATGTCTATCATTATGAATTAAATAATTATGAAATTAAATATTTGATATTACATGTGATTATTCAACTAGTAGAATATTCAAGTAAATAATTAATTGGAATTATTTGATTTATCATTATCGTATTATTCTGATATTTATTTTTAAAAGGCTTTTTTTTAAGTATTATACATTTATTAAATTTTTATGCTTATTTAAGAAAATTTATGTAATATTGTTATCCTTACTAAAGTTCTGAGCTCACCCATTTTTATGAATTATTTATCCCAGGATATGAAGATGTATTTTATGGTTGACCCGTAGGGATAATATAAGGAATATATGTGTTTTCAAAGGGGACAAATTTTTTTAATTTTTTTTTCATTATGTAATTTAAAACTTATGTATGTATCTAGTAATTCCATAGCTAATAATATGATCTATCTTATAGGACATAATTATTTGTATCATGCCAATGTTGTGTAATAATACACTAACATTTGGTAACTAGGTTTGGGGAGTTACACCATACATATCACATTCTTGATAGTTTAATTTAGGATATATATTTATATTATATATATCATAATCCCAAAAATTGTTAATTCATAAATTGATATATTAGATGTTTTCTAACCACAACATCCACAAATATATAAAATTTTTTGATAAATATTCAACAATGATTAAAATAATATATAAATCTAAATAGAATTTATATAACATATTTAGAGAATATAAATAAGAGAAATTTATATGTAAAAATTTCATAAATTCATGAAATTATTATTCACATAGTGTATCATTACTTACTTTTCATATTTCATATATATATTTATATTTTGATGATATTGGAAAATAAAAAGGGTAAGCATAGAATCATTATAAGAATCTATAAGTGAGATAACATTCATTTATCATAAGTGAGAATATGATCAACACGTTGGAAGGAGAATATAAATATCATACAAAAATACATAAATTTAAAATCCTCAATCATGGAATACATCATTAGAGTCATTAACTTCTACGTAGTGGTTTAACCACCCATGTACTCTCTTAATAATATGATAAACACCCATGTAAAATTTGATTTCATGTTTTATTGAACATTTCCCATTGTATTAAAGTGATATACCAATACAATCAATCAAAAAAAATAAAATATTCTCATTTTGGAAGAAATGACATGAATGATTTCACAAATCCATAAATCATAATTATATTATGGATAAATAAGAGTGTCATGTGGATTTACATAATATATCATCATAATAAATACATAAAAAGACGATAGATGGTATCATTACTGTATATCCCTATTGATTTTAATTATTATTAGAGGATGTTGAATTAGTTAAAAAATTATAAATTAATTTTAAATATACATTGATAATAAGAAGAAGTCACAATTATTTTGTTCAAGAACCAGTTTGAATACCCTCATACCTTGAGAACCAGTCTGAGTATAACATAGGTTGAAGGGTATTCCGGATCCCAACTGGTCGGTGACTAACACCAGTAATCATAAATACAAAAATTGGGATTGATTTTTCTACAAATAAAATTTTAATGGATAAAGAATTTAGTTTTAATACAATAAGAATTGATATGTATAGATGTATTGGAATTCATAATGGAGTAAACACACCAATGTAACAGAAAAATTAGACAAAGCCCATTTCATAGTAGTCATCACTCTCTATGAAAATTGATCAATAACTACAACCACCTCTCATGGGATCTTAATCCATAGTCTAACCTGGATGGAGATAATATACAAAAACATAAAGGCACTTATTGGGAGTGAGATAAAATCACAACATGGTCTCACAAAAGATTCCATGAAAATATTTCAAAAATAATTAAAAATATAAATATTTCATTTTAAATTAAACAAATATAATATTTCAAAATAATAATTAAAACAAATCCTGAATTACATTTAAATGTATGGGATTTTTATAAATAAATTTCTTAATAAACACATTATATAAAATAGATTCTATAAATTCATATGGCATAAGTGATATAGCTTTCAAACAATGGAATTTATATCAAATAAAAAAATTCATCTTCCAAGAGGTATGACAGTTTTGAGAAATGTGATTCTCGTTCACTCGAATAGTTATTATGTAAATATGTGCAAACACGTACTTCAGAAATTGATCAAATGGGATCCCATTACCAACACATTAAGAATATGATATACTGCATATGTATTGTTAGTGTTTTAAATCTCCAAGAGAGTGTTATCCAAAATAACTCACCACCTTCCTAGTATTTTATGTTCTCTAACAACATCTCAATAATGAAAAAATATTTTCAAAACTATTAAAAATAAAATTCCACCCATTTTATCAATTTCATGTTCGAAAATCCATTTGAAATTAAAATGGGTTTTTAATCAAGTCATGCCTTTTCTAGTATAAAAAGTAGGTTTATATAAAAAATCATCTATCCATTTTTATAAAATATTAATTTCAAATAAATTTTATTATTCAAATTCCATACCTAATTTCCATATTTTAATTTTCCCAATTTTCAATACAATTTCACAGCACAACTGAATTCTATGGAATTAGGGGATTTTGAATAATGTTCATGTAAAATCCAATTAAAATACTCAATTAATTTTAATTGTTTTTCTAATAAAAAATTTGAATGAAATAATAATTATATTAGAGAATTTAATTTAAATTAATAAATTTATTCTTAATAAAACTATAAAGCATAATTTAACAACCTACCATGGGATCATGAGATATTAAAACACAAATCCCTACCCGTGATACTATAACAAATAATGTTAAAAATTATGATCTATGAATCAATTAAATATTCAAGATATAAAAATGGGGATTAGATCCAACAAAAAATGAAGGTCTGAATATCCCCCTTGGAGGGAGATCAAAGAATGTGGGAGATAGTGAATGGGAAGAAAAACATATTTATAATGAGATCGAACATCGTTTTTTCTAGATTTTATTCAGTATTATAGTGGTTTAAAGGTCCAAAATCAACTCTGGTTATCCTCCAAGGAAGATAAAATTGAATTCGGGTCATACATGCCTATCAAGCCCTTCAACTAAATGTTTTAAGATTTTAAAAAACTCGGGAATAATTTAATCTCATACATATCGTTCCCTATATATTGAAGAATGGTTAGACCAACCATAGACCACTTTTTTCAAAGGATCACTATTTCATCTAAGAGTGTCCATGGTTTCCCAAAATTTACTGTATCCATGTAAAAAATCATTGTATTTGTTGGAATAATTTCCACTGAGAGGGTTCGTGGTTTTGAAAACCATTCACCAAACATTGATAGCCCAAAAACATCAAAATTTTTATATTCCAACATGAAAATATCTAAGAATATAATCATTAAAAAAACATGGTTATGGAATACCTTAAAATATTAATAAGATATTATAATCTCCCCACCATGGAAACATTTTATCCCTGAATAAATAGTTATGATGATTCCATGTAAAATAGATGTAGTCATCACTTTATCATCAGGGCCTCTCTCTCCCGCGTCACATAAGAATTTGAATTGTAGTTCATGGAACAAGAAATAATTGTATTGTCTTCCCATGACATTATTTGGAATCAAAATAAACTATCCTAACCAGATGTAAATTCAATGAAAAATCAGTTTCAACATCATTTTCACCCTAGATCAGAATAATAGATAGTATATAAAGATACATCCATAGCTAGGATATATGGAAATTTTTATGTATCAACCTCAACCATAGTGTATGTACTAAAAGTAAATCCAATTTAAAAACCATATAAAGACAACAAAATGTCCCACATAAGGAGGTGAAATATTCCCTTTCCTCCCAAGTTATTGATAACCTAAATGATCTCAATAAATCAAGATCAATTGGAAACTAAATGAAAATTCCAATGATCTATGATAACGATATGCATGAGACTTATACGAGAGATGTTCCATCAATATTATAAAAAAAATCTATTTTGAATTTTATGTCATGTATTGTACGAAGAGAAGTTCAACCATGAAACATCTACAAGTATCTGATCAACACAACACAGATTTACATAGCTATCCATTCAAGGCCTTAATAGAAGACATTTTTATAGAATACTATTAACAATTGTTTTAATAGTAATCAACTAGCCCCATTTATTCATCCCAATACCCAAAAATATTCATGGATCAGTCATGTAGTATATTTCAAAGAATAAATATAAATCATTCATACTAAAAATCAAACTTTGGATGGTATGAAATGCTCAGAAAACACTGAGATACAAGTTCATCTTGAATTCCTATAAAAAATTATAACTATAATAAAAATCACATCCGAAACTATAGAATATGTATGTTAGTGAAAATGGAAGTTTTCATACACATCGATATTTCAAAATTTATCAACAATTTTTGTATCCTAACTAGTTATTAAGAGAGAAAATTTTGTTTGTTGATCTATCAAAACCCATATCACATTATTCTCTCCAACAACACACTACAACCCTACCAAAAGAACCATATAGAAAATATACCACTTCCATGTTGTAACTGTATGTGGAGGAAGATAACATGAAGGTCTCTTGGACTTTTCCTGGAAGTTTTGAACTTATTACACTAAGATATCAACTATGTAATCCCCCATCTCATACTGAGACACCAAAATCATTCCTTCATAGAATATAAAATATTCATGGTTTTAAGTATCATGGCTCATTTGGTGTTATGGATATCACCCATAATATATTTCATGGTTTTAAAATCCCAAGTACATATAAAATAATAATTTATAAAATATATTAATATTAAATAATTATTTGCAATTTAATAGAGACAAATTTCTCAATAACATATATGATAAATCATGATTTTTGGTTAAAAAATATGTTTTCAAAAAAAATTACCCCTTTTGATGGAGAAGACATTTTAAATATATTTTTTGAAATATTTATTTGATATTATAGAAAACATTAAATTATTCTTTTGAATCAATACATAAATTTTTTTGTTTTATTTTTTTAATTTTTTGATAAATATAGTATTTTAATTAAAAGTAATAAATAATGTTTTTTTAATTCAAAACATCTTTTTCATCTAATTTATTTATATTTTTTTAAATTTCATTTTAATATGTTTTATAGTATATTTTTATTATGTTTTTATAATTTAATACAATTATTTTCAGTAGAATTATTCTGAAATTGAAAATATATATAAAAAACATTTTAATATTTTGAGCATTTTACTTAAAAAACTCGAATTTTAGTTTTGTCTTCAGAATTAATATTAAAACTAATTTTACCAATTTTGTAAATTAAATTAGGTGTAATGGACTATATATTTGGAATGTAATGTTTCAAATTAGTTATTAATTATAATTTAATTTTTCAGATAAAAATATGTTTCCTTGGTAGAAAAATTATTTACTGTACTAAAAGTAAAATTCTGACGCGTGATAATTTTAAATGTCAAAGTATTAAAATACAAAAAAACACATGTTTTAAATGGTTTTTGAGGAAATTATAGACCCATAATAGATTATAATACATTAATTACAAATCAATTCAATGCAACTTAATTCCACCATTATATGGTTTTCTTTTTATATAAAATAATCGATAAATTAATCTCCTGAACTCATATCTTCTCATGTATAAATAACAAACCCAGCCTTCCATTTTCAACCCATAATCCACCTAGAACATCAATTATCTTACCAAACCTATCCTTCTCACAATAATGAAATCCAAGTACTAGTAGAATCACCAAAATACCAAATCCAAGGTCTTCAAGAGTCATTCAAGGAGGGGATGTTGAAGGCATAATTTTCTCAATGTACCTATCTTAATTTCTTTTCTTTTTAATATTATTCCTATTATACATCATCAAAATATGCATTATTAATCTAAAAAAATTATATAATATATATTTATGTTTCTAATATTATATATAATGTCCACTTCATTTATTATGTCCACTTATTGAATGAATCGAATGTGTTTTCCATGTTATGTTGGTTACTCGCCTCTGTGAATAATTTTTATGTTCTTTTTATATTACCGCCTTCATGTCTAGACATAAAACAAATTATGGAAAAAATAATATTATATGTATATTTTATTTTATTAAATATTACATAAATTTTATATTAATAATACATTCATTCTTTCAATATTGTGGTTATATGTTAACATCAGTTGGGGAAGATTAGACTATCGCCTCCTCAAAATGATGTGATTCATTCAAAAATAACATGGAATGTATTAATTATTGTTCTAGTAAAAATATATTCTATAAAAAAATTATTAATTATATTTAAATGAAATTATATATATACATATATACGTGAATTTAATTTAATTTTTTATCACTAAATATGTTAGGAAATACAAAAATAACTATCAGGCCTACGTACGACCTACCATCTCCATGAATGGTGTTTTTAGTTTATCAAAATTGACATTAATTAATAATTATATAATGAATATATGAAATATTTATATCATGTTTTATATTATGGATATTTTGGAATTATGACCACATGGACTATTAGTATCATACCACGTTCATTATTTATTCAAGGACGAAATATCGAAAAAAACATCCGATATGAAAATAACTAATTTTTTATTTGTTATAACATGGTAATAAGTGATATAAAAGGAAAAAAAACATGATGAATGTTAAAAATCAAAAATAAATTATGCTATCATTATAATTAAGGATGTTAAATAACACATCTGATGAATCATACTCGAGGTATGGGAACTTCTTAACAGAATTTCAATTTTTTGGGTTTAACTATTACTTCATGATTATGTCATTCTATGATTAGTTATGAGATTCATTTTGGAAATATTATATTGTATTTATACCTATAATATCTGGATTTATAGTGAAAACGTATAATCAGTCTTTTTTTAACAATATGATCTTTTTAAGGGATTTTATATCAACCTCCATTTATTGTAAAATTTCTAGATAATATGCACCATTATTATTTTATAAAGTGTATATAAAACCACTATGAAATTGCATATCCATATTTTATCAACAATAGTTTTATTTATTGTTTTGATAACTTTTTTATTTCATGGATATTTTTATTTAAATGTTCAACGTGGTATGAGACACCTTGAATGATTAAATATTTAATTATCAAATATTATTCTTTAGGTTATTAATTAACAAATTTTCATATGGATATAAATAAATTTTAAAGAAAATTTTGTATATTTTTTTTATTTAATTTAGGTTTTTCGATATGAATCTCTCTACATGTTTAATATGGAACGTTTTGGTAAAAAAGGCATTTTATTTTTAATGTATATAGGGAAAATACTTCTCTCCCCCAATAAATATTATTTGATATTGGGATCCCTATACTCGAAAAAATATTTATAAAATAATTTTAATTCACTTATTTCATTTTGTTTATATTTTAGTATTGAAAATGGTTTCAAAATTATATTGACCCTTTTAATATCTTTAAATGATTTGTTTTCATTGAAAATGGGATTTTATGAGTTAAAGGTTGATAATTGAAATCATTAATGCATATGTTATGATTATTTAGTGGGACATGGATAATTGATATGTGGTTATGTGAAAAAATATAGTTGGTTAAGTGATAAGCTAATGATGGTTAGTATTGTGATAAACCATGGATGAGTGGTTACATTATAGCTCCAATGCATTGTATGTAAAAGTTGTCTGTATGGCTATTACATTTGTAAGAGTGATATGTCTTGAAGTTTACTGTATGGTTATTCTATATATGTATGATTATGTATGATGCTACCTTTATTTGAAATATTTTATTTTTGATGGTTTTATTATAATCATTTAATAAAAAATGGTAATTAATGATCTTATATTCATTGAATATTATTTATAACTTCCTAAAGGTGAAAGGTATTACATTATGATAAGTATTCATGGTTTGTCTGTATTTGAAAGGATCAACGTTTTCCTTCTTTGTTTATCCCTTACTATGATTTTTATACTCATCCCAGGTTTTAATATTTTTTTACACTATTTAACATAGGATAAATACATGTATGAAATCAAGGGAAAATTTTTGTTGTTTAAACATGAAAAGAAAGAATCGATATTCTAAAAATATTTTGTTTCATAAATATTGATAGTAAGTAGATGTGCCTACATTATAATATTTAAGATTTTATGTATGAGTTATTGACTAATTATCTAAATTGATATACCTAAAAAGATCCTCAATGGGAAATAATGTAATTTTTTTACTTGACTCAATAATAAGTAATGTTTAAGGATGGGGCCTCATATTTGGAATTAGATGTTAGTTTAGATTACTTTATATGTTATATTAATTTTAATAACTTTCCATTTGAAGTGTTTACCTTATGGTCAAATTTAAATAATATAACATTTGACGATTACCATGTAATTGGTCTAAGATATGCTTCTTCATAATGGTTTTCACCAAAGTAAATATGGATGTTATGCTTGTAAGTAATACAATGGAGAAAAAATATACAAATCATCATCCCGAGATGGTCCTAATTGGACCTGAACATATTTTTACAGTGATTAATAAGATAAATCAGGTGATAAATAGTGGTTGTTTTTATGCAAGAGATCGGTTAGATCAACCGCAAGGGAAAATGTTGGTTTTGGATCATTTCATGATCCAATTTACCCCATAATTTAGAGGATCATATGACCATGTACATTATTATGGTTGGATTAAAGAACTATAAAATATTTTTGATGTAATGGGGTGTTTATACAATAATAATTTCAATCTTTTTGTTTATCATTATTAACGTGAAGCAGATCATTGCTCGTAAATGGTTAAAAATATCAGAGGAAGTTAAGACATTGATTCAATGGAATGAGATTAATTTTATAATATCATTATTAAAGGACATTTTCCTATGGTTTTTATAAATTTTATGGAAAAATATTTCATCAAATTAAGAAAAAAGTATGTTGCTTTTGTGGTTGTATATGACTAAAATTTCACCCATATGTCAAGGTACATCCCCAATTTTATCTTGTATATTAATAGAGAAATAAAATGGTTTTACTCAATATTAAACATGAAATATCAAAGGGAATTACCTTCTCATGAGTTCAAAAGATATGAGAAACATTTCTAATCTATTAAGAAGGTATTAATAGAGTTTTTATGGATATTTTTTTCCATGAGAGAAATAAAACGAGGCGATCCATTTGGAAAGTAATGGGAATTAATTCATAAATTTTTTGAGTGATTCTATTTCCTACAAATCATATTGATTTTACCATAGATAAACTGATAAAACTTTGCAGCATGGATTGGATTTCATTTTATCATTATAAAATTTATTGAAATAAAAATGTTGATTTATTCAAAGTATTCATTCCTTCGAAGACATACCCAAAAACATAGATATTTATTGAAGATTGTGGTGAATGATATCTCATTCATGTTTTCGTGAAAAATAATGACATAATATTTATTAGTGACATTATATAATTGAATTAATTTACAATCATGTTTTCTGATGAATTTCCTCACAATGTTCCCTATAGAGATATTGAATTTACAGCTAATTTAGGGTCGGATGTTAAAACTATTTCTAATCCCCATTTCATATTTCTCAATTAGAACTGATGGAATTTAAAAAATAGTTGTAAGAATAATTTTTTAAATGATTAATTAAAACTATAAATTCACTATGAGGATCTATTATATAATTCTTGAAAAGGATGTTTCATTCCACAGGTCTTTGAATTGATTTTGAATCATTGAATAATATAAATATCATGAAAATGTATGCTTTTAATCATATTAAATATTTTCTTGATCAGCACTATGGGTCATTTTTTGAAGATTATTTTGAGGTCTGGGTACTATAAGATGAAAATGAAGGATAATGAAATTCCCAAGACAATGTTGCAAATGACAAATGGGAAATATGATTTTGTTTTTATTCACTTTATGTTATTTAATTCACCTGTTGTATTTATGAATCTCATGAGTAGAGTATTTTATTTGTTTTTTGATTAGTTTTTGTTAGTGTTTATAGATGATATTGTGGTATATATTAATTTATCGAAAGAACATGAATTTCAAATAAGTATAATTTGGATAACCCTAAATGAAAATAAATTATATGGATATTTATGTGTGATTAATTTTTTGTTTCAATAAATTCTAGTCATTGGTCCAATAGTTTCTACAGATTTAATAATTGTTGACCCTTTTAAAAAAGGTAGGTAATGTGTAGACCAAAACTAAAAGTATCACAAAGATTCATAGTTTTCATTAATTTTCTTCTTATTACAGAAGGATTCTTAAAATATTTTCTCGATTATCTAGACCACTAACTATGTTAACATATAAGATATTTAATATCATCTAGATAAAATAATGTAAATATTATTTTCAAGAACTGAAATGAAGATATATAAATGCTTGAGTTTTGGCTTTACCTTTCAGGATTGTGGAATTTTTTAACTATATTAATACATAATTGAAATTACTTGGTTGTGTCCTAATGAATAATGATATGTTAATTTCTTTTGTTTAATAAGATTTTAAACCTCGGGATTTAAATTTGTTTACACATGATTTTGAATTTCTAGCTATTTTTTTACATAAAAAATTTAGAGGAATCATTGGTATGGCTCAAAGTGTGAACAATATAATCAATAGATAAGTTTGATTTATATGTTCATGGTGAAAAAAATGAACATGAGATTGATGATATTATTGGAGTTAATTAGTCATTATGATTTTACAATTCGTTAACATCTAGTAAAAGAAAATAATGTTGTTGATGCTTTGAGTCAAAAAATTAATTCAATATTAACCATGATATGTTTGGAATGTGGTCATTTGGTTAATTATTGGATGAATTTTGTCTTTGAAGTTGATGGTTAAATAAATTCCTATGTTTTTATAGGTGTCAATGAAATCATCTCTATCAAAATGAATTAAGAATGCGTACATGGAAGATAGTGATTTGTATAAAAAGTTAGAATTGTTTTGTAAGGGTATGTTACCAACATTTAACTATTTTTGAGATTGTGTTTTGAGATTTTTGATGAGATTATGTGTTCCCTGTGATTAATATTTGAATAAATAGTTATCAATTGTAGCTCATTGTTCTCTATTTCTAGTTCTCCTAGGTATCACTAAAATGTAGAGAGATATTTAGGAGTATAACTGGGGGGATGGAATGAAAAGATACATTTTTATATTACCACAAGTTATTAACATTTAAACAGGTTAAAGAATTGTTGCAGTTACCAATTGGGATTTTCATCATTTTTGATTGACAGAGTGGAAATGGGAAAATATATCCTCATATTTCATAGTGATATTAAAATGGATTTCATGAAGTGACAATGTGATTTGGGTTATTGTTGATTGAATGACTAAATATTATCATTTTCTTCTTATTTGAGATACCCTTTCTCTGGATTAAAATTCTAAATTTTATATTAACAGGATAATCATGTTTCATAGTGATTCCTTCTTCTTTGTATCTAATTGTGATCTAATGATCACTTCTAACTTTTGGAAAGACCATAAAAATTCATTAAGAACTAAATTAAATTTCTGTAAAACTTTTCATCAATATTCCTATGGGAATTTAGGATAACCAATTTAGACCATTCATGATATGCTATGTGATTATTCAATGTAATAATAAGGAATTTGGTATCAATATATTTCATTGGTTGAGTTTTGTTATAATAACAGTTTTCATTCCACTACAAAGATGAGACCATTTAAGTCATTATATAGAAAGTGGTGTCGAACTCCAACTTTCGGGAATGAAGTCGATGAATGGGTGTTCATGGGACCATATTTGGTAGAGAAAATTATAGATAATGTTTAACTAATTAAATGAAATTTGAGGAAAATACATAGTTAGCAGAAATGTTACATGGATAATTTAAGGATGGAAATTTCATTCGTGGAATGTTATCATGTTTTTATAAAAGCTTCACCTTTGAAAAGTTTGATGTGTTTTGGTAAGAATCATAATCTAAGTCCATTTTTCATTGGACCTTATAAAATCCTAGGGAAATTTTGATCATATTTATACTAAATGTATTTACATACAATTATATCCAAGGTACAAAATTATTTTCATGTTACAATGTTATGAAATTATATTCCATATCCATCAAATTCTCTGAGTTTATAAGTAGTTTAGTTTGAAGAGAATCCCCATCAGGATGGATAAGAAGTCCAAATTATTAACCATAAAGAGAAAGTGTTGTGGAATAAGGTGACTCAAAAGGATACGGTTTTTTAAAAAAATGATATGATTTAACAGGAAACATGGGAGTTTGAAAATGCTATGAGAGATAAATACCCTCATTTATTTAATAATTGAGTAAAAATTGTGACGTCACAATTTAAAATATAGGTGAAGGATTTAACATCCTGGATATTTATATAATATAAAATTTTCAATTATAATAATATTTATGAATTAGATATAATTTTATTGTTACAATATGTTCTACAACATATACAATAAATATAGATTTATGGTAAAAAATATTCTTTTTCTAAATTACAGTTTTACAGCCTTTTGATGGAGACCCCATTTTAAATATAAATTTGACACTTTTATAAGATATTTATAGCAATATACACTTATTATTTGGATGTGGGACATTAGATTAATTTTTGGAACTTTTCTAATAAAATTTTTATTTTTGTGAATAGTGATAAATACTGCGTTTTAATTCAAAACTTATTTTTTGTCTAATTTATTTATATGGATAAAAAATACATTTAATAAGTTTTAAATTATTTTTAGATTATTTTTTGAAATATTAATAAAATTTTAGTCATTGATATTAATTTTAAATATATATTAGATATTGAATCATTTCAATCATTATAACGTTTCACTTTTAAAACATGTTTTTTATTTCTCTCAGTGGAATTATTTTAAAATAGATTTTTGAGAATTATTTAAATTAAATTCATTAAAATGGATTCCATATTTAGAATCAAAAGGTATAAATTAAATATTAAGGGAAGTTTCAATTAATTTGTTATAAAAAAAGTACCGTAGTAAATGTAAATTTTTTACAAATGTTAAAATTATTAGAAAAAATATTAATATACCTAAAAAAACATTTTAATGGTGTTAGAGAATTTTATATACACATTCATTATTATACATAATTAATTAATAGATAATGTCATTTTATTTTATTCCAAATCTAAATGATTATATTTTAAAATAAATAATCAATTAAATAATATCATAATCACACCTCTCATTTAGTATAAATAAACAAAATGACATCTCATTTTCAACCCACAATGATTTTTATGCCACATAAATGTCCTAATTTTCAGTTGATTTTCAATTTTATTTTTGGTCTTTCTTCTTCCCTTGGGGTGCGTTTTAATTTTTTATGAAAATGTAAAAATTTTAGGAAAACAGGCTGATGCACACGGTTGGTGCATAGTTTATAGTAATCGTGCACCCACCCAAGAAACTATGTGGAGAAGTAAAAACAAAACACATGGCCCTAAAAAATATGTGTTTCTCGGCCCAGGTAACTATGTGGAGGTCTCTATTGGGATATAATGGTATTCACGTTTATCACAGGATTTCCCAAACCGTGTGAACTAACCATGACTATTTGCCAACCCATTAAAATTTCTATATGCACTTAGCTTAAACCCTCCAAATCCCCCATTTATATCCTCCTATGGTCTTCATAACCCTATTTGACCACACCCTCATTCTAACTCCCTTGGAGTACAATTTTAGTGGCATATTTGGTGTGATTCCACCTTAATTCTTTATATAAGTACCTCCTCTCAATTATTCCTTCTCTATTATCATGGTTCACTCAGTTCTTTTTGTAGATTAATGTTGTCTAGAAATAGGGTTATGATTTTCGTGTTGAATCTGGAACCTTGGGGATAGATCTTTTTATTTACAGATAGGCCATTCTTTGTTGCGGTGCAATTGAGGTGTGGTGTCAGTTTCGCCCCGAATTTTGCAGATTTCTACACCGAAGGTAGGTGATTCCATGATTAAACATTGTTTGATAAATTTATATGAATTTCATGTTTTCTTTAGAAATTTTAATGAGTAATAAGTATGTTAAAAATTATTTTTAATGCAATTTTATATTCAAATTATTTTTAAATAGATATTTCATGTTAAAATGGTGTTTTCCTAATGTTTCCCCTTTTTTGTTCTTCTTAAATGTTTTTAGAAATTTTTAAATGTTGTGTTAGATTGTGTTCATAATGGGGATAATGTATTGAATTGGTTTTGGTGTGAGTTTGGTTTTTAAAGATGGTTTGGGGTAAAAATTGTGGATTTATGGTGTGCAGTGACTTCTTTTTCATGTGTTTGTGAAAGTGGTGTTTCTTGAGGGATGTATAACTTGGTTGATCACTCTAAGGGAGGAATAGGTATTTAGGAGGGATGTGTAAGACACGTGTGCTAGTGATACAGAAGAGGATATGCTCTGATTTCACTTAGAGGGATATTACAGTGAAAACACTAAATAAAGATTGATGATTATTTGAGACATCAAGAATATTGGATGCTTCTCCTATGTAGTGGATCATGCATGAGAATGGTTTTTTGGGAAGTTCAAATTCCACTTTGCACCAAGATGTGCAGGTCTATGGGCCCCATAACTAGCTAGTACCCACAATGCCTCTCCCATATTTGGTTCTCTTTGATTATTTGTGTTCATCATACCATATGAGGATGCATTTGAGGTTACATCAAAGGTGATCATCTTTTAATTAAAAATTTAATTCATTGAAAAGTGGTTTTCATTAAACACATTATCCTTTAAATTGTGATAAAATTTCTTTTCTTTTATTAAATTTGAATTCATAGTTTTCCATTGAATTTTTGTGCATTGAATCCTTTTTGTTGGAATCTTACTAAGATATAGCTCAAACCCTACTTACACCCTTAGGTGTATGTAGACATGGTAATGTTTGATACAAGTAAGGATAAAACTTTTGATGATAGTTGTTCAAGATGCTTATGATACTCTTGATGAGGTTTTATGGTGATGTTTAGTGGGATATGATCCCCTTGCCTTGTGGTGGTTTTTGGAAATGATTTTTGGTTTTTTTGTAATAGATCTCTTTAGTTTTGTATAAAAATGTAGACATAAATATGAAAACTTTTAATGGATTATTTGGTTTGGTTTTTCCTTGTTTGGTTAATTTTATATTTTTGTAGGTGAATATTTCCCACTTTTTGTATTGATACTCAGGCACTTATTCCACCTCGTGTGGATTTAGAACACCCTTCGAACCTTTCTAGGAACAGGGTTGGGTTCCAGGTCATATGGCCACTAGGATTGAATCATGAATAATTGTATTAGAATAAGGTTTAGCACTTTGGGTCATATCATTTTCGATTATTTTGTATAGAAAAGAGCTATGCCAGTTATGACTATATGTTATGGTTGCGAGTAGGGTTCCTAGATAGCACACCTTGTGAATGAACTCATGTCACCATGGGATATTGGTTTGGCTTATCCTCTAGGAAAGATGTTAAGGTTGCAGGATATTAATGTAAACTGTGTGAGGGTGAAGAGGTCTAGTCGTCGTTTTTATTTGGTATGTTTTATTTATTAGGATTATGTGTATTGTTGAATTTTTTCAGATTTTTTGTATCATATATTTTCCCAAGTGACAGTTTCTTTTTATTGCAACATGCATCCCTATAATGTTCCACTAAATCTGGAGGGAGAATCCAATGAGAGTCCTCCCCCACCACTTCATTAGGGGATGTTAGATGATAGGGTTTATGCTGTCAGGCTCTATGATATTGAGCATGTCATGAACCTTCTCTAATTATGAATGTTGAGCTTGATTCTTAGAAGGATAAATGATATATATTCTTGAAGAATAAAATTAATTCATTCCACTATATTTTTAAAATTCAAGAAGCAAGGGAATGGAATGTGTAGATAGGTAACATGTTCAGGTTTCTAGACAATCTTGAAGAGGTGGTGGTTATGTGTCCCATTTTTCCGCATGACGGTCCGAGTCAATTTTTGTGGGACCTAGTGATTGAAGATGTGAAGCATGAATAGATGAGATGGAAAGACTTCATGGTGGTATTTAATGACCAACTCTACCTTTAGGTTAGGGAATATGCAAGGTCCATGTATTTCATGGATCATGTCAATGGTAAAGTTAGTGATAGAGTATGTGAACCATTTTGATGATCTAGTTCGTTATTCCCATGAAATATTATCCAATGATCAGATGAAGGATCAATGGTTTGAGAAAGGTTTTTGGTGAGAGATCTATTCACAAGGCTTATTTTTTAAAATTAATAATTATTCTGATGAGGTTTATTGAGATTTTATAGTGTAAATTTACCTTAGAGGTAGGTGGAGTTTCTTTAGATTTATATTAATGATGGGAAGTGGTAGTTCATATGAAATAAAGACTATATAGGAGGAACAAGGGAATAAGGGAGTAGGAATTTCAGGAAATCCTTACAGAACCCCATTCTAGATGGCATATAATGTTGGGTCCATCAAGAGCCACCAATTATGGAAAACAGGACACACTCTCTATGCTTGTACATCTCCTCCAATAACATTCCATAAGTGTGGATCATTGGGATACTTGAAGTGATTCTGCAGAGCTGCATGTTCTTATTTTGGAGGTTCATAATTAGTGACATCCAAAGGAATGACTACTTGTAAGAACTGTCCAAGATTGTGGGGTATCAGTTTGAGGGTGGAGGTGATATGACCGGATTATCATTTGGTTAACGTCAACTCAGAGTAGATCCACATGATAGTGGTCAGGTTTATACTCAAATTGAAAAGAGGCATCAACATTATATGAAGCAGGAACCAGTGAGACTGGTTGTAGGGACGACAATAGTTCGAGGTTCCATTTGAATTGAGACCTCTTTAGCTACGGTTCTATTCAATATTTTTCATTTATGTATTTTATATATTCATGTCTATTGAACAAATTGAATTTTCCAACTGAGATCATATGTTTTGTGATGTAGTTGGTGATAATATTCAGAAAGAAGAAGGTGAAGGGCCTCAGGTTCCCTTCATGTGAAATTTTCATGTTAAGGATTGATATAAAATGAGATTTATTTGTTCTGGATATGGATTGGTTTTTTGTGATCCTTGTAATGGACTAGATAGAGCATTTCCTAGATCATGTTGATTATTTTCCATGGTTAGTTAGTTTTATGGAACCTGATCGAAGTGGTATGGTTTTCCTCAGAGAATGGGATCTTCATTCAGGTCAATCCAGACCTCCACTCATAGAGTTGTTTAATATTTCTTTTCAATTATCATCACTCAAGTTAGAGGATAATGGTTTTTCTCTGGAGTTTTGATTACCTTATGTGGTGGATGAGGTCCCAGAGGTATTTCTTTCTTATTTTCAGATTTCCCCAAAGTGGGATGTGTAGTTCTGGATTGAATTGGAATCAGGAACAAAAATTATCTCTCCCCTAATATATAATGTCCCCCAATGAATATAATTAAATAAAGATACAACTTGATGATTTGGAATCCATAGGGTTCATTCGCCTAAGAGACTCTCGTTGGTCCACTCATTTCCTATTCGTGAAGAAGGCTAGTAGATTCCTCTGGTTGTATATAGAAAAACATCAGATGAATAAGGTAAACATCAATAATAAATACATTTTTCCTCAGATCGATGATTTATTCAACCAACAGAAAGAGGTAAAATTGGTTTTCGAATATTGATTTGTGTTCGGTTTACCACCAAGTCATCGTAAAAGAGGTTATATCTCGAAAACAGATTTTCGAATTAGGTATGACCACTTCCTATATTTGGCCATGCCTTTATGATTGACATATTCTCTATAACTATTAATGGAACTCATGAATTGGTTGTTCAACCAGTGTATCAACTCTTTTATATTAGTATTTATTGATGACATCACAGTCTACTAATTATTTGGAGAAGAGCATTAGCATCATTTGTAGGTTTTATTAGTAAATTTTGGGATAATCATCTATATACTACATTATCAAAGTGTACCTTATGGGTCATGGAAGTGAATATTCTTGTCCATGTCATCTCATAGAAATGGGTTTCAGTGGATCCTAAAAAAATTATTTTTTTTATTTGGGGGAAATAACAGAAAAATGAGTTCAAGATCAGGTGTTTTACCCACCTAGAAAGTTATTAAATGTGGTTCATTTGATACTTCACGTGGTATGCCTCCTCTGTGACAAAAACGACCTATAAAGGGGGTAGGTTTTAGTGGATCCAGGATTTTCATGCATTCATTGAGGAACTAATTTTGTGGATGACTACGAAACCCATGATGATATTTCCAAAATCCAGAAACAGATATGTGGTTTGTTGCAACACTTCATGTTTGGGTTCTTGGAGTGTTCTTATAAATGATGATCACATGGTTCCATAAGATTCTCAATATCTACCACCACCTGAAATGAATTACCTTATCCAAGATTTTGAGTGACTAATGGTGATTCAATCATTGAGTACATGAAATCACAACCACATTGGGGAGATATTTGTGGTCTACACTGTTCATAAGAGTTTATCCAACATATTCTCCTTGAGGGATCATAATATGAGTTAGCATCGTTTGATTGAATATCTACACAGGTTCAACATTGATATAAATTATACTCTATGAAAGGGTATAGTGTTTGATGATGACTTGAGAAGTAAAACTTTAATCAATGAATTGAGAATGTATATTGATGAGTGGACATTTATAGAACTCTTTTTTAAAATGCAAATCGAGATAAAAGAGCACAATATAGGTGCATTCCTCATGAGTGTGAAATTAGGTCCCTATATTTTGGAGCAAGGTCAATTGAGAATCCTGATGATGGTTTGTGTCTTTGGGATATGCCGTTTCATCATTGTGGGTGAAATTCCTATGATTTTTTGTTGTTACCTGAGGGAACTATGTGTTTCAATGGACGTTTTAGGGTGACGTTACCTCTATGGAAGATGGTGATTCACTATATCCACCTATCTTAGTGGTCAATTTTCCAAATTTTTCCAAGGTTTATTATTATTTTATTCAATATTTCCAGTGTACTAGTCTAAGATGTGACATAGTTGACTTCGTATTGAGATGTTATACTTGTCCATATGTGAAAGAAGAACATCAAAGGCCCTCTAGTTTTATTCATCCAATTCCATGTAATAACTAGATGTGGGGTATGGTTGTAATATATTTTGTTATTAGAATAACTCATACACTTTGAGAAATGAGATGTATTTTTGTATTTATTAAACACTTGGCCATAACAACCAAATTCATTCGAAACAAATATTCAGAGAAGGTGGGTCAGATGGAATGGTTATATTTTCAAGAGGTAGTTAGACCTCATGGTGTTCCATCAACAATTGTTACTAAAAGGAACTACCTATTTACCTATATTTTGTGTGAAGGCTGTCAAATTGATTTTTTTGACACATATCAGATTGTGTATGACATACCACCCTCAAAAAGATTGTCAGACAGAGTGGGAAATCAAATTCTGAATGACAATATTCGTGCATATGTTTTGGTTGATTTTTTTATAATAATAATTACCAATATTCCATTTGAATTTCTCTTTTCATGTATCTCTATGTTTGGCATTGTCAGTACCAATTGTGATGGGATGAGGTAAGTGAGACATCTATTTTTGGATTGATCCTTATACAAGAGATGTATGAGAAATTCAAGATAATTATGAATCAGTTATTTATAGGTATGAGTCAACACACATCTTATTCTAACCAAATACATTGGGATCTGACGTTATCCCTGGGTGATTGGGTGTTCTTGAATGTGAAACCTCATTTGGTTAATCATATCTTGGGAAATCATTAAAATCTATCAATGAGGTATTTTCAGACCATTCGATATCTCAAAACTAATTGACATAGTGGCATACCAGTTAGATCTTCCTTCATAGTTGATGTTGATTCGTGACATGTCTCATGTCTCCCAACTAAAGAGGTATAATCCAAACCCATATCATGTATTGAATTGGTATGTGTTGGAGATAGATCCAAATTTCTTAGTGTTTGAGCGACCAATCCAAATATTGGATTCTCAAGAGAAGTTTCATTGTGTGAATTAAATTTCATTGGTATGTGTCCATTATAAACATGGTGATGATAAACATGACACTATGGCAAAGAAGTTTTTCTCGATTATGTGTGCCCACTTTTTTTCTGATTAAGTATCGGGTTTTCCTTTTGAGGGTGTAATTTTTTCATGGTGAGGATAATTATCACATTTGTGATTTCATTTTTTGGTATTTTTCTAATTTATTTTTGGTCAATATTTTTCCCTTGGTTTCCCTTTTAGAATTAAAGGAAAATACAACAAAAAATGGAAAACAGGACCATTCGCATAGTTGGTGCAGAATAAGTATTAATCAGTCTCCCAAAGAGGAAACCATGTGGTAGGAGACAAAACCTACCGCATAGCCTCCCCATGGTCATGTGTCTCAGCCTACATAAATTTGTGGTGTTTTTGTATGGATAAAATGGTCTGTATGGTTTCTGCATGGTTTCTCAATCCCTGTGTACTAATCATGCAAATATACTAGTACAATAAAATTTGTCTCTCCTCTCTAGTTTAACCCCCCAATCCCCTCACTTATCTCATCCAATGGGATTCATCACCCTAGGTTCACCTCTATCTCCTTCCAAATCCCATGGAGATGCATTTTTTTGCAATATTTGTTGCGATTACTCCTTTGTTCTTCATGTAATTTCATACTCTCTTTAATTCCTTTTCTATTTTAAAGTTTCTATCTCTTCATTTGAGGGTTTCCACTTTTATAGACATAGGATTCTGATTTTAGGGTTGATTATTAATCCTTAGGGATTGATCCAATTATTTAGGTATCGATCGAGCTTCTTTATTGTACAATGGAGGTGCGGTGGGTGTTTCACACCAGATTATGGGGATTTATACACTAATGGTAGATGATTAATTTTTTTTATGTTTTTAATGATTTTATTTGGATAGAACATATTCTTTAGAATTTTAATGAGTTATAATTATTGTGAGAAATTATTTTATAATGTCATTTGATATGAAATTTATTTCTAAATGTATTTTACATGTGAATAATGTGTACTCTTAATGTTTTTCCTTGGGTGTTCGTTTAAAATATTTTATCAAATGTGTAAATGATTTATTAAATTGTTTTAATAATGAGAATCATGAACAAAATGGTTTTTTGGGTTAGTAATATTTGGAATGAGGGGGTGGGAGTGAAAATGGTGGCTTTGGTGTGTGTAGTTCCTTTTTGGATTCCTTGTGTGAATATGGTGTAGCATGTGGAAAATGAAACATTTTTGAGCACTCTGAGGAATGATTGGGTAGCTTGGTTGGTAGAATACTACTAGAATTCAAGTGATACTGAGGTGGATATATTCCAGTATCACTTTTCATGAATGAAAAATATTTAACTCTCAAAAATTTGATGATGACTAGAGGCAACTAAAATGGTGGATATTTCTCATCTCTAGTCAATCATGCATGAAATCATGGGTGGATGTGGTTCTTATGCCACATAACACAAAGATGTGACATTATAGGGTCCAATCACTACCTAGTACCCATATGAACTCTCCCATATTTTTCTATTTTTGATAACATTATTCTCACTATCGTTATACATTGTGGTGTTGCGGGTTACTTAAAAGGTGCATCTGTTTTCATTTAAAATTACATTCCTTATAAATAAATTCATTAAACTAACATTCAATTATTTTTTTCTATAATTTAATTTATGAATCCATAATTTTTATTTTTAAATTACCATTTACATTATATAATCTTTTTGGGTTTCATCCAATTGGGAAATAGCACACACCCGACTTACACCCTTCTGTGAAACCAGACCTGGTCGTGTTTGATACATGTAAGGGTGATGATATTGGTGATGGTGGTTTTGGATTCTTGTGATCCTCTTGGAGAATTGTTGATGAAATGTATTGAGTTATATTTCCCACATATTTTTTTGTGGTTTTTGGAGATGGTTTTTGATTCTATTTTGTAGTTGATCTCTTTCAGTTCTGTAAAAACTTATAATCTTAAATATTAAATATGTTAAATGATTATATGGTTTCTTTTTTCTATATTTGGTTCATTTTTTGTTGTTAATTGTTTTATATTATAATTTTATTGTAAATAATTCTCAATTTCTTGTATTGATACTCGGTCTCTTGTGCCTACATATAGTGATCAAGAGCGCCCTTTGGGGCTCGTCACGGACCGGGTTGGGTGCCTGGTGAGATTGAAAACTGACTTGGTTCGTGACATTTTATCTCCAAAAATATATTCCCAATCCTATCCTACTAATAATAACCATTTCCTAGTGATTCTAGTCTCATAAAAAGACAAAATTCAGGGTCCTCGTGAATCTTTCTAGAAGGTGGTATTCAAGTGGTAATATTATCCAGGTACCTCTGTAAATATCTTATATTTTTATACTTTTCTCTATCCTAATTCATCCATCAATGAACAATTACTAAATAATAATTTATATACTAGAGTTTTATATTTCTAATTGAATATCTTATTTACACTTAAATTCTTTCCACCATATATTTAATGAAACTAAATAGTTTTCTATGTTATGTCGATTAATCACCTCTATGAATAATGTTTTTTAATTTTTACATTACCACATTCATGGCGGGTGTTAAAACTATTTTCATAGTCAATTATTTAGTATTTATATTATAACCTATTTAATATTATGAAAATTTTATATTAAACAAACATTCATGCTTTCCATATTTTGGTTATACAATAACTTTTTTTCGGGTTGTGTAGACTACGGCTTCCTCAAAATGATGTGATTCATTCACACATCACATGGAATGTATTAAAAATTGTTCTAGTGAACATATATGATATAAATTTAATATTAATTCTACTATAATTATAAAGTCTATATATATATATATCCATATTTAAATAAAATTCATTTAATTTTCCTTCCCTAAATTCAGTAGGGGGAAAATATAATGTTCATGCATACATACAGAATACCATTTTCTTGAATAGTTTTTAGTTTATCCTAATAGAATATTTTAAATACTTATATAATTAATATATAATATACTTATATGTTGTTTTATATTTTTGTTATGATGGACTGATGACCACATAGACTATTGACATCATATAATGTTTATTTTTGACTCACGAACCAAATATCGATAAAACTTCTAATATGAACATAAATAATATTGTAATATTTATATCATTGTAGCAAGTGATATAAAATAATAATTAAAATTATAAAGGTTCTCATTCAAATATAAAATAACCTATGTTTATTATTCATGATGATAATGAACACATGTGATGAATCAGACTCTGGGTAGGGTAACCCCTTAACCCAATAACCATTCATTGGGTTAAACTTCAATTTCATGATTATGTCATGATATGATTATGTGAGAAATGATTTTTTTTCTTTTCTTGTATTTATACTTATTATATGTGGATTTATAGTGAAAAATCCTAATTGATCTATTTTATTAATAAAATGAACATTCAAAGATAATTCCTCTCAATCACCTTTCATTGATGAATATATTGATTATATACACCTTTCTTCATTTATAAGGTGTATATACAATCAGTTAGTCATATAATATCTATATTTTATCTATAATAATTTTATTTTGTAATTTGGTAATTTTTTTAATTCATAGAAATCTTTATTTAAATGTTCAAAGTGGTATGTGACACATTGAACATTTAATGAGTTAATTATCAAATATTTTTCATCATTTTTTGAATTTACATTTGTCATATATTTATATAAATGTATTTTGAATGAATATTTATATATATATTTAATATAATTAAAGGGTTTCAAAATGAATCATTCTATATTTTTACTAGAATTGTTTTTTGAAAAGTAAAAAAAGGAATGTTCATTTTAATATATACAGAGACAAGAACTTCTCCACCACCAGGACCATTTTTAGATATGTCGGTTCCTCTGAAAAAAATAATATATTTATAATATAAGGAAATATTTTCTTCCCTTTATTGGTTATTTTTATATTGAAAATGGTTTTTTAAAATGGATTGACTATTTCTATATTTTGAAATGATATTTGTTGATTTAAAATGCATTTTTATGAATGAAATATTGATAATTGCAATCTTTTATGTATTCTCTATGATTATAAAAGGGTACATGGATATTTTAACTGTGGTTATTCGATAAAACAGAGATGGGTGGTTACAAGATAATCAAAATATGGATGGTTTCTTGATAATCCATGGATGAGTGGTTTTTTATAACATCCAATTTTTTGGGATGTAAGTGGATTGTATAGCTATTAAATTTGTAATGGTGATATATGTGGAAACTGACTATATGGTTATTTCAATTAAATATGATTATGTCTGAAGCTATCTTTATATATTATATGTTCTTTCTTTGGTCTTGATTGAAATATATTTATTACAAAAGGGTAATGAAAGATCTTATATTTAGTGAAGAGTATTTAATACTTATTAATGGTGAAATGTATTAATTTATGATAATTATTCCTGGTTTACATGTTTTTTCACGAATAACAGTTATCCTTATTTGTGTGTCCTTTTCTGATTTTTATTGTCATATATTATTTTAATGTATTTTTCAGGCTATTTTAGGAATGATAGAGTCAAGAATGGAATCAAGAGAAAGGATGTGATGTTTAAACATTAAGAAAAACATTGTTTATTTTTAAAAGTTTTTTTATAAAAAATGTATAGTGATTAGAAGATTACATATATTAATAAATATGATTTTTTTAAGTTATGGGAATGTCCTAATACTCTAAAACCAAAAACCTGAAATAATCCTCAATAGGAAATAATGTCATGTAATTCAATTATCTCAAGATTATGTAATGTTTAATGTTGGGGTATATATGCATTATCCAGGTAATGGTTAGGATAATTATTCTAGTGTGAAGTAAATAGATGAGATCTATAAGAAATTAAATGATCCCCATTCATAAGTAAACATCTCAAAATATAACTTGATGCAATAAAGAAGATCATATATCTCATATTGGCTTCTAGAAGTGTTAATACCGATGCACTACCCAGAATACATTTTAACTCAAAAAAATAACTCTAACATTTCTCATAAAATTCCAAATATACCCTCTTATAGTTAAAAATTTATTCGTATAAGAAAACTATTTTTAGTGCTTAGCAAACTAGTGATATTACCAAACAAAACCAATGCGGTTATATATCTAAAAAACTTTTTGTGGTTGTTCCCATGACATAAATGCTTCCACCAATTCAATATTAAATGAATGTACTATGTTCAAACAAAAAATTTCCCATGAAAATCTATTAAATAATCTATAAGATTATTTTTAACGTTTTACATATCATTGGTGAACTCTCTATATTTTGAGAACTACTCTCAGATGAGACACATGATCCTCCATGTACATAGAGTAAAAAATGGATTTCATCGAAAAATACCCCCACAAAAATATGAATGTGAACTAAAAAAATCATGTTCATTAAATCCATAAAGAATATAGGATAATTAATTATACCAAATGTAATTACAAGATAATTATAATGGTCATACCATCTCCAAAAAACATTTTTCAGAATGTAAGATTCTTTTATTCTCAGCTTATGATAACCATATCAAAATTCAATATTCAAGAACCATATTTAACCATTCAAATAAAAAACAAATTATTAAACCATATCAACTGATACATGTACTTTACTATTGGTCAATTGAGTTCTCTATAATCAATTCATAGGTGAAAATAACTATAGACATCCATAATAAAGATTATGGTCACTGCCCCAGGTGACACACATATGCATATAAAGCATTTCTCAAGAATATAATCCAACTAATACATCAAATCATTCAATTCAAATTGTTACATGATATAAGAAATAATAGAAATTGATTGAGTACCATTTACTAAATCAATATAAAAATCACCCACTTTTACCAGTTAAATACTAGAGAATTCAAAAGAATTTTTTTTCAAAACTAGATCATAACTAGAGGGAGATCACTAATAAATATTCTCTATCTAGATCATAATAAAAATAAAATTTTACTTTCCCCAACACTTTTTATGAAGTTTCTAAACAACTTGATCATCTTCCAAATTCTCCTTGAATGATATAGAAAACCCCATCGGGTGTGGTAAAGGATATCCAACATAGATAAAAATAAATATGGTATTTGTTGGGGATAGGATAATCTATTTATAGAATGATTCAATAGGTTTAATGTTTATAACTAGAAACATCCAAGTAGTAAAAACATCTGACAAAGTATATAACACATGAGACTATAGAGACAGTGTTCTCTCATTACTCTAAGAGGTGTAGTAATGTCAATAAAATAAGATAAAAGATCTATATGATGTTTTATCCCAATGAATATATGGGTTGAAATTAATTAATTATATGTTGTAGAATAAAATAATGATGTCACTAATGATGAAGATATCATAATGGTACATATCACAGTCACTAGACACATATCTACTTCCTCTAGAGATTCTTTCATTGTATGAAGAGGATTCATTCACAATTACAACAGATGGAACCACATTGTTTGTGAAGTATCTAATTGAACAACAATTTTATTTTGTTTTGATGATCTAAAGACATTACATAGAGTGTAAAAGATATGGAAGAAAAACCACATGTGAATTGAGAATAATATGAACCACATACCATGAGTGCCTTAGTGAAACCCCCCTTTGAGTGACTTTTATTTCCACACTAGTAACAAATAAAAGGGACACTCCCATATAATATAGTATTAATATAAGAACCTTTATATGGATAACTAATATTAAATTCACAAGGATACATCAACCTTTTATCATAATTCCGTGAACATGTATTAGGAGAAAAATAATCTCCGACCAACCCGGACATTCCTTCTATATCCATTTCGACCATCAGTTCTCCATCCAAAACATCAACATAAGAGGTAATATCTAGAAATGAAATATGATAATGAATATTAGATCAAAATACCTTATTGAACTATCATGTCTTCATCTACTCATTTGATAAATTCTCAGGAGAAAACTACAAAAGCTCTATGAAGTAATTGTTATTTTCTTCCATGGTCCTATCAGCTAGTTCGAGTTAGAAAAACTCAATATCCGTTACTAACACTAATAAATATAAAAATAATTGTTCAATTAAAATTGATCTAATGACATTAAACTCTTAGACCCCATGATTCATTACCGTCTCCACAAAGTCCCACTATCATTTGATTTTTCCCTCTATAATGATGGAGACACTCTTCACCACATTTTCATCTTGTGTCTCCAAGAACTAAAATAAATGCCCAATCCTTTTCAACCATTCCCAATCCTCCTTTGGAAAATAGTATAATTTAATTTTTTTGGCTTTAGGTGAGAAATTCATGGTAATTTTTCCCAAAAACAACCCTCTAAGGTTCTATAGTTGGATCATGAATGAGAACTTGTGGTGGTTCATGGCCCATAGCCTGGACAGTATGCATAGTCACCTCAATTAGACTCGGATCTGGGATAGTATTATTTAGCTATGGTTTATCATCACCAATATGCTAAATAATTTTCTCACATATTCTCATTGTATATATACTAAACAAAACTATCATAAACATTGATGACGTCAAAATTTTACACATGACAACACTCTAGCAAGAGAAACAGGGAAAATTAATCCCAATAGATTGGAAAATATGATTTGGATTTCCATATATCCAAATTTATGTCAGTGAAAATTCTATAATAAATCATCAATATTTCATTACCAAAACTCCCATGGTGATATAATTCTCATAACTGTGAGATATTTCTAGGAAATCAGTCACAACAACCTCCTATTTCGCAATAAGAAAAAAATATTGCATAATAACATCATAATAAGATTCTTAATACGTACCTCTAAAACAACATTGTAATGAACCATTCTAGATAAAATGATACCATTATGACCATATGAATCATGAGATAGAACTAAGGGAATTCCCGGTTCACAAGGGTTGGTGACTAGCACTTTTCAACACACACTATGTTAGCCAGAATGAACATTCCCCAAACATAATGGATAATGATAAATAAATCAGTATGAATGCAAGAAAACATCATAGAAAAAACTGCACTCAAGGTAAAAGAGGCATACAAATCCCAATGAACCTAAAAACCATGAGTGGAAGCCATGTATTACTGTATATAAATATCAAATCACAATGATCAACAATGAGAAACCCCTCCCAGTGGCACATTTCCCCTACTTTAACCTAGAAAGGGAAAATCTACAAACACTTCAAGTCATGGATATGGTGCTATCTAAATTCCCATTAGGGTCCCGTCATTGATTCCATATTAATATTCCATAGTTAAATAACCAAATAAATAATTAATTTTCAAATAAATAGATATGGAATATCAAAAGAATATTTTAATAAAATCGTGATATAAATATAAATCTATGGTAATAATTTAAAAAAACATATTAATAAAAAAAATTATATAAAATAGCTTATAAAAATTTCTAATAAATGTGTCAAATAGATTACGAATAATGTTAAATATTTCAAATAAACAGATATGGGAAACATGGCCATCAGCCAAGATGTACAATAGTTCCAAGTTATTGGATTCCCATACATTCATATTGTTATAATGGTAATATGTGTCCACACATCCCTAAGACACATGTCAATGAAAAACTCATCACCACCCCATTAGGGATGTGAGACACTATATTTGTATTGTTAGTGTTATCAAGTGCCAATAGATTTATATACCGAATAACAAACTGACTACCTTTATATTCATGTGCTCTAACAACATTCCAAGAATTTGAATTTTTTTTCAAGCTGTTCAAAATGAAATTCAATGGAATTTTGGTGTTTCATCCAAATTTTATATCCCAATCCAATTCCAAATATTAAAGTCATTTTTAGATTTTATTAAATAAAGTAATTGAATTTTGATGCAACTATTTCAGAAAATATTAATATAAAGCTAGCAATTTATGTTTAATAAAATTTCCTGTCCTAATGTAACAACCGACCTAGGGATCATGGGATTACCAAACATAAAATCCTAATCTCGAAACTATAATAAGGAACATTAGTAATAAATTTTTCAGAATAAATAAGAGATTCATGATTTAAAACAACAACGATTACATCCTCTAACAAAATAAAGATCTAAAAACCCATAGTAGGGAGAGAGTAAGGTTCGAGGGATAGAGGAGAGGAAGAGAAAAAATACAATTAAAGAGATAGAATTTTGTTCTTTTAGCTTTTATTCTCAACCTAAGTGGTGTAGGAGCTCCAAAATCACCTCTTGTGATCTTCCATGGAATAATAAATCATAATAGGTTTGTATCGGCCCCTAAAAAACAAAAACCAGTAGTTCTTTTTGACTTTTAAATAAATTTTTAGATTGATAATACTGGGTATACCTAGTTAGTTGTGTAGGGCGACATAATTAGACAAAAAATGCTCCCTAACTATGGACCCATTTTTTCAAGGGTCACAATTTCTAAAAGGTGGGGACATGGTTTTTGAAAACTATGTGCCAACAATGAAAAACACATATACATTGAAAATTTATAACATCTTTCTTGAAAATACCTATGATGAACCCGACCAAATCATAAAAATAGTCAATTATGAAATACCTAAAAATATTAATGGTTTGTTAAAATTTTTATTACATATAATATAACCACAAATTTTAAAAACAATGGGAATATAATTATTATTATAAATACTTAGATTCAATGTTGGATTAAAAAAATTATTCAGTATTTTTTTATTTAAATTTTTTATTAATAAGTCATTTAAAAAATATATTATATATATTAATCTATGTGGCTACCCTTCCACATGTCTCTCTCTCCTATCCCCATCTCCTTCCATTTTCTCTTCTCCCGTGATTAAAATATCTATTTAATTTCATACTCCTCTATCCAGATCCCCTTTTCTTGTTCCCTGGTAACCCTATACCTCCCTAGAGTGAATCTCAATGAATAATATATGAAGATCTACTGAGTCCGAGCTCATGCTTATGGTGATGGGTTCCTCACATGAGATTGGAGAAGCCAATACTATGGTTGAACGTTGATGTTGACAAAAAAGAAGAGAGATTTATGATTCTAAGAAAACCAATGTAAAATTAAGATTAAGGATTCAAATCTTGTGATTAAATATGTGTGAGAAAACTCGATCAAATCCAGTGAAGATGGCTTGAAACAATGTGGAAGTGAAGCTATGATCTTCTACGTTAATCACCACGATAGATGTTGAGCATGTATGGTAGTGATGAACTTAATGAACTCGATGTTGAATAAGAATATTTGATCTCCAAAGATCAAAGGGGATGATAAGTGATATTAAACTGAATAGAACTAGGTCGATGCAGAAGCAATAGTGTCACTGGCCGATTTGACCAGTGGACTACGCCAGACCCAAGTTTCATTTGATGTTGATGAATCTATTATTGAATTATTGAAGGAAAATAGATTCCGAATAAGAGTTAGTTGAATTAGTTCTCAGTTGAGGATGTGGATTCTAAATCAAAGTGAGTTTGTGATATAATACAACAATTTAGATGTAATTTACTATAAGATGAATATTTTATCTGGGTGTTTATTTTTACTGAAAAGAATCAGAATAAGTCCATATGAAATATTATGAAATATAAATGAATCTTTGTTCTACATGACGTTGAATTTTATCGAGGGTGGCTTTAGATTGGTTGACCAAAACTACAATCGATTGCAATGATGCACATGAATTGTTGATGAAGACCATCTATGATTGATGCCAAAGATTGAGGCAGATTATTTTTGGACATAAATTATTAATTAATTGTTTTTTGCAGGTTTGAAAATGGATGGACTAGCAACCATCCAAAATATTTTTTTGGCTAGTGTAGAACACACACTACCTATTCAATTAAATTTCTCAATGAGGTATTTTCTAGTGGAGATGATGTTGCTGAAAGACTGGTATCATGTTAGAAGGTGTAGTGGAATGCTGTAGTGTGATTACACTAACACCTGAATTTTAATAGTATATATTTTAATGTTTGTTAATAAAATAAAAAAGTAAATTAAATTTGTCGATAGTATTGAATATTCTTGATGATGAAGATGAACCGCATGGGTGTTTCATACTGACAATGCTTCCATTTAATTTGTTTTTCACTATTTTATTATGCAATTTTTTATTATAAGAGGGTTAATAGTTTTGTTTCTTTTCTAATTTTTTCATATTTATTTTTTCAAACATATCTATATTTTATACCATATAGATACATGGATTCTGATCATGTTTATTGTCTTACACCCTTCATTGATGAGTAAGTATTGACTTACCAGAGTCCATGAAGATTTTTTCTTTTCTATACGCACGTGTTTCACATCATTTTACAACTATAACACTTCCTTTTGATGACATGAATGTAGAACATTAACATGGATGGTTGGAAAAGGAAATTGATTAGATCCCCATGTATGTCTCGGATTACCCTTTATGATTTTATCCATGAATAGAATTTACACATTTAAATGTTGCACATGATCAGAGTTTGTATACTCTATGAAATTGAAGAAGAGGATAATATCATGTTACCTATTTTGATATTACATATATATTTATTACCATTTATTTATATTAATATTATAACAATGAAATTTTATTATACAACATTAAATATTTTTAAATTAATCCCCTAATTAATAGAAGAAATTATGATGATTTTCAATCTGTGGTTTCCGTAAAAACTATTTCTTATTTAAGAAGATGTAATGTTTTTTAATTATCTCTAATGAAATTTGTTTCAATGGTGTCTGGGGGTGCTATAGGTTAGATTTTCTATGGATATTACCCATTGGATGTTCCTCTTCTTTTAGGCCCTCTATAAAAAGTGATTTATTTAGTGTAATGATTGTGACAATTTGTTTCATTTTATCACTTTTATTGGGAACACTAAGATTCTTGATGTATAATCATTGGAATATACCATACATATGTTTTCTATCAACCATACGAATAAAATGAAGAGACTAACATTAATTTTCTCTTTTGAGATATTCACATAAAAATTATTTTTGGTATCATCAAACTCATTATTCAATAAAATGCATCTATTTACTCTGAATTTCAATGCTTATCTTTAATTTTTAACTGATTCAATTTTTTAGGTTGAAGAATATATAAAAATGTCATTCGTATATCACAACTGGTCTTCTAGGATAATCCATGCTTCATTACTGGATTTGTAAATGTCATATTAGTTCATCATCTATATGATTTTTCCATGTGGTACAAAAGTTATAATATTATGTTTTTTTATGAAAAGGTATGTTACTCCTATAATGATAAATATATGTTTTACCATGTTGTATATTTACGCATTCTCTATGTGACTCATTTTATAACATATAATGTTAGTCCTGTAAGAAATTTAATTTCATCACTATCACATTATTTATTTTAAACTCTTCTATTTTTGATGATTTTTTATTTATTGGAAGATTTTAATATTTTAAATTTATAATTTTTTATTCAATATTTTGAATTTTTACTAAATATTCTTCATCACATTAGATTTGTATTATTAAAGGCATGTTATTCATGCAATAGATAATTTTAGGCATGTGATCTATATGTTGTTTGAAACTCTATCTCCCATATAAGTGCAAATAAAATTCAAATTTGTGGGGCCTTTTTGCAAGTGATTATTATTACTATATTGGGTATCATGCAATTAATAGTGTATTTAATTGATTGAATTGTTTGATGGATATAATCCATTTTATTCAATGATTTTGAACAATTATATTTATATTTTCCTTGATATTCTCTTGCATCAAAATTTTAGATTTAGAATATTTTTGAAGAGTTTTCCTAAATTGTATCATATCAATATTTCATAAAGGATACTACTACTTGCATGATAGTAAAGGGAAAGATGTGGATATTAGAGGCTTCAAGGGAAGGTTCATACTCCTTGCTAATGTCTCTTCAAAATGGTAAAATTTATTATATTTTTTGTTGTCTTATATATGAGACATTTTATAGATGTTACATATCTAGAATGTAAGAATAATTAAAATACAGAAGTAATTTTCATCCATCTGTTGTAGGGGGTTGTAAAATTTAAATTATAAAGAGTTGAATAAATTATATGAAGATTAAAAAGATCAAGGTTTTGGATTTACATTTCAGTTCTCCATATGCATCTCTCTCTTTTGTTTTTATCATGATACTTTTCAAATTGAATCAATATTACTTTTATTGATTTTTGAGAAGATTTTATTATTTTTCTAGGCATGGTTATTATGGAATTCCCATTAAATATGATTGGCTCTCAGGAACTGGGGAATAATGATAAAAGCTTTGATGTTTCTTGAACCCCATTTAAGGTTGAGTTTCCCATCTTTGAAAAGGTACTAAACATTCTAGAGACCCTTAATCAAACTGCATGTGCAAGAAAAGTTATTATATCACTCTAAAAATAAAGAAGGGATCATGAAAAAAATATTACCATGTCCAAAATTATAACAATTTATCCTTTATTTGATGATTGAAACACTATTTATGTTTACAAGGTAACCTGTCAAAATGATATGAAAAACTAGAAAATCCCAAGATCACCCCTAGATGAAACAACCCCCAGATATTGATGACAGTTACTCTTTTCTAGCAGATAAATGTTAATGGTAAGAATGTGGATCCACTGTACAATTTCAAAAAGTACACCAAATTGTCATTTGGGACAACATCATGTTGAATTTCACAAAATTACACCTTAGTCAATATTAATATTCTGACTCAATTTAGTGGAGTATGGATTCACCTGGATTTTGGTGCAACACATGTTGATAAGGTCACTAATACTCAGCTGACCTTATATACTAATACTGATAAGTTTATGTGTAACAACACATATGGATTCACTAGGATTTTGATGATGATTTAAAAACATGGTGGGGGTTGGTATATTTGGTATAATTTTATCCATAATATTCAAAATATACACTGTTATCCAGTTATTGTTTAATTACATTAGGAATGAGTGTAGTAGACATGGGGTTCTTCAATGCATTTTTGATCCTTGCCTTACAGGAAAAAATGTAGTACTCATTCTAAAATTTGTTATCCCCAATTTTAATTCAATAAGACGTAATAAAAATTTTAGGGTGATTATTTCAATGAGATACAGTTATTTAATACTATATATTCAATATAATTATAATATATATATATATATATGTGAATTCAGAATTTTGTGCCTTATGTAATTAAATTTTGCATACCATTCAAAATGATAAAATTTTATAAGCGTGGTGAAATACAATCGATGAAATTGATAATAAAAAAACCATTGATTTAGAATTTACTATTATAAGATATTCAGTATGTTAAAAATGATGCATATAATTGTTTTAGTATTTTAATTGAAAGCAACAATGATAATTTTAGGGTTCCTCTCAGATAGGAATGTTGAGATGCTTTAGAAAAATATCCAGAGGGGATCAGATTTGGAATCTTCACCAATGAATGCAGTAAATACCTAGCTAGGATGATCCTACTCAGGATTTTTGTTTGTGGTTATTGGATCATCCATTCTTCAAATCAAATGAAAAACATGTCACATGAATCCTTAAGTTGACCATCACGTTTTTTTGTTTGAAGTTGATATCTCAACCAACCAAGAACAGTGAAATATGTGGAAGCTAAACATCATGTATTCTCTATGTAATAAAATCAAAATTTGGTGTCACTAAAAGATAGTTGTTTTAAAGAAAACCATATCAATTGTTTAAGAGAATCCATTTTATAGTTTCATTTAATCAACCTTTATTCTCTTAGTGTGTTTCATGTATGCACCTATTTTCTAAGAATGCATATTGGAAAAATTTCAAATTTTTTGTAAGTCAATTGGTATTAAAATGACAATTTCGTGAAAATTCATGGGTTGAGAACTATTTTATTCTCAACCCTTTGTAATGATAATCCAAATAAACCATACTATATTTATCAATATTTTCATGACCCCCTCCAAAAAAGAATACCACTCTTGAGATGGAAATGTGAGAAGGGAGATAATGAACCTCGATTCCCACCTCCAATAGGCCCCTGGTTGGAGACCAGCAGTGAGGGTATAATAAAAACACAAATGGGAGGAATTACCCTATAAGAGAACACATGCAGAAGAGGGAGATAAGATAGACACCAAACAACTCCAAAACAGAACTGAAATATAAAATAAATCCTACATGCACATATGTAATTCATGAAAAACTACTACAATTGGATGGGGAAAACTGCATGCCCACAATAGAATGTAAAAAATAGCGACAACCACAAGCCTGAACTGCTCCTGCAGCCCCAATATATTAGAAACTACCTTGATCTCTAACATTATCTATGTGACCTGAAAAATAGTTTATATATACATAGGGTGTGTATAATAGTATAATCAGTAGGATCCTCCCCGAATCCTCTCATTCAAAAGTTAATAAAGCATGCTAAAGCATAGTGAAAAATAATTGAAACAATCTCGTCATCTAAAGAGGTATACTATGTTCGTGGCCTCACCATGGATACTCTCACAATGTTACAAATACAAGAGTATATTATATAATAAAGAATATCATGGGTACCCCTCTACTACTTCCCCACTAGTTTTCCTCTTTTCCCCAACATCACACGTCCTAAACATCTCTCTCCAAAAAGGCTTTCGCGTAGACACCTGGGTGAAGCACCACAATACACACCTCAAGCATCAAAACCACCATATCTATGCAACAAAGTGTCCATGTAGTTTCAAGGATACACCATAGCTCACATAACATGTATCATTCGCCAGATATTATACCTCAAGCCATTACAACCCATACACCGAGTAAGGATCCTCAAGCTATCACAGCCTATACACGTTACACCTATAGTAGTCCATAATATAATATATCCATAATATATATGTGTGAATAACCACAAACCATTACAACCCTCTACACACATATATGGGAAAAATAACCACTATGCCTACAAGCACAAGTAACTACCAATAGAAGAGAGTGGGGCCAAAAGGGGTAATCAACCATCCATCCTCCCACCAGAATGTTGGGGAAAACACACCCCCCTAGAGCTCAGAATCTCTGGGGTGTGAGTTTCCCTTACTGGTGGGGTGGAGTAAGGAAAATAAACACAAAAATACCGAATATACTATAGCTCAAAACCGAACTATGTGAATAACCTAGTCTTAGATTCAACTACAGCTAACGTCTCATGGACTCCCGACTGCCACATCTAAGACTAGGTATCCTATAAGCACACAACAATTTAAAAATCTTTATTTCCTTACTTCACTCCCTTTTTTTCTGTTCCTCTTCACATTTATTATTTCCTTAAACAATAATTAACCATTTACAATTCCACATTAAATTTCATTAGCATCACACCCATAGTCTATTGTCCCTTTAAAATTTAAACCTCATCATTATGTTCCAGAAAACTTCAACCCCTTGGGTTAACATCATTTATTCAACTATTTATTACAAAATTACATTACCATATTCCCAGGAATTCTAGAAAAACATTATATACTACTGAACACAAGGGGGCTCAACATAGTGAGTAGATGTACAACCTGTCGAGTCTTTTCCGCATATAGCAAGAGGGTAGACCCATCCTCCCCTGAGTAGCTAAAAAAGGAAAGCACGTGGAATACCCCACGCATCTTCGCCTCTTTCAAAAGAATGCTTAGCATGAACACCTGCCTTTGGAAGCAGGGAAAAGTAAAATAGATAATCAACCAATAAGAATCAGAAAGCATCCAACAATCACATCCATCTCATTCCATCATCAGTAGTTTCCTCCCTGACACTCACATGCATAAACTAACGCATGTCACAACTCTAGGAATCATCTACTAGAACATCCAAAAAGGCCTCCATGCCCACACTTATCAAAATATCCATCCAGGATCACATCACAAAACAAGAAGTAGGAAAACAAACATCATAACAATTTGGCTCTTGGCCCTTTAAGAATCAAGAGGGTAACTCAGAACCCAACAAGGAATTATCTTTGATAAAAAAACTTTTTTTTTACTCTATATTAGATAACCGATTATTATTCATAGGTTCCAAATTCTGGAAACCTAATCTCTATGTTATCACAAATAATTAAACATTCTAAATGGGCCAATTATAGTAACATCATATTACAACAAGAACCTGATTCGTGTACATGTCACTTTATCTTTTTCCAAACAACTATAAATTAATCATGGTTTACGTTATTTACTCATTTACATCAAGAACAAAAAACAATAAAATGTAAACATTGACATCACACTCAGTAGAAAAACAATAGGCAAAACATACTATCGATATCAATTTATTTATCTAGTTCAAATATTTATTATGTCAATTCCATTGTCAACCAGTTGGATAAAACATGCTAACGATAAATTTTCATGTAAAATAAGAGAGAGTAAACTAATCCGATACAACAAATGGTTCATGATGTTATTTATATGAGAACTATCCACACAATGGATCACGATTGCCTCCTCACATGACAACTGCATCCACATGAGGATGTCGTGGCACAACCGCACCAACCCAAACCCAAGAAACTCTATTAGAAGCATGAAGATCGCATGCCATAATATGGCAAGGAGAAATAAGAGAAGGTGACCCCAAATGAATAATGACCAAAAATACATTATATCGATGATTGATGGATACATTCTGGTTTGCACCAAAACAGGGGGTGCACTTGCATCAAGAAGAATTTTGAGTGAAACCAATCCACGAGGAAAAGTTCAATCTCATGATTCCTACATGAATGAAGGAAAAGGTCAAGCATCTCGCACCAGAGAATAAAGAGTAAGAATAATAGAGGAATATATCTTGGCCCTTTTGAAGATTTAACGTAGTAGCAGTTTGTGATATAGTGGATTTTCCATTAAAATTGGATCACAATAAACCATGCAGTATGACCAAGTAAATGCATCCTGGGATTTAAGAAAATCAATATAGGAGTTATTGGATTTGATTCAGCCTTTAATCCCTTTAAAAAGGCCATAAATGCGTTTTACGTTAAAGAAAATGTTAAATTGACAAAACATGAAAAATCTGGAAATTTAGAAAAGGAAATATGAAATAGTTCTGGAAACACTATTCATGAACTGTATCACCATTTCCGACTCACCATTTCTGACTCACCATGACACTATTCATAAAATTAGAAGAATTATTCATAGAACTAGATATTTAGAAATGTGTTGGGGATGTGTCACCTTGACATCCCAGAACACCTCAAACACAAAATTTTAGAAAAGTAATGGACCAGAGAGGTCTGAGCCATTATATCAGATACCTCTAAAAACATTCTCGTCCATGAGAATCAAAAACCAACCCAAAAGGAAATGGAAATGTGTTCTAAACAACCACTCCTCAGGATACCTATCAAAAGAGAGCATTCCATAAGAATCAAAAAAAGAAATTCATATAATAAAAACCAATTTGATATAACAACAAAGGGGACACCATTACATGAAAAGAGTTTTAGCATTAAAAAACTCTATGTGCGGGGCACGTATCTGTGAATCATGTTCCCATGTACTCTCCTACAAGCCACTATTACGCAACAAGACATGAACCAATGGAATGGAATGCCTACACAACACCTTCTCTATGTGGTCTTTTATCTCCACATGTCGCTCTTCAAAGGTCGCACTGTCATCAACATCTATGTCTCATAAATCAATGATGTGAGAGTCATCATAAAGATAATGAAGGAGCTGTGATACATGGAAAAAATCATGTATTTGACTCATCTGTGGGGTAAGTGCTACTCGATATGCCACAACTCCAACATGAGCTAACACCTCAAAAGGCCCAACAAATCAGGGAGTAATATTACTTTCACGACCGATCCTTTGCTTCCCATGACTGGGAGTCCACATCAGAAACAAGTGATCCCCAAAATTAAACTCTATGGTCACCTCCTTTGATCAAAATTTGATTTTTGATGATCTTGTGCTGTCTTCACCCTCCCAAGAATCACTTGAACCATCTCTGTTGTATTCTTCACTAGTTCCAGTATGAGAATTGCTGACTCTCCCACCTCAGTCCAGCACAATGGAGAACTGAAAGGTCATCCATACACGGGTTCAAATGGTGTCATATAGATGGTGAAGTGGAAATTATTGTTGTATGTGAACTCCACCAAGGGTAAGTACCTCATCCATGAACCTCTAAAACCATGAATACAAGACAGTAAAATGTTTTAATGAGTCTAGATGGTTCACTCTATCTTTCCATCTATTTGAGGATCAAAAGTAGTTCCATGGCATAACTGAGAACCAAAAGCATTCCAGAGCCCTCACCACACCATAAGAAGTAAAGCAAGTATCTCAATCAGTAATGATTATCTGCGGGACTCCATGAAGTCTCACCACATATTCCAGATACTACGTCGAAAAAACATCACCTGAGCTCGACACCTTGATCAATATGATGTGGACCAATTTTATTAAATGATACACTTCCACCGAAATAGAATAATGTCCTTCCAGAGATCAAGGAAAACCAGTAACAAAGACCATTGAGATGTCCTCCCACTTCCACTGAGGAATATTTAATGGCTAGATAAAACCACCGGGGGCACGGTTCATAGCCTTGACCTTCTAGCAGACTAAACATCGAGATACAATCTCTACAATCGCATGATTCTGCCCAGGGACACTAGAAATGACTCCTCAAGGCTCGTTACATCCTTATCATACTTGGATGCACCACTAAAGATGAACTATTGAACTCTATGGGAACCATCTCTTGCATCTACAAAAAAAAGCCTTCAATGATATAACACTCGGTGTTGTTCAACCTCAGTCCAACCATCAAGGGCCTCGCCACAAGAAACTTAGTATCTCCATACCTCAACCACAAGATCCCCCAAATAGGACTCTTCCACCTACTACTATAGAGATGACTACACTATCATTTACAAATGATAACCTATTCCCCCAAATTCTACCATATCAAGATGTAATACTGACAGTTCATCCATTACTCTCAAGGAATAACCGAATTCATGGACAACATCAATACGTGACTATCGACTCAGCACATCAACTACCACATTCCACTTTCCATGTGTATACGATATTTCGAAGTTTTACTCATGAAAATACTCCATCCACCGACATTGTCGTAAGTTCAAGTCACGGTGGTAGAAAACATACCTCGAGCTCTTTTGATCGGGGAAAACCAGAAAGTGATCACCAATGAGGTAATGTATCCACAACATCAGATAAAACACCACATATGCCAACTGAAGATCATGGGTGGCATAATTATGTTCCTAAAGACGGAAGTGCTGAGACCCATAAGAAACAATAGATCTTGGCTGCATTAGAACACAACCTAAACCCAGATGCAATGCATCGCAGAAAACATCAAACGAAACTATCTACTCTGAGAGACAATGTAATGGAGAACATAATAACTTCTCCTTCAAATTATAGAAATATTCATGAATCTGATTAGTCCATATGAACTCATGATCCTTTCGGGTCAAAGCTGCCAGAGGAGTTGCAACTCGAGAGAACTCAGCAACGAACTTCATGAAGTGTCATGCCAGACCAAGGAAACTTCACACCTTTGAAACAATCATTGGTGGATTCCTGCGATAAAAATTTCTTCTATCTTCGATGTATAAATAGCTACTCCCTACTAGTAAACAACATTCTCCCAGAAGCAGACTTCTTGAACCAAAAAATCACACATTGAAAACATCCCAAAACAGCTAATGTTGATGAAGAACTCCAAAAATAGTGTGTAGATTCGTTTTATGATCCTCCTCAGATGTGGAGTACACAAGGATTTCATCGATGAAAAGTAACAAGAAAATGTCTAGGATCTCATGGAACACATCATTCATCAATACCATGACCACAACTGGAGCATTCGTCACATAGAATGGAATTACAACTAACTCATAATGCCAATGACGACAATAGAAAGCAGTCTTTGGGATATCATCATCCTTCAAATGCATATGATGATATCCTTACCACAATTCGATCTTTGAGAACCATATTTCTCCAATCAGTTGATCAAATAAATCATTAATCTACAGAAGAGAATATCGATTATTTATTGTCACTTTGTTTAAGCGACGATAATCGACGCACAACCGCAAACTACCATCAGCCTTCTTCATAATCAAAACTGGTGCACCCCATGGTGACACACATAGCCGAACAAAACCACACTATAATATACCATAAATATGTATACATAGCTCTCGTATCTGAGAATGGTTCATCCTATATGGAGACATAGAGATAGAATATGCTCCTAGTTGTAGCTCGACCCCAAACATTATCTCTTGTCTAGGGGGTAAAGCTACAACCTATATCGGAAAGACATCATGGTACTCTTCTATGAACCTAGGAAATTCCAACTTTTGAACCTCTAAAAAACTCAACATCATCTTATCAATCATGTATGATAAGGACGGAACACAACTATGACCCATCTGATGATCTCACTCGCCAATGAGCACCATCGACTAACCATCCACACCAAAGAAAATGACTATCTTCTAGAATAAATACAAGATTGAATACACCTAATACAAACAAACCATGCTAAGGATGATATCATTTGGTTATATTTGTAAACATAAGAAATATCCCCAAGAGCAGTGCTGCCGCAACACTAGATCACATTTTCTACATACTTCAAACAGGTCATCTCGACCTCCAATGGGCGTAGTCAATGCCAAGGGCACTGGATGCATCTCTACCTCAAGTCACAAAGCATGGAAGATTTTAGGTGATATGAAAGAGTGTGTAACTCCTGAATCAATCAAGGAATAAAAAAATGTACACAACAAGCAAGGGTTACCTCAAACGACGTCTAGTTCTCCTAGATCTGGAAACACTAGAGAATAAAGCTGACCACGACCTCCTCTACGACCACTCTGACCTTGATGATGACTAAGAGCATAGTCTCACTCTGATTTCTAAGGATTGGGTGCATCACGAGGATGTCCTTTGCTAGCCCCATCCACCCTCTACTAATCTAAAGCTACTGCAACCTATTGTGGTTGCCATGGTTGGAACTGTCTCAATGGAGGACCCTGGATAGGAAAACCTAGTGAACGATGACTGCTCTGAAAGGTCAGGCATTGTCGTTGCTGATGACCTCTACCACAAAAATGTAAACATTCCCCTGATCCCTTGGCATAGGCCTAAGAGATTCATCCCCCCAAGAAATGAGATTTTGAGTGTTGGGACATACCCCCGGTCGAACAGATACTCTTCTACCCGAAAAACTGAGAACCCCAGACCACAACTCTGCTTCATGAGGAATCAGGAAGACTCCCCTCTTGTGATCATTGGGTTCTGGCCAAGAACATCTCTATTACCTCTTCCATTTCAAGCACCTCAGGATATGTCTTCAGAATAAATGGGGTGACTAGGCACTGGATCTATGGATGCGAATCTGCCTCGAAATGCCTCACCCAGGCCTCCTCATATGTAAACAAGTCTGAGAAATATCGTAAAAGGTTCTTGAAATGGATTCCAAACACTCGCACACTAGAGATCCCCTATCAAAGGGTATGAAGCTCCTCGCAAAAAGACACCTTCATAGTTGTATAAAGAAAATCGACTCTATATTTTTCACATAACACCTTCCATGAGGTCATCGACTCCCTGTGATACCCAAGGAACAAGAACCACCACTACCTCGCTGCTCTATAAATCATTGTAATAACCTGAGACATCCACATATCTTTCTGAGCACAGATCGAACTGAAGCCGATCTTGACCTCCTCTAACCAGTCTTCTTTGACTGCATCTGAAACACAGACCTCATATAACTACATTCTATAGCACTAAAACTATCAGAGTATCCTCCTCCAATTGTCATCATCATCAACCTCTACAAGGGGGCGATCTGCTGGCATAGCCTGATGGACGTCATTTATGTGATCCTCAAGAGGACGTTGTGTTGGTACCATACCTATAAAATAAAAAATAGTTAGGGATCTTAAGCCTGGAATATGGCAGACTCAACAATAATTAATTATTTAATTGTTATCTTTTATACATTTTAGATTAACATATCCCAAGGTCTACCCATTAAAACACATGCACAAAGAAGAATTGTGAATGATGATTTCATATGTCTTTACCCTACAACAAGTATCACCTTTTTTAGTAGCTATTGTAAATTTAAATGTCTATACATTAGAACATTGGGGGCCCTAAATGTCAATGTATTATCCAGTCACCAGTGTTTGCATCACTTGATAAACATGAATGACATTATTTCCCTACCATCCCATGCAACCTCACCTGTTCCTAACACCAAAATCCATCCTATCTCTCAACCTCCATCTGATACCACTCGGTCATGACCCACTCCCCCCCAAAAGTATACCCCTCATGGGATGGAAATGTGAAAAGGGTGATAATGAATCCTATGTTCTACCTCCAGTAGGCCCCGAGATGGCGACTAGCACCGAGGGCACAGAAAACACACAAATTGGAGGAATTAACCTCTAAGAGAACACTTGCGGAAGAGAGAGATAAGACAGAAACCAACAAATTCCTACTCAGAACTGAAATATTAAAGAAAAAACAAGTTCACATATTTAATTTCATTCAAAACTACTACAAATGGAAGGGGAAAACTGAAATACCCAAAATAAAGGAAATCCAGCATCAACCACATACCCGAACAGCTCTTGGAACCCCACACTAAAAGAAACTAGCTTGATCTCCAACTTGCTCCAAGTAACCAGAAAAACATTTTATATATACATAGGTTGAGTATAACAGTATACTCAGAAGGATCCTCCACGAAGCATCTTGTGCAAAATTAACATATACATGCTAAATCACAGTGAACAACAAGTGAAACTAACTCATCATCTAAACAGGTATACTACATTCCCAGCCTCACCATGGCTACTCCAACCAAGTAAAACTTACATGAGTGTATAATATAAGAAATAATATTAAGGGAACCACGCTGCTACATCCCCACTGGTTTTCCAATTTTCCCCAAAGTTGCACGCCCTAAGAATATCTCTCTAAAAAGGATTTCCCCAGCCACCAAGGCAAAGCATCACAATATGCACCTCATGTAACAATAACACAACATCCATGGTATAATGTTACCATGTAGTTCCCTAGATCCACTATAGCTCACATAAAATGTATCATATGCTGGTTATTGTACCTCAATCTATTACAGCCCATACACCGAGTAAGGATCATCAAGCCATAACATCCTATACACGTTACACCAATAGTAGTCCATAGGATATATATGCAGAATATATGTGTGGGAATAACCACAAGCCACTAAAACCCTCTACACACATATATGGGAAAAACTTACCATTGTGTCTACCAGTACTAGTAACAACCATGCGAAGAGAGTGGGGCCAAAGGGGGTAGTTATCCATCCATCCTCCCACTCGAAAGTTGTGGACCACCCCCCAAGGATCAGAATCCCTAGGGTGTTAGTTTCCCTTACTGATGGGGAGGAGTAGCTTATATAATCAAAAAATCTATCGAATATATTATATCTCACAACCACACTATGGGAATAACCTAGTATTATACTCAACTGTAGCTAACCCCTCTCGGACTCCCAGATGCCACTTTTAAAACAAGTTATCCTATAAGCACACAACCATGTAAAAATCAATATTTCCTTACTTCATTACCATTTTATCAGTTATACTCTATGTTAATTAATTCGTTAAACATTAAATAACCATTTAAAATTCCACATTAAATTTCATTAGCATCACACCCAAAGACGATTGTTCCTTTAAAATTACAAAGTCATCATTATGATCCAGAAAACTCCTACAGTATGGGTTATCATTATTTATTCAATTATTCACTATAGAATTACTTTCCCATATTCCCAAGAATTATACAAAAACATTCTATGCTACTAAATATAAGGGGGATCAACATGGTGAGTAGATGCACTACCCATCAGGTATTTTTCGCCTATAGCAAGAGCGTAGAACCATCTTGTTTTGAGAAGATAAACATGAAAAGCATGTGGCATACCCCCACATATTCGTCTCATTCGGAAAAAGGGTAAGCAACACCAGCTTCCTTAGGAAACGTGGAAAAGTAAAATAGATTATCAACCATTAATAATCAGCAAACATCCAACAATAACATCTATCCTGTTCCATTATCCATCGTGTGCTCCCTGACACCCACATGTATAAACTAATTCATCTAGCCACTCTAGGCATCATCTTACACCACAACCAAAAGTCCCCCATAAAACCACATATCATGACATCCATACAAGCTCACATCACAACATAATCAGCAGGAAAACAAACACCTTAAAATTTTGTCTCTTGGCCCTTTAACAATCGAAGGGAAAACTTAGAATCTGATAAGGAATTATCTTTTATCAAACAACATATTCATTAATTCATCTTGGATTAACCAATTATTATTCATTGGTCCCATATTCATTAAACCAAATCATTACGTTATCACAAGTAATTAAACATGCTTATTGATCCAATTTGAATAACATCAAATTACAACAAGAACCATATTCGGTAACATGCCTCTTTGTCATTAGCCAAAAAATTATCAATTAATCCTAGTTTATGTTATTTACTAATTTACATAAAGAATGAATAGCTAAAAAAGCATAGAAATAACACTATCTAGAAATCATAAGGCAAAAACAGAATATTGATATCAATTTACTTATTTGGTTCAAATATTTATTATGTCAATTGCATTGTCGTCTAGTGGGATAAAACATGCTAATGATATAGTTGGATATAAATGAATAGATATGTGAAGAATAACCTAGCTAAAATGGTTATTTTCATTCATCATAGAATAATGATCGACACCATGGATCACGATCACTACCTCCCATGAAAAATACATCCACCCGAGGATGTTGCGGCATGACTTTACCAAGTGAAACCCATGAAACACAATTAGAAGCATAGAGATCACATCCCATAATACGGAAAGGAGAAAAAAAATAAGGTGAACCAAAAATAACGATGATAAATCATACAATATATAGAGTATTGATAGATACTGCTTGGTTGCACCAAAAAAGAGGGTGCACTTGCAGCAAGGAGAACGTCAAGGGAAACCCATCCGCCAAGAAAAAGTTTAATCTCACGATTCCTACAAGAAGGAAGGAAAGGTTTGAGCGTATCGCACCAAGGAACAAGGAGGAAGAAAATTAGAGGAAGATATCTTGTCCCTTTTGAGGATTTATTGGAGTGGCGGTTTATGTTACAATAGATTTTCCATTAAAATCATATCACATTAAACCACAAAGTTTGACCAAATAAATGCACCATGGGGATTGGGAAATTTAATATATAAGTTATGGGATTTGATTCAGCCCTAAAGTACATAGAACAAAGCCATTAATGAGTTTTTCATAAACAAAAATTCCAAATTGACGAAATTGGAAGAATCATGAAATTTGGAAAAGGAAATATGAAACGGTTTTGGAAACACTTATCAGGAGTTGTCTCACTATTTCTGACTCACCGTATCTAACTCACCGATACTGACTCGTAGTTTCTAACACGAAATTTCTGACTCACAATTTCTGACTCACCGTTTCTCACTCAACGTTTCTCACTCACCGTTTCTAAATCACCATTTCGGACCCAACGTTTCAGAATCACCATTTCTAACTCACCATTTCTAACTCACCGTCAAACTGTTCATAAAATTGGAAACATTGTTCACAAAACTGGAGGTTTGGAAAAGTGTTGTGGATGAGTCTCATTGACATCCCATAATACCTCAAACACCAGATATTATCAAAGGGATAGACCATAGAGGCCCGAGCAATTATAAATAATTATTAATTTTTAAATCATTGAAAAAGTTAAAATATATTTGAAGATAAATTTAAACAATAATTTATGAAAATATAAATATTATTCTCATGGTAATATAATGAATATGAATAAGGAGTGGAAATATTCAGGTCCAAAAATATTAAATCTGGTCAACATCACATATATCATTTTCTCTCAACTATTTTAGAAAATATGGGAATGAAATATAAATATTATATGTGAACACCGTTAATAAGAAATGGTTTTAACATGGATTTTTTAATTGATACATAGAGAATTAAATTTCTATAATGAAAATTGAAATATGAAAAATCCAAATTAAATGATAAATTGAATCATGAAGAATTAAAATAGTTTTATGGCTAGTTATACATGTATTAACTCCCTTTATTAAAAAATTTAATTTTAAAACATCTATATTATAAAAATATTTTATTTACTGTTCCTAGATACTATTAAATTTTAATTTATTATTAGATTTCAATTAGTAAATCATTAATAAATTCAATATATGTGTGAATTTTTTTTCTATGAATGCTTCCCTTAAATATTTCTAGGTTCTTATGACTTTATCACGGTTCTAGAATTTAACTGATATAAAAAGTATAATATTAATTTATTATTTAGCTTTTTAACAATAAAAGAAAGACGATGATTAAAAATGAAATACATCTCATAGAGGAGAAGTTAGTCTTCATGTATATATGGGAAATGTTTTAGATAATTAATGTTTGTAACAAAAGGTTGTTATAAAATAATATTACTTTGTAGAATAGTGATAATTATATATATATATATAATATATTTTGTAATTCATCTTGAGAACCATACATGTTAGTTTTTTGTTGAAAATTAAAAAAAATTGTTCATGGAAGCCTTGGTCTGGGCATACTAAGACGACCTGATGATAACATACATATGTATTTCATATTATTATTATTATTCAATAAATTTGTCAATATGATGTTACCAAATAATGTTATGGATTTTTTAATTTATGATATTGGAATATAAACAACACATTTTTACGAAATAACTTCAGCAACCCCCATAACATTCATTATATATTGTACAATTTTAGGATCACTATACATAACATCATTTTTCATAACCTAGGGAACGTGAATAAATGAGAAGTGGTGATATGACAAGAAATATAATGGTAATCATCATATATATGAGTTAAAAATATTAATTGTGCATATGATTGAAAAAACTGTATGAGGGATTGATAATATATTATATAAATAACAACAAATATTTCATGAACATAAATTTTCAGTCATAGTAAAAGTATTTTAGATCATCAAAAGCTATATTTGTTATCACGATGTCAAAATAATTATCTAGGGATTATAATAAGAGTATATATTAATGGAATGTGTCACATACTTAAAAATAGGAAATCATATCACTATGAACATGTTAAAATAACAGGAGTTATACTCATAAAATTAAGGACATTTAGTAAATTCCTTATATAAAATTAGTTTTTATAGAACAATTTTTAAACATAAAATTATTAATATGTCACAATATGAATAGGTATATGATTAATGTAATGAACATGAAACATTGTTCAATCATACGTAGTTATCTCATGAGATATATAGATTCACCCAATATATTAGAGGTTTATTGCAATGAGCCTTAGCCTAGATGGTAGGGACTTCATAAGTGCATCCAAGAGACCCAAGATCAAATCAAGGCAGAGAAATTATTTCTTGGGGGTACGGTAGCGGTACTGTAGCAGGTAATATAGTAATATTGATGCAATTATTGTAGAAGGAATTGTGAAATACTGTAGCAGGTATTGTAGCATGAACTGTAGAAGGTACTGTTTGGCACTATATCAGCTAGGAATATTGCCCCGTTTGGGCCTTCAGGCCACTGATTTGGTCCTCGAGTTCATTAAGGCCTTCAAACCACCCAGGCCTTCAAGTCTATAAGGCCTTTGCGCCACATCAAGGACCTCGGGCCACCATGTGGGAAGATGAAAAATAAAAGACCAACAAATAACAAGCTCTACATAGAGGATGAGAATGGAGCTTTCACCATAGCAGAAGCTAAACGAATTTAAATAATGAGAGGGTATGGTACCTACCATCAGGACAAGCATGTGCATGAATGGGAATGCCTATCCGAACAGCCATGCGAAGGTGGAGAGTTGATTTACGATGAAAATTCCGGGGAGGAGATGTTCCATGTAGTTAGTCTGGGTTGTATGTAATGTTTGAAGCCTACGTGAAAATAGATTCCTCTAAGGCCTATGGGCCATGTAATACTTATGCCTATGAGACTTGTAAGGGTTCCACCTCACCCCATGAAAGTTAGACTTCCAAATATCAATAAAAATGAAGGCTTTCTGGCCATTGGATGGATAGAGGGATATTCAATTATAGGACTAGACATTAAATAAATGTAACCATACATATGTGTACTAAAAATCATATTCATATTAATCAGAAAATAAAAAACTAAATTTTACTTGTTTTAATAAATAATTAAAAATTAATTAATTAATTTGAGAGAACAAAAATGGATTAATAGAATCAAACATAAAACAAAATAATAATATGTCATCATGGGACATATTTTGCATGGAATCTAGTTATTATAACCTTATTGTAGATGGAACATATTTAAATAATATTTTTATAGATGAAAAATAATTTTAAAAGAGACTTTTAAAATTTTTATAAAATATATAGAAATAAATTTTTATTCAAAAATATTATATATTAATAGTATACATTAATTTTCTAAAAAATATTGGTTTTTTAAATAAATATTTAAATATGGAATTGAAATATCAATGAAAATAATTTTTGTGATGATTGAAAATATTCATGATTTTGTATTTCTTAATAGAGTATATTATATTTACTCGAATGAAAAAAAATTAAATGTGATTAATATATAATAGATTCAATCAATTCCTTTTAGTCATTATTAATGAATGTCAACATTTAAAAAATATTATTTCCTAGATCATTTTTATTGAATAATTTCCAATAAAACAATTCAAATAACATGTGAATGATATTAAAAATTAATTGACTAAAAATAAAATAAGGGCTATATTTAAAAAAAGGCACATAGCCATATTTATGTAACCAAGATAGAAAATAATTAGATTAATTGAAAATTCGATTAGTATATATAAATATAAAATATATTTTTGTCTAATGATAATGTTCATATAACATCCATTAATGTAAATTTGATAATGAAAATCTTGATATTGAAATTATATTGACCCATTAACTCTTAAATAATATCCCATATGTCATCATATACATCAATTTTCAAACAATATTAAATAATTTTCCATAATTCATATCACTTCTTTATTATATATATATACCATTTTATTAACAATATTTCATTAAATCCCACTTCAGATTAAAACGGTTTTGTTATCCATCGATGTTTGAGTTTGATAGCTCATCAACATTCACCCTGACTATGGATTCCCCATTTTTAGAGTCATATTCTTTTTATATATATAATATTGATATAAATAAAAAAAATTCACAACCATTAATATAAATAATAGATGAAAAATTAATTACATCACTTCAAATAGATGCTTGTACATACATTTTTGTGAGTGATGTTTTCAGTTTTCAGTAGGTAGAACATATAAAATTTACAGATATATACTATTATAGAATAATAATATAATTATAAATATAATATCTAATCATTAAATATATATTTTTTACCAGTAATTTATGTGGTAAATGAAAATATATGCATTTTTCATTATGGAGGTGGTACTCTATGTGTACTCTGGTGTGGAATTATTTGTTTTCATGGGAAGGGATGAAGATAGAAAATGAAAACACAATTACCATAATAATATATAATAATATTAATGAAACTAATTTCACCATTATATAATGGTTATTGATTATTGGGAGGATATTTAGGATAAAATAAAATAGAAATTGATTGGTATGAAAATATATTTATTATTTGGGTATCCTCTACTGAAATGATCCACAAGACATCGTGGATGAGATTTTCAGAATAAAAGTGACTCAAGGAAAAATAGAAGGAATTTGGTTTAGTATTTGGGAAGAGTTTGGTCAATAAAAATTGACACAATGGTTTGGATAATATAGGATATATGGATCTATTTTATAAAGAAGGGGAGTGGAATAATTGTAATTATTAAGGATATTAAAATATAATTTAGTATCTATCACGAGAAAGTAGCTCCCATATGGTATTGAATAAAGGATGATAAAATAAATATATTCATTCATACAATAGTATTTAGACACATTTTTATATAATTTCAACCCATGACTATTTTTTATTCCATTGTTATCCATGTTTATATTTATCAAGGAAAAAAGATGTTTAGTAGAAATGCGATTCATTTTAATAAAATAAGTAAAATATATATATTAATAAAAATTATTTAATTTAAATATTAATAATTCATTATAATTTAATAAATAAATAGAAGATGAATTAATTAATTCGAATATAGGCACCCAAAACATGTAAAATTCATTTTTAGCGGAATTCATTTTACCATAAAATTGTATTTTACCAAATTTATTGCTTACTAAAACCAATTAGACGAATACTAAAATATATGGATGAATATATTACCCAATAATTTCATTAAATCAATAATTAATTGTTATTAATTTAATATATTAAAATAAAATATATTATATGAATAAAAATAATTCTTTAGAAAATAATAAATATTGGCATTCAACTGATTTTATTGTCATTTATAAAAATTTCATAATTTTTTTTCTATAAGTGAAAAAATGAAATTTCAAAAGTTTAATAATAATAATTTATTTTCAAAAAAAATATCCCAAAAAATATCTTTAAAAATAAATTGATATACTTTTTCGATCAATAATATTTCCGATGAAATAATTTTTGACAATTATTTCTCATTTAAATACCATATATTGTTCATAATATCCTAATTTATAATCATTACTTAAATATTATCATGGTTTAATTCATAATAATGAATAAAATATTTATAATTTATATATTATAAAAATATATACTTTCTTAAATGTACTATTATTACATTTTACCACCATATAATAATTTCACTAATGAAATAATTGTACACATATACAGACAATGTGGTTACCTCTTCCACATCACAGCCTATGGTTCAAAATATTATTTTTAAAATATATTGCTTGAATTAATAAATTTTACAAGGTTACTGTTATTTATACTCAATACACACAAACACACACTCTCTCTCTTTGACATATTATTCAATAGGTTGTTTATCATAAGTGATATCATGTCGTAGTGGTATAACCTCATAATTTATTGCATGAAGTGGATTTGATTTCTACTTACTCAGGGTAGATTCCATTAATACATAATTATCATAAAAGATTATTATTGGATATTCTATATGATAAAACTATGTAATTATACAATAATGAATATGACGAGGATTGATATATCTATGGCTCATTAGGAGCTTCATTCCATATATCAAAATATTATTCCAATGTTATTTTTATTGGAATATCATTTCAAAAAATTCTTACTTATTATAGGAAATATGATTTAAGGTATAAAAATTCCTTATACTCATATATTTTTTTATATTATGCTAAATGACAGTAAATATATTTTCAATTACCTCAGTGATATCCAAATCAAATTTAAATCATTATCTCACATAACCTCATCATTTTGGATTCCTATAGTTCCTTCCACATAGAGAGTCTTAAATATCCATATGAATTCCCAAAAAAATTATTTATATGGAATACATTTCAACTAGATAAAAGTGGTGACCAAAATTACTCGTAAATCCATATAACATACTATCAACATTACATCACAATTTTGAATGATCCTCTAAGATATAATGTTTTTCAAATGGTGATATTCAAGGTTATAGTTTATATATATATTTAAATGCATCAATATACATTTATATATCATTTAGTGAATCCATAGTTCTTATATAGACCTAATTAGATATGAAAATATATGAAACATTTCCACTTAATTAATAGATATACTAGATAGATTATCAACAAATAAATTTTCTCTGATTTTAATGAAATAATTTTTATTTTTATAGAAATTGATTATAACCAAAAAAAATGTTCCCTATAGTTGTTCTTGAAAAATTGAAATGAAATATAGAGTTTTTTCACATTTTAATTCTATAATTATTATGTATTCATATATCCTATTAGTGTCTCATATATCATCTAAATCATTCCAACATACTAAGAGATGAGAAACATACCTTTTATATCGCTTCACATGTTTTCCCATCAAAATAAATTTTTTAGATCATTATAAATCTTCAAACATCTGATATGGATAGCGAATGTTGAACTATAAAACTATCTTAAATACTATTCTTCATGTAAGGAATTTATTGCACACATACATGATTTCGGTTTCTCATCAATCTGTAATAATCATGGTTAATTTAAGGAATATTCCTCACCTTATTCTATAGTTACACGTCTTCTATATGTGTCTCTTTAATTCTCACACAGATGGATGGATGAGCGTCCATTTACGAATTATATAATTTTATACATTCAATAAGATTTAAATGAATATATCTTATCAGTAAACATGTATTATATCTCTTTCACATCACATAATAGAAAGAATAACATGGCCTTTCTGAAATAGGACATTACCCACCTTGTTTACCTTACAAGGGTGGTAATGTATTAATGGATCATAATATATTAAAAACTACAAAAATATCCCTTTCGTATACATAACATAGTGTTAGTGAATTATAGATCATGATTTTTTCAGTATTTATATATCATGATTCCCTTTAAGTAAATAACTATATATTTATAATGAAAATTTAATATTTCCAACTAAAAAATGACGAGTCATATAATATTTATCATGTATTTTTAATTTTTATGATGTTTAAAATATAATGATATCCTTTTTTAAAATAAATCCTAAAACTATATTTGAAATATCACTAAATAACACATTCAATTCTCTATGGAAGGGTAGTGTGGGAATTGGTGCACTAACCAATATTTTTTTCCAATATAAATTTTAATCATATTCATTTATCCAATATGACTTTTATACAATCAGAGATTACTAGTTAATTTAATTTTATTTCCATATGAATTTTTGACCAAGATTTCTGTAGTATCTATCAATTATATGAATGCTATGGACCTCATTTATTATACCTTGTTTGTGAGATTTTAAATATCATTCATCATTGAAGGATCAAATGATATATGCCTCATCCAGATTATATGATCTAAGATAGAATCTTCCTAAAGGTAAAATTGAAACATAGTGATTTTTTTATACAATATATACATCATTATGGACTACTATACATACATTATATGATCATCATGATCTACCATTATCATGTAATACATAAGAATACTATTTATAATAACTACTGGAAATTGATTAAGGTAATCCCTAAATTCAATTTTCTTTAAATCCATGATGTATGTAGGTGAATTTATTTTCAAAAATGTAATTACACATAAATCATTATATCCATAACTCTTAAGGGAGGATTTATTGGTTATATCTTTTATTTTAATCTAAACCAGATGATTTAAATTTCAAATATAAATAATGGAAAAATGTATAATTACATGTAATTGATCATCGAGATCATAGATATGGGGTAAATGATATTATCTAATAATATTTAACGTCTTAAGTTATTGATATCCATTATTGGATTCATTGACTCAATCATTATTGTAACAAAAAGTATATATGAACCCCATGATGCAACACTATGTCTTTTTAAAACTATATCAAGATTCACATAGAGTTTATTTATTATTTTTTATAACAAAATAATATTGATACTATATATAGTAATTAAAATAGATTCATCTCCTTGAAAGAGTGATACTGAAAAATAATTATAATTATTCTGTGGATGTTTAGGTAATTCCCCTATAAATACGTTATAAAATATCTAAACTATAGATATCTTAATAATAAATAATTTCTCACTATCCATTTTAGTTAAATATTACTAATTATAATTTATTATTACCCATAGAAAAGAATTAATTTATTTATAAGTTTATGATTATTCCGACAATTATAGACATTCAGATGATCATTCTAAAAATAAAATGTGACATATCTTTAATTTAATGTTATATGTGATTTATAAAAAAGATCTAATCAATTATAAAAATCCCATCAAATTGAACATAAACAAAAATAAAAATTTTTACATTGAACACAACATTATAAATTTTTAATTTATTTGACTATCTCATGATTAAAGTATTGTTGTGAGATAAAAATAACAAAATAATTTTGTGATAAACATAGAACATTCCATTCATTGGAATAGGAGAAAACCCTAATATTAGGGTATTGACTTAGATAATACCATTTTTACCCTCAAATAAGTCATTTAACTATTGGTGGATCCTTGGGTTGATCATTATTTAACACTATATAAAACTAAATTTACATAAAAAATCATTATTTATGAAAAAACGTTCCTAAATTAATAAATCATCACATAACTTTGAAATATTCCATAGGGATATTCTTCCATTTTTCATAACCTCTGTGAAGATGGATCTTCAGTACTCTATTTTTTTATGAGAAAAAAATTCAAAAAATTCCATTTATCACTAAATTAGTTAATTCAAAAACACATATAATTTCATGTTGATAATCATAATCATAGATAGTTTACTACGAATAATCAAATTAATTCTCATCTCATGTCCAATTTAATTTGGTTTCTCGTGATAATAATCATTTCATTTAATGTACAATTCATTATTCTCATTATTTCCCCCGGTTATAGACATTGAATAAAACCAAAACTAATAATTTTTTGTTATAAAACACAAATAATCAATATAACTGGTCATATGATTATGATAATAATTATTATAGTGTAACTAATTATGAAACCGTATTTTTACATATGATATGTTATTTTGATCTTGTATCACTAAGGTTTATCAAAGGTTTTCATATATATTATAAAATCATTATTCATGATAGTTTATAAAAATAATGTGAACTAACTAGATCATATACCTTGTGATTGTTATACAATCAGTTTAGTTAGTGATCTTGTTCATCTATCAAGGGAATAATGAGATAATAACCAACTATAATTTTTGTGGTTATTACCCATAGTTTCATCTATGTATGAACCTATTTCAACTTTTCATTATCAAAAAATTGATTTCATATAAATGAAACCACGTAATCAATTATTTACCCAGAATTCGTAATGTAATCATATACATAGACTTATCCCCGAGGTTTTCAAAAATATTTTATAATCAAATCATCTTGAAATAACTAAATCATACTATGATACAAACTGCGGAATGGAGATAAAAATATACATATGAATACATATTTTTTATTAATATTAATTACATATCACAACAATACATCCCTATGACCCATAAATGTTTAGCGTTATTGGGGACTGGTATGAAAATGGCATATTTTCATAAAATATGTCCAATATCTACCTCAAAAATCAACACATATAAGACCATTATAAGATTATAATACATAATATCCTAATTAATAAACATGAGATTGACAAAACATAAGAAGGGGTGAGATCAAATGATCAAGTATGGTAAACATGCAATATATCAAGAAACAATATTATGTGATAATAAGATAAAAAAATAGTTTAATAATATGGTCATATCATACAAAACACATACCCAATTATTCAAGATCATAAATCATGATTAATTTAATCAAAATTGCATTCTAACCTATGAAAATTTTATAATTATGAATCAAATATAATGAGAAATATAGAATAACCTATGTATATGTCCTACGAATATGGGACAAAAATATAGGAAAACATATTATTCTGAAAATATATTAACACTAACATTTATAATAATCATTTTATAGTAATATAATAATTTCCAAATTCTAAATTTGTAGATATGCCCATTTTTCCATGAATAAATTTACATAAATTTCTTATAAAATATTTTGATTCCAAATGTAACAAAAAAGAAATCATGTTTGTGCATAACATTGTAAAATTATGAGATATGATGTTATGACCAATTAATTTCATGGATATATAATAACGGTATCAACCATAACAAAATCAAAACCATAAATAATTCTTCCATGAGTTCATAAAAACATTCATCCTAGAATATCCAGTGAAAAAAATATTCATAAAGTATTACCCACCACATAAATTACCTAATGGAATGTATAGGGTTTAATATGATCATACATAAAATATCACCATCAAATAAAAATATAGTAAAATAAAGTATATAGTTTCATATGTACATATCACTAATGGACATTTACATTCATTAAATAAAATTTACATAGAAAAAAAATTATTTTATAAGATATTTGAAATTTTATTTTAAAAAAAGAAAAATAGAATTTTCTTTCTAAATCATTATAAACAATAATAATTATTAGAATACTAAAAAATAAATTATATTTTGAAATAAACATGTAAAATATTAAAGGAATAATCATTGAAACTATCATTTTATAGGGATGTAAAATCCACTCATGTCATATATATCAAAAGTGTGTATTCATTTCTATCGTTTAAAAAAATTAAAAATTTAATAATAACTATTACTATTTAAAATATTAATTATAATCATTTATAAATAATCTAAATGGTAATAATTATAATATTTCAAAAAAATTAATGAGTAGATAAAAACATCAATAATAATTTTTTTAGAACATCGAACTAGAAGAAAATGTTCATCGACCAAAAATAAAAAATGATTGGTTTTTATAAAAACACTATATCGATCATTTTAGGTGGCAAAGAAAAATATAATAGTAATATAGATAAATTTATATAATAACAAATGTCGTAAAAATTATTTAGGTCTTCAATTAAATTAATCTTATAATTTCACCCTTTGGATATTTATTGTAGATAATACTTAAATTTAATTATATTTTAACATAAACCACTCCTATAATTCTTGTATTGATTCACATATAAGAAAATCACCATTAACAAAAACATAAATTTATTAAATATCTATTTAATAAAAATATTAAATCATATCATAATTTATATAATTCATTGATAATTCCCAATGAATTTTTTTAATAATTCTACATTAAAATCTTCATTCCGGTGGAAACTAGTTATTTCCCTTACATGTTCGAGTTCTGCTATTTTGATCCTTACATAATGAAAATTATTTCATTATATATAAACACAAAATAACATGATAATTAAAAATTTTATTCATATATACACTTTTTAAGTTGTTCATATGAATAAGTGATGAAAATTTAATTTCCTCACTTTGTTGATACATTAGCCTATACATAAACACTAGTGATGTTGTCACTTTTTGATAGACTAAAATAAATAATTGTACATAAAAATTATAAATCATAGAATAATATTATTAAAATATTTATAATATATATAAATTATTAAAATACATATGACCATCTATATATATTATAAATGAAAATGAATCGCATTGCTTCATGGAGGAGGCACTCCACACTCATGCAAGAGTGACATTATCATTTTCCAATGGGTTGGACAGAGATAGAAATAATCACATTAACACTAAAAAAACATATAAGTATTGTATGAATACAAATTTCATCTTTTTAATATGGTTATATTGATTTTGGATGTATTTTACAAATAATGACCCATGAATAAGGTTAGCAATGACATATAACACTTCATCGTGTTTCTTCCTTTGAGAAGCAGGTTATGGTTTTGTTAATGGGTCTTTTAAAAAGATCAGAACCTCAATATCATGTATAAGTATTCTGGATGATTATTGGGGATGATAAATATCATGTTAAATGTATTTAATTTTTTGTATAATATAGGAATAAATTTTATCCTTTATAAGTGAGGTGTCGGGCACATTTGTTATTATTTTTGATATGACAGAATAATAAATTCACAATCATTATCATTCATCTAAAAATTTTCCCATTTCTAAATAAATTATTTTATAATATCTAAATTAATTAATTTCTCTTTTATGTTATTTAAACCCTTAACAATTTTTTATCCCCTCATTAACCCATTTATATTTTACTAGGGAGATAATATGTTTTTTGTGGAAAATATTCATTATAACCAAAACATTATTGGAACATATAAACAAATATAATTCATTATAAATTAAATATTTGAATCCATTATATAATAAAATATTCAATGAACTAGTGGAAAATAATATGAATATTTTCACCCAAAACATTAAAACTCGATATTTAGAGAAATATTTTTTAAGCATAAAAATGATATTAATAAAATTATTTTGGCTAGTAAAAACCAAAATATTATCGATTAAAAATTTAATTGAATATATTATATAATAATTTCATTAAATAAATTAATCCATATCAATTAATTTAATTTAGTAATTTAAAATCACATAGATTGCATAAAATATTTTCTAGGCAGACGATCTCTTTTTAGTTTAAAATTAATTTTATTCTAAAAACATTATACAAAAATACTTAGCATTATACATGTTCAATAAATAAATTTTTCATATTTTTAATAATGAATATTCATCTTTTATCACATCATATATGTAAAAATTAATGATAATAAATAAAATAATTCTACATAGTTTATTAGATCAATATGATTACCTATGAAAATATATTTGACAATTATATCTCATTTATATACCATTTTGTGTGAATTATATTAAAATGTTTATAAATTGTAAAATATATATTCATTGCTTTATCCTAAAAATATAGAAACGAGATTTATTTTATTATACGAAAATGATATTAAAAAATATCATGGTGTGAACTATTTTCATTTGTGATGTTATAGTTTTATATTAGATGAATCAAATGAAGGTAATTACTAATACATCTTTATAATAAAATTTTCGTATTCTAAGGACACATTGTAAATTATTTTTATGTGTTTATATAGTTTTTCAAGGAGGATTGAGATGAAATACAATAATATGACTCATGTAAGATGATTCCATCATCCTTGGTTATTTTTCTTTAGATGACTTTTTATGCCTTAATTGATTATTTTTTAGTAAAACCCGAACAAATAGAATAATTTATTATGATTTGATATGTTATTTTTAACAAAATTGGTCATAATAAGGTGTTTAATGTTTTTGAGGAAGTGTGGAGAGAAGGTTCTTTTTTACATGTGTGATGAGTAACACCCATATAACCACAACGATCTTTAATATATAAATTAAATAATTATCATTGGAAGGTGAAACCAATTGACAGTAATTAATATCTAACTGGAGGATGAAATTATTTCATCCAATCAAATTTATACCTATTTTACTGAAATTAAATTTCATTTCTTTCAGTTAACTATTCACTGCACTTAACCATAACAATATTGGCTATATTTTTACCATGGTAACTAATTTTTATGACCACATTTATAATTTATAAATTTTTTTTGAAAAATATTATTAAAAATATAGAAATAATTTTACTATATTCATATTCATGTGTTTCAATAAATTATATCAAATATACACACATCAAACAGATGAAACCCATTTTTCTAAAAAAAATTATGTCATTATTTTTAATTTATTCCCTCTAATTGTTTTACTTGTGAAAACTTGTAAATGAATTTTAATGTATTTATTTGAATATATTATCATCACTTAACGCTGAATAGTTAAAATAATATTTAAAATTTTAATTTTTTTAATATATTATTATATTACAAAAAAACTTGAAAAATTGGATTTTTACATTAATATAATTTTACCTTTAATTATAAGAAATATTATTCAATTTATGAATGATAGTTAGTTTCTAAAAATGGTTATAGAATAAAAAAATATGATTAATACAAAAAAATAAGATTAAATAGATTTTAAATATCCAAATATATAAATATAAAATTTGTTTATTGAAGAAATTTTATTTTCTCTAATAATTTATAGATTAGTATTCTATATAATTATATAACCCATCCATGGATGCCATTTAGTGTTTTTTAATAAATAAATCATTAATATCACTGCTTGAATGAATTATATTTAATAAATGTTATTTAATCTATCAAACAGTTGAATATAATATCAATAGATTCATTAGTATTTTTCCTTGGTGAAAGCCCTATTTTTATTTTCAAAAATCATTGTTTTTTTCATGTTCCTTTATTTCATCATTCAAAATACTATGATGTTTAATTAATATAAATTAAATTAATTAATCAATCTTATTTCATAATAATGTATATTCTATTGTATTGGAACGTCATGTGGTGGGTTGTGAATTAGAAACACTTTAAAATATGCTAATCTACAATAGATAATTATTTGATCATATGTATGCATTTTTCTTTAAATTATTAATATTTTATATAATAATTATAATATTTATTGATGATTATTTATATGTATTTATATAAATTCATGTATGGGCTCCCTGATTCAATGCAATATATTCTACAAGTTATTAGGATTGATTAATTTACTATTAAAAAAATAGTAAGAAAAGTTTAAACAATGTTTATTTATATTCAAAACGGAAATGTTTTTTATATAGAAATGCATCAATCAAGGTAATTCCTTGTATAATATCTTGGTTGTATTAAATTTTTTTGTCAATTATTGTTACCCATTATTCTCGATGCCCTTGTAGATTTCAATTTTCATTGTGTATGGATTGGATAATCAAATGAACACATTTTTCCATCATTTTCTATTTGGAATAAAATTATATTTATTTTATAAAAATATTTATTTTCAATGATAATAAATAAAAATGTTTCAAAATTATAATATAAAATATCCAAATCATTTCTTAATAAATAAATTATTTATTCCTATTAAAACTTTATAAATGAAAGATATATTCATGATATTTGAATAAAAAATGTATAATTGGATAATAAAAACATGTACATAACATATTTAAAAGTTGGGAATCCAATAAGATATGGTTTATTTAAAATAATATAGTCCTAATCATTTGTATAATTAGAATGTAAAATATTAAAATTTTTTGTACTTTTATAAAATTAATATAGATGAGACACTAAGAGAATTAGGTGAATGAATGTTTTATGATAAAAAAATTTATATATGGTACAGAAAAAAAATTATTCATGTAATGAGTTATGTATTTTTTTGAGGTATAATCATTAGAATATTATTCCACACATTATAATATTAATGGAAAAATATTAGTACCTACTTGAATTATCATATACATAGATAAGTATAACTATGGGAATATTAATTTTTTAAAATTTATTCATTAATATAAATAACTAATTTTTTATTTCATCTATGTCATATAATATAATAATATATTTAATGTGTATTATCATTCATTTAAATAACTATTAACATCATTTTATACATTTATTTATAAAAAATAGTAGAATTTTATAATATTTTATTTTTTATATTATTCAATAGTGAATTCGTATTCCTTTCAAAAAGTGTGAATTTAGTTGGGACTAGTATAAATAATTTTTTATTATAGTAATCATAATGTGACAATTTTTATGAAAAAATAGATAAAAAATATTCAAAATTATTTTATTATTTCATGACTCCCCGAGCAAATTAATAGTGCATGGATTAATGTTTACTTCAATATGCTATCCAAACCTCCCAGTATTCTATAGGTTTTGAAACAGTTGAGTGGTTCTATGAATAGACCATGAGGAAGACTATGAACTCATATTAGAGTAGAAATAATAGTAGAAATAAATTTAATTTCATAATTAGTATTTTTAAAAACTATAATATGGTATTGTTATAATTAATATTGAAAATATCATATTAAATAATAAAATAACCGTTCACTCGTACCATTGGGATTCCCAGTTGGAGGATCCTAAACATGTTCTATATACGAATCAAAATTCAATTGGGATAAAATTCAATACCTATTTGGTCCCATCATCCTGTCATGTCTCATCATCAAATTCTATCCTAAACATCTAATGAAACAATCATTTGTCCCTTCACTAAAACTAGTACATGTGTTGATGAACAATTTATGATGATAAATTATTGATCCATGGTAGTCTGAGTAGGTTGTGAGTATAACTCAATAGAATAATTCTAATGGTTTTCTACAAAACTAGTCTTAATGTTGTGAATACAGAATAGAAATAAATAATTATTTAAATAATTTTCAGATTTTATATATTTAATATTTTGAAAACCACCTAATTCCAATATTATCAATGACTTATTAGGTTGGATTTTTATTTATCTATCTAAAAGGTATGTCACTATGATTGACCAAATATGTAAAAGATAGTTCAAGAGTTCCTTTTATCTTGTATCTATGACTATTCAAACCATTTATATCATCAATGAATCCACGATTTCATTCTATAATTTCCAATATCAATTTACAACCCCAAATCCATATGCTCATCCTAGAATTCCCATTGAATATTATCCATCTTCTATAAAATCCATATCATTAGTATTAAAAAAATAGTGATCGTTCAAGAAATATGATGTGATCTATGGTCTCATCCCAGCATTACTAACATTTATCCTACAAGTTATATGAAATCCATCTATCCTTCCTATGTTTTGAGTTACAATGAATGTAATTTCACGTCCATGAATTCGTAATCATGAAGTATGACATGGAATTCAAGTGATCATCCAGACATTCCAAATATGCACTATCATATTGAAAATAAGGATCTCATCCATAATTTCCTAAGCATTAGTAATTATTGATTTATTTATTTAATCCACAAATAAATAAATTTAATTATAATTGGGATTTATAAATTTGAACTACTAATAAAAAAATATGTTCCTGTAAAATTTCTCATTACCAATGACCATACTAATTTCAATTATTAAAAAACAGAATTACATGATCTATAATTTAAATTCAGTAATATTTTATCCATACCCAAATAAATGGTTACATGACACCACATTAATAATAATTTAATGATATGGATAAATTTTGCATAGTTATATAAACTCATAAAACAAATTTCTTAAATTTAAGTTAGTACATAACTAAATTTTAATATGATACCGCTATCACAATTAACAAGTCTGTCACAATTTATATTTCAAATCGATAATAATTATCAAGGGTAATGAAATTATATTTCCTAAACATTGATTCAAACAATATTTCATTTTAAATAAATTAAAATAAAACATTAAATTTAATGAAATCGATGATCATAATTTTTAAATCCCTTTATACTATACTCAAATGGTTATACGATTCCTCTGGCTTAAAAACATAATTAATTGGGTATTTACCCATTTAAAATGGAATGTAAGGAATTTTATTTAAAAATGATCAACCAATACATATTTTGCAGGTATACAACTCTAAATTAAAATAAAAAAATTGTTAGGTTGTGGTATAATATAGTGTGACCACTATATATAGCCTTATATAATACTACATGCCCAATATCGGCCTTTGGTTTTAGGTGAAAAATAAAATATTAAAGAACTATGAAAATGAATTTAAAATATAACATAAATAACATATATGGATTGATCACACATGAAAATGAATGAATGAATGAATATAGTTATGAGGACACTTATTATAATGTCCCATACATTACATACTTTGTTATTACTTCAGAATTGAAGCACACTTATTACAACATATAACAAACCAGGAAAGGACAGTATAGGTATAGTGTCTTTAGAAACTGTGAAACATAAACAACTGGTTCATAAAGCAGCTACATTGCCTCCCATTTATTTCATCATATATAGAGTCCCTTTTTTCATATCCTACATAATAACCTTTTTCCTGACCTGGGGAAAGAAAACATACAAAAGGGTGAGCTCAAATGATCAGTAAGGGTAAACAAAAGAAATATCAATCACATCATATTCATAAGAACATAACATTTTTGAAATCTTAACCTGAAAAATAGATCATAATTTCATAACATGGGATAAATCATGGTAGTGAGATGAAATAACAATAATCATAACTTCAAACATGTTGATTTCTGGCATACACACATAATCATAGAGAATCATTTCTTATTAGTCAAGACTCATTTCCAAGACTATCTTAGTGGAAAAAGACCATTTCGGAACCGAGTTCACTCCTCGTTTCAGTCCTGTTTCACTGAACCGGTTTAACCTTCCATTCTAGCCATGTCTATCTCATGAGATATAAAACTTTTACACAATTAATTGGAGGAAGATATAGGTCTCACCCATCTCATAATGATATCATTCTTATGAGTGCCAAAAAATCATAAACCATACATCATAGCATAACCCATGAAATAAAAATGGGAATCTTAAACATCGTGACATCATAAAAAAATTCATAGAAGATAAAGGAATTCATAAAAATAATTCCATCACAACATAATCAAATCAATGTAATAATAGGGATAGAAATAGAACCCTTTATTATCTTAGATGGAAAATAATTTTGAGAAAACACTTGAACTCCATTCTTGAGGAAAATATACTTTCTACTTCAAAAACATTTCCTTTCTTAACATGTCATATAATTTTGAACTAAAAGAAGATGATTAAAAATAAATTTTAAAACTTATAAAGGAATCTTCATGGAAATAATGTTCTAAAAATCCATTCATGTCGTATAAGTTAAAAAAAGACATTCTTCTTGTACTTTTGTCAGAAAAGTCAAAAAGTATCTCATACGAAAAACTACAAAAGTTTCCTTTCATATAATTTAATAAAAAACTCACCGAAGGGTAAAATTGGATTTAAAAAATTGTAGGTGGATGGAAATAATATTAAATATTGAGGAAACATGGATGTGGATGATAAAATACACCCCAGTAAATACCAAAGTATAAACAATCTTGGATAAAAATGAGATTGTGATATTTTCCTTAACTTAGGTCTGATTTGCTTCGTAAGTGTCTGAACCTCCTATATAATGATTTCAATATTGTTATTGACATATTCCAGAATCATAATTATTTTTATGATATCATATATGGTCATATTCTTAGTTTCTTATTAGTAATATTTCATTGTTACTTGTTATTCGGGTGTTTTTTACTTTTTGTTCTTATGCGTGTTTTGTCGAATAAATTTTTATTTTTCCTTTTAGGTTATAGATACCTCATTTACAGAATGATATTAGTGTAATTTATATCATATTGATTCATTAAATTCATTTATATAATCATTATTTAATTAAGATCATGTAGAACGAGTCGCATCACATCGTGGAGACGGTATTCCGTACGTACGCACGAGCGATGATATCGTTCCCATGATCATGGAATTGTATTGGAGTGTATATATACTATTTCAGAATCAATGTCAATTTACAATAATAATATATAGTCATTATTTACCCCATTATACCCATCCATGTAAGGTGGTGGAAAATAGTTCACACCACGACGTGGAGACGGTATTCCGTACGTTCGCATGCGCGGTGATTTCTTTTTCCGTACGATAGATAGATGGTGAAATAGATTTGTTTCATAAATATAATAACATATCAGTATATGATTGATACTGATGTTATTAATTCATAATAAAACAACTAAAGAGGATGATGTGGAAGAAGAAATAAAGTTGAAATAATCGGTAACGGACATTACCTCTTCTTTGAAGCGCTTCTTTGAGATCTCCTCTTAGGGCACTACAATTGGTATTTAAATAAGACCAAGACCTCTAGGATGTTCCTAGAGAAGTGGAGAGGAGAAAGTGGTAGGGGTTGGTCAAGCTTGAAGGCTCAAAGCGGTGCGAGGAAGATGGGGAGGAGGTTCCCTTTTATAAGGGAGGAGAGGGGCTCATTTGGAAAAACAAAAAATATTATATTATTATAAAGCCAAATTCGGTTTTTAATAGCTCCAAATTTTTTTATTTCGATGCTAAGGTGGGGATGGGTCGAAATCCTTTCATACAATAGAATTTATACAAGTTTAGATTTCTATTTTAACCTTATCATTTATATATAAATTTAAGTTAGATAATTTTACTTTTACCGTGTCTTTTTGTGTTCTTACACTATAAGGTTAATAAACATACTATAACAAGACAAACGAACTCCACGTTGTTTATTATTAATATAAATAACCTTATATAAGTCATTTTTCCAAACCATAGATTTTTAGAAATAAACTAACAATTAATAATATAATATTTATTTTAAAAACTATTTTCTGTCAATTTTGACACTATTTAGTAATTGATTTTTGTGAATTAACAGAATTATTAGTTCGAAAAAAGATAATTAAATCAATACTAACATTTCATATTAACCTATAAAATTAGTGGTATTCTTAAAAAGTCTCAAATTACATTTATTTGGGTATTTATAACATCAATTATGTAAATATTTCATTAATAATAAATTTAATTATTTAATGTCTCAAAATTTAAAATAAAATACCATTATGTAGGAAATAATTTTATCTTTCTAATGAATATTTATAGACTAATTTATCTTATGTATAACCCTATATTAAAAATGATTTAGTTATTAAACTTTGATTTCAACTATTTTAACCTTTCATTAAATAAATTAATAATAAATGGCCTAATCTAATCCATGTGGGTTTAATGGTCATATTTTATTACTAAGGTTGTTTTTGGTCGAATTACACTTATCCAATAGAATTAAGACATGTGTTAGGGTAATAATAATATCATTTTTACCCTTAATTACGCTATTTACTTTTAACCATGGTTAAAAATGTAAAAAGTTGCTATTCAACAAAAAATATTTTCATCTCATTGAACCAAATTTTATTCCTTGATATTAACCGTGTCTCTCGGATTTTCGAAATTCCACTCACAGAAGCGGTAAAGTTAAGTTTAGTGAAAAATTCAGTTTTTTTAACTACCACTTAGTGGTTTCACTATTCATCAAAAAATGAAACTTTCCAGAAAAATACCAAAAATTAGACCTAATATATATTTGATATTATGAATTCAAAAATGATTTCCATTTTACCAAATTAGAAACACATCAGTTGCATTAATTAATTATAGAATTAATTCTCGTCGTCAAAACAAATAGCGTGTTTTTAAGAGATAATAACTATCAGAAGATTGACACATGTTTATGTTTGGTTTAAATGTGAAATTACATTAAATGACCAAAATTGTATTAAAGTGTAAAAATATATTCTAAATATACTTTAAAACCACTCAAATTAATAATTTATCACTATCAATTATTTCGATTAAAAAAAATTTTTTAATTAAAATTTAGTAATTTTCACTATTCATCAGAATATGAATGTTATCTGAAAAGTACCAAAATTTCACCCTAAGATAATTTTGATATTCCCAATCCAAAAATGATGTTCATTTTGAAAAATAATATTTACAAAATTTTAAAAGCTGGTAATTACTATTCATAACGGCTAGATTTAATAATATTTTAATAGCATATCGTTGTTTAGTGAAACTCGGTATTCCGTACGACGCAAGCTATCAAGGAAGGTCACGATTGCATGTAAAGCAAGGCAAGAAAGTGTTGTGTGTGCTGAAATATGCATTTAATGATTTATATAACATAAAAACAAAATATTTCTCATAAAAGTCTCGGGTGTTAAATTCTACCCCCCTTAAAATGAATTTCTCCCTCGAAATTCGTCACATTGTAACAAACAGAAGAGGATACCTCTCCCTCATAATATCCTCAAGCTCCCATGTAGCTTCATATAATTGGTGGTTCTTCCATAAAACTTTCACCAAGCGAGTGGTCTTGTTTCGTATGACTTTTTCTCTACGATCCAGAATCTCTATCGGCTGTTCTTTATAAGAAAGATCTTGCTCCAGCGGTACAACTTCTGAGTTGAGCACATGTGAAGGATCAGGTATGTACTTTCTCAAGAGAGATACATGTAACACATCGTGAACTTGAGAGAGATTCGGTGGAAGTGCCAATCGATAATCTATCTTTCCAACACGATCCAGTATTTCGAAAGGACCGATATATCTAGGGCTCAACTTCCCCTTCTTTACAAATCTCATGACCCTCTTCCAGGGAGATATTTGTAAGAACACTTTATCACCCACTTCAAACTCTATGTATTTTCTTCGGTTGTCGGAATACTTCTCTGTCGACTCTGATCTGCTCTTATGTGTTGTTAAATAGATCAGACCTTTACTGCCATCTCATCAACAAGATCAGGTCCTAATAGATTTCTTTCCCCAAATTCATCCCAGCAAGTTGGAGTCCTTCATTTCTTTCCATAGAGAGCTTCATAAGGAGCCATCTGAATACTGGAGTGAAATCTATTATTATAAGAAAATTCCACCAAAGGTAGGTGTTGATCCCAACCACCATTGAAATCCATAGAGCAAGCTCTCAACATATCTTCTAGAGTTTGAATTGTTCTCTCAGACTGACCGTCTGTATGAGGATGGTAAGCCGTGCTGAAACTCAACTCCGTATCGAGAGTATGCGGAATACTTCTCCAAAAAATTGAGGTAAACCTCGAATACTGATAAGACATAATAGAATGTGGTACTCCATGCAATCTTACTACTTTCATTACATATATCCTGGAAAGCTGATCCAGAGAGAAATGCCCTCTAATAGCAATGAAGTGTGCAGAATTTGTAACACGATCAACTATGACCCAGATAGCATTATTGCCTTTGGATGTTTTAGGATGTTTGGTGACAAAGTCCATAGTGATGTTTTCCCATTTCCATTCAGGTATGGGTAATGTGTGTAACATCCACTTATACTTGTGTCTCTCAGCTTTAACTTGCTGACAAACCAAGCATCGTGAGACATATTCAGCAACATCTCTTTTCATGCAATCCACCTAGAAGTACACTTTTTGATCCCTATAAATCTTCGTACTTCCCGGATAAATAGAGAACGCCGAACTATGAGCCTCATCCAGTAGCTCCTTCTTTAATTCTGGGATGGGAGGAACACAAACCAGATTCTATAACATTATTATCCCATCACAATCAAGGTTGAATTTAGGTACATTTCTCACCTTCTTTTGTAACTCTACATCTTCTTTATGTGCCTCATTAATCTTCACATATATAGATGGTTGAACATTCATTTGAGAAATATAATATTTTCCCCTTCCATTATAATTCCATCATCCATCCTTTGTATATCCATAAATATAGGATCTTTTGTGATCTGCATCATGGATAAACTAGCATGGTCTTGTCGACAAAATTCATCTTCCACCTTGTTTGCTTTCCCAGGGTGGTAAGGAATTGAGCAGTCGTAATACTTAATCAGATCCAACCATCTTCATTGGCGCATATTCAGCTCCTTTTGTGTGAAAATATACTTTAATATTTTATGATCATTATAAATATCACACCTTTCTCTATAAAGATAATACCTCCAAATCATTAATGCAATGATTACCGAAGCTAACTCCAAATCATGAGTTGGGTAATTTTGATCATGGATTTTCAACTGTCATGAGGCATAAGCTATCACCATATCATTTTGCATAAGAACACACCCCAATACCTTTTTTTTGCATCACTGTAGATCACAAACCTTTTTCCAATACAAGGTAGTGTGAGCACAGGTGCACTCGATAACCTTCTTTTCAACTGCTTGAAATTCTCTTCACATTCCTCCATCCAAACAAACTTAACTCCTTTATAAGTCAACCTGGTGAGTGGATTAGATAATCATGAAAAATATTTCACAAAAATTCGATAATATCCAGCCAAACCAAGAAAACATCGGATCTCAGTTACTGTTGTTGGTCTCGACCATCATTTGATAACCTCTGTTTTTGCTGGATCCATAGATATCCCCTCTTTTGAGATTATGTGACCCAAAAATGAAACTTTCTGAATCCAAAATTCACACTTGGTAAATTTGGCATAAAGCTTCTCCTTTCTCAGGGTCTTCAATATAATTCTCAAGTGATCTTTATTTTCTTCCTTGCTCTTTGAATATACTAGAATATCATCTATAAGGACTACCACAAACTGATCAAGATACTCTCTAAAGACTCTATTCATTAGATCCATGAAGATATCAGGGGAATTAGTAAGACCAAATGGAATCACTATAAATTCATAGTGTCCATACCTTTTTCAGAAAGTCGTCTTTGGTATATCCTCCCTTTTGAACCTTAATTGATGATACCCTGAATGAAGATCAATCTTGGAAAAGTATTGAGCTCCGCGTAATTGGTCAAATAAATCATCAATGCCTGGGAGAGGATATTTGTTCTTGATAGTGATCTTGTTAAGTTCTTGATAATCAATGTAGAGTCTCATTGATCCATCTTTCTTCTTAACAAACAGAACATGTGCTCCCCAAGGTGACACACTAGGGCGTATAAATCCCTTATCAAGATTCTCTTGGAGTTTCTACTTCAATTCTTGAAACTCAATTGGGGCCATTCTATAAGGTGTGTTCGAAGTAGGCAAAGCACCCGGTATGAGTTCTATTGAAAACTCGACTTCACGATTTGGTGGAAGACCCAGAAATTCCTCTAGAAAGACATCATCAAACTCTCATACAACATGAATATTCTTAATCGTGGGTTTCTCTCCAGTCATTTGAGATAAATAAACTCCATTTAGTTGAATCAAGATCCATTAGATGGAAGAAATTTCCACTGGAAGGTTATGTTCATCCTTGCATCGATAGACAATCATAGATTGATCTGCAATATGAAATGTGACTTGTGTTCTTTGGCAATTGATATTATCTCCATATAACGAAAGCCAATCCATGGAAAGAATCACATCAAATTCCACTACAGTAAGGACCACATGATTTGCAGGAAGCATTTTCCCACAAACATCAATCGGGTAAGAATTATAAACTTTTGAAGCGAATGTTGTGCCATTAGGGGTTGTCACAATTAACTCAACATCTAATTGTTGAGGTAATATGGTGATACTCTTCAAAAATTCTTCAAAAATGAAAGAGTGGGCGGATCCAGAATCAAATAAAACATTTTCTACTATAGTGTGGATGGTAACTGTACCTTTCACCACATCGTTATCGTACTCCACATTGCTAATAGAAATTTCATGTGACTTTCCTTTGTCTTTAGCCTAAAAATTTTGTTGACGTCGACCATCATCATCAAACCTTGGATTTGGGCATTGATTTGCATAATTCCCCATCTCCTTTCATTTGTAACGTTGAAGTGTAGGAGGTGCACTCTGTGTAGCCTTTTCATTATTCGCATCACTAGACACATTCTTACCATTATTGCGGCATTCAAATGCCCGATGACCTTCCTTTCCACATTTGAAAAATTTTCTTGTCCCTTTAAGAACACTCCCTCCATGTTTCTTTCCACACTTTGAGCATAAGGTAAAACTCATCTTCTTTTCAGTGTTCTCTTTATATTTTCCTTTGAATTCCATTTTCCTCTTCGTATCAAACCCATATGACTGATGGGTTACTCCAATCTCCATCTCGACTTTGAGAGCACATCGAATGCTTTCCTTGTAGATATTGAAGTCCGTTATGGCTAACGTCCTTCAAAGACTTGTTTTTAAGCCACTAAAGAATCGATCGATCATACTCTCAGGATGGATAATAATACCAGAAGCATACCTTGAAAATCTTGTAAAATTTGCTTCATAGGTACCAATAGATTCATCATCCTTTTGCTTTAGTTCAAGAAACTCCTTCTCTATCTTTGTTCGGAGAATATGAGGAAAGTACTTATTTAAAAATAAGTTTTTGAACTCGTCCCATTCCATGGACTCAATTTCATCTCCTGGTCGCGTATTCTTGATAAGATTCCACCATTGATCAGCATCACCATCCAAAAGATACACTGCTAGGATGACTTTATCATGTTCATGACATTGGAGAACTGAAAATATCTTTTCAGTAGTTCTAATCCATTGTTCATCAACTAATGGATCAGCAGACTCACTGAATGAAGGTGGACGCTGCCTCATGAAGGATTCAATATAATGTTTCTCCTTACTTTGATCGTTTGGAAGTCCTGCATGATTCATAACTTGAGAAAGTTGTGTGATCATGGTTAAAAGATTTTTCATTCCATTTCCCATAACGTTTGGTTTCTCAGGGGGACAATCATTGCATTGCCCGTCGCATTCCGCATTAACACGGTTCCTTCAGGTTCCTTCCATTGACTAAAACAAAGATGAATAGTGTGAGAAACACTAATTAGGATAGGAAAACCACATAATCAAGAATAAAATTTTACACTTAAGGTCTTATCATAGGTTATTAATGGCCATTTCTAAAACACTAAGAATGTGTTCTATGCTTAGACATATCCTTAGGATTCTTACTAAGGCTTTCACATCCTAGTTTCCAAAGGTTGACTACACCATTCCTCTAATACCAACTATAACAACCCATACATTAAAGACATGGTCAATACTTCATAATTGAAGCACACTTATTTCAAAATATAACAAAACCAGGAAAGGACTATATAGGTATAGTGTCTTTGAAACTGGGAAACATAAACAACATGTTCATAAATCATCTACATTGCCTCCCATTTATATCATCATATCTAGAGTCCCTTTTTGCATATCCTACTTAATAACCTTCTTCCTGACCTGGGGAAAGAAAAAATACAAAAGGGGGAGCTCAAATGCTCAGTAAGGGTAAACAAATGAAATATAAATCAGATCATATTAATAAGAACATAACATTTTCGAAATCTTAACCTCCAAAAGAGATCATAATTTCATAACATGGGATAAATCATGGTAGTGAAATGAAATCACAATAATCATAACGTAAAAAATGAAGCTTTATGTCATACACACATAATCATAGAGAATAATTTCTTATTAGTCAAGACTCATTGCCAAGACTATCTTAGTGGACAAAGTCCATTTCTGAACCGAGTTCACTCCTCGTTTTAGTCCTGTTTCACCGAACCAGTTTAACCTGCCGTTCCAGCCATGTCTATCACATGAGATATAAAATCTTTACCCAATGCATTGGAGGGAGATATAGGTCCCACCCATCTCATAATTATACCATTCTTATGTTTGCCACAAAATCATAAACCATACATCATAACATAACCCATGAAATAAAAATGGGAATCTTAAACATCGTGACATCATAAAACAATTCATATAAGATAAAATAATTCATAAAAATAATTCCATTAAAACATAAACAAATAAATGAAATAATAGGGATAGAAACCGAACCCTTTATTATCTTAGAGGGAAAATAATTTTGATAAAACACTTGAACTCCATTCTTGAGGAAAATATCCATTCCACTTCAAAAACATTTTCCTTTCTTAACATGTCATACAATTTTAAACTAAAAGAAGTTGATTAAAAATAAACTTGAAAACTTGTAAAGGAATATTCTTTGAAATAATGTTTTAAAAATATATTCATGCCGTATAAGTTAAAAAAACATTATTCTCATACTTTTTTCAGAAATGTCAAAAAGTACCTCGTACAAAAAACGACAAAAGATTCCTTTAATATCATTTACTAAAAACTCACTGAAGGGTAAAATTTGATTTAAACAATTGTAGGTGGATGGAAATAATATTACATAATGAGGAAACATGGATATGGATGATAAAATACACTCCAGTAAATACCAAAGTATAAACAATCTCAGATAAAAATGAGATTGTAATATTTCCCTTACCTTAGGTCTGATTTGCTTCGTAAGTGTCCGAACCTCCTGTATAATGATTTAAATAATGTTATTGACTTATTCTAGAATCATACTTATTTTTATAATATCATATAGGTTCATATTATTAGATTCTTATTAGTAATATTTCATTATTACTTGTTATTCGGGTGTTTATTACTTTTTGTTCTTATGCGTGTTTTGTGAATAAATACTTATTCTTCTCTTTAGGTTATGGATACCTCATTTCCAGAATAGTATTAGTGTACTATATGTCATATTTTTTCAGTCAATTCATTTTTATAATCATTGTGAAATGATGATCATGTAGAACGAGTCACATCACATCGTGGAGACTGTATTCCGTACGTACGCACGAGTGATGATATTGTTCCCATGATCATGGAATTTTATTGGAGTGTATGTATACTATTTCAGAATCAAATAACTTTACAGTAATAATATATAGTTATTATTGACACCATTATACCCATCTATTTAAGGTGTTGGGGGAAAATAGATTACACCACGGCGTTGAGACGGTATTCCGTACGTACGCACGCGATGTGATATTTTTTCCGTAGGATGGATAGATGGTGAAATAGGGTTGTTTCATACTTATAATAACATATCAGTATATGAGTGATACTGATGTTATTACTTCATAATGAAACAACTAATGAATAAGAAGTGTAAGAAGAAATAAAGTTGAAAGAATCGGTAACAGACATTACCTCTTCTTTGAAGTGTTTCTTTGAGATCTCCCCTTAGGGCACTAAAATTGGTCATTGAAGAAGACCAGAACCTATAGGATGTTTCTAGGGAGGTGTATAGGAGAAAGTTGTAGCGTTTGGCTGAGCTTGAAGGCTCAATGTGGTGTGAGGAAGAGGGGGGGAGGTGCCCTTTTATAAGGGAGGAGAGGGGCTCCTTTGGAGAAACTAAAAATATTATTTTATTATAAAGCCAAATTCGGTTTTGAATAGCTCCAAATTGATTTATTTCGAAGCTATGGTGGGGATGGGTGGAAATACTCTCATCTAATATAATTTAGACAAGTTTAGGTTCCTATTTTAACCTTATCATTTATATTTAACTTTAAGATAGATAATTTTACTTTTACCGTGTCTTTTTGTGTTCTTACACTATAAGGTTAATAAAAAAACTATAACAATCCAAACGAACCCCAAGTTATTTATTATTAATATATATAACCTTATCTAAGTCATTGGGATGAAACTTATATTTTTAGGAATAATCTAACAATTAATAATATAATATTTGTTTTAAAAACTATATTATGTCAATTTGGAACTATTTAGTAATTGATTTTTGTGAAAATCATAAAAGAATGATTAGTTCGAACAATTTTAATTAAATCAATACTAACATGTCATATTAACCTAGAAAATTAGTGGAATTCATAAAAAGTCTCAAATTACATTTATTTGGGTATTTATACCATCAATTATGTCAATATTTCATTAATAATAAATTAAATTATTTAATGTCTAAAAATTACAAATAAAATACGATTATTTAGGAAATCTTTTTAGATTTATAATGAATATTTATAGTCGAATTTTTCTTATTATAACCCAATATAAAAAATTCTTTAGTTATTAAACTTTGATTTTAACTATTTTAACCCTTCTTTAAATAAATTAATAATAATTGTCCTAATCTAATCCATGTGGGCCTAAATGGTCATATTTTATTCCTGAGGTTTTTTTTCGTCGAATTAAACTTATCCAATAGAATTAGGAAATTTGTTAGGGTAATAATAATATCTTTTTTTACCCATAATTACCCTATTTACTTTTAACCGTGGTAAAAAAAGTAAAAAGTTACTATTCACAAAAAATTATTTTTATCTCATTGAACCACATTTTTGTGCTTGATATTAACCGTGTCTCTCGGAATTTCGAAATTCCACTCACAAAAGCGGTAAAAATAAGTTTTAAGAAAAATTCAGTTTTTTTAACTACCACTTAGTGGTTTCACTATTCATCAAAAAAAATCAATGTTTCCCGAAAAATTCCAAAAATTAGGCCTAAGCTATATTTGATATTAGGAATTCAAAAATTATTTCTATGTTACCAAATTCAAAACACATCAGTTGCATTAATTAATTTAAAAATTAATTCTCGTTGTCAAAACAAATAGCATGTTTTTAAGAGATAATAACTATCAAAAGATTGACACTTGTTATGTTTGGTTTAAATGTGAAATTACATTCAATGACCAAAATTGTATTAAATGGTAAAAATATATTCTAAATATACATTCATACCACTCAAATTAATAATTTATCCCTATTAATTATTTCAATTAAAAAATTTGTTTTTAATTAAAATTTAGAAATTTTCACTATTCATCAGAATATGAAAGTTATTCGAAAAGTACCAAAATATCACCCTAAGCTAATTTCGATATTCCGAATCAAAAAATGATTTCCATTTTGAAAATTAAAATGTACAATATTTTAAATGGTGGTTATTACTATTCATAATGGCTAGTTTTAATAATATTTTAATAGCATATCGTTGTTTAGTGAAACTCGGTATTGCGTACGACACAAGCTATCGAGGAAGGTCGCGATTGCGTGTAATGAAAGCAATGAAATTGTTCTATGTAGTGAAAGTTTACTTTGATGATTTATATAACATAAAAACAAAATATTTCTCATAAAAGTTTCGGGGGATACACTTATAATCCACATGAGTTTCCAAAATTATAGTTAAAATTTGATTCAAACAGTGTATATAAGAGTTCTACGAAGAATGATATGAGTGGGAAGGGTCGATGCATGTGTGTTGGTTTGTCCATATGTGGGAAGAAAATTGGATAAAAACATTTCAATATTTTATGGGAAAATAGTAATTTTCTTATATTTATATTGAAAAATGTTTATTCCCACCATTTAGAAGCAATGTGTACCAGACATGTATCTAGAATAGTCCAAAACCATCCACTTCTAAAAATTATAATGAAAATCATTCAAAACCATTATCCAACCATATAAAAAATCTCTGTATTTTTTTATTGGTATTATAATGGTAAATATTCAACCCTTACACTATTACACAACCATATCACTTACAAAAAATCAGGCTTCATGGATGGGGTTCCAGGCTGGTCAAAAAAATCTACTAACTATGTACCTCATTATATTTCTCTAATAAAATGAAAATATAGGCCTTAAAACCTTATAAACATCAAATACCTCTTATCCATCTAAATAACAATTTTTTAAATCCGAATTTTCACTTAGGATGGGTTCTAACCCATGGATTTATATTTATGTTCCTAGTTTAGAATTTTACCAATCCAATATTTTGAAAACCTAATTTTTTCCAAGAAGTGACAACCAGTATGGAAATGATGCCTAAAAACATTATTTATAACACTTCTTTTACTTGATATGTCCCAGTTTTATTCTAATAACACATATCGTCCTATTCAAGTAACCAATTTATGGATGAATGAACTTGCTATATTTTGAATTCCCAAATCATGGAACAATACTAAAAAAATTGACCTACCAAGGTCAATTAATCAGGATAGAAATGACTTGTAGTGTTCCCAATTCCAAGCACACCTTTAACCCTTAACAAGGCTAATAATTTTATCTTTAAAAGAAATTCCAAAGAACAATTTATAGTTAAAACATCAAAAAAATTATCTCTGAGGTCATTATGGGGTCCTCATAAACAAAAATAGTTGAATATCGATCAACCAATAGAACAGGAAGTGCATGCTTCCCTCAATATCCATTGTGAACCTAAAACCCAAATTTTCCCTTTATCTGATGAAATGCCTTTAAAACTATTCCAATTGAACCTCATGTATAACTATGTTTTTACCTGACCTCTGGTCAAATTTTTAATTCAAGGAATTGAATGGCTATTTTTTAAAAAATATCATTCCCCAACACTAATAATGGAGTAAACAAATGAAACCACACACCCCGTGTACTATCCATATAACAACCACTCATCAAGCCCAACAACATTTAAACTATAGAGTGGTATAAGACCAATGATATATTAGTGTCTCCATGAAAATTTCATGAAAGAAGACATGCTCGTCGTATTCAGAAGTGCACACTAATAGAAAAACCATGGTCATTAAGATGATCAGTCATGCTACTATCGAACAACTCTATTCTAAAATCATGGAACCTCATGTCGACACCTTTACTGAAAAATGATGTGACATCACCCACCTTAGGATTTCCCATGACGTTGCAAGTAAAGATTATCCGCTCATAAGTGCACTATTTTAGAACACCTTAATGCATGTACGTGACGTTCTTCAAACCACGATTACCATGTTAAACATTGATCATAAAAGCTGTAACATAAACCTATCAGTGTTCTGTAATGGTAGACTCCTAATAAGTCCTCCCAACCAATGTGATGAACATACTTTAACAGAAAAAACCATTCTAAGGGTAACACCTACCACAGGTTAGCCCTGGAAAAAACATAAATGTTGTCCCTCTCTCCTAGTCAAACAAAAAAGAAATCACAAGATTCAAAATACCCTTTTCATTTTAGCCATTTTAATTAAATAATTTCACCCTTTCAAAATTTGAATGAATTTCAACAAACACAGAATTACTTTTATCATTACAAGTATCTTGGTTTTCAAAACAACACCCTACAAAACGGCTTGCTATAACAAACATCTTCTTTAATCATTTAAAATTATGTGTTATTAAAATTTAAATAGGAAATTTAGAATCCAAATTCCTTTTTACCAAGAAGATGAACTTTGAGGTTCCCATTTATTCAATCTAGTTTTTAAAAAAATAATTCCAACAACAATTCATTTCAATAAAACTCAGCATTTTTATATTTATCACTATTTTAAAACCTACTATGGTTATATAAGGATCAAACACGTGGGAGGAAATCTACCAATCGATAAGGCACCCAAACACCTTACTGATGGCATTTGGATCCCATTTATCACAATCAACTTTCATTTATCATTTTAACTTTATTACCCCTTTCACACATGAACATATCCCTATCATGTTATCGTAATCAGTAACAAACAAGAATTATATAACACAGAAACATGACACAACAACAAAACATGCTAATAACTGAGGTGATATTCCATATAATCAGTCAAGCTTGTTAAATATATTACTTAATCACTCTATCTACAAAGGAATGTCAAATCATATCAATACCTACAATTGCACCCAAGGAAAAAAATCTAAATTAGCAGACATCCTACTAATGATACTATATGACATGTTATATTCATGACATGTGAATCTATAAATGCATAAGATGATGCATGTATGAAACATCCTTACATATCTGGAAGGACAATTATTTTTCGGAATTCTCAAAATCAATAAGTAGTGGAAAATACACCAGTCACTCAAACTGAAATCATATCAACAATAACCTCAAATAGTGTAAACATCAATTCCCATCCCATGACACTTGGTAATTTCTTATACAAGGGGTGTTCCAACCCAAGAATGGATATGAACCCCAATGATGATACATCCATATTATCCTATCTACCAACCCCAAAAGAGTAAAGTAAAGGAAATTAAACCCTCTAATACCACATTGTAACATATTGAACCAGCTCACCCCTGAACCGGTGGCCAGAACGACCGCCACATGACCTCCAGCGCATCTCCCCGTATGCCAGAGCCTACTGACTAGCAGCGAGGGTCTAAGGATAGTTGGTGGGAGACTATACCCACTTATTAGAGTTGGACAATGGTATATCAGAGTATATAAGAAACAATAGTGGTTGTAGTAGAACATAATTGAAAAAAAAGTGGAAGAAAAATATGACAAATTTTAAAAAAGTTGCCAAAGAAAATTTTAGAGTAGATCAATTCATGACATGTTATGGATACACAATTGAGAGAAATAAACAATACAACATGATTTAAAAATCATATACAATAAAAATAAAAGACACACAAGCCTCGTGGCTTTCATCTCGATAATCCAGATCTCATGCCTGATTCTCTTCTCCACTCTCTCATGTACTTGCAAATAGCATAATACTATAACCAAATATAATCTACTCGAGTTCCCTAGTGCAATGGCGTCCTGGGTAGCGTGTGAGATATTAATCTTAGATGACCAGGACCACCAATGTCTACCAAAACTCAATACATTAAATAAATAATTTAAACAGTGAAATCATGCATAAATAAATTAGTAAAATGTATCTATATACCAAAGTAAATTCTTTATCTCGTATATGGCGGCAGAACTTATGTTATTCATTTTCCATGAATACACAACAATCATCACACATTCATCTTAATTTTTCATTTATCCAAACATCGATAAATTACAAAATATGCGAGATCTGGATTAATCCCAACATCCCATGTATAACTCACTCTCCACATATGTCTCTGAAGACTATCTAAGTACTCAAAGTAAATACTGAATCCATGCTTCTGATTTTTCTTGGATAACGAGTCATAAAAAATTCTATTTAATCATTCATATACAAAGTATGAGCCTTTCCACTATAATTCGTGATTTGATCATGGGTCTATCCACTAACATTGATTTAGCCAATTCATTGATAAGTCTGAATCCCTTTCTCATTTTCAATTCAAAAATCATTATATCACAACAATTTTGATTAACAATTTAACTCATTTCATGTACAACCAATTGGACTCATAGTCCAATGTCAATTAATGGGTGTAGAACATCATGTTTAGAACCCTTGTGAATTTTTGGAGATTCAATCCTTGTCTCACAACCCTTGGGTATTTGGAGGATCAGTCCATATCCCATAAAAGAATATCTCCTTGCAAGATGGGTGTAAAACGTCATGTCTAGCACCCCGTGAGTATTTGGAGCATCAATACCTATCTCAAAACTCATTTATTGATCATACATATATATTTACCATTACTGTAGAACGCCATGTATATCACCCCAAAACCATCCATTAATTAATTTATAAATTAATTAATCCAAACTGTTAATTACTTTAACAACTAATTAACAACACCAATCATATGTCATATAAGTCAACAATTGTGTAACCATTAAATATCTCAATAGTAAATAAATAAAAAACAATAAAATAGTATTATAAATACAACTAAATAATTAAAATTATATATAATTATCCAAATTCTTTAACAAGTCTAAACCAGTCCACTCAAACAACGATTCATCTAGGACATTAACAATTTACATGCACGTCACAATCATCTCCAAACAAGTTGAACAATGCCCAGATATTTAGAAACCATCTCACACAACATATCACATTTTTGAATAACTCTCTTCAAGATATCATAAGGCATATAAAACTATCATGCATTAAAAGGTGATCGTATCGAACAATTGTAACAAACAATCAATTCAAAATCTTAATTTAAACCATGAAAATTAATTAATTCGACAAGTAATTGATTAAATATTGTTTCTTTAACCCATCATCAATTAATTTACCATTCAACAATAAACATGTATTAATGAATCCATCCATTAATTATTACCAGTTTACATTTTTTATTTTTAACATGTTGAATATTTAATATTTTCAACAATCTGAAAAAGCCACAATATTTATTCTAAATCTTGACATGATAATTAATTATAAAATTAATTACCCTCTTACTCATTATTCCCATTCGAATAATTTATCTGTGTAATCATATCAACTTAGTCAAATTAAAAACATGCTTTAAATCCACACATTTTCAAGTCCTCATTCATATCATCTTGGCATCATCATTTAATAATAGAAAAAGTGTCGTGCATCAACATATAATAATCAAAGAAACTCACATTCTGAATTTATATAATGAACCTATAATTCTTAAACAATGTGATAGGGATTTGAGACCCTACCTCGCGGTGCTGTCATTTTAATGACGCATCACTTTAATGTACATGGTGGAAATTAGATCAAAATGGCATGTAGTTGCACACACACCACCTTTATATATATGTATATATATATAAATATATCTAAATATATATTTTCATGCATGTGTGCCCTGCAAAAAAATTCAACAAATAACCAAAACAACATCATATGACCAAAACCAATGCAGCAAGATCACACACCTACCTCTAGATACTAGGGACTCAGAAAAAAATATTAGACTCCTATAAGAGTGGTGAAAAACCAAAAAATAGGATAATTATTTTCCTCCAAAAAATGTTGATGAACGGAATCTGCCTAAACCATCATGCCTTCGAATACAGTTTCCAGAACATGGACCAATGAATCATGAGAACCTCATTGTATGACCCTTGAATATTTGACTAAATTTAAGGATTAATTAAAAGAAAATGATGGCAAAAGGATAACTCAGGAAAGGGGGGTGTTGTGTTCTACAGGGAGGCTTCCTGAGGGGGTTTAGCAATGCTGCAAGGGGGTCTAGAAGTGGAGAAGATATTGTGACATGGGTAGCTTCTTCGGTGGAGAACCACATTAAGGAAGCCTACAGATGATGCCTACGTTGCACCTCACAAGTGAAGAAGAAGAACCATGTGGGAGGGGTCACGCCACCCCTGTACAACGCCTCCCCATCTTTTAAAAATATTTCTAATATACTACAAAAATGACACTACTCAATACAATAATATTAATTACAATAATCATAAAATCATTATTATCATTTCTATTTATTTTATTAAAATAGAGAAACACCATTTGATTAAAACACTTATTTGATAAACTGAAAAACTAAATTGTATTAGTTGAAACAATAAAATTCTACTTTTGATTATTACCTACATCACCATTTAAATCCACATTAATTAATTATTTCGTTTCAATCATTATTTATTTAAAACCATAACCGGTAATTTAATTTATATTATAATTATTATTATTACATCCATAAAACTAAAATAATAATAATATAATTATTATTATTTTTCTAACCGTTGAGAAAACCAAAACCTCTATTTAAAAACACAACATCATCAATTCCAAAACTGCACATTTAATTAAACATTTCTTTGAGAAGCTGTAAAGCCACAATAAATTATTTTAGACTTTATTTATTTAAATAAACATAATATTAATATTAGCATCATCATTATTACATTTCCAACATTAATTTAATTAACTCAAAATCCATCAATTTATTATAATACCATTAATATGATTTTAATTATAAAAACATCAACCCATAACCTCTGTTTAATAATAAATGGCCCCTTATTAATTCTGAAAATCTTCATTTAATAAAAACAGTTCTTTGATAAACCAAAAAGCCACATTAATTCATTCAAAAGTCATAAAATTAATTATATAAAAATCAATTAATTTAACAATAATGTTGATAGTAAAAATAACTTCATTTTTGTTATTATTAAAAGTTCATTTTAATTAATCAAAATATCTCATATAATCTTATTTAATTAATGAAAATAATTAATTAAACAAGGAAAACTGCACCGGTTGGACCACAACTGTTCACTGCCAGTGCAGATCCATTAAAATGGACTTTCTGGATCTGGTTCTCCAGAGAATCATCGGGACACCCAAAAAAATTATCAAATAATTACACAAGTCCAAAATCAAAACCATTAGGTGTTCCGACACTCAAAATAAAATTCCGGATCTCGATTTAAAAAAGTTACTCGTTTGATAAACTGATAATTTTTTTGAAACCCTTCGTATTTTAACCCGACTAAAAACAAGGGAATTTAAAATTAGGATCATTAATAATATATAATTTCTATTGTGGAAAATATTATCATTTCATTTTATTTTTTCATTAATGTATACAAGTAATCCAATCATGAAAATGAAGGGAACGAATAGTCGATAACAATAAAATTTTGTCTTATAACACATCAAAAAGGCCATAAATAAAAATAATAAAATTATAATAATTTATATAATATATAAGAGTTATATAAGTAATTGATATATGGAATTATTCTAAATATATTGTATGTTATGATCATGTGATGAGAACATTCAGACATATGGTATGAGACTTCGTCTCAATTTCTACTTCACTGAGACATTTTTTGTATTGTAAATACTATATTTTTTATTTTTCATATATAATACTCATTTGAGATAATTTTTTCATTTGAAATTATTTTTATATTAAATAAAAATATTTTCTTTTATCATGAATATGAATATTTTATAACATTTATAGGATTTTTACATAAGGTGTTCACATTCAAGGTTGAAATGTTCAGAAATTCATATTTCCAAATAAATGTGGGTATTCTGTGAAGAAATATTGTTCATGAATGAAATGTATATATGGATAATGGTTTTTACATGAAGTAATGAGTGTTTTAAAAATATATAACCCTTCTATGAATTGACATGTCTCATGAGACAAAACTGTTTGCAAAATTCCTTCATGTTTGTTTCCAAAACTTAAGTAGATAGGTATCTACCCAAAGAACAAAACATTCTTACTATATGATGGTTTGTTTACTAGATAAATGACATCCAATAATTATGTATTTTCTTTATTAATAATCCATTTATTATTATCCAGATAATTATCAATATGACCAAATCTATGGATGAATTCTCATTATCTACATATCGATGGAGTGTATTTTTTAGTTATTCACCATGCCATATTTATTAGGCCAATTTTATTTTGATTCACATATTATTGATTCATGTTTACATTGTTTGTAACCATTTATATTAATTTTTTCCCTCCATTATAATTATTTTCCTTCCCTAGGATTTTAAAATAAAATAATTCAATAAATATAGTGGAGGTAGTTTATTTTATTTTTTTATGTTTTGTGATTTTTTTTATAATATAATAAGAGAACCTGGAATGTATTTAGTTTCTTAAATACTATTACAATGATCAATCATTGGTGATGTGGTATATTAAATCTATGTCATTGTAATAAAATGACCACCAAATCTAGGCTAACGGGGTTGATGTTGTTACACTAATAGAGACTATTAGGATTTCATGTCTACATCGACCATCACTTTAGTGGTAAGACCGAACGCTAGAAAAATGATCCCTCACAATAATTGGAGATTCTAAAAAATAACTGAAATCTTATTCAAATGATAAATTTGCATCAATAAGAGAGATAAATTCTAACATAAGATATCAGAAATATGCAATATGAAAAATTAAATTGCATGTAATATATATCATTGAGTATATTAGATATAGAAATGACGAGAACTAAAAGAATTAAGAAATATTCGACCATGATCATATTTTAAATTCATTTCAATTGGAATTAGAAAACTCACCATGGGACCTCTTAAATTATTTATGATTTCAAAAGAAAAAAATTTGGAAAATGAATATGAACAATATGAAAAGAGTGTGGTATCAGATTTTGAATAGTTTCAAGTATATGATTAACCACCATAGTGAATGTTGATATCAAATTTTAAATTGAACATATAATATGAGATGATTAACTCATAAGAATATAAATTTATAGAATATTATAAAAAATTACATATGAAAAATACTTTTAAGAAATCCCCTAAAAACATTTTTAATTATAAAAAAGTCCGGAAAGTGATGGAAAATAATGAGTACAAACTAGATGATGTATTAAACATTCAACTAAAATGGCAGGGTTTAGTGATAGTATACAAGAAATTAAAAATTCAAAACCCAGGAAGGTTTTCAATACAAATTACAATTAGTTATTACTAAATTGGGAATGAATTGTGTGATTTAGGATCTAGCATAAATATCATGCCACACAACATATTCAATAGCTTTATTTTAGAATATGTGAAGTATACAATTACTTTCACTTTTGATGGTAGACATGATAGTGTTATGCTTCCATGGATTCATTGATGTCATCATAAGTAAAGATGATGAATTATAGTTCCAAGTAGATTTCCAAGTACTGTATCTAAAACATGAGTGAAAACCCATCATTTTAGGAATAGAATTTTTTTTATACTAGACTATTACTGAATTAAAGTATTATAGATTGATCTATTTGATATATAAAATCTAGATATTATGTGATAAAATTAATTATGTAATGAAAAATGTTGATGTAAAATAATACAATAGTTGGGAAAATTAAAATTCCCATAGATGGTGTTTTTATTAAAGATTAACAAGTACATGAGGTGAAGGTTTTTATACAATTGACTATTCAAATTAAAATTACTAATAATGTGAAGGTAATCTAAGGGGTTAATCCCACATAATTCTAAGAGATGGTGACTACACCATTTTTTAAAAGGAAATCTTGTATGGATGGTACATAAAAATAAAATTAGTTTTCCTGGAGTAACGATGAAATTATAGATTTTACCTATTGATATTAATAAATTTATTATATTGTTAAGAGTTATGATTTCCTAAGAGGATGTATTGGGACTGAACTAAAAGTATTTTTCATAACTAAGGCAATTTATGGAGATCAACAATGTAAAATGTTCCAAATAATATATCATAAGATCAATATCTAAATGAGTAATTGTTCAACTATTGATGTAACAAAAAAATTATTCTTAGATAAAAAACATATATTTTAGAGTTTTAATTATTTATGTTCTATTTTTATAGCTTCACGTTCACTCTCTCCCAAATAATTTAAATTTAATTAAAATTTGAATGTACATTCAACTATAAGATTGTATTTTGTAAGATCATAATGACACTTTAAATTAGCAAGAAGATGAATTTGAGAAACTGAATCTCATCAAGAACCCAATAAACATCATCAATGGAATATAATATATTTCATTATAGATATTCCAATAATTAACCTATTGTATCCAGAACCTGTGAAATAATGTTTCAAACAACGTTCAATGGGATGTATATATATCTATTCAGAATTTTTCATATATATTCATCAAAATTATTTTATTTATATCTTATATCTAATAATTTTATGCCTATATTATATAATTACATTACAATACTAAATTATGAAAAATAAAATACTAATTAAAGTTACCATGACAGGAATTTAAATATTATTTAATAAATATAAGTGTGAAAAAAGGATAATTAATACAAATAAAAAAAAGTGTTTTTTGATTTCATGAATCTTGATTTATAGAGAATGTTGATTCTCATAAAATATATTTTAATAAGATATAAACAAGATTTAAATTTTGTAAATTTTAATTAAATTATGTAATTATTCATATTAATTTACCTGAATACTTTTCCCAGCTAGTAATATCAGGCCCATGACATCCTATAATCCTAATATTTTACATTCATTATTAAACAAATTTCATGTGATTCTAAGACATGTTCCCCTCTAGAACGTTTTTGGTATATAATTAGAACTGTTTTAAAAGATAATCACTTTTAATATGATTTATGCATTTTAATTACGATTTTTATAGGACACATGGTACATTAATTAAATAAAATCCTATACAATCCATGAATTTATTTGTTAATACATGGTCCATGATCGAAGCTTATTTTATCAATTCCGACACTAATAAAAATATATGTCATATTATTTGAAAGAATATGTGTGGGAGATGCATTTATATATTGTGTATGGGGATGTAAAAACATATTGTAAAGATTATTAGTGAATTTCAATGTGGTTTTGGGAGAGCCCATGATATCAAACAATATATTTCATGATTATTCACCTATATTTATTAATAAATAGATAAAACAAATATGTATTATTCAGGTGGAAAAAAATAAATGTTTCCAAATTTATGATCTTTTTACCTTACGTGGTATGGTGGTGGATGTCATTATTATCATAAACATTACTTTCAAAAAAGAAAAAAAAAATTAATACTAATTATTATTTTTATTATTAAAATAAATATACGATGATTCATTCATTTTAATTACTTATGATTTATACCGTATTTATATTTTTAGTAAGAATAGAGAGATGAAATATATAATACTTTATATTCCATGATTTCTTATATCACGTTGTATTGTATAGAATTAGACCCCCTTTCTCATATTATTGTTTTCCAACCATTTTATGCATAACATAAATCCTCGTTGAAATTTCAAACATTCTAAATTCACCCATGATTTATTATGAACAATTCTATTACATGGTAGTGATTTTATGTGCCTTAAAATTGTATGGTAAATTATAATTTCTTTATATATGTGCATCAATCTAATCAAATTTTTTACTTTGATAATGGAAAAAAATCAACAATAGTAAAAATTATTTTTCCATGACTATTAATGATAAATTGGAAAATAAATATTTATTAATGAATATATTTTTTAGTTAAATGGAGAAAACCCCATTTCATGATTAATTGTTTTCATTTAATTTTTGAGGTAGTAATGATTTATCACATGTGATGCATGAATAGGTAATTTCTTATTTTTTCAATTTCATTAATTGTCATTGAATTTTTGGATTGTTATAGTGATATTATTTAATAGTACACTAAGATTCCATCATTGATGAAATTTATTAATTTAAATATTATTGATTTGATATATTAATTTATTGAATAATTTATTATTTTAAATTATATAACATTTATGGGTTATATTATTAATTCATTCCTAGATTCAAATTAAATTTTTTTATATTTGTATTGATTAAGAATATTATTTTACGACGAATTAAAATAATCTAATGCAATGATGAATTCCAATCGATTTTGGATTCTAATGACGAAAGATGATAATTGGATGATTTTGAGTGTAAAAAATGAATTTCTAATCTGAAATAGAGATTCAAAATGTATGAAATGTTACCTAAATTCATGAAAGAATTAATAGATCTAAATTATTTATAGAAATATTGATAATTTAGTACATGAATCATTTAAAGGTTGAAAAGAAATTTAACTGCATGAACGTATCTTTCATTCAAAAAAATTAATATAGAATCCTAGTTTTCATATTTTATTAGAATTTTGAATGGAATGAAAAATAATTTCTCACATACCACTACTCAAAACCATGGTAGGGCCCAACACTCGTATTTGGATATTAATGGAAAACTATATACAATATGATCCCCCGGGTGTTCTATAAATATTGGATTATTTCACTACTATTGGGGAGGATTTCATATGACATAGATAGTGGCGAGAAGCTACACTATGTAGTGTTTTAACCAATAAACATCAAAATATTATTTAATATTTATTTTTATTCTATCATATACTATTAATGATCCATCAGTAGGATGGGGGTATAATTCTATCATTTTTCATGGATAATGCATCTGAAATGGGTTCATTATTTTATATTTTATTTTCAATATTTTTATGTATTTGGTTTTATGAAATTTTTAATAAAACATAAAATATATGTATTATCATTTTACAGTGTCCACTGATTGATACATTTGGAAGGATCATTTTTATTTTCAAACTATTTGACATAAATTATTCATGACTATTATAATATCAATAGTAATCATGTATAAAGATGGTATCGAAAAAACATGATTCAAAATTGAACTAAAGAACCTTAAAATGTAAAAAGTTGATTTCCATGTCTATGAATGTATTCAATGATCATTAGATTAACCATGTCATGTCATGGACAAAATAATTAATTAAATAATTTATTTTTTGAATTCAAATGATCTAGAACAAAAATTACAAAAAATATCATCCCACTCATTCAAATAACATATCTACTTTTATATAACTCTCATATATTAAAATATCTTACATTATTTTCTTTTTTATCTCTAAAATAAAAAATAAAAAACCATATTTCTTTACATGTTCATGAATTAAACTAAATATTTTTTAAAGAAACAATATTTCAAACATTGATGTCTGTTTGGATAAATATTAATCTTTCTGCATGGTTTATATTAATTTATTGGTGGAACATTATGAATATTTTTATAAATATTTTATTTTTTATTGTTGTAGGGAAATAGTAATTTCCCTTATGGTGTTAAATGTTCATTGAATAATGTTATTTATTTATTGAGAAACATTTAAAATTAAGGAATAGTTAACACCATGGGTTCCACGAGTCATTTGAAAGACATTATTAATATATAGTAATAGAGCTTATATTATATTATAATATTTTATTCATTATTTCATTATATACTTTTAGTATTATTTATACTTCTTCTACTAGTTTCTAAATTTTAGTGTATATGTTTTAAAATTGATTCATATAGTTTATTATAATCAATTTATCACTCTAATTAAAAATTGATTTATAATAATTCTTCATATGATAAAATTTCATGTGGATGTTAGTGAAAATATTTAGTTTAAAATTTTAAAATACTTTTCACCACTACTAATCTAAAGAAAATATAATTACAATCCTACAAAGGATTTTCACAAGATAAATATTCCACATCTATGATTTTCTTATTTAATTTTTTTCTTTATCATTACCTTTTGAAAAAAAATATTTCAAAAACTAAATTATATATATATATATAAACATTTTATAAATGTCATTATGTTTATATACAATGTATATAAACACTGAATAATATATATACAAAAAGTCTCCCATCCCTTTAATTATCCTTCATAAGGTGGTTTATCTACATTTATGGAAAATTAATTTTTTTTAGTCACATTAGACACAATCACACATAGATATTATATCTAAAACACTATTTAAACAAGTTATTATAAATGTTTTAGTCCATAAATCTTTAATAGGTATTAATAAAAAAATAATGGTCAAATAAAAAATATTTTAAAAATAACATTAATTATTTTAAAAAAATTATAGAATAATTTTATATCTAATAAAAACCGTTTAACATCATTATAATATTTAATAAATTAATTAATAAATAATATAATTTTTATAATATATTTAGAGAAACAAATAAATATAAAAATATAAAAATATTAATTTTAATCAGATCAAAGAGACATTGGACTAATGTGGTGTCCCTATCGATTTTCTTTTTTTAAATGTGATTCCAATTTTCTTAAATATCATTTTTGTCTTCCTATATTAATACATGATAATCTCCGAAATATATTTCAATTTATTTATTATTTTTATTTCATTATCCCCTTTTTTATTTTAATGATGTTTTATAGAACATCTTATTATTCGCATTGATATCCTAATTATATATATGTGTGTGTATATATATATATATATATTAAAGCATTGGTTTGGATATTCTATAGATGATATATTAATGTTTTTATATGTTATATATCAGTGTGTTTATTTCATATTGTATTAATTTCTGTTTTATATATGAATATTCAATTTTTTGATGGGGGTCATTTCACTTTCCCTCTTGATTGCCTGTGAATTTATCATTCATATTTATATATCATATCGATTCTCGTTCTCCACAATTTTATTCTAACTGAATATTTATCTATATTGAAATTATATTAAGAAAAAATTTCAATTTTTTTCAAAAATAAATTTTTATCTAAAAATTTCAATATATTATATATTTTATTATAAAAGAATATTATGAAACCCATTTTACATTCATAATTGTTTAAACATGTTTTACATTTTAACTATAATATGATCATTTGAGCCATGATTTTCACTATGAAAACAACTATTTTATATATATTACTATATTATACGTTGGACTAACATTATAGTACCCAATAATAAATTTCATAAGTCATTCATATTATTTGATACTATATATGGTGAATGGGTAAAAATACAGGATGAAATATTATCTATCATTATAGAAAACCATGAATGTTGATTTTTGAAGTTTCACTATTACAAATGTTAATGATTTGATGATGTTTTAAATGAAATAGTCCAATTATATACATATTATTATGATTGTTTTCTTGGTTTTGTTTTATTGATGATTGATATGATTTCTATATTGATAAGTTGTTTCATTTATTCATTTTACTCATTTTATTCATAAAAATTTTAGCATTAAAATTTTATAATTTTTTTTGGTCTCTACTGGGTGATTTCACAAGTATTAGAATATACAATTATTTTATATGAAAAAATTGATAAGTGTTTTTTTTTAATTTCATGTTCCTATGATTGATATAATAGAATTTAAAATTATTTATCAAGGATAGTAAACCTATAAATTTTCATAATTGTAGTATTATAATTTTTTATAAATTATATAATAATTATGTATGTAATGTATGTGTTTCTATAGTTGGTATCTATTTATATTTAATTAAATTAAATAATTTTTTTAGAGATAAATTTCAATTGTGGAAAAATAAAAATATTTCAACATTTATAATACATTAAAAATAAAAATTAATAAATATGTTCATTCATGTTTTATTTGATAATATGTTTTCATTATTTTTTTTGAATTTTTTTATAACATGGTGGAGACAATTAAATAAATATTGTGTTGTATAAAATAATGAATTTCAAATAAACATCTATAATGTAATGGGATATAGTGTTCAAAACCTCATAGGTATCCATAGTAAATTATAATTATATTTGGAATAATAAAATGATACATAGGTAATTTCCATCATCTCAAAATAAAAAAACAATATCTACTAATAGCTTCATGGGTTAATGACCAATAACATTTAGAGGTTCCATTAATCCAGTTAAGGAAATAATAGATTGAAAACTATATAAAATATATTTTCAATTATTTATTATATAGATACATGGAGGGTTAATACATTAATCTACTATGATTACGAAGGACTTGATTAATGATGTAAATTTATTGAAAATATAATTTAATTTTTTAATTAAATTATTTGATTGGGAAATGATTATGGAATGATTTTTCTAAAAAATAATTTCCTCACACATTACATAAAAATTATTGATTAAATGTATACATCTCACAAAAATATGGAATTTCGATATTGATTCCTATTAATAAAAATTTTCAATGCATTCAATTCAGAAAACTAGATTCTATATAAATCCTTATAAGAAAATTGATTGATTATTTAAGATAAAAAAAGTTTTCTATAGATTTTTTTAATTATCAAATATATTAAGAGTTTTGATTATGTAGAATGAAAAAAACATATTAGGGGTTTAATTTGTAAATATTTATCTAATATAAATTTGGTTATCCTTAAAGTGATATTTTTTTGTATCATCATGATTTTTAAAAGAATAACATTTTGTTCGATAGCGTATACGAAATACAACAACAACCATAAACAAACCATGAAATAAATTAAATATATATTCACATTATATCAAATAATTTTAATTGTAATTTTTTAATACAATGTACACTATTATGATATATATATATATATGTTTCTAAATTAATAAACAGTTATTACATAAATCAATCATTTTTTTTGCAAAGCCAATCTATTCATCAAAAAATATGGTTTATTAGAAATTTTTTTGTAATCATTCTTTGAAAAAACATTATAAAATTTTAATAATTTTTATAAATTTATTTTATAAAAATTACACTATTATTGAAAAAAATCATGAATATACTAACAGATTATAAAATTTTGAGATTTTTATAAAAAAATCATTTAATTGCGAATAATAAATCTTTTTTATATCAATCATTTCCTTGAAATAAATTTTCCCATTTCAATGTACCATAATGATTATTAATTTTAATTAATATTACATAAGTATTAATTATGTTAATATAATATAATTAATTAAATTTGAATCGCGTTGATATAAGATTTGGAAAAATGTTAATTTTTATTCCTCAAATTCACGATTTTTTTTCTCTAACTTTTTGTCTACTATTTCTAATTTTAAATTAATTCAACAATACATTAATAATTAGATGTTTTTATTGAATGTATATATATTATTTTTTAAAATATTAAATTAAATCCAACTTATGATTATTACGACTCATAGACTTAACACAAAATCATCTTTTTCTGAAAAATGAATTTTTTGAAAATAAAATTTACTACATGAATTGTGAGTTCATATATTATTTTATATATTAAAATAATGTGAAATGACTCATAATTTTCTTTGATTTTATTTATTAAAATTAATTGGGAGTATTCTGGGACCAGACATTGAGATGACGTGCAATTACGAGGCCCACTGTGCTTGGAATGATTCATTAAAAAATTTTATGTTTTTAATAGAATATGCATGTGATTTTTCTAAAAACCCGAAAAAAATTCCAAATTTATTCCCATATCAAAATTACTAGGGAATTATTGAGCTTAGAGTATATTATTTACCCTAGATGCAACTTTACTTTCATCGATGTGGGTATTCTATAGAAATCCCCAAAAATGGCATAACCATAAAAAATAATTAAATAAAATTATTTTATTTTTCAAATCTTAAAAAATCATAAATAGTAACTCAGATTAAAGATTTGGTAACATCATTGAGTTTTTATGGTGGTTTTTTCTTTTGGTGAGGCCTAACATCATCTTGTGTTGGCCATCTGTGATATATAGTTTTGGATGTGAAGGTCATTAAAATATTTTATAAAAAAATTATTTAACATTACGTGATGACGCATCAGCGGTTTCCCCTTTTAAGGATCCTTGTAAGACATTTAGGTTTATCTCTATAACCCTCTATTTTACCTATATAATGGATAATGGGGCTCTCTAACCAGTGATGATAGATCAGAGGTTAGAACATGGATCAATCATCGATGAAACAACGAACGATGACCACACTATTTCACCCTTCATTAATGATTGATCCAAACCCCAGGATGGGTTTTTTTCTTTTTTATTCTTTCCACACTATTAATATTCAATGATTAATGAGGACCAAACTATGAACAGGTTGATCCGTGGTTTAATCCTTCTTGCTGGATGGGTAATTATACGGTTTCTATTTTATGGATGACTCTTGTTTCGAGATTTGATTCGATTTCTATCTACTAATAAATTATAATAAAAATGGATTGTGGCCAACATTATCATGTACAATATCCATTATTTTGGTGTTTTTTGATGTTTGTATCTTTAGCATAATTTCCCTTCATTCTTTGTTCTTTGCGAAGTATGGACAATGGATTGTTGAACCTTCGATTCCTAGCACAACGATCTTAGACCTGAGATTTGACATTGTGGAGGTGTGACATCCAAGGGGTGGTGCATTTGGACAATGAAATGGGTTACAGTGGAGAAATATGGAGGCCAAATTAGTGGCTCTGGTTGGATTAGGTGGTGTAATGGGTTTGGCTGGCACAGGGAGTGACCCGGACCATGGGCCGTATATTTGGTGTCCTATGATTGAGGAAATAACGGCCCAATGGGAGGTTGTTCTAGAAAAAGCATAGATCCAAATGTGAGGTATGGGGTTCCAGTCATGGTGGGACTGTGTGGGAGCCGGTGGCGGCGGAGTATGTGGGTGGAGAACAGGGACATGACCATCGAGGGTTGTATAAACAACGACATGCCCTCATGGGATCAGCAACAACATAATATATAAGGAGGGGCCCAAGACATGGTGTTGTACACATTTAGTTTGGTATCCACATTGATCGGGAGGGCATGACCAGGCTGCATGCTGATGGAGCCTTCTAGCATGTTGTGGGCTAGGGTGGATGGACTGGGATGCTCTTGCGGCCTGGAGAGAATGGTCCAATGGTCTAGAATTCCATGACCAATAGGCTGTATTAGTCCCAATTGGTGGGGTCGGACCATGGATTGTTGGTCATGTTGTGTCTGACCCAGATCAGACCCAGGTTATACATTTTCACTAAATTGTTCCTAACTTTCAAGCGTGTGATTTGTTTGATGAGTCGTCTTCGTCATCGGGACCCTTATGATGAGGTATATATTTTTGAGATGGATATGTGGGATTTTAGAATGGTATATTATTGTTTTAAAGATTCACATGGTTATTTAATTGAGGGTTTTGTACATCATTACATCTGTATCATTGGGTTTTAGTCCCCTCTAATGATCGAGTCCCAGATTGTGTTCTGGTATCCCCCAATAGGACTAAAGTGATCACCTATAAGCCTTGATAGCGTTTTTTTTTGATAATTTACATAATCTAAAATCACATGGAATTATTCCTCTGTCAACTAGGTCATATCTATTGGGTTTTTATATTCTTTATGAAATATCACAAATGTTACGAGCGATGTCGGATGGGTTCTCAGTATTCTCTAAAAAGGATCCCTTAAATTGAGGCCATATATAGATTATGTTGTTGGATTTATCTTTGAAGGATCCCCTGTCTGTATATCATGATATTTGGAAAGTATGTTTAATTTGGGTGGGGCCCAAATTAGTTGCACCTCTATGAAAGTGCCATTGATGCATTATTGATCGAGTACTGATTTCTTCATGCTTGTGTGTTCCTCGAGATGAATCGTGTTGTTGATATTTGGTTGTGAAATAACTCTTTATCATGTAGATGGTAGTGGATGAGATATTGCATCTGGGAATCCATTACAATTATTCATAGATGTTCTTGTTATATGTGCTATAGTCTTATAACAGTGTTGATCAGACTAGATCTTCCGAGTGTTTTTTCCATTAATGTTATTTATTCGTGGTATGTTATTTATTATGTTTCCTATATTATCTTTTTCTTTTTGATTTGGGGTGTCCTTCTGAGTATTGTTTTACTCTCCCCCGGATAGGCTTTTCCCACACAAGTCATGTATTGTGTAGACTATTAATGTGTTTATGAAGTCTTAGGTGGACAAGGACCAGGTGGTTCATAAAGAGAGACCAGATAGATGAGGAGTGCACCTACAACTACAACAAAATATTCCTATACATACAATTTAGGTTAGTTCTTCTATATATGGGCTTCATGACCTTATACTACATGATTTTTTATGGTGGGACTATATTCCGGTCCTGTTGTACATTTCTACACATTACATTCTTATCGTACACTGTTGTGGTTATCTTAGTGTATGCATGTGTTGTTTACTTAGGGTATTTACATTTAAATATTATGGTCTTGGATATGGGTCTGTGTGGGTATTTATATAGGAAAGAAACTTCCATTTATTATATATTACTACTCAGCAATAGTTTCAAGTACCTTTCTTATTAGTGGTGGGATTTGAGTAGTAAAAAAACATGCCTATCGAAAATTGGTCCTGACAAAGTGGTATAAAAGGCGGTCAGTTCTACTAATGTAATGAGAGTCTAAGAGTTGGTTTAATAAAATAGTGACTAGTGTTTTGAGTTCGTCATTCAGGAATGGTAATCTTGTGTTGGTGTGGTGGTCATCATATCGATACAATAGGACTCTAGACACCTTCCTTTGACTCGATACATAAACAAGAAATTAGTAGGTAAAAATAAAGGTATGTGCATCATATAATAATGAGATGTTTTTTCATGTCCTTATTGATTAAGCTTATAAATTACTCTCTTCTAACTATGATATATCTTGTGTTGTTATACGATGTATTGAAGAATCTTGCCAGCGAGATTTCCATAGTAGGATTTAGAGTTAGAAATGATGTCTGATGAGTCCTCAATGAGGGGTTATAGTCATAAAGTAGTTTTTTTGTGGATGTTGAGTATGTGTCACTTTCTATTATTGATTATTTCATCATCCCACCTCTATTTGTTCAGTTTGATGTAACTTTCCATACTATGTCATGGATGGACTGATCACCGTTGGATGATGATACGTAGGGTCGAAACAAATATCATAGGAATCCGAGGTAGTGATTCCTTTGGAATAATGGTTAATTTGATATATCCATTTTAATTTCATGGAAAAGTCCATAGAACATGAGATTTCATCCAAGGTTTTTGGGGTGTTCTAGTTCCCCGAGGGCATGCATTGCATTGATTTTTGTGAAAGGGGACATCTAGCATGATATTGTCCCACTGATCAGGCTTCATTTAGATAGGTCATTGAAGAACCTCCAATGAAGTGTAAGCAATATGATATGACGAATCCAACAGGCAGAAAATGTGGCGTATGAACTAGAGAATCATTAGGAGGCCAACATTTTGATGTGTTGCAACTACCACCCACAGGTTTTCCCTACAAGACTCATGTAGATTTAGGACTAGGGAGGATAAAATTTCATGTTTCATAGTCTATTGACCTAAGGAATCTAATAATGGATCAAAGTGTGATCTGTGTATTTTTACTTTAGCTATATAATATATATACAAGGGATACTTTTTTTTGCATTTCGTGCAGTTTCCTTATATAATACATAGATATTCTGAGTAAACTATTAACATGACCCTGACATTAAAAGACACCTACAAGGGGATACATTATAATCAAACACTAGTTACGATTGGATTACATTACTATTAAAGGGGTTAGATTTGATAGGGATATCTTGGTAGTACTATTGAATCCTTATGATGACATTCTCAGTATGGACTAGTATCTACAGTTCATGGTCAATTTTATTTTTTTGGAAAAGGATGCATTTGTTCCATGATAATAGAAGAAGATATACTTTTTTGGATAATGATACATCTATTCACATCATTATAGACTCACACATATGAATTTGTTGTCGATTACTCTTCGTTTGACTATGTGGACCATCTGTTCAGTGGATGTTTTGAGTCATTAGTTTTCTATAATGGTGGTGGAGTATAAAGATGTTTTCCTTGTAGATGTTATAGGTTTTCCTCCCAACTGAGTGATAGATATTTCTTATGATATAATCCCCAAGACAACACTGATATCTATAGATTCATATCATATGGATTTAGCATGGATTAATGAGATGAGGACATAATGGGAGTACCTATTGAGGAAGATCTCCTTGAGACCTAGTGTTTCACCCTAGGTGGCCCATGTTTTGTTTTCCCAAAATGTATATCATATTTTTATGTTATGTTTGGAATTATATCACCTGAATCAGTTTACCATGAAGAATATGTATCCACCATCGGGAATTGATAACCTCTTTGATTAGGTGATGGGATCGAGGTGATTTTCAAAGATAGATCTCAGATCTAGCTATCACCAACATCATTTATGGGATGATAATGTACCGAAGAAAACCTTAAGATGTTGAATGGACACTACAAGTACATAGTGATTCTATTTTTCTTGATGAAAACCCCAGAACTGTTCATGGGACTTGGGAACAACATTTTCATTCACTACATAGAGAAGTTCATCATGGTCTTCCTTTTTGAAATACTTGGGTACTCTATATCTGAGGAGGAGGAAAGGATACACTTGACGATTTTCTTAGACACATTCCATGAAATGTTACATTATGTAATTCTCTTAATGTTTTAGTTAAGGATATATGAGGTCCACTTTCGAGGACACATCATTTCAGTTGATGGAGTTGTAATGGATCTGGAAAATATTGAGTTGGTGTTTCCTAGGGATCCAACGAAGAATATTTTTTGTTTTAAATATTTTTATGAGTTTGTCTATGTACTATTTGTGGTTTTTACCAAACATAACTTCTGGAGAATCACCCTTGATGGCCATAACATGGAAGGGGATATCTTACATATTGATAGGGATGTTCTAGAAGTTCCTTCATGTTTTGAGATTGATGTGATTGATAGAGTTCTTATGGGACAATGACTTTGTGATTTTTCATTATCTTAATAAGGGGAACGTAGTGGATGTTGAAATCAGTAGGAGATACAACTTTCAGTTGATCAGTGATCTGTCAGAATTGTCTGACACATTGCAAATATTCATTGTATATGGAAATGGAGTAGATTACCTCTGATAGGTGGGTGTCATCACTCCACTCATATGATGAGTTAGGGAGGATCAACATACAGATTCCATCTATGATGATCTATATTCTAAATGTCCACAGGGCCTACCTTTTATGGATATTTATAAAGTGCAGATAACATTGTTCTTTTTAGAGGATGCACAATGATAACAGTGGTATTTTGAGAGGATGTTCAATTAGAGTTCATGAATAAACATTAATAGTTCATTTGGAAGCAGTAATGTTGTACCGGGACCTCCAACATCAATTTGGTGTCTATGAATGATGAAGGAATTTTCAATGTTTGTGTCTCGATGCCATCATTTATAAAAAGTAAAGGATGGGCATTAGGTTTGAGATACTTTAACTAATCTCCATGAGGTGGCATAGAGTAAGTGGGATGAGATATCAATGGAATTCGTGACGGTTTAATCACATATTTATAGGGGACTTGATTCCATATGGAAGATCATAGACTAACTCACCATGATGGCCCACTTTTGAGCTTTTTAGGAGTAGAGTACGGTAGATATATTGGGACACCTATACATGCATGAGATATTTCGACACCATTGAGTACCTTTGATGATAATTTTAGATCGCGATGATTGCATTACATCATGGTTGTGGAAGGGATTATAAGAGGTATTTAGTACTATTATTCACTTGATTATAGTGTTCAGCCCACATACATATGGCTAGAATGAGTAGGCCATTTAGGTTTAGGAGGGAATGATACAATCTAAGATGTTAATGTAATGGCTGTAGTTTAGAAGATATGTTACCTCTTTTAGAGTTTGAGGAAGACAACAGCTACACATCCACCATCTATATGGAACCATTCGAGCACTGTTATGGGCGACCATGCACGTCATCGCATTGTTGGGCTGACCTAGGAGAGCCATCAGTCATGGTCTCTATGTAGGTGGAGGCGACTGTAGAAAAGGTGTTCGTCATCTATGAGTGTATGAAAACTAAATAGAGCCATCATAAAACCTTATTTTGACCAGGAATGGATGCCCATGGAGATCAAGGATGGAGACCATGTGTTCCTCTGGGTCTCTTCCCGATGCGGGGTACATTGATTTGGCCATGACAACAAGCTATTTTTGAGGTTTGTTGGCCCATTCCCGATACATCGTAGAGTTAATGAGGTGTCATAGTGCTTTGATATACCTCCCCATTTGGAATGGGGTAATGACATCTTCCATGTGTCACAATGGAGGAGATATGTTATTGATTCATCTCATGTCTATGACTATTTTGACTTATACTGAGTACCCAGTGGAGGTTGAGGATCGACTAGAGAATATCCTTCGTGGGTGGTTGATTTCATAGGTGAATGTTTGATGGAATCATGAGGTCGGATGAAGTGGAATATGCTTAGCAGTTTGACATGGGTATTGTGGGGGGAAATGGGATGCATGATGCCAGTGGCATTGTTGGGATGATGGAAAAATAAAGTAAGGTGGTGCAGGTGAAGGAAGCTCATCAAATCAGTCTATGTGATGATGTTGTTCTAGGTGGATCATTAGGGTTGCTGGGCGAGGATGGAAAACAAAGTTGGTGGAGGGGAAGCAACCTACAGAATTATCACTAGTCAGTACAGGTGATGTTATTGTTGATCACAATGGTGGAGTGGATGAGATTCCTACAAACAATTATTCCCAAAACCAGTGTACTAGTAAGGATAAGGAAGCCAGCGGGGCAAAGCAGGGAATCACTGAGCATTATAGAACCACTTTCCTCGTGCCTGTCCTGAAGGAGGGACAGGGAGGTCAAATGAAAAAATTGAACATTCAAATTTTAGTGGAGAAGAATGGGGGAAATCTGAGAAGATGTATGGTTTTTATGAAATGAGGATTATTTATTGGAATTGTCAAGGGCTGGGGAAATCCCACACGGTCAGGTCCCTTTCACACTATATCTTAACCTACAATATAAGGTTTTTCAATATTGCTGAATATAAAGGGTTGTTTGATAACTGGAAGGGTTTCATGTGGGACTCACTAGGATACTGTTTTGTGGCCATCAATTAACATGAATCCTTTATGGATCACTTGTGGGTGTTAGTGCATAACACCCTGCAAATTACATCATGTGACAGTGGACCTCAAAGTGTTCTGGTTAACTCTTTCATTTTTAGAAAGAATATTTCTTAATCATTTTTTAGTCATCTAACTCTTAAATTAGGAGGAGGGATTTATGGGAAGTGCTCATAGTCATATGTAGGAGGATGGATAAAAAATGGCTGCTTATTGGTGATTTCAATACTGTTTTGAAGCCTAATGAAAAAAACTAGAACAAATTTTAACATGATTGTTGCCTTTGAATTTTCAGAGTGTATTGATTTTAGAAATCTAGATAAAGTATCAATTTCTGGCAACGATTTCACATGGTGCAGATACACTAGATAATTAAAACAATCTAGAAATCTTGATATATTCTATGTCCATGTTGATGATTAGGATACAACACATGGCGTTTTCGGATTCACACTTCCTAAGAACCACTCAGATCACAACCCAATTGTTTTCAATGTTGATACTCAGGTGTCAAGGTTATCCCCTGTTCCATTTCATTTAAACAATGTACGGATTGTGATTCCAAGATGTAGGGAACATGTTTTAGAAACATGGAAACATGAAGCAATGTGAAGACCGCTGCAAATAATGGATTTCAAACTCAATCATCTCAAGGGGAATCTATGAGGATGGGCAGGGATTCCATTTCAAAAATAGATGAGAATATCATGAAATCAAAGGATGAGTTGGCCAGAATTCATATTGGACAAGGGCAGAAGATGAGGGTGTCCCAATAAGAAATTTCAGCCCATAACAAGCTTGGTGATATTTTAATGGTGAGGGAAGGAATGTTTATAAACCAACTGAATGTGTGGTTTCTAATGGGTGGGTACATAAATTCTATGTTCTTAAATAGATTTCACAAAGAAAAGAGGGTCCGGGGAGGGACCAAGGGGATTAGCATTTATGGTCATATTTACACAGAAGAAAATGAGATCGTTATGGCTGTAGATGAGTAATTTAAGGTCATATACTATGATAATGGAAGATCCAGTATTCACTGCATGATGGAGAATGTCAGATCATGTGTTGATGATCAGTTGAATCAGATCTTAACTACTTCTCCATGTAAAGAGGAGATCAAATCTGCCCTCCTCTCTCTCAACCTGGAGAGTGCCTCGGTCCCTGATGGATTTATGAATTTTTTTTCATGTTTTACTAGGAAATTTTGCATAATGATATTATGCAAGCCATTAAGGACTTATTCTCTCAATCTTACATGTATCATGGTATGAACTCATGTTTTATTGTGACAATCCCTAAAAAAGAGAACTCTCATGACATCAAGGACTTCAGGCTGGTGGATTTTGGGAATACAATAACGAATATTTTCCGTAATATCTTGATTAGAAGGATGTTTGGGAAGGTTGATGGCATGATCACCATGATTCAATTTGGATTTTTTCATGGGAGGCACACCTAAAGGTTCCTATTCATGGCCTCTGAGAGTGTCAAAATTCTGAGTGGGAAGGAAAAATAAGGATACTTTTCCATCAAAATTGACATCTCCACAGCTTTTGATATGTTGGAATGGGATTTTCACATTGATTTCCTTAGGGGGTATGGCTTCTCTCCTGGATTTGTGAACATGATCCACAATATTCATTGCTCTTCAAGGCTATCAATTCTGGTCAATGTGGTCCCAAGGGGTTTTTTCCTGCACAAGGGGGTGAGATAAGGTGATCCACTTTCTAGGATTATTTTTGCTCTTGCAAAGAATTATCACAGTAGGTGTATCAATGACCTTGGTCAAATGGGATGGTATAAGTAGATCTGGGCTAGTGTGAGTGGGTAGGCCCCATCTCATTTCTTGTATGCAGATGGCATCTTATTACTTTCTCAAGCTTCAAAGTGAACCATATACTCAATTAAGTCCCCCTTCAGTCATTATGAGGAGGTGGCTAGTAAGGCCCTTTAGCTGGGACAGTTCTTATATAATCTTTTGGAATGGAGTTTCGGTTGGAAAAAGGAATGGGATTGTAAGGTATATAGGGGTGAGGAGAGGATCACTTATTTTCCAATATCATGGGGTCCCACTGTTTTGGGTAATGGTGAAAAGGCAGTATTTGGAGGGAATTTCTACTAGTATTGTACATCAACTATTTAGTTGGAATGGAAAGGCTATGTCCCTGGCTCGGAGGGTCTTCCTGGTGAAGTCAATGATCACATAAAAGATCATTTATTCATTCTCCCATTATAGATCGTCAAGAGCACTTATTAAAAAGCTTCAGAGAATAGTATGATACATTATATGGATGAGGTAACCCCAAGAAAGGAAGATGATTACAGTTGATTGGAAGGAATGAATAAATCTTGTGGAGATGGGGGGGCCTTGGGGTAAAGGACCTTCGTACCTTCAATGCGTGTTTTATTGGAATATTCACTTAAAACCTGATCACACATGAAGATGATGATAATATCCTTTCGAAATGAATCAAAAAGAGGCCTATCAATAGTTATAAATATTATCATACCTCATCAGTTTTGGATTCACTCAATCATGTGTATGTCAGGATAATGAAGGATACTAAATGGTTGGTTTTTAGGGATTCCACCTAAAATATTTGTACAACAATGTGGCTCACACATCCCCTTTGTGATCTTAATGTTCCAATTAAAGAAGAACCTATTTCCATCTCATGTTTTCTTTTACAAATTCATTCTCTTGTTTTTGAAATTCCTGTGAAGGTGGAAAATTAAATAAATGGATATGATTTCATGGATGATGACACCCTGATTTTGGTCCATTCCAAAACATGGCAGTTTATCTGTAGATATTTTTATAGGGCAACTTGTGAGGGTTTAACTTTTACACCGGCGTGGTTGCTGCATTTCAAAGATGGATTTATTCATCCTGCTAGGTTATTCTTAATATGGATAATTTGGAAGAACCATATTCCCGCAATTGATCTTCTCAAATGTGTTGGCCTGCAAATGGCCTCTATGTTCCCCATTTTTATGGCTGAGGAGGAATCAATACAAAATGTATTTGTGGAATGCAGTCTTGACAAGAAACATTGGGATTACATTGGATATTTTTTTGGATTGTGGTTGACACCTGCAGGCCAGTCTTAGACCTGCTGTCCGGTATGGTGTATTCTCAATGCAGTGTGATAATTCAGAACCTGTTGTTCGTTGTTGTTGCTACTGTTATTGCAGATATCTGGGAAGACCATAACCAAATGTTTTTTTGGTGATTCACATCCCACAATATAGCAAGGTATGATGGTTGTGCATAGGGATGATTATGTTGTATCAATGGTCCACGATTTACCCATGAATAACACTCTTCATGATATCCAAATTCTATGAAAGTTTAGTGTTTCGGGTCATCCGCACAAGCCTCGAATGCTGAAACATATTCAGTAGATTCCACCCATTGTGCCGTGTCTCAAGGTGAATGTTGATGGAGATGCATTGGGCGCACTAGGTACGTTGGAATGTGGGGGAGTGTTTTGTACTTACCGTGGGTTTGTAAAGGAATGCTTCCACCACGCCAATATAATTGGAAATGCATTCAAAGCTGAAATCTTGGCCATGATATATGTTTTTAGGAATGTTTTCTGGGTTAATTAGAAATGTATATGGATTGAATCTGACTCATAGTCAGCGGTTCATGAGCTGAATACCAAAACACATAATTTTACATGGTTTATGCTACCTCAATGGGTTTATTTTCTCAACAAGGCTGTGCAAATGCTTCTGGTGGTTTCACATGTCTATCAGGAGGCCAACGATGTGGCAGATGCTCTGGAAAAGTGGGAACTTGTTGATCTTGGTGGGATTCGGTCTTTCACGTTTCCTGATTATTATGCCCCTCTAGTGGAGGCTAATAGGCGTGATGTGTTGTACACTCACCTATGTAATAACCCCTTGTATCCCTCAATCTCATACTATTTTATTTAATTTCCTTAGGGTCATTTTCCACTGGTTCTGGGTCTTTTTTCTATCTTAGCATCTGGACCTTGTACTACAAACTCTTAAATTTTTGGGGGCATGTATTTTTGCCCAGTTTTACATTATTTCACATTGCATTCGTTTCGTACTCTTTGGTTTGTATCTTAATGTATACATGCACTGATTAAATAGTATTTTTACATTTAAATTTTTTTATCTTGGAGATGTCTGACTGTGTGTTGGAACATTGTCAAATGCCTCTCATTTGTGGGATATGCCTACCCTATGCTAGTAACTAGACCCTAGCCTATTAGATGTTGTCATACGGTAGTGACGACACAGGGCCCTCTGGGACAGGTCACAAAATTATGGTAAAATGTTATATCAAAATAACTTCCATATTTAAGAAAATAATTTTAATATTATATAATAATTGTTTTATATATATTACTCTATATTGTGAAATTTATTTATTGTCATTAAAGATAAATATTGTATTTATTTTTTTACATGCATTTGTGATCCAATTATTTTTCACAAAAAAATTGGCATTTTAATTTGATATATTCTATTTAATATTAATATCCATTTTTTATAATTTCTCTAATAAGGATAATTTTATTTTATGATTTAATTATATACTACAAAGGATAAAAAACCAGTTAAACTTGTTGAAAAATAAAATTGTAAATGTAGGAAATCTTATAAAATAAGTAATGGAATGTTTTAATAAATGGTTATTTTTTGTAAATTAGTTGTTAATAGGTTAAAAATTATATCATCCCTATTATCTATCAATCGTTAAGAATTTGAGATATAGAGACATCCCATTATTGAATACGATCGCATGTTTTTAAAAAATACAACCATCCACAATTATAAAAGGGGAGTCCCTCCACTCATTAATGAACACCATCAATGATATTTCAATATTCCAATAATTGTAAAAATCTCTCTCTATTCTCCATAAAAAGAATATAAATCCAATTTTCTTTTGTAAATACACTCCTTTGGGTCAATTGTAATAGAGCAAAGAAGTTTTTGCAACTCGAAGAAAATTGTCTTTTCGAAGATCCTCCTTTTTACCTCATATATTATGACCAGAAAGTAGAACAAAAAAATTCTTATATAACAACAAAAAATAAAATTTAAAAATTTATTTTATTATGTGAATGGAATAAAACTTATCTATCTCCATATGCATCATATAGGAAAATAATCCAGAAATTCTTTATATAGTGGAATACTGCCTTACAAAATAATGTTATGTTTTTTCATCACAGACTATGAAAAATAGTCATAATAAAGTAAATAAAAAATTATATTCAATAAAAAATTATATTAATTATTTAAAATTAATTTACCATCAACTTCTTTTCCCGTTAACTCATTGAGGGAGTTATATCGTCTCCAACACATATTTATAGCCTACAATCCCCACAATGAATTGAAAGTCATTTTCAATGTTCAACATTATTGAATGAATGTAAAAATGATTCAAATTAAAAAAAATTATATTCATAAGATTAATATCATTATTTATATTATTTTTATATATCCTTTGGACATGACCTGTATCTTCCAGGGGAAAACATATAGGAGATAATGAAGCAGTTAACACATAAATCAATAATAAGAATGAAATATTATTTTAAATAGATGAAAATATGTTATTATAAGATCATATATGATAAAATAAGTACGTATATAGTACATTTATACATAAATATAATCATTAAAAACAATACATATGAGGTTATATCGTGTTCATGTAAACAGAATCATGATCCGTGGGACTTTGTCTCAATTTTTCTTCATTGGGTTATATATTAATGTTATGAATATAATTTATTTTATATTGGATATATATATTCCAAATGTAAATATTATCTAAAAATATTCATAATTAACAGTATTTATCTATTCAATTTTAGTTATTTCATCCAATGGAATTTGACATTAATGTTACCAAGGGGTATGGATTTTCATAACATAATTTCATTTCAATAAGTTTTATTTCTTCTTTATTTACATTTATATTATATTATAATGAGTTTAATTACTTCTGATTGATATTTTTTATGTCGAATATTAATATTTGTATTAAAATTCGATGCACAAAATCAATACATTGATTAATCCTCAACTAATCTATTTGAACATTGTACATGATTTCATTTCACTATACATTCCATTGAGACATACTTGTTAATATAAACTTATTCACCATTTTTTGGTGTTTATATTCTAATTTAATATAATTAATGAGAATAAAAATACATTAATGATAATTAATATTTTAATAAATTATTATTCTTTCAGAAGGTTGAAATAAAGATTCTACAAAAGTGGTAAGAAAATATTTTAAAATATTACATTATTTTAATATTGATATTACTTTTATAAGAGGAATATTTCTAGTTACTCATCATAATATTCAATAATATAAATATATATAGAATATTTAGGGATTTTTCATGTTTTTATATAATCATTTTCTTCTTTTACACTTAAAATTGAAAAGGAAAGCGTTAACATAAAATTTATCTATAATTCTCTTAAAATTTTATCATATTTTCTTACTTTTCAATTATTTAAAAATAATTAACAAGAGGAGTATTGTTTAAACAAATGATTTATAAATTAAATTTTATGTTATCCTGAACTTTTAAAAATAGAGTTTAATGTGAAATGTATACTTATTTTGGAATGGTTTTTCTACACAATGTAATAACGTATTTTTTATGGTATATATCAATAATATAATTCCCTAATACCATTAAAATTTTACAAAATGTAAATTATTCTACCCCTTTTGAATAGATCAAAAAATAGAAACATATTTAATGATTATTTTAATCTTCATCTTTAATTTAATTGATTATCTAAAAATAATTATTTTATTGTGAAAAACTATATTTTAAATGAACTGATGGTCAAATGTCATGACATTAATAATATAGTTATTGTTAATTTTTTAATGATAAAATAAATTTAATGCGATTAATCTTCATTGGAAGATAAATTTATATTAAATATTCATATGAATGGTATTAATGGTATGACTATTACTAAATCATATACATTTAATTTCTATGGTGTTTTGTTAGGAAGTTTATTTCATTAACAAACGAACGACTTGAAAATAAAAATTCATTACTATATATATATATTTATAATGAATATTGTTGAACAATTTATCTAACTATTTAATAAAAAATAAATTCTATTGGTATGAAATGATTTGTGGAGAAGAGAATTATATGTCCCAAAGATGAATCAATAGGCCTAATGAAACAAATGACTTACCCAATTAAATTGTTTTTTCTCATAGTAATAGAAAAATCATTTTAAGGGTCTTGAATGTATTAAATATTATGATGTCTGAGATCATGACATCCAATATTACTCATTTCCTTCAATGAGAAAATGGTTAATTTTTTTAATAAGATTATTTATATTTATATAATCGTTGTAAAAAATTTTATATAATGTTACTGATTAAATAAATAAAATTCAACTCTTTAACATTGCATAATGTATTTAAGTTATAGTATCATTTTTTCATGTTATTAATAAAATGGTATATTTCATAAGATATCAAACTTTCTATTTTTACTACACCTTATGTAATCATGATAGAAATTCTTTTCATAAAATACCATGTGAACTATATTGTTTATAATTCCATAATGATTATATATACTTGATTTATGATGGATTCCACCACATGTATCCATTATTGATAATTTTATATCACCTTTAATTTATTTCCTTTACCAATGATATAAAATGAAATCCTTCCACGAATTATTTGATTCATAATATGTGCATTCACATTTTAGTAATTTATATTTTGAAATGAAATGTGATTTTCAAGTATTCTTCTAGTTTACCAAATCCACAAATCTATAACGTCCTTTTGAATGTGACATAATGTATATTGTGTATGTTTATTAATGTAATGACTAGCTTCGATATGGTCAAGTTTGGGTCTTTATAGTTATTTAAACATAATTATTATTGAAACTCTTACAATTCTAAATAGATCACTATTCCACAAATAATTATTTACAGTGAACATTAATGTGATATATATATATCAACCTAATGAAAAATATTCCAATACACCATTTATCACAGGAATATAACATGACATAAAACGCCATTATAGGTGTCCAAATAATGATAATTATTTTTATATATGTTATATCATATATTTAGAGAATAATTTATATTAATATACAATTTTTGATAACCATATTGGTTTTAGAAAATATTTAGGGAGTGTTTAAAATGAATTTCACTCTTTTATGGATCATATGATTCCCTGAATGTTATTTTAATTAATTTAGCAAAACAAAATTCAACATGGATATTTATTTCATCTTGTTAGGAGTTAAGTTTAAATTTATAGAATCAAAACTCAAAGGATTAAAATACAATTATGAAATTCAAAAATATAAATTAATAATAGTTTAAAATAATTCTCAAAAAATATGAAAAGGATCATGAAATAGTAAATTTATTCTATTATCATTATGTCTGATGATTCAGTGGCCATTTAAATAAACCCAAATTTATGGTTTTTTGTTGATAAATTTATCTTGGAAATTCACATTATTATGATTAGTGAACTTTAAATATATAAATAACTATATAAAATTTTCATATATATCCTTATTTTTACATCCACCTAATTTTCTTCATTTGGGAAACTTAGTTATGTGTAATTATAGATTTCCACTATATTCCCCCTTGAATTGTTAAATAGGAATTTTTATTAAATCTTATTATAATATTTTATTTCTAAAATGTTATTTTTCATGTTTTAAACCATTAATTTTCATGTGAATGATAAAATATTGATAAAAATATTTATTTAGTGGGGAAGGATATCATACCCTAAAATTTAAAATGATAACATTGTTTTCAATTAAGAATACTACATGAAAACCCAATGATGAATGATGAACAAAATATATTACTTATAAATAAATAGTATATCATAGATATTGAATTATCAATTATTAATATGAATAAAAATTTAAATAAAAAATTAAATTTAGATACTAATAATTCTAGTTTTATTGATAAAAATCATTCAATTTTTAGTAATGTTAGTTTATTCTTCATAAAATATGTTTTCATTACACATGATTTTTTTATTACACATTTTTGGAAAATTGTATATTTATTTTTCACTAAATTTGGTAAAAAAAATTATAAAATAAATTTATATTTGAAATCAGTATATAAAAATTCACTAAGGGAAAAATTATGAGTGTTTTGTAAAAAGATTAATTTTTCACTAAATAGTTAAAAATTCCACTCTTTTTAAGAAGGAAATTTAATTTCAATACATTTAATAACATAATGTCGCCATTGTTATTTTAATTTTATTTAAAATAAACATAAATAGTCATCATCTATATTTTTATCCAACTAAATACATTTATTTCATGTTTATATCAATTTTTTTAATAGTTTATTTTTATGATTAAAAACAGTATAATTGTTTGAATTTTTTTTATGTACATAATGATTATCAAATTCATTAATAAAAATAATAATTCAATATTAAATATTAAAAATAAAAAAAAATTATATCTATAAATATTAATTTCATTAAATCTCATGATAATTACCTTTCCTATAATTAATCTTATATAATCTTATGCTTTGAAAATTAATTTCAAGAAATATCATTTTCCTACACAATTTTTTGGTTCATCTTCCTGATAATGTTTACCATGTCTGTGGGTTAGATTTCATAAAATGTATCCAATATTTGTAATCATCATATTTAATTTTATTTTATGTGTTCATATTATTTGTTTTTATATTTATTAGTAATGTTAATGAAATTTATTTTGCAGTGATTAAGGTTAAAATAATGTTTTCAATGTTACATGTTCCTATTTTATAATTAATTTTACCAAATATATGGAATTTTTATTTGATAAATGTAATTTTATATTATGAATAAGTGGGTTAAATTTATATAATAAAGATGAATTTTATTTATCTAAAATAGATACAATTACTAGTTTTAAAAATTATTTACAATGGAGAGAAATTAAATAGTAAAAGTATATAAATTAATAGTATAATGTACTACTTTTTTAGAAACAGTCTTTTTTGGGGGGAAGTTTTTATAAATGATAAATTACCTTCGCTAATTTATTTATAAATTTTGGGGGCATGTGGTTAAGTTTAATATCAAATTACTGATTTTTGTGCGTATTTTACAATATTTCTATCTTCATTTACTAAAGAACACTCTCTTGGCACACATACACATGAGTACGGAGGACTATTGTCATACAAATCGATTTATATTTATCACATCATCAAATCACATGGATATTCATAAAGATGAAAATAATGATGATATATGATAAATATAACATTATTTTAATTCTGAATAATTAATTTACCATCCAATTCATACACATTCACCCATTAATAGAATGATATTGTTCATCAGGCATACGTGTGACATACCATCTCTACAAATTGATTTTACCCATTTCATATATCCAAATTTTTAGAATGATTAATAAAGTGTGTCTAATTAATAAGTATGATATTTATTTCATTATTATAATTATATAGATGATATATATTCATCCTATTAAAAAACCCAGAACATCCATGAAAAGACATGCATTAGAAAAAGAAATACTCAACACATGAAATAATAGTAATAATGGAATATTATTATGGGTGATATGATTTTATAATGAGATCACATATGACAATTTTAATATCAATATATTTTCAATATAAATCAATATCGTGTTTAAAGCCATTATGAATCAGGTTAATCAATGGACAACTAATGGTAAATGTGATAACAGATACATCTCCCAGTTTCTCTCCATTGAGTAATAGTGTAATGATATGAAAATAATTTATTTCATATACAATTTATGAATCCAATAAATATAAATTCTATCTAGAATAATTCCTAATTCATTGGATTTTTTATTTAAATTTTAATTATTTCATTCAATTGGTAATTGACTTGAATGCTACCAAATCATATTAAGTTATTTTACTAAAATTTTTTTACTAGTTTATATTATTTCGTTTATGTATTTGATATTATATTATTGTGTGTATAATATATTTTGATTACTTTATAATCAATATTCTGATGTTTTATGTTGATTTAGAATTTTTATACATAATCAAAATTGTGATGAATGATTACATCAATGGTTTTAACATTGTTAAAGATTTCATTAGAATTATCATTTTGATGATACCCATCCCTACTAAAAAATTGAATAATGTGAGGGGTAATTTTCAACGGGATCCCATAACAAACAGTATTTTGTGACGGGACCCCATCATAAATAACCCATTGCAGAAAACAGCATCACAAATATTAATTTTTGTGAAAGACCGTAAAAAAAACTTATTAGTTGGGACGAGCTGTAGCACCATTACAAAAATCATTCAAAAAATTATTAAAGAAAGTATTTGTGACGTTACAGTGACCCATCACAAATAAATTCCCATTTTTTCATTTCTACGATAGAAAACATCAATTACTTCTAGTAATATAAAAAATATACCCTTTTACGACGAACTGTTGCAATTTGTATTAGTGATGGGACTATCACAAAAAGTTGAAAATAAAAAAAATTATAAAACTTAAACCAAATAATATTTATAATAATATAATATAAATATGTATACAATAATTATATTAATATTCATAGAATAAAATTATTTATAAAATAATTAATATAATATAATAATAATATAAATAAGAAATATATTAATATTCGTAAAATAAAGTTAATTATAAAATGATTAATGAATATAATAATATAATTATTAATATTAATAAAATAATATTATTAGTAACATAATAAAAATATGTGATTTCACAAAAATTTAAATATATATTATTAATAAAATAATAAATGTAATAAATAAATAAATAAATAAATAAATAAATAATAGACTATAACTTTTGAGATAATATAAAACATTCAATATTTTAGACAATAAATTGTTAAAATAACTAAAAAATACATTCAAATGATTCATTATAAAATAATAATATATCACTAAAGGAGAGATTAATCTAGGGGAGGAGGAGGAGATTGTAGAGGGAAATCCATCCCAAAACTGTGAGTCTGACGATGCATGTAATCCATCTACTCCGACTCCTACTCATGCCGCCATCGACGCATCCCATCATGCATATGATTTTGCAGCTGCCAATAACTTATCTCCTCCTACTTCCAATGAAAAGTCTTTATATGCCCACTCTGAGCTTGTAGTAGCTCCAAATAATATACATGAGATTATGATAAATCTTTGTGAATCCCTCTTAATCTTGATGTCGGTATCTCAGAGCTACCATAAAACCCCTCTAGGGTCACTAGAGAGTTGATACCAACAACTTGGCCTTTCATGAAGTTGTACAAGGTCACATGCATCCATGCTACCTCATCAAATCAAGGTGTATTGGTCAAACAATTGGTCTCAACTAGACTCTCAACATCTTTTAGAGATTTTGAGACCTCGTATGACTCCTCTAATTAAAATATAAAATTAAAATAGTAAAAATATTATATTTAGTTAAATTTAAAACTCAAAAAATCATATTGACCACAATCATCCATTGGTGAGAACCTCTAATCTCCATATGGTCTAAATCATTTTACATCCTCCTATAAATTTCGTACTCTATAATATCAGGTTGTGCGACTGCGTATACAAAAATAAGAAAAATTATTATCATTTAATGTTATATACAGTTTTTTAAAAAATGTGCATACCATATGTTGCATATGTATACTGAATGTATGACTACCAGATAGATGTGTCACCTCCTGTATCCCCCTTATTTTTCGACCTACTAACGATATACTCCAAAACTGCCAACTCAATTAGTGTGTACATAATATCTCCCAAACTAGAGATGAAATATAAGCATGTTAGTTTATGAAAAATTTCTCATCAATGTCCTTCAATACTAATTTATCCATTTCTTTACTATTCAAATTTTAAAAATATTGAGTGCAATGTAGAATCATAGATCCCTACCAAGACATCCAAATTACCTCATGCATGCTCTCTTCAGTAGGATACAATAAAACTTATATATAATTTTTTATATCACGTTACTAATTAAATTACATTCCATATAAATATTATTTATTTACATTCAATACAACACTCAAACAAGTGCCGTTGTACATCAAAAAGAATCTAATCCCATAACAATCATTCATCAAAAAAATAAATGTGCAATACAGTACTCTCCTTTCAAATAGAAACATGAAAAAAGTTGTGAAAAGAACAATAATTAATCAAACAATAAGATTATTAACAAATTAAGGACAAGTAACTAAAATTCTTAGGTAAATATACATTTTCCTGTGTGAATTGAACCGTGGATGTGGATGTAGCTCGAGGATAGGTTTGGTAATCATCATTTGGTAAGAACCATGATCCCTTTGAGTGCCCTATGTACTTCCAACAGTCTGAGAGTCAGCTGATCTGAACTCCTACCCCTCTAAAGGTAGATCCTCATCTTGTAACATAAGATACAGATCATTGTCCATCTAAAATATGAAATTATTGTTGTTATCAACCAGTTGAAGAAAACTATTATATATTGATATATATTATATATTATTATAACAAGAATATTATTGTGTCAATTTTAATATTAATCTTTATCTTCATAGCTATCGATCTCAATTTCTTCATCTTCTTCCACTACGTCATCAATTTCTATATTATTTTCAGTTTCATCATCTTTTGTCATTTCAAATTCAGTAGTAACATAATTAACAACATCCTCACCATCGACCCACATCTTTGTGGTGTCTTTAACGATATTCGTGTCATATTTTCATAAATAAGGATTCAGAGTAGTCTCTTGAATATTTTCAATTCCTTTCACTTAAGTGGAACCAAATTCACATTTAGTTAACTTATTCTCTCGATATTTAATTTTTTTATTCTCCACCAATCAACCAACTCCATTGAAATAGACTAGTAATTTGGATAATAAATTCAATGTTCTAGATGAGCCAACATGTGGTTCATTTACTACAATAATACTTTTATATATAATCTCTACTATTATGTTGATCGGATAAACACAAAATACCCTCTCAATATCCAACCACTGACATTTAAACATTGTTATGTGACATTTTACCAAATAACACAGTTCAATGATTTCATCCCACATTCCATAAAACTCAACATGAGGGTCACTAAAATGATGTCCTCTTAAGAAAACACAAATATTAATTTTTTTGGATTTCCCATATGAATGTGTATGAAATACAAAACTATTCACAAGATATGCATTATAAGATTTTAAAATTTTTTATGTTGGGTTACTCAATTCAAACTATCAATTATCAATTTTAATATCTTGTTCAGATACCTAAAAATATGTAAAACAATTATCAAAATAACATGTATTAAATTTATTTTTTATGTGAAATAAAAAATAATTTATATTACCAATTACTGAAACTAGTATGAAGCTTCTTTTGATGTCATTTTTAAATAGGATCATCAATAATTAGTGGAAACATTCTTATGGTATAATAATCATTTTAAATAAAAAAATAACATAAATGAGTTGTTATAAAAATTATAGAAAAAGTGGTAGAAAAAATCACGTTAAAAATGGTGTAATTTAATTAAAATCGAGAAGAATATATATATGTGAGCTCTGTGATGTTCATCATCTGAAATCCATCATTCATGAACTCCATCTAAGACATGTTTAGGATGATTGAAGACTGAAAATTGATTTTTCATCTAATCAAAAACATTTGCCTCATTATAGCAAATGTTTTTGTGTTTTAAATTATATTTAGATTGAATTTAACAAGATCAGAAAATGAAATTTATCTTCTAAATAAACATTGTAAATGGGGACTTCTAATGATGCTTCGTAACATTTTTTTTCAATTTATGAATGCATCTCTCAATGGGTACATCTATCTGAAATTTACCAGAGCACCACAATTGGTTTCATGAATAATATATAAAATCATGTGTTCCATTGAGTCCAAAATATGTGGAGGGAATAATTTTTTGAGGATACATAAACGTAAAATGAAATCTTCTTGTTATTTTCATATGGAATCATAGTCTATTGTCAAAGCACAATGGCCTCAAAAAACATATGATATTCCAGTAAAAATATTCCAAATTATTGAATTTAAAAATCCTCATAATCAAATTATATGACGTCTTTCCATTAAAACATGACAGTCAAGACATTTAAATATGGTAATATTACCATTTCCGGAACATCTCCTCAAATTGGAAAAATAACCATCTGGAAGTCTCAAATTGGTAAACATCTAACAAAATAATAATCAACACTCTTTAGATAGTGTATATTCTACTTTTTGATTTATTAACTTCTCTGATCTGAAATTTTGAAACAGTTCTTGTTCTAGTCTCTAAAATATTTCATAATAATCTAAAAATTTCATTACATTACCTTTTGTCTTACCTGGTGTATCCAAAAATGTATGAAATAAATTATCATAATAGTTCTTCTCAATATGTATCACATCCAACATGTGATGTACCAACAAATCAGACCAATATGGAAAATCCTATATAATTCTCTATTTTATCAAATTGTTCTATTTTCCAAACCCATCAATTTTCTATTGGTTTATTTTTGGACCAAATGTGAATAGAGGTAATGAAGAGACAATTGATTTTATCTCTGTACCTGATATCATTGTTGGAGTCCCCAGTTTATCAATTGTTCCATTTCTGGAATGATATTTGTTTCTATAAAAAATATGATTGGTTAGAATAAATATGCGATGAGAGTCAAAAAAAATATGTTTTTTCCATTGAAGAACAAAAATTTTTGGTTGTCTCACATAATGTATAGACATGATTTTAGAAGATGTGTATTCCAACCAGATAACATGTCAAATACTCAGAAGTCATTAATTTACCCGTTAATACAGTGTTCAGTAGGAGGGTTTGTTTTTCAAAATCATCATAAGTACTGACACCATTAATCCAGAATGAATTCAACCCATAAATCTATGGTTTCAAATAAACATAGATATTATTTTCCTGATAACAAGGAATAAATATGGTCAAAAAGATTTATGGCACCTTTATCAATATCAATAGAGATGAACTATTCATAGTAATAAAGACAGGACAACATGAATACTGACTACCGTAAGAACGAAATGGATAGAAACCATCTGTATAAAGACATAATCGCATGTTTTGGCAGTCTAAATCAAACGAAAAATGCATATAGAAAACTGTTTCCATAAATCTCCATCAGATGGATAATTTAGGCTTTTTATGGTGGAAATGTAGTTTTTGTTCCATGAAATCAATAATGATGTGTTTTGAGATATAAATAATCACTATAATCTGGGTGTGAGTGGGAAATATATGATTTTTTAAGGAAACAAATCCAGACATCATTGGGTGAGATTTTTTATACCATGATTTCCCACATGTAGGAAAACAATCCAACAACTCATATCCACCATAATATCAGGTGTATTCATTTATAAATGCATGAATATTTTGATTACTAAGCCACAGATTACAATCAAGCCTCAAACATTCATAGACATTTATAGGAAACACATTCACATTAGGTAGTAATGTTTTTAACAATGATAATATCTGATCAAAACAACTATTTTACATTCCATTATCTGATTTAATGGGAATAAATTTAGAAACATCTTCAAAATTTCTTATCTTGAAACAAGGATATAAAGCATTCCCAAAGAACCTTAAAAACACATATAAATGAGATGGTTACATTATAAGAGTTAAATCAATATTATGTGGGGTTTTAGTTTGTTGAGCAGATAAACCTGCTAAATCATATACTAAATTTCTAAACTATGATGGATCTAGAACAAAATTGTTAATATCTAATATGGAACTGAGATGTCATTGATTATAAAAAAATGTAATCTAGTAGAAAACCAAAACCAAATAAATGACCTCCATTGTTTTCGAATGTTTCATACATCCCCAGAGAACATTTTTGACAAGGGCACTTTATTTTTTCATAAGAAACAATTATTTTGTTTTGTTGATGCAATTGATAATAATGCTTGAACACCCTCAATATATAAATTATTTAAACCATAACATCTTAGATTTCTACACTGAGTTATCCAATCATGAACAACTAATGATGATAGTTTTTGACTTCTTTATTCCATATTCCTACACTGAGTTATCTAATCATGAACAACTAATAATGACAGCTTTCCAACGGATTGGCTGCATGTATTTTTCCAAATTACTCATCCACTTGCAACATTCTGCGACTAAAATCCCTATGAAATGTCAGCTTCGATGTACGAATATCCATATTCATATGCATGCTGATAGAGAGAAGGAAGGCATTGCCGCATTGATCTCTATGATTTAGTGCATATAATAAATAAGATTTGGTCATCGAAGAAGATTATTCATACTGTTTTTAGTCCCAGAATGTTACAAGGGAATGAGACATCTGACAAAATAGCCTCTTTTGTCCGATGGCTCACCTTCTTACAACATTTAACGACTTAAATCACTGCGAAATATCTACTCCAATGTATATCCTAGTATATTTTTCATTTTTTTAGTATGACATAGCTTCATGGAGAAGAGGTGCAGATCAAAATGAATTCCACTAATCTGCAGGAAATTGTGCCACATTATCAATATATTCAAATTGACTAGAATTTATTATTATTTATTACTAATTATTACTAAAAATTAAAAATTATTAATATTTATTCCAAATTATTCTTAATTATTAATTATTATTATTGATTATTACTAATTATTTCTAATTATTTCTATTAATTATTAATTATTACTAATTATTACTAAATAATTCTAATTATTTCTAATTATTCTTAATTATTACAAAATAATCATAATTAATAAAAATTATGATAATTAATACTAATTATTAATAATTATTACAAATTTTTTAAAAATTATTCTTAATGAATTCAAATAAATTTCTAATTAATCCTAATTATTGCTAATTATTATTAATTAATCTTAATTAATCCTAATTATTACTATTTATTTCTAATTATTTCTAATTAATCATAATTTTCTTCTTACTAAGAATAATTATTAATAATTAATCCAAATTATTAATAATTAATCCTAATTATTACTAGTTAATCATAATTATTAATATTTTTTTATAAATAATCCATTTATCCCAATTATTAGTAGTTATTGATAATTAATTGTAATTATTACTAATATGTGATGATTAATATTATTAATTACTAATTACTACTAATTATTGTTAATTTATTCTAATTATTACTAGTTATTTTAAATAATACTAATTATCACTAAATATTTCTAATTAATATAATTTTTTTTATAATTGCTACTAATTATTGATAATTATTACAAATTGATGATAATTAATAATAATTTTAATTAATTAAATATAATTATTATGAATTATTCATTATTATAGTTAATTATAATTAATTTAATCTATTTATTACTATTTATTACTATTTATTACAAATTATTTCTAATTAATACATATTATTACTAATTATATATTATTATAACAATATATTACTAATTAATCCAAATTATTACTACTTATTACTAATTATTGATAATTAATAAAAATTATTACTAATTATTTTAAATTTATTCTAATTATTAATAATTAGTACTAATTAATCCTAATTATTACTAATTATTACTTTTTATTTATGATTAATCACAATTATTACAAATTAATCATAATTATAAATAATTAATCAAAATTATGACTAATTATTGATAATTAGTCAAATAATACTAATTATTAAAATTATTACTAAATAGTGATAATAAATCCATATTATTACTAATTATTTAAAAGTAATATTAATTATTAGTAAATAATTAATCCTAATTTTTTATAACTAATACTAATTATTGATAATTATTACTAATTATTGATAATCATTACTAAATATTGAAAATTACTACTAATTATTATTAATTAAATCTAATTAAAATGAATTATTGATTATTATTACTAATTATTTTTAATTAACTCAAACTATTACTAATTTTTACTGTTTATTACTTATTATTACTAATTTATTATAATTATTACTAATTATTACTAATTACTGATAATTATTCGTAATTATTACTAATTATTTGTATTAATCCAAATTATTACTAATTAATCTGAATTTATCTTAATTATTGTAGGACATCGGGACACCCCGAGAGGGGAGGGGTGAATCAGGGTGTCAACATTTTCTTCTTAAAGTTGTGGATCTTGTTCCCACGTTGGTAGGAACTACTTAAACCTGTATGATGGATATGATCAGCAATGAAACATTCACATACAGAGAGATGACACAACTATTTTTACTTGGATCACCACTAAGGGATACTTCCAAGGAGTATATGCTGACAGGTTTTCGGTCGTACCTAAATCCACTATGCTTCACTAGCTGTATATTACAATGGTTTGGGTACAATCTCTCTGTCCCATGAACACTGCCTTCACAAAAGTTCAGGGATAGCTCACTACATCCCTCAAGTCACTCCCATTGACACCCCCTGGTTCACTGCCATTGGTGAAGTCTCACTCAGTTTATAGACATGAAGGTCTTTGTCTCCGGTTCATCATGAGACTTTGATTGCATCAGAGTCATGAGTTGATACTCTTTTTAGTTCAATCGTTCTTCTTTAGTGCAATGATTGAATGCACTAGATCCCCTTGTCTTCGTTTTCCTGAGTCACAACCACTTGTGTGATTGCTCAATAAATGATTCTCTGTTGATGTGAAAATTTCATCCACTAATGAATACCCCTTTTTCCCCTGTCCACTGGGTGAACAACCATTGAAAAGGACTTCGCAAAGTACTATACATCGCAAGGCTCCCATTTTTGGAAAGCTCAAACAAGTCTTCACAGAGCCCCTGACTTTTTGCAAAGCTCAATCACGAAGCACTCTCGCAATGATCCAGCCTTCGCAATGCTGGGCTATCGCGGAGCTCCTGCCTCTTCGCGAAGCTCACTGAGCCAACGCGGGGTGCAAGTCTTTCGCGGAGCTAGAATATCCGCTGTGAAGCTCCTCTTTCGCGAAGTAGACTGCCTTCGCGAGTGACCTTTGTGAACAGAGAGAAAATGATTTTTTTTGAGAGATCTCTTCACTTCTCTTGAGGGGGTCAGCCTCTATTTATAGGAGACTCCAACAACCCTCAACCCTTCCTCACGAAGTCAGCGCCACGTCAGCTCAAATCGCGAAGCTCTAAAGTTCCCGCCGGAATTCTCTCAAAATCGCAAAGCACAACTGAAATTTTCCATTGGCGGAGCTCGTCGTAATAATGGATCATCCTGTCAATTACTTCACACATTCGCCGCGAAGCTCCCTCGCAAATCCCTTCATCGCTGCGAAGCTCCCTTGCAAATCCCTTCATCGCTGCGAAACTCTCCAACCTCTGCCGTTCGTGAAACTTGACGTAATCACAAAGAATCACCACCTCTATTCTTCTGGTCTTCATTAAATCCAATCCATGCATCCCATCGTCACGAAATTCAATACTTTTCCACATTTAATTATTATCTTCATGGAAATCCACTTTTCGTGATGCTCTCCAACATCCAAATTTTGGACCCCAAAACTTTGGAAAAAACTAGAAAACGGCGCCACCTTGTATCTTCTCTTTTTGTTCGCCTCGGGATAATCCATTCCTTTGTCGATGTTCCTTGAATAAAACATGGATCATTATCCACAATCCTCAAACTTGACATGCCACCATAGAATCTCCTTTTTCAAAAAATTTGTATGTCTTCTGTTTTCTTTTTCAACAAGTACGATCACCTCAACAACACTTCTTATTGGTGATATGTATCATTCAGCAACTCTTCAGCTTTTATCTTAAACTCAACTATTTTGATATGTATTCTTTGAAGGCATAGCTTCAACATCATCATCTTCTATGAAAATGTGATGTGCATGGCTATCGCAGAAGTCCAATGTTCATGGCCGTCACAAAATGCCAATCCCTTGCACATTGTCTTCTTCTTCAACCATCTTCCTCTACTTCATGCAAAACATACGATTCTAGTCTTCATGAAGTCTCTTTGATGGTTCTCATGCAATCATGAAGTGTTTCATGGTCTTCATCAAATCCCATTATTCTTTAATCATCCTTAGATGGATTTCACCTCACATTCTTCATTGTTGTAAACAATGTTTCACATTTGACCCATGTTCTATGAACTTACGATCAGTACAACAATCGTCTGAATCCCCATTCCTCTACGTCATCGGAGTACTTCATGATCTCCTTCATTTTGATATTACATTCCTCCATTTCATTGGAGTACTTCTTGATCTCCTTCATTTTGATCTTCCATTCCTCCATTTCATTGGAGTACTTATTGATCTCCTTCATTTTGATCTTCATTGGCAACTATTGACAACAAATACAAACTTATACAGAAAGTTGTTCCAACAATCTCCCCCTTTGTATTTTGTTGTTAATACCTTCTACATCTTCTAAAATGAATTCGTCAATGTCAAAATGAGAATCATCTCTTCATTCAACTTTTCTTTTCAAACTGTCATTTCAGTTTCTCTCCCCCTTATTGACAAGAAATACAAAGCGCATGGTAGGGAGGGTATCAATCCACACTTAAGAAATGTTTCATTAACCATTTCTCTCTAAGTCTACTTGATCAATGCTCGATATAGAAAACAAGAGGATTTGAATAAGACAACAAGGCTTTACATTATTCACAGATCATGATACCAACATGAGATGAGAACTCATGTATTTTTTCTTTAAGCGTTTACCACTTTTATTTCAGGTAGAAGAAAAATCAGATGTGATAGGGAATAATCAGCATGAAACTCCTGTACTCACATCAGAAAACAGATGAAAAACATTCAAGTGTAATCGGCAGGATACGTGACCATGGGGAACATCCATTATTCTTATGTCACTGATCAATTCAGTTACTCCCCATTTATAGAATGATATTTGATCTTAGTAACCAAGGGATGGAGATTGAGAAATGGAATACCTTCTCCATTGACATGTTATTCATGAAATTCAGAGAGTAACTGCATTTGAGTCCAGTTGGAGTTGATATTGATTGGAACAGTGATTTTGGAAACTTCTTAATTTTCCCCCCTCAAGGAAAACACCTATCATCATCTTCATCAAGAGTGAGCCTTCATCATCATAATCATTGAATATCAATTGAAGAATATACTAAGGATGGAAACTTCGTTATCTTGGTTATCAAGAGTCGACAATATTCACTAGTTCTCAGGTTCTCCCCCTGAGAGCATGCTTCACCTTCAATTCCCTGCATTATTAGCACAAATACAACACACTAATGATTACGGGAATAAGGTGGTTCCTTCTTACTTCATCAATATGACCTACAGGGTTGAGGTGTTTTTCTCAACCAAGTTCTTCTATTCACTCCAGTCTTCATGCCTGGACATTTCAGCATATGTTCTGATATGTGTTGATGTGGCATGGCTCTTTTCACATTCTCTTCTCCTTTTAGTGTAGAATTGTTCTGCTTAACAGCCATCATGAATGATACATTCTTACTCCTCTTAAGGAATGCTTCTTGGTCTGGTATAAAGGTTAGACAACCTTTTGCAATGTGACCATATTTCTTGCATCTCTCATACAAAACTTCTTTGACACGTGTTATTCTCTTGGTTTTCAATCTCTCATGAACTCTGTCTTCATCATGTGAAATTTTTCCTTTTCCATTGTCACCAGCCTTGGCCTTTTCATCATCAAGTTTCCTCATTATTTTCAAATCATCTATCCAGATGACCAATATGTCATTTGGAACTATTGCAGCTGGTTTGGATCTTCCACATGGGTTCATCTCTGTTTCATCCCACTTAGTTCTTCTTTCAGATGAGTGTCCCTTCAATTTAATGGATCTAAAATCCTAGGTCTTCTCAGCTTCCTTGTTGAGATCTTCCTGGGAAATTGTGTGTTCACAAAATTCTTTTGATTTCTACCCAAGGTAGTTGCTTCATTATTTTCCGACATCAGAGGTATTCTTTTCTTATGAATATTAAAATCATATTTTTGTGGGCATGTACTTTCCATGTGACCTCTGTCATTGCATACATCACAGATGTTATCAACAATTCCAAATCTGTTTACGGTGACCAGATGCTTCTGGATCTACGGATGTTTCTTCTTCTTCTATGGATTCCTTCCCTTTGATATAGGCTTTCCCTGTGCTTTTCCTTGTAAAGGATTGAAAAAACAATCCCGGTCACCGTTCCCAAGTCTGTAGTAGCACCAACATCGGCCGATAAATCTTTTCTTCTTTGTTTCTTCTATATGAGGTTGTTGGGGCATATTCTTAATCTTTTGTGCTCTATTTTAGGAACCAACTTCCCCCTTTTGCTTTTCATCAACCCTAGCCATGGTGGTAGGTTTATTCCTCTCACCTTTCCTCATCCATACTTGCTTAGAAAATTTCTTCCAACCTGCACTGATTGTAGGAACGTATTTAAAAACATGAGTACAAGATGGTTTGGATGGTACATTCACTATCTTAGTTGCTTGTGATAGATCAATGAGTGAATTAATGATCTTATTATCACATGTTGGAGGTATTTTTACAATAGAATCCTCCAGTGATCATTGAGTACCATTAGTGACTGATTCTTGAGGTGGACACTCAAGAGTTGTCATAACCTTCTTGGCACATGTTGGAGGTACTTCAGCTTTAGTAGCCTCCAATGAACATTGAGTACTAGCATCTCCTATTTCATTCTTTTGTGGAGTCTCAATATGTGTCTTCTCAAGATTTGTCAATTGGGCTTCCAATTTTTAACTTTCATTATTGAGGATGATCTTCTGATCTTCAATCATGATCATCTTCTCTTCACAAGTCTTCTTCAATCTTTAAACCTCATCCTCATGCATCTTAACCTTGTTTTGTAACAAAGAGTCAAGTTCCCTGAACTTCATGGAAGTTTCTTCCAAAAAAAAACTCTTGACTTCATTTCTCTTCTTCAGCTCAGCTTCAAGTTCATGGATCCTTTCTTTTAGAGTCTTATTGACTTCCTCTTTTTCATCAAAGACTTTCACTTATTTGATGAGCTTCATACTTTCCAGAACATTTCTTTCCAACCCCTTTTCCATATTGTCAGCTTCCCTTTCTAATCGAGTGATCTCAACCTCCATAGATTGGAATAGGCTACAAATAATCAAAACCCTATCATTAGGAATGTCATGCAGATATGTTTTGAGTTTTTTCCTGAAATCTTGAATTAGGGGTGTCATCCGTTCCTCTAGAAGAATCCTGAGCAACCTACTTGATACTTTCCAAGCCTGATGTTTCTTCATTATTGGAATGGCATGGAGAACAAGACACTGCATCTTCTTTGGATATGAGGTACTTCTTCAGCTGCTTCTTCTCTTTCTTTTTCCTATTTGTCATGGTTTTTCAAGATGTAGACTTCTGCTCAGAAATGACTACATCATTATCAAGACTGCTCTTCATTGTTGAATTTATGAAAGAAACTCAAATCCTCTTCTCTATTGATTTACTAGAGAATATCCAACATATGTTAACCTCCCTCTGATACCACTTGTAGGACCCCGGGACACCCTAAGAGGGGAGGGGCGATTTAGGATGCCAAATTTTTATTCTTAATGTTTTGGATCTTGTTCCCATGTTGATAGGAACTACTTAAACCTGTATGATGGATATGATCAGTAATGAAACATTCACATGCAGAGAGATGACATAACTATATTTACTTGGTTCACCACTAAGTGCTACATCCAAGGAGCATATGCTGAAAGGTAGTTGGTCATACCTAAATCCACTATGCTTCACTAGCTGTAGATTACAATGGTTCGGGTACAATCACTCTGTCCGAGGCACACCGCCTTCACAAACGTTCAGGGGTAGATCACTGCATCCCTCGGGTCACTCCTGTTGACTCCCCCTGGATCACTACCGTTGATGAAGTCTCACTCAGTTTATAGATGCGAAGGTCTCTTCAATAGATAGACATGAAGGTCTTTGTATCCTGTTCAGCATGAGACTTTGTTTTCATCAGAGTCATGAGTTGATGCTCTTTTTAGTTCAATCCTTCTTCTTTAGTGAAATGAATAAATGCACTAGATCCCCTTGTATTCATTTTTCTGATTCATAAAAACTTGTGTGATTTCTCAATAAATGATTCTCTGTTGATGTCCATATTTCATCCACTGATGAATACCACTTTTTCCCCTGTCCACTGGGAGAAAAACCTTTGAAAGGGCCTTCACAACGTACCCTACTTCGCAAGGCTCCCAATTTTGGAAAGCTCAAACAAGTCTTCGCAGAGCCCCTTCCTTTTCGCGAAGCTCAATAATGAAGCACTCTCGTGATTCTCCGGCCTCCGCAATGCTGGGCTATCGCGGAGCTCCTGCCTCTTCGCGAAGCTCATTGAGCCAACGTGGGGCGCAAGACTTTCGCAGAGTTAGAATAGCCGCCGTGAAGCTCCTCTTTCGCGAAGCAGACTGCCTTTGCGAGTGACATTTTCGAACTGAGAGCATAGGATTTTCATTGAGAGATATCTTCACTTATCATGAGGGGGTTGGACTCTATTTATAGGCGACTCCACCGACCCTCGACCCTTCCCTGTGAAGTCAGCGCCACGTCAGCTCAAATCGCGAAGCTCCGAAGTTCCCGCCCGAATTCTCTCAAAATCGCGAAGCACAACGGAAATTTTCCATTTGCGGGGCTCGTCGTAATCACGGAGCATCCCGTCAATTACTTCACACCTTCGCCGAAAAGCTCCCTCTCAAATAACATCATCACCGCGAAGCTCCCTTGCAAAGCCCTTCATTGCTGCAAAGCTCCCCAGCCCCTGCCGTTCGCGAAAATTGACGTAATTGCAAAGAATCACAACCTCCATTATTCTGGTCTTCTCGAAATCCGATCCATGCATCCCATCTTCGCAAAATTCATTCCTTTTCCATATTTAATTATTATCTTCATGGAAATCCACTTTTCGCGATGCTCACCAACCTCCAAAATTTGGACCCCAAAAATTTGGCAAACACCGGAAAACAGCGCCACCTTGTATTTTCTCTTTTTGTCTGCCTCCATATCATCCATTCCATTGTCGATGTTCTTTGAATAAAACATGGATCATTATCCATAGTCCTCGAACTCGACATGCCACCATGGAATCTCCTTTGTCAACAAATTTGTATGTCGTATATTTGCTTTGTCAACAAGCGCGATCACCTCAACATCACTTCTTCTTTGTGATATGTATCCTTCACCAACTCTTCTGTTTTTATCACAAACTCCACTATTGTGATATGTATTCTTTGAAGGCATAGCTTCAGCATCATCATCTTCTATGACAATGTGATGTGCATGGCTATTTAAGAAGTCCAATGTTCATGGCCGTCACAAAATGCCAATCCTTTGAACATTGTCTTCTTCTACTACCATCATTTTCTACTTCATGCAAAACAAATGATTTTAGTCTTATGAAGTCTCTTGCATGGTTCTCATGCAATCATGAAGAGTTGAATGGTCTTCATCAAATCCCATTCTTCTTTAATCATCCTCAGATGGATTACACCACACATTCATCATTGTTGTAAACAATGTATCACCTTTGACACATGTTCTTTGAACTTACGATCAGTACAACAATCTTTTGAATCACCATTCCTCTACTTCATCAGAGTACTTCATGGTCTCCTTCATTTTAATCTTCCATTCCTCCATTTAATTGGAGTACTTCTTGATTTCCTTCATTTTGATCTTCTATTCCTCTATTTTGTTGTAGTACTTCTTGATCTACTTCATTTTGATCATCATTGACAACTATTCACAACAAATACAAACTTATACACAATGTGGTTCCAACAATTATTACTAATTCTTCATAATTATTACTAATTAATACAAATTATTTATAATTAATCTTAATTATTACTAATTAATAACAATCATTACTATCTTAATAATAATTAATTCTAATTATTAATAATTATTATTGAGTATTTCTAATTAATCCAAATAATTACTAATTATTTCAAATTAATATCAATTAATCGTATGTATTATTAACTATTACTAATTATTCATAATTATTTTTAATTATTACAGATTATTACAAATTAATCCTAATTATTAGTAAGTAATCCTAATTATTACTAATTATTACTAATTATTACTAATTTATCTTTTTTATTAATAATTACTTCTAATTATCCCTAATTATAAATAATTTTAACTCATTATTGATAAATAATCCCAATTGTAACTAAATATTTCTAATTAATCCTTTTCATTTGTTAGTAAAACTAATTATTTATAATTATTACTAATTATTGATAATTATTACTAAGTATTGACAAATTTTTCTAATTATTATTAAATAAATGTAATTAATAATTATTATTACTAATTATTACTAATTATTACTAATTAAATCTTATTATTACTAATTCTTACTAATTTTTAGTAATTGTTAATAATTATTATAAAATATTACTATTTATTTGTAATTATTAGTAATTATTACTAATTATTACCAATAATTACTAATTATTAATAATTATTACTAATTATTACTAATTATTACTACTTATTACAAGTTATTGAATATTATTGCTTTGTATTATAGTTTATTTATAATTGTTGGTAATTATTGAAAACTATTACTAATTTTTATTAATTATTCCTAATTATTAATAATTATTACTACATATTAATAATTATTATTAATAATTACTAATTATTATTAAAAATACAAATTATTACTAATTAGTCATAATTGTTATTAATTATTAATAATAGTTACCAATTACACCTAATTTTTGTTAATTTATCTGAATTAATACTAATTAATCATAATTATTACTAATTAATACTAATTATTATTAATTAATCCTAATTATTACCACTTATTCAAAATTATTACAAAATATTCCTAATTATTGATATTTATTTTTAATTAACCATAATTATTGACAATTATTACTAATTATTGGTAATTATTACTAATTATCGCAAATTATTACTAATTATTGATAACTATAACTAATTTATGGAAATTATTATTAATTAATAATAATAATGACTAATTATTACTAATTTTTACTGTATTTTTCAAATTATTACTAATTATTCATAATTAATGATTATTAAACCGAATTATTTCTAATTATTATGAATTTTTTCTTATTATTATAAATTATTATAAATTATTTCTAATAATTAAAAATTATTTATAATTTTCACAAATTATTTCAAATTATTACTACTCAATACAATTTTTTACTAAATAATATAATTTATTTTTAATTAATAAAATTTATTACTAGTTATTACTACATAATTGCAGTCATTACTAATTAATAATAGATATTAATAATTAATAATAATTAATACTAATTGTTACAAATTATATAAAATTATTACCAATTATTTCAATTTATTACTAATTAAAACTTAGATAGAACTATTCATGAAAATAAATACTAAAAGAAGAAATATCTAATTATAATTTAATTTATTTACATCCAATTAACAAATTCTATAAGTAATTTATAATAAAATAAATTAACTAAATAATACAAAAAGGTAAATTCATTGAAATTGATCCTTTCGTAGTATCAAAGTCATAGATAATGCTTTGATTTAAAAGTTTAAACATTGAAAAATTTTAGAAGAAAATTTTTCAGAAGAGATTCAGAGAGAAGATGAGGAATGTGTGGAATAAGTGAAAACAGATGAGGGTATATATAAGATGTATTATTTGTGATGGGATTCCCATCACAAATAATGTTTTTGGTGATGGGCCCCATCGTAAATGAATCTTCCCATATTAATTAAAATGGGCCATTTAAAGGTTAATTGTGATGGGGCCTTTCACAATTCTGTATTTTTTGACAATGTATTTGCAGCGGAGCATGTTTCTCATTGAAAATACGAAAAAACCACCGTCAATTTTTAGTCACGGGAATAGAAACCTGTCGCAAATAATCTTGACAACGGTTTCGCGCAATACATTTGTGACGGGTGGTGACTTTTATGAGAAATATTTTGTTTTTATGTTATATAAATCATCAAAGGAATCTTTCACACAACACTATCTTTCTTTACACGCAACTGCGACCTTCCTCAATAGCTTGCGTCGTACGCAATACTGAGTTTCACTAAACAACGATAGTCTATTAAAATATTAGTAAAACTAGCCGTTATGAATAGTAATAAACAATTTTTTAAATTTTGTAAATTTTATTTTTCAAAATGGACTTTATTTTTGGATTCAGAATATCGAAATTAGCTTAGGGTGAAATTTTGTTACTTTTCGAATAATATTCATATTCTGATGAATAGTGAAAATTACTAAATTTTAATTAAAAACAATTTTTTTAATTGAAATAATTAATTGTGATAAATTATTACTTTGAGTGGTTTTAAAGTACATTTAGAATATATTTTTACAATTTAATACAATTCTATTCATTGGATGTAATTTCACATTTAAACCAGAAATAACGAAGTGTCAATCTTTTGATAGTTATTATCTCTTTAAAACACGCTATTTGTTTTGATGACGGGAATTAATTTTGAAATTAGTTAATGTAACTGATATGTTTTGAATTTGTTAAAGTAAACATCATTTTTGAATTCATAATATCAAATGTAGCTTAGGCCTAATTTTTGGTATTTTTCTGGAAACTTTCATTTTTTGATGAATAGTGAAACCACTAAGTGGTAGTTAAAAAAACTGAATTTTTCATAAAACATAATTTTACCACCTCTGTGAGTAGAATTTCGAAAATCCAAGAGACATGGTTAATAGAAAGGACTAAAATGTGGTTCAATGGGATCAAAATAATTTTTGGTGAATAGTAACTTTTTACTTTTTTTACCACGGTTAAAAGTAAATAGGGTAATTAAGGGTAAAAGTGTTATTATTATTACCCTCACACATGTCATAATTCAATTTGATACGTGTAATTAGACCAAAAAACCTTATAATTAAAATATGACCATAAAGGCCCACTTGGATTATATTAGGACATTTATTATTAATTTATTTAAAGAAGGGTTAAAATAGTTAAAATCAAATTTTAATAACAAAATAATTTTTAATATAGGTTTATACATAAGATAAATTAGACTATAAATATTCACTATAATCCTAAAAATATTTCGAACATAAAGGTATTTTATTTGTAATTTTTAGACATTAAATAATTTAATTTATTTATGACACAATAATGATGCAGTAATTATCTTATTAATGAAATATTGACATAATTGACGTTATAAATACCCAAATAAATGTAATTTGAGACTTTTTATGAATTACATTAATTTTATAGGTTAATTTGACTTGTTAGTATTGATTTAATTAACTTTTTTATAACTAGTCATTCTGTTATGATTTTCACAAATATCAATTACTGAATAGTGTCAAAATTGACATAAAATAGTTTTTAAAAAAATATTATATTATTAATTGTTATTTTATTCCTCAAAATCTAAGGTTCGAAAAAATTACTTAGATAAGGTTATATATATTAATAATAAACAACTTGGGGTTTTGTTGGCTTGTTATAGTAAGTTTATTATCCTTATAGTGTAAGAAGACAAAAAGACATGGTAAAAGTAAAATTATCTAACATAAAGTTAAATATAAATGATAAGGTTAAAATAGGAACCTAAACTTGTCTAAATTCTATTGGATGAGAGGTTATCGACCCATCCCCACCTTAGCTTCGAAATAAATCAATTTGGAGCTATTTAAATCTGAATTTGGCTTTATAATAAAATAATATTTTTAGTTTTTCCAAAGGAGCCCCTCTCCTCCCTTATAAAAGGGCACCTCCTCCCCCTCTACCTCACACCACTTTGAGCCTTCAAGCTTGGCCAAACCCTGACACTTTCTCCTCTCAAATTACCTAGAGATATCCTATAGGTCCTTTTCTTCTTCAATGACCTATTTTAGTTCGCTAAAAGGATGTCTCAAAGAAGCGCTTCAAAGAAGAGGTAATGTCCATTACCGATTCTTTCAACTTTATTTCTTCTTCCACTTCTTCTTCATTAGTTGTTTAATTATGAATTGAAAACATCAGTATAAATCATATACTTATATTTTGTTATAAGTATGAAACAATCCTATTTAACCATCTATCCATCCTACGGAAAACGAAATCACCATGCATGCGTACGTACGGAATACCGTCTCCACGCCGTGGTGTAATATATTTTCCACCACCACCATACATGTATGGGTATAATGGTTTAAATAATGACTATATATGATTATTGTAAAGTGATATTGATTCTTAAATAGTATACACACACTCCAATACAATTCCACGATCATGGGAACGATATCATCGCTCGTGCATACGTACTGAATACCATCTCCACGATGGGATGCGACACATTCTACATGATATTCATTGAATAATGATTATATAAATGAATTTAATGAATTAATATGATATATATTACCCTAATTACATTCTGTAAATGAGGTATCTATAACCTAAAATGAAAAATAAGAATTTATTCGACAAAACACGCATAAGAACAAAAAGTAATAAACACCCGAATAACAAGTAACAATGAAATATTATTAATAAGAAGCTAAGAATATGACCATATATAATATCATAAAAATAATAATGATTATAGAATAAGTCAATAACATTATTTAAATCATTATACAGGATCTTAGGACACTTATGAAGCAAATCGGACCTATGGTAAGGGAAATATCACAATCTCATTTTTATACGAGATTTTTTATACATTGGTATTTACTGGGGTGTATTTTATCATCCACATCATTGTTTCCTCAATATGTAATATTATTTCCATCCACCTACAATTTTTTAAATCCAATTTTACCCTTTGGTGAGTTTTTAGTAAAAGACATGAAAGGAAACTTTTTTCCTTTTTCGTATGAGGTACTTTTTGGCTTTTTCGACAAAAGTACGAGAAGAATGTATTTTTTTAACTTATACGGCATGACTGGATTTTTAGAACAATATTTCCATGAATATTCCTTTACATGTTTTCATGTTTATTTTTAATCAACTTCTTTTCGTTCAAAATTATATGACATGTTTAGAAAGGAAATGTTTTTGAAGTAGAAAGGATATTTTCCTCAAGAATGGAGTTAAAGTGTTTTATCAAAATTATTTTCCATATAAGATAATAATGTGTTCTATTTCTACACCTATTATTAAATTGATTTGATTATGTTGTTATGAAATTATTTTTATGAATTCCTTTATCTTATATGAATTGTTTTATGATGTCACGATGTTTAAGAATTCCATTTTTAATACATGGGTTTTGCTATGATGTGTGGTTTATGATTTTGTGGCACACATAAGAATGGTATCATTATGAGATGGGTGGGACCTATATCTCCCTCCAATTAATTGGGTAAATATTTTATATCTCATGAGATAGACATGGCTGGAACGACATGTTAAACTAGTTTAGTGAAACTGGACTGAAACGAGGAGTGAACTCGGTTCAGAAATAGACTTTGTCCACTAAGATAGTCCTGACAATGAGTCTTGACTAATATGAAATGATTCTCTATGATTATGTGTTTATGCCACAAAGATTCATGTTTTAAGTTATGATTATTTCGATTACATTTCACTACCATGATTTATCCCATGTTATGAAATTGTGATTTCTTTTGCAGGTTAAGATTTCCAAAATGTTATGTTCTTATGAATATGATGTGATTGATATTTCTTTTGTTTACCCTAACTGATCATTTTAGTTCACCCTTTTTTATTTTTTCATTCCCTAGGTCAGGAAGAAGGTTATTAAGTAGTATATGGAAAAAGGGACGTTAGATATGATGAAATAAATGGGAGGCAATATAGATGCGTTATGAACCAGTTGTTTATGTTTCCCAGTTTCTAAAGACATTATACCTATACGGTCCATTCCTGGTTTTGTTATATGTTGTAATAAGTGTGCTTCAATTCTGATGTAATAACAATGTATGTAAAGTATAGGTCGTTATAGTTGGTATCAGAGGAAAGGTATAGTCATCCTTTGGAAACTAGGATGTGAAAGCCTTAGTAAGAACCCTAAGGATAATTCTAAGCACAGAACATGATCATAGTGATTTAAAAATGGCCCTGCAAAACCTATGATAAGACCTTAAGTGTGAAATTTTATTCTTGATTATGTGGTTTTCCTATTATAAGTAGTGTTTCTCACACTATTCTTCTTGGTTTTAGTCAATGGATGGAACCCGAAGAAACCATGTTAATGTAGAATGTGACGGGAAATGCAATGAATGTCCCCCTGAGCAACCAAACGTTATGGGAGTTGGAATGAAAAATCCTGTAGCCATGATCACGCAACTTTCTCAAGCTATGAATCATGCAGGGCTTCCAAATGAGCAAAGGAAGGAGCAACATTCTGTCTAATCCTTCATGAGGCAGCGTCCACCTTCATTCAGCGGGTCTTCTGATACATTAGTGGCTGAACAATGGATCAGTACCACTGAAAATATATTTTCAGTTCATCAATGTTCTGAACATGATAAAGGCATCTTAGCAGTGTATTGTTTGGAAGGTGATTCAGATCAATGGTGGAATCTTATTAAGAATATGAGGCAAAGGGATGATATTGAGTCCATGGAATGGGATGAGTTCAAGAACTTATTTTTCAATAAGTCATTCCCTCGTATTATTAGAAAAATGATGGTGAAGAATTTTCTTGAACTGAATCAAAAGTATGATGAATCTGTTGGTACCTACAAAGCAAATTTTACAAGACTTGCAAGGTACGCTTCCAAAATTATTATCCAACCTGAGAGTAAGATCGATCGATTCATTAATGGATTAAAACCAAGTCTTCAAAGGGTGTTAGCCATAAGGGACTTTAATAACAACGAGGAAATTGTTTGATGTGTTCTCAAGGATGAGATGGAGATTGGATTAACCCATCAGTCACATGGGTTTGATAAGAAGAGGAAAATGGAATTCAAAGGAAAATTTAAAGACCACACTGAAATGAAGATGAGTTTTCCCTTATACTCGAAGTGTGGAAAGAAACATGGAGGAAATTGTCTTAAAGGGACACATAAATGTTTCAAATGAGGAAAGGAAGGTCATCAGGAATTTTAATGCCACAATGATGGGAAGAAGATGTCTAATTATGCAAACAAAGGAAGGGATACACAAAATGAACCTACTACACTTCAATGTTTCAAGTGCAATGAGATGGAGCATTATTCCAATCAATGCAAAAATCCAAGGGTTGATGATGATTGTCGATGCCAACAAACTCTTAAGGATAAAGACAAAGGAAATTCACATGTAATTTCTATCAGTGATGTGGAGTACGATAATTATGTGGTGAAAGGTACACTTACCATCCACTCTAAAGTAGAAAATGTTTTATTTGATTCTGGATCCACCCACTCTTTTATTTCTAAAGAATTTTCTAAGAGTATCATTGTATTACCTCAACAATTAGATGTTGAGTTAGCTGTGACAACCCCTAATGGATCAACAGTCACATCAAAAGCTTATAATTCTTCTCTGACTGAAGTTTGAGGGAAATTGCTTCCTGAAAATCTTGTGATCCTTATTATAGTGGAATTTCATGTGATTCTTGGCCTGGATTTACTTTCATTATATGGAGCTCATATCAATTTTCAAAGAAGGGAAGTCACATTTCATATTTCAGATCAATTTATGATCGTCTATCGATGCAAGGATGAACATAATGTTCCAGTGGAAATTTTTCCATCATATGGGTCTTGATTTCTCTAAATGAGGGTTATTTATCTCAAATGGCTTGAGAGAAACTCACGATTAGAAATATTCTCGTTTTACGGGAGTTTGATGATGTCTTTCTAGAGTAATTGTCGGGTCTTCCACCAAATCATGAAGTTGAGTTTTCAATAGAACTCGTACCGGGTGCTTTGCCTATTTCAAAGACACCTTATAGAATGGCCCCAATTGAGTAGCAGGAATTGATTAACCAACTCCAAGTGAATCTTGATAAGGGATTCATATGCCCTAGTGTGTCACCTTGGGGAGAACCTGTTCTATTTGTTGTGAAGAAAGATGGATCAATGAGACTCTTCATTTATTATCGAGAACATAACAAGATCAATATCAAGGACAAATATCCTCTCCCATGCATTGATGACTTATTTGACCAGCTACGAGGAGCTCAATACTTTTCCAAGATTGCTCTTTGTTGAGGGTATCATCAATTAAGGGTCAAAAGGGAGGATATACCAAAGACGGCTTTCCGTACAAGGTATGGACACTATGAATTTATTGTGATGCCATTTGGTCTAACTAATTCCCCTACTATCTTCATTGATCTAATGAATAGAGTCTTTAGAGACTATCTTGATCAGTTTGTGGTAGTCTTCATAGATGATATTTTTGTATATTCAAAGAGAAAGGAAGAACATGAAGATAACTTGACAATTATATTGAATACCCTGAGAAAGGAGAAGCATTATGCCAAATTTAACAAGTGTGAATTTTGTCTTCAAAAAGTTTCATTTTTTGGGTCACATAATCTCAAAAGAGGGGATATTTGTGGATCCAGCAAATACAGAGGTTATCGAAAGATGGTCGAGACCAACAAAAGTAACTGAGATCCGATGCTTTCTTGGTTTGGCTGGATATTATCGATATTTTGTGAATGATTTTTCACTATTATCTAATCCACTCACCAAGTTGACTCAGAAAAGAGTTAAGTTTGTCTGGACAGAGGAATGTGAAGAGAATTTCAAGGAGTTTAAAAGAAGATTGTCTAGTGCACCTGTGCTCACACTAACTTGTAGTAGAGAAAGGTTTGTGATCTAAAGTGATACATCCAAGAAGGGATTAGGGTGTGTTCTTATGAAAAATGATATGGTGATAGCTTATGACTCATGACAGTTGAAAATCCATGAGCAAAATTAACAAACTCATGATTTGGAGTTAGCTGCAGTAATATTTTCATTAAAGATTTGGAGGAATTATCATTTTGGAGAAAGGTGTGACATTTATACTGATCATAAAAGTTTAAAATATATTTTCACACAAAAGGAGGTGAATATGCGCCAAAGAAGATGGTTGGAGCTGATTAAGGATTATGACTGCTCAATTCATTACCACACTAGGGAAGCAAACAAGGTGGCAGATGCATTAAGTCTAGAAGACCATGCCAGTTTATCCATGATGAGGATGAAAAAAGATCCAATATTTATGGATTTACAAAGGATGGATCTTGTAATTATAATGGAAGGTGAAAAATATTATCTTTCTCAAATTATTGTTCAACCATCTATACATGTGAAGATTAAAGAGGCACAGAAAGAAGATGTAGAGTTACAAAAGAAGGTGAGAAATGTTCCTGAATTCAACCTTGATTGTGATGGGATAATAAAGTTCAGGAATCGGGTTTGTGTTCCTCCCATCCCCGAATTAATGAATGAGCTGCTAGATGAGGCTCATAGTTCTTCATTATCTATTCATCTGGGAAGCACGAAGATGTATAGGGACCTGAAAGAGAACTTCTGGTGGGATGGCATGAAATGATATGTTGCTGAATATGTCTCTCGATGCTTGGTTTTTCAGCAAGTTAAAGATGAGAGACAGAAGTCTAAGAAGATGTTACAAACATTACCCATACCCAAATGGAAATGGGAAAACATCACTATGGACTTTTTCATAGGACTTCCTAAAACATCCAAAGGCAATAATACTATCTGGGTTATAGTTGATCGTCATACAAAGTCTGCACACTTCATTGCTATTAGAGAGGATTTCTCTCTATATCAGCTTGCCAGGATATATGTAAATGGAGTGGTAAGATTGCATGGAGTACCACTTTATATTATATCTGATCAGGATCTGAGATTTACCTCGATGTTCTGGTGAAGTCTTCAGCATACTCTGGATACAGAGTTGAGTTTCAGCACTGCATACCATCCTCAATCAGTCGGTCAGTCTAAGAGAACAATTCAAACTATAAAAGATATGTTGAGAGCATGATCTATGGATTTCAAAGGAGGTTGGGATCAACACCTACCTTTGGTGGAATTTTCTTATAATAATAGCTTTCACAACAGTATTCAGATGGCTCCTTATGAATCTCTCTATGGAAAGAAATACGGGACTCCAACTTGCTGGGATGAAGATGGGGAAAGAAAGATATTAGGACCTGATCTTGTTGATGAGATGGCAGAAAAGGTCTGATCTATTCAACAACATATAAGAGCAGCTCAGAGTCGACAGAAAAGTTATGCTGATAACTGATGAAAATACCTAGAGTTTGAAGTGGTGATAAAGTGTTCTTACGAATATCTCACTGGAAGAGTGTCATGAGATTTGGAAAGAAGGGAAAGTTGAGCCCTAGATATATCGGTCCTTTCGAAATACTCGATCATGTTGGAAAGGTTGCTTACCGATTGGAACTTCTACCGAATCTCTCTCAGGTTCACGATGTGTCCCATGTATCTCTCCTGAGAATTTACATACCTGATCCTTCACATGTACTCAGCTCTGATGTTGTACCGCTGGAGCAAGATCTTTCTTATGAAGAACAACCAATAGGGATTTTCGATCGTAGTGAAAAATTCCTATGGAACAAGACCACTCACTTGGTGAATGTTTTATGGAGGAACCACCAATTAGAAGAAGCTACATGGGAGCTTGAGGCTATGATGAGGGAAAGTTAACCTCATCTGTTTGTTACAAAGTGACGAATTTCGAGGGAGAAATTCATTTTAAGGGGGAAGAATATAACCCCCGAGACGTTTATGAGAAATATTTTGTTTTTATGTTATATAAATCATCAAAGGAATCTTTCACACAAAACTATCTTGCTTTACACGCAACCACGACCTTCCTCAATAGCTTGTGTCGTATGCAATACTGAGTTTCACTAAACAATGCTCTGCTATTAAAATATTATTGAAACTAGTTGTTATGAATAGTAATAACAAATTTTTGAAATTTTGTAAATTTTATTTTTCAAAATGGACTTCATTTTTGGATTCGGAATATCGAAATTAGCTTGGGGTGAAATTTTGGTACTTTTCGGATAACTTTCATATTCTGATGAATGGTGGAAATTACTAAATTTTAATTAAAAACAATATTTTTTAATAGAAATAATTAATAGTGATAAATTATTAATTTGAGTGGTTTTAAAGTATATTTATAATATATTTTTTCAATTTAATACAATGTTTTTCATTGGATGTATTTTCACATTTAAACCAGACATAAACAAGTGTCAATCTTTTGATAGTTATTAACTCTTAAAAACACGCTATTTGTTTTGATGAAAGGAATTAATTTTTAGATTAGTTAATGTAACTGATATGTTTTGAATTTGGAATAATAAAAATAATTTTTTAATTCATAATATGAAATATAGCTTAGGCCTAATTTTTGGTATTTTTTTGGAAACATTCATTTTTTGATGAATAATGAAACCACTAAGTGGTAGTTAAAAAAACCGAATTTTTCATAAAACATAATTTTACCTCTTCTGTGAGTAGAATTTCGAAAATTTGAGAGACACGGTTAATATCAAGGACTAAAATTTGGTTCAATGAGATGAAAATAATTTTTTGTGAATAGTAACTTTTTACTTTTTTTACCACGGTTAAAAGTAAATAGGGTAATTAAGGGTAAAAGTGTTATTATTATTAACCAAACACATTTAGTAATTCTATTGGATAAATGTAGTTAGACCAAAAACAACCTTAGGAATAAAATATGACCATTTAGGCCCACATGGATTAGATTAGGACATTTATTATTAATTTATTTAAAGAAGGGTTAAAATAGTTAAAATCAATGTTTAATAACTAAATAATTTTTAATATAGGTTTATACATAAGATAAATTCGACTATAAATATTTATTAGAAATATAAAAAGCTTTCCTACATAATGGTATTTTATTTGTAATTTTTAGACATTAAATAATTTAATTTATTTATGACACAAAGATGATGCAGTAATTATCTTATTAATGATATATTGAGATAATTGATGTTATAAATAACAAAATAAATGTAATTTGAGACTTTATATGAATTACACTAATTTTATATTTTATAATGGCATGTTAGTATTGATTTAATTAACTTTTTTCGAACTAATCATTCTGTTATGATTTTCACAAAAAGCAATTACTAAATAGTGTCAAAATTGACATAAAATAGTTTTTATAAAAAATATTATATTATTAATTGTTATTTTATTCCTAAAAATCTAAGGTTCGGCCAAATGACTTAGATAAGGTTATATATATTAATAATTAACAACTTGGGGTTCGTTTTCCTTGTTATAGTAAGTTTATTAACCTTATAGTGTAAGAACACAAAAAGACACGGTAAAAGTAAAATTATCTAACTTATTGTTAAATATAAATGATAAGGTTAAAATAGGAACCTAAACTTGTCTAAATTATATTGTATTAGAGGTTTTAGTCCCATACCCACTTTAGCTTACAAATAAATCAATTTGGAGCTATTAAAACCGAATTTTTCTTTATAATAACATAATATGTTTAGTTTTTCCAAAGGAGCCCCTCTCCCCCATTATAAAAGGGAACCTCCTCCCCCTCTTCCTCACACCACATTGAGCATTAAAGCTCAAAAAACCCATGAAAAATTATCCTCCACACTTCCCTAGAGACATCTTAGAGGTCCCGGTCTTCTTCAAAGACAAAGTTTAGTGCCCTAAAAAGAGGTCTTAAAGAAGCCCTTCAAAGAAGAGGTAATGTCCCTTACCGATTCTTTAAACTTTATTTCTTCATCCACTTAATCTTATTTAGTTTTTTCATTGTGAAGTAATAAAATCAGTATCACTCATATACTAATATGTTATTATAAGTATGAAACAACCCTATTTCTCTATCTATCAATCCTACGGAAAACGAATTCACCGCGCGTGCGTACGTACGGAATACCGTCTCCACGCCGTGGTGTAAACTATTTTACACCACCATCTTACTTGGATGGGTATAATGTTGTAAATAATTACTATATATGATTATTGTAAAGTGATATTGATTATGAAATAGTATACATACACTTCAATTAAATTCCACAATCATGGGAACGATATCATCGCTCGTGCGTACGTACGGAATACCGTCTCCACGATGTGATGCGACTCGTTCTACATGATCTTCATTGCATAATGATTATATAAATGAAATGAATGAATAAATATGATATATATTACACTAATAACATTCTGTAAATGAGGTATCTATAACCTAAAAATAAAAATATGAATTTATTCTACAAAACCCGCAAAGAACAAAAAGTAATAAACACCCGAATAACAAGTAACAATGAAATATTACTAATAAGAAGCTAAGAATATGACCATATATGATATCATAAAAATGATTATGATTCTGGAATAAGTCAATAACATTATTTAAATAATTATACATGAGGTTCGGACACTTAAGAAACAAATCGGACCTAAGATAAGGGAAATATCACAATCTCATGTTTATCCGAGATTGTTTATACTATGGTATTTACTGGGGTGTATTTTATCATCCACATCCATGTTTCCTCAATATTTAATATTATTTCCATCCACCTATAATTTTTTAAATCTAATTTTACCATTCAGTGAGTTTTTAGTATAATATATTAAAGGAAACTTTTGTCGTGTTTCGTACGAGGTACTTTTTGACTTTTCCGACAAAAGTACAAGAAGAATGTCTTTTTTTTAACTTATAGGTCATGAATGGATTTTTAGAACATTATTTCCATGAATATTACTTTACACGTTTTCAAGTTTATTTTTATCCAACTTCTTTTAGTTCAAAATTATATGACATGTTATGAAAGGAAATGTTATTGAAGTAGAAATGATATTTTCTTCAAGAATGGAGCTCAAGTGTTTTATCAAAATTATTTTCCATCTATGATAATAACTCTTTATCTTTCTATTCCTATTATTACATTGATTTGATTATGTTGTGATGGAATAATTTTTATAAATTCCTTTATATTATATGAATTGTTTTATTATGTCACGATGTTTAAGAATCCCATTTTTATTACATGGGTTATGCTATGATGTGTGGTTTATGATTTTGTGGCACACATAAGAATGGTATCATTATGAGATGGGTGAGACCTATATCTCCCTCCAATGCATTGGGTAAATATTTCATATCTCATGAGATATACATGGCTGTAACGGCAGGTCAAACCGGTTTAGTGAAACATGATTGAAACGAGGAGTGAACTCAGTTCAAAAATGGACTTTGTCCACTAAGATAGTCTTGGAAATGAGTCTTGACTAATAAGAAATGATTATCTATGATTATTTGTGTATTCCACAAAGTTTCATGTTTTATGTTATTATTATTGTGATTACATTTCACTACCATGATTTATCCCATGTTATGAAATTGTGATCTATTTTGCAGGTTAAGATTTCCAAAATGTTTTGTTCTTATGAATATGATATGATTGATATTTCTTTTGTTTACCCTTTCTGAGAATTTGAGCTCACCCTTTTGTATGTTTTCTTTCCTCAGGTTAGGAAGAAGGTTATTAAGTAGGATATAAAAAAAGGGACTCTAGATATGTTGAAATAAATGGGAGGCAATGTAGATGCTTTATGAACCAGTTGTTTATGTTTCCAAGTTTCTAAAGAAACTATACTTATACGGCCTTTTCCTGGTTTTGTTATTTGTTATAATAAGTGTGCTTCAATTCTGATGTAATAACAATGTATGTAAAGTATGCTTCATTATAGTTTCCACCCCCCCCCCCCCCATCACAAATACTGGTTATTTGTAATTCGGTAATCAACGGTTGCAAATAACCCATTTCGATGGGTTATTTATGATGGGACACTAACCTGTCACTAATAAACCTTTTTCCCGTAGTGATATATCTTTTTTTATTCATATTAACATTTATGTGGTGTAAATAGAAGCCTGTTTATGTATTTAAATTTAATATATTTGTATTTCGGATGTTTACTATTGTGATTCATGTTTATTCATTCTAGGGGTTAAAATTTAAATGTTACTGATGTGGTTAGAATAAATTTAATATTATAGTGTTTTTTATTAGTTATACATTTGTGGAAATATTATTACAATTTTTCTTATATATGCTAAAAACATTTTTTATCAAACAAATAAACAAATAGTTTTCAATTTTATCCCATTTTATCACTCTTTTAATAATGATTCAATCTAAGATTTATTTTAAAAAAGAGCTAATTTTATTAATATTTATAATATACAAATTTTTCATCAATGTAAACATTTTTAAAATTATTTTTAAATTTCTGATTATTTTCTAAAATGATATATTAATGTCATTTTCAATTATCATTGACTTTTAATGAGCAATTCAAATGAATATATATGATATTTTTTGAATGATATGATTTCAATAATAAAAAAATTGATCAATTTGTACATATATTTTGATAACAGAAATCCAACATAACATACCAATTTTTTAAAATAGGGCACTATGGAAGATAAATAAAAATATACGCCACATCAATCTTAAATAAACAAATAAATATTATTTTCTTCATGTGATCATGATCACATCGACATTAAATTGTAATGTATGTATAAGAATAAATCATTTATGATGTAAATATAAAGCTAATAATCAATATAATTGTATTGGTAAATTATTATAAAAATATAATATTTTATTTAATTTTAATCTTTATAAACATGTTTTATTTAAACATTTGTTTTTTTGTTCAATTAATTAATTTTACAATTGTTTTTTGGATGCATTAAAATATATTTTTGAAAATTCATTTCATTATTGAATTTATTATTTAAAATATATTTTATGATAAATTTTTTATAATTTTCTTTTTAATAATGATGTCTCATTGAATGGTAAAAATACATTTTTATTTGATAATTTTGAAAAAAAAATAATTTTTACTGAATTTTGAAATATAATGGTTTTTTTAAAGCATCATTTTATTTATAAGGTAAAATTATTCAATGGAGTAGTTTGAAATTGTAATTAGTTAATTATTATTTACATTAATCAAACTACATTATTTGTAATGGGTGTTTTACCTGAGTTTAGTATGGAAACATTTCATATCTAAAAGAAGGTATTTTTCAAAAAAATATCATTCATGGAATATTTATTCTTTGACAATAATTTATATTATTAGAATTTATTATTTTGAATTTAGAAAAATTTATTCTCTATTTGGAATTAGTGGTTTCAAATTTCATAAATAGGTTCAATTTATTTTTGGACATTATGAATAGTTGACCTAATATTATTTTCTTTACCATGATTAGGGGTAGATCAGTTAAATAATTGTAAAAATAATATTACAAATATTATTCATTTAGTATTACACATGTATCTATTTGATTCAATGAGTATGTTTGGACAAAAGTCACCCATGGTTAGAAATTTTTACCCTTTAGAGGTTGTTTTTTGACATTAAGTCCTCTATATTTTTTAATTTTAAGAAAAGTAAAACCTATCACCCTATGGTTTGGAATAAGTATATCATTGTTAATATCATTTCATCAATAAGCTAAGTTTGAAAAAAATAATATTCTGAAAGCCAAAATATTTATCTTCATCTGGGTAATTTGTTATTAATTTTTTGGTTGCAATAATGAAAAAAATGGTTTTCCAAAGGATAATGCAATAATTTTTAAATTAATGATAAAAATAAAATAAATTATATTAAAATTATTAAATAAATATAATTTCATATTTTCATGCTGATCATAGAATTATATATATAACTATAAAATTTTTATGATATAGCAAAATATTAGTTTTGATTTTGACTGTTTATATATTTATTGGTTTTAATGCCATGGTAAATAATTGTATTAAATTTAACAATAATGATATTTCGGAAATATAATATTTTATTCCATAATTATGAATTATAAAATATTAAATATGTCTATATGGGACAATATATGCTCTAAAAGGTGACCCTATGTGCATTTAATGTCTGTTTATAATTATTTTTCATTAGAATGGTTTTATTATATTTTAATATTTTAAAAATTCTTAATGTCCCGGTCACTTCAATTATAAATGGAAACTTCTTCCATAACATCATTTAACTACCATGAGAATTCAATCTAAAAAATCATCTTACAAATTCACTACTAAACTTCTCTAGAAAAATTCTCTAGGTTCATGTCTACCTCTATAACAAATTTAATTTTCATTGTGGGATCCTTTAAGGATGTGATATTCAAGAGGTATCATTCTTAATGTAATACACTTAATTTATTTTTTTTATTTACATAATGATCCCCTCATTCACCAATTAATTAATAGTATAAAATGTATGATTCATATAAAAGAATTTTATATTTATAATGTAATATAATCAATGGATACATTTTTCCATATCCTCTTACTCAATTAAACAAAAAAAAAATCCAAATTATAGAGATTAACCGTCACCATGGATATTGAAATTTGGTTTTTCATTATCACCATTAAAGATAATAAATGAATAATTTTTATGGTCTAATAAGATTTTAAAAAGTATATGATAACTTATTTCATGGTCTATGAGAAATATATATCCATGATATTAAATATAATTGAACTACATTAAGTTTGACAAAAAACCCTCAAAATAAAAAACAATTATCATTAACATTTAATCAAATTAAAAATCTTCATGACTGATTAAAAAAAATATATCAAATAATTTAAAATTATTTTATTACATCAATACCTTATAATTTCTCATGAGTTATAATATTCCAATTTCATAAGAACATCCATGCATATAGGCTAGTTAACCAACTATCAGACTATGAAATGAACACTCCCAAAATGTGGAATGTGATCTTTATAACTCATAAAAATTGTTATAGAGAAACATAATAAATAAAATATATTCAAAAGAGGTAATGTGTATTGTAATTAATGAATAAAATTGGGTTATAAAAGAGATTAAGTAAAATTAGATAATGCATTCATACTAATGAGAAGATACTCGTTAACAAAAAACCCTATTTTAAATTTTTTAAAGATTTATTTTTATCAAATCAATATCTTTCATTTCCATGTTTTTATAATGGTTTTTATGAAATTATTAATATGAATATGATAATATTTATAAACACAATTCTATAATTTCAAAAAAAAATTATCAATTTTTATTATTGTTTTATGTAAATAAATTTATTTCAAAAATCCTCTTATAGTGTTCATATGTTAATCTAATTTTATAATGGTTTGAAATAATTTTTTTATACATAAACGAAATAAAAAGAACATTATGTTTTCATGAAACTGTAATGATTTAATTTTTTTAATTATATGTTTTCAAAAAAAAAATCCAAAGAAAATTAATTCATTCTTATATGAGAAATTTTAATATTGTAATTGTGATATTTTTATAAATGGGTATTTTTATATCGAGAAGGTTTTTATTATTGGGATTAAAGGTGTTTTCAAGGGTTTTATTCATGATATAGTCATTGGAACTTATTTATGATGACTACATGAAGATATCCATGGTTGATTCCATTATATATTATATGAAGGGTTGAGTGCAAATATAGATCATGAGAATGGTAGAGCCTCATAGATCTTATACAATGTGATGAGCACCGTTGTAGCTTAGGAAAAACTAGAGATTCTAATATATAATATATGTAGTGTTATTCACATAATAGATCTATAATGAATTTGTTAATGATTATTTTCTTCATATATTTATATTATAGGTTATTTGTATGGTTATTCCAATTTATATGTGCTCAGTAAGGGTTCAATGATAATGTTGTCCCATAGAGTCTATATCGATTTTATTTTCATCTTTGTCATTTTTCATGGAAATAATTTTATTTCACAAAGGTAATATAATTAAATTTTATTTACATAATAATTATCCTCTTTTCATATGAATCTAACTATTTTATATGATTTTTTAATGGGGAATCATGTTTTAATTAGAAAAATGTATTTCCACATTTATGTTCATTACTAGGCATTTAGTGATCATCCATGTTTTTATAATGTTTTCATATCATCCCATAAATATTTACCAGACTTTCAATGTTCATGTGTGGTTAAATACAATTATTTATTTCATAATTTCTTTTGTAAACTCTGATTATATGTTCTGTATTTCCCTAATAATCTATAGAATATACCATACAAGAACCTCAGTTGTATAATGTACCATGTATTTTACAATTTATTTTTAATAAAAATAAGACAATATGTTTTTGAACTGAATTTGGAAGTGCGAGTTTGGGACATTTTAGTCGGAATCATAGGAGAGGTCTAGAAAAAATTTAAGATATCACATTATCAGTTCCTTAAAATTTAACAAACGATGCAATTTTTTATTCAAAATCATGGTTATTAAGTTCACTTATATTATATAGAATTTTTAAATTATGAAAAACTAAATTCATAATAATAAGTATGATGAATAAATTTTGATGCAATTTTTTTATGTGGGATGAAAATATAACATATAATTGTTTTTAATGGAAACACAATGCCTGATAGAATACAAAAATTCCACATCGACTTAAAAAAAACTAAATATTATTTTTAATCATAGCATTTATAACCATGCTGTGAAATTTGTTGGTATGGTTATGAATAACTAAATTATGATAGAAAAATAAATTTCCGGCTAAATACTAGTTTATTTGTATATGACTATAAAATATCAATATATTATAGTAAATTAATTGTTCATAAATACATTTTAAATAAAAATCGGTTTCTATTCATTTCAAAAATGAATGCTTTAAATATTTTATGGTTGTTTTATAGAATATATTATTGAAAATTAGTATCATTTTTTTAATTTAGTATGTCAATATAATCATAGTAGTAAATTTTATGATTTTTATTAAAATATTAATTTTTAAATAAATAGTGTATAAAACTATTTATTCATTAAGAAATTTTGAAACATATTAATTTTTCATTATATAGTGAAAAAATATTTTTTAAAAAAATATATTTTATTTATATGTTAAAAAAATTATTTAAAAATAATGTTTATATATATCCAAACTTCAAAATGTACATTCTATGTATGTCTCATATTTTACATGGCAATCTATTAAACAAACTTATCGTGGAACAATGCATTGATCAACATGGAATGTCTCTAATAGTTATGGCTCAATATGGGGACCACAAAAATGATTTACATGCCCTTAAATGAAAGAATAGATGCTCCCCACTTAGTGAAAATTTCTGCAATAAAATTTTTTGTCAGAACTCGGAACTGCAGGGTTGTCTAACCACTCAAATCATGATGGAGTTACAGCAAAAAAATCTTCACTAATAGTGATCTCTTTGTTCGGTACACCAATTATAATGGTCAGTTCTCTTCCAAGGTGTATTACAAGTACATGTGTGGTGGATCAAGATCCACTCCCCTTTGGTAAAATGCTTTCACCAAACACTTCATTGCTCCCTCCAATTACATGTTTCATTGGAGACCATGGAAGTGTCGACTTCCTATACAACATATCCTCCAATGAACTAGAATTCCCCTTTATTTGACTTGTTATCTATGCATGTAGGCTGAAGAAACAATACAATATTTTATCTTTGTCATCCAATTCTCCTGCAAAATCTAAAAATACATGAATGCTGTTTTTGGGGTATATATAGCGTTGAACAACTTACATGGATTAATGGCCTCTATTAACATATCTGATATAGTGACCAGATCCATTCCCTCTTGATTAACATAATGGCTACTACATTCTCCTTTATTTAGAAGGAAATATACAAAATCACCTTTGACAAACATAGGTCTTCTTTTGGGGAGTGTATGAATACTGTTCATTAGGTGGTCTTGGTAGCTTCAAAAATTTACATAGGTGCTAGGGATAAGAATGTATCTGACATGATTATTCAAAAAAAACTTTGCGTCCTAGGAAAGGTTAGGGAACCCCTGATGTTGAAATCAATTAGATGGATCCCACCCATATCATCATGGATGAATGTGGATATAGATGGAGAATAATTGGGTGCACCATGACCTTCACGATGTGGAGGAATCTATCATACTCATCGAGGCTTCGTTAAATTTTGATTATACCATTATTTTGGATTTGGTTCTATAATTTATGTTGACGTATGGGAATTGATTAATGCTGTTATCTATGTTATCGAATATGGATGGAGACATATATGGGTGGAATCTGACTCTACCACAAAATTATGACTTACAATGATAATGTCGAGGAATGTCCCATGTATAGTACATCCATCATGCATTTCATGTCTTCAAAATCTTGAAAGTATACATATGGATGTCTCTCATGCTTAGAGGGAGGCAGAACAGGTTGCAAATGTGTTAGGAAAGCAAACAATCACGGAGGTCTCCTCAAGATGATCATTTGTTTCCACATATTTTTTCTACCATATTATTGGTATGGGTGCACATGGTGGCCTTAACTCTCTACATTTCAAACCCCCTTGTACCTCCACCTTTTATATTTGGTATTAATTTTATATGGATGATCAATGCATCCACCCTAAACCAGTTTCACTATTTTTCTGATGAACTTGTTGTCGATACATTTTTTCAATTTAATTATAATTAAAAATCATGAAATTTTTTTATTTGAATTTTGAAAAATAGAATGAATATTTTCAATTAGTGTCTTTAATATATAAAATAGGTCTTTTTTTGGAAAATAAGAATGTTAAAAATATTTATTTTTATTACTATGTCAAAGGATATATTGTATATATAATAGTAAAAATATATATTAAATATTACTTATATACCATAAGAATTGTATTTATTTATTTGATGATTAATTTTTTACTAAAATAATCAATGGTTAAAATTTATGAACCATTGGAGCCACATGGAGTACATTATGTACCTTTTTAGGGTCCTAAAAAAATCTGCAAATTAGATTCTACACAAATCCCCCAAAATAATTGGGGAAAAGAATGCATAAAATTCAATGAAGTGATAGAAGTAGGACCGGTACGCGGACCGGTCCCATGAAAACGCAATGTGGCCAGGCCCCGCGAAGCACCCCCTCCGTGAACTATTTTCCTTCGCTAAATGGAGGAGGAGATCCTCCGCTGTCGTGAAGCCAGATGGGCACCAATCCGGTTCTCTGTCATGAACTGGCCCAATTGCGGACAACATTGACCGGTTCAAACCGCATCCGCTGTCATTCGCAGAATGGAGGTGGAACCCTCCGTGGCTGCGAAGCACTCCCTGAGTTCGGTTCGCGGGGGGGGGGGGGGAGCATTCAACACCCACCATGAATTATAGATTGACCACGTCAGCTATAAATCGGGTGTTCAGTCATGGGCCTTCGCAAAAGGTGCCACGCGACCGTAGATACATCTATTTCCCCACTCTATAAAAGGACACAAATGGGGAAGCGATTGAGGGATTGGGATTCAGACGATTCGAAGGCAGAAGAAGTGAAAAGCGATCAGACTCGGGTGTAAGGATCTCAAAGGAAGGCTTAGCATTTCGCAAACAGTGAAGCTCTGGTTTGTGAACCAGAGCATGTATAAACCTAGGAACCAACTAATAAGGAACCGAAAAATGCATAATAATTTGGGGAACCGTGAACTCAAAATAACATAAAAAGAGATGACTGTGAACCATAGCCCCTCCACGGATGCACTCCCTGCGGACCAGGAAGATTATTCATCTTTTCTAATCTGTCGCACCATGTTTCATCCTCCTACATGGGAGAATCCTCGACCGATGAAACCCCAATCGGTGCCACCCTTGGACATCGCTGCTCGTGTGGAACCCTCTGCGGACCACTCTGGTTCGCAGATAGAACCCGGAGCCGCGAACCACCATGGTTCATGGGATTCTAATCAGTCTGCGGACCCTCCAGGTTCGCAAACGGCTAGTCAGTCTGCAGACCCTCTTTGTTCGTGGACGTCCACTTAGTCCACAGACCAAACTGGTTCAAGGATGGCCCCTCTAGCCACATAGTACTTCCCTACGTGAAGGGAACCTAAACCATCAGAGTTCCCATTTCCTGAGCCATATAAGATCCTCCCGATCCGGCCTGATCCCCCGTGACTCCTTCACATTCCTACTCATCGGCCCCGAGCTGAGGCCTCCACCATAGCCACCAGATCTATGTGGTGTAACCCTCAAGAACATAAGCGAGCCATTTTGAGTTCACATTCCCATGGTATATAGAGGCGAAGGGGTTTCCCCGACCCTTGAGCAGATTCTCGAATCATTCCTACGTTCACATTCCCACAGTAATGTGGAGTCTGAGCTCAGAAATCCCCTTTCTTCCTCTCCACATTTTAATGGCATCCTAGGGATAGTAAAATACCCATCAGAAGGAATCCCTCATGAAATACAATAGAGGTGAGAGGCACATAAGAACCCCTTTCCCTCCCCCGCTTTGCTTCCTCTTATGGGCCTCCTCAGAGTGTAATCCCTAATATATCACTATGGGTCTCCTCAGAGTGTAAGCCCCAATCCATCACACTGGGCATCAACCTAGGAGTAATCCTCGATCTTATGGGCCGCCCTCATGCATAAGCCCCACTGCACATCTCACGGATGCACCTTTCGCGACCTGATCCTCTGGTCCCTGCTGCCTCTTGTTTCTCACACCGAGCATGACTCACATGGCCTTACAGTAAGCATCGACCATGACACCCTCTTAAGGGCCCCCTCAGAGTGTATGCCCCAATCCATCATTCTGGGCCGCTCCAGAGCATAAATCCCAAGCCGATGCGAATTACAAGAACTTTGATTCCCTACCAGAGGGATATGTAAGAATCCTCCTTGAGGTTCAAGCCCGGTCGCCAACAGATCCCTGGGTCCACCTTCACATTAGTTCTCTGACGCTCTCCATTGGACTTATGTGGACTTTGATCCCTTTACCCTAGGAATGGTACAAATGAATCCTCAATGAGGTTCAATCCCAGCAAACGGTCGATCCGACTATCTTCAGATCGGTTCACCATGTCACTCCTAGTGCCGCCTCAATGTGTGCCGTCTCCATGGGGTCATTAATCCAATAATGGATGATAAACCTTTGACCAAAATGATTCTGAATTCCTTGCGTCCAGTTGACCGTTTCCCACCAGTGTTAAATCTGTGGACACCATGTTTGGGTATAAACCAAATATTCACGAACATATAAATACGTCTTAAATATATAAGAGAGTCCCGGAACAAGCAATAAATCCCCTCAAAAAGGGTGCGATGACTGTGACATCCCATCCTCTCGACCAATGTGAGTTCTTAAGTGTCGTTGGTCATACCATCCGTTGAATGCCTGCCTTTGGAAAGAAGGTCCATCCATCATCAGATACGGAGTCGTTGGGCGTTTTGAGGCCTAAACCCGGGAATCAAAAATTGTGAACCCGACGTGAATCTTTAACCAAGCTTGAGGGATTTAACATAATCCCACTCTGTTCTCCCTTTAACTCACATGGAGGGCCAAGAAAGCTAATTAATTATGCATGGGATCATGAGATGATGCTTTGACGGGTTTGCTGCTTGTATTTTCAAGAATGTTTTGTAGGTACTACCTTCAGAACTCCCTTTAATCCAATAACATCACAAAGGAACTAACAAGTGCACGCTTCCAAAAACATAATGACCAAACTTCCCCACCAACGTAGGACCCCATCACCCACCCAGAATCTTCAATGCTGGGTCTCAGACACACTAATCCAAGAGTACCACATAAACGGTACACTCCCAATGGTGGAGGCAGCCATAGACGCCTTCCAATCTGCTAGAATTCATCGGTCACCTGCCAAGCAGAGGCCTCAAAGGCAGATCCAAGCAACCTCTATTGCTGTCTCTAACCGTTTCGGGTGTCTATCCCTGGAACGGGACAGTGCGTACCTCCCTTATCTTAGAGAGGTGGATGAGGTCGACGTTGAGATCCTCATCCCCACTGAACACAGGTTCCACTCCAAGGCTCCCTCCGGAAGATTTTATCATGTTCATGCCCTGATTCAAAATCCTGACACTGAGGAAGATGTCTCCCCGAGGATTCAGGCCCACGCTCTCAGAGCTCCGGCCCCTCAGACCACCCGACGAGGGCGGATGACGTACAATCAGGGACCAGACATCACCCTGGCCCCTTAAGAGGAGTTCCGCTGCCCAGCCACAGAGATTTACCACAAATAGGAACCTACACCTGTTCGCTCCTCTTGAGCCCACCATACAGACATGGCGGCATCATACGAGCCGCTGCGCACCCCCGCTGAGCTCCATCAAGCTCGTCTCTAACACAGGATGACACATACTCGGCTGACACCTCTCCCTTCCCAGGATCGTAAATCGCACCAACCTCTCGTGCTGGTGACCCGACACCTATAGGATCTTCTTCTAGCCGTTTCATCTGACGACTTCCATCCTGATATGGTGGCTATAAACAAAGCCCGCCAACTATATGTGGCGGCAACTCATAGGCGGGCACGTCTCTACGCCAATAAAGGCCACCGACTCGATACGGTGGGAAATGAATATATGCCGGGTCAGCTCCCTATGGATACAAGCAAAGTCCGACCCCCTGATGTGGTGGCGAACGGAGAGATAAAATGTCGTATCCCTGTACAGGGGAAGATTCGTTCACCTGCCCCGACACAAGAGAATTGTCAGTACCCACTAACCAGAGGAGGACTGAAGCATGAGATTCCTACTCCGATACCAAAATTGGACTTCATACCTGTTCTAGCCAAAGATGTCTCTCTACATATCCTGGTAATGATGGAGGAGGAGGTATTGAACCCAGTTCATATCTTGCAGACTTGCCAAAATGTAATTGCATCAGCGACAACATCATGGACTTGGGCCCGTGAGCATGTCTCCCTAATTTAGGCGACTCATCTAAGAGACGAGATAGTTTCCTCAGAGCAGATTTGCATGACTGCTTCTACCCAGGAGTGTCACCAGCCATATTCTGCGACACAAGGGTAACCAGATTGAGCAACATCACTCATTCCAACTGGGGGACACCCGTCCATCACAGTGGATGTTCTATAGTAGGCATAAAACCCTACTAAAAGTCAATATGTTCGTCGATGTATCTGGACAATGTCACAAGACCCAATTAGACAGGGACCCAAAGGTAGTGAAGGCTGTTGTCAACAGAAGACGGTCCCCGCTGCCAGAAAAAGAGTGCCCCAAACACACAAAAGGCAGCCGAAAAATAAAGAGGGAGTTCATGACTCCGCTCTGCTGGAAGCTGGGGTTCCCAATTCCGCTAAGCATACATCAAAGGCTCAGAATCCTGCCCACCGATTACCATATTATCGGAGTGGCAGTAGTAGTTGTGAAGGTCCTCCCCGCAATGTCGCTACCATTAGCTCTGAAGTTCCTCCCAAGAGCACCCGTGGGGGCATCCCCTGCGGTCATATACGATCAATCACAAGAGCTCCTCTTTTTATGTAATACACAGATAACCTCCACGTGACCAGAAGATCGAGTAGAAAGAAGGTACTCCACTTGCTGCAGTACACCCTGAAGGTCTTCCCCGGGGTATACACAGTAATCACTCTCCATGAAGTAGGACCATAAATTATGATAGTAGTCATCGCTATCATAGTCGCAATAGCGGAGGCCCTCCCCACAGTGACGTCTCATCATGACAAGAAGGTCCTCCCCTTGTCGTCGCCTGCCCTGATGGTCCTCCCTAGGGGTTATGCTGCAACAGATCTCCATGCAGCCAGACATCATATCACAGTGGTAGTCCTCTCCAAATAGATAATGGAGGTCCTCCCCGTAGAGACATCGAGCAATGAGAGGTCCCTCCCCTCATTACGGTACATTCTGGAGGCCCTCCCCAAAATGTATCCCACAGATATTCTCCCTGTGGCAGCAGTAATGGTAGTCCTCGTCATTGCTGCTGCTGTGAGGGTAGTCCTCGCCACCACGATCTCCATTGGGAAGGGCCTCCCCGCATTGGCCCCAAGAAACAATATGGTCCTCCCCTTGTCACAGTGTTTCCGGAAGGCCCTTCCCAGGATTCACATCGAATGTCTAGCCATGATGGTAATCCTCAACATGATGGTGGTTATTGCGAAGGTCCTCCATGTAACAATGCTACGCAACCAGAAGGTCCTCCCCTTGCTGCGACACACCTTGGAGGTCCTCCCCAGGGTGTGCACTGCAAAAGTCCTATATGCAGTAAAGAAAAAAGAAGTAATGGTAGTCCTCACCATTACGGCCTCCATTGTAGAGGCCCTCCCTACGATGACGTATCATATCTGCAGGATGGTCCTCCTCCTGCCGAATCAAGCACAGAAAAGCCCTTGTATGCTGAGGCACTTAGAAGGATGGGATCAAGCATGTAAAATTCATAGTTAGTCGCTGAAGATATCCTTCTGCAACCAAGAGATAGTCAAGGGTTGCGTTCATCCTCTGGGCCACCTCGGAATTTCCGACATAATGATTCATCACCTACCGGTCCCACTACCTCTGACTACACTAACAGTGAGCGTCTCAGTTGGGCTGACCAGGTAGAGGAATAACTAGTGGTGGAGTATATCGATATGCTACACCTGAGGAAACGACTGGCCAGGGATGATATACCAGTTACTTTTTGGCATACAGCCACCTCTCAGTTTGATATACCCAAAGTGTTTTCGGAAGAATGTGTACACTGCATCCGCCATAATATATTGACGACCCTCCGCTGGCTGAAATCAAGCTTCCTGCCCTACGACGTGTATGTAGACCATTTCAAGACGATATGAGACCTCTTGCATCATATCGACCTGGAAGTTCTTCCTTCAGCACGGAAAAAATGTCCCGCGAGGCGTAAAGAAAACATAGAGATAGCCTGCCTCCGTGCACTGCACCAACTATGCCGCCTCATCAGTGATGCTCAAACGAGAGTCCATATTAGGGAATGGGGGAAACACGTAGCTCTCCATTTCACTCCACTCCCCGCCCAGATGAACCCGTTTGTCATGGTGTCTAGCAACATCATTACGTCAAGATGGTAATCAAGTGGTCCCCCTCTTCAGGTAAGGAAACACACCCAACAGAGTTAGGCCATGAGAAACTCTCAAAAGCCTCAAGCCCCATGGGAACAAGCCATTCATGAACTCCCGAAGCAGGCCACAGAGAGCATACAACATGCCTCTCTCCTAAGAGAGGCCAATCAACGATCTTTTCTTGCCTCCCCAGAAGGGATTGATTCACAGAAGAATTTGACATCAAACCTAGTTCCCCCCCCCCCCCAAATGTGGGCACACAAGATCAGGCAGGTAGAGATAGCCGCAGCGACTGCCACAATCCAGCGTCAAACCCAGCCTGTAGGGATTTGGGAATTTTTAACTACAAATTCCCCTATAAGACCAATAAAAAAGGGAAGAGACTCAATGTCCATGGAACATAGCCAACCCTATCCCTCGGGGCTGGGGGAATTATTACCCCCTCAACAACAACCTTTCCCATGAGAATCGGTGTTCTCTTGTCTAGGGAGGACATTCAAAATATGAGGTTATCATCTTACTCCGTCATATGAATCATCATCCCCTCTAAGAGGAAGGCGCACCGTAAGGTCGCATCAAAGAACTCTCTGCGTCTCCCTTTGTCAAGAAGTCCAAAGGAAATCCCAGGACACAAAAGGGAAGGCCAACAGAAGATGTGGGAGATCCTCTTCCCATTTGGAAGATGACATATTCCCCGCCCCTCGAAATGCATCTATCAACTTCATAGATGTCAACCCCATGGGTGAAACCAAAGATACTACAAATTATGAGGGATCGGGAGACGATAGTTCTGGTTCGGCTATGACTCACAACGAACCACCTGGTGTGCACAACCTGAACCAGAGGGCTGCCCTAAATATGGACGTCCTTCTAGCCAACCCTCCTACACCTACCCAATGAGCTTCCAACATGGATAAGAATAAAGGATTGGTTACCCTTAACATGCCTCTTTCTCTCAACAAAAATGATCCACTCAGGCTCGAAGAGAGATTCGCTCGACATGAAGAGGAGATGAATGATTTTGAGAAGCTTAACGTCGAGCTAATCCAGAGGAACCACCTTATTGAAAGTACGTCCCAAGAGAAACTGCATCATGCTCTCCCAGAAAGTGCACCTCAAAGACTAAGGTTTACCCCGGGAAATGAAACACGGTCAGGGCTCTCATCCAATGAGGTGCCCGACCCATCCAACTACCTAAACATAGATTCATATGAATACCAAGAATTACCTCCACTCAGGAAGCAACCAGAGCGAGTACAATTGAACCCTCTGAAGGTTTCAAAAATGGCACACGCACCCTTGGTGCCGGCCAGTCCGGATCCTCAGGCAGTGCCTCGGGCTACGCCTGCCCAGGATTGGGCCCAACAGGATGTAAACCAGGGTCTCACCAACACCATAGAGGCACTAATAGCTCAATTGGATGCGATGGAAGGTCGACGTGCTCCGATACAGCCAGAGAGAAATACCTACTCAGATTGGGTGACCAACACACCACCTCCACCCAATTTTGGGGGCCCTGTATTCCCTATCTTCAATGGGTCAGGTGATCCAGAACAACATTAGATGCACTACGCATCCTATTGCAACCCTATGATGGGAACTCTGGAACAAAAAGAAGCTGTTAAACCTAGATGCTTCGTACGAACCATGAAAGGATCCACCATTGTTTTGTATACGAGTCTGCTAGACCAGTCAATAAAGTGTTGGTAAGACCTTCAGCAATAGTTAATGTTTCACTTCCGCTCAACGTTTCCTAAAACAACAGTTAGAGATCTCAAGAACTACAAGTAGAGGGAGAATGAGTGGGTCTTAGATTTCATCGCCAGATGGAAAGGTCTGGCCTATTCCCTGAACAGGACAATGCCTCAAGATGATATGCTAGCCATATTCATCGATAATCATCGAGATGAGCTGCGAACACAGCTCATACCAGTGGAGTGCACCACTGCCTTTCAACAACTCTCGGCCATTGCACATAGAATTGATGACTCCTTGCAGCAGACTAATTCGAAGTCCCGAATAGCCTCGCAGGCTCCTGCGAAAAGAGCCCCTAGAGCTGAAGCGTCTGCTGTCACACTCAAGCTGGCCCATATGCCTGCTCCACAGCTCAGGACTCCACCAAATCATCAAGGGCCTCCTGCATATCAGCGTCCGCCTCCACCTAAACGGGACGATAAGTGAGGACCGAAGAAAAACCAGTTCGAAGAATGAAGAAACAATGTATACTCGTTCCATGAAGATAAAGTCTGCGGGTACTTCATTGTCGCTGTGAAAGACAACTTGCTCCGCCTCCTAGAGTCAAGGAAACCTGAAGAGGTCATCCGCGATGACATGCCAAATTACTGCCGCTACCATTGGATATTGGGACACAGTATCCATGAATGATTCGTCTTCATAGACTTTCTGCAGTGGATGGTAGACTCCGGACAGGTCAGGATGGGACCACCCTCACCACATGTGGCATGTATCTCTAAAACCGACATTGAAAAAGAGGAGGGTGGAATAAAGTCACCAGCAAGAAAGGGAAGAAATTAGACAACTAGATGACTCATAAGACTATCAACCGAGCCTCGAGAATACTCTGAGCTTAACTACAGCAGCCAGTGTTGCCACCGATAGCCCTTGATGCCACACAGCCGACAGCATCAGATTCACAACCCTACATGAGCTAGTCATCCAGGCTTAATCAAAGGAGGAGGAAACAATCATAAGAGGAGCAGTTCGTGACGAGGCCAAAGCTAGTCCCAACCCTTGCTGATTTCATTCCCTTGAACTTGGCACCATGGGAACTGACCCTCTAAACGTCACCATCAAGGAAAACTGACCAGGTTGAACTATCAGAGGATAAAGATCAATCTTTGTTTCTATTAATGTCATCCATCTTATGGAATCATTCCCCAACGAAGGGTATGGTTACGAAGCCAAGTTCCCTACACGAGGATCCGGGAGGAGGATTCACAGAGGTACGACATTATAGGGGAGGTGTAGCCGCGGTCGAAACCAACCCTACAGTTAGACCCGAACCCAAACCAATACTATCGTGGAAACCCATGGGAGAGCCCTTCAACAGACTCATCAGAAGAAAGATTTCCCCTCCACCTCCACAAGCAGCCACTCTGGACATGTTGTTCAGAAATACCCACCAGAGGAGGAAAAAGTGTATAGCCTCCTAGTACACACAAACAGACCGGATGAGCAATGTACTCAAAACGCGAGAATGCCATCGATATGCGACCTCGCGACATCTCTCTCCTCGTAAAATGCATCATCCCCTAAAGCACCTGCTAATACACTCCCTCCAATGGAGAAGCATCGGCCGCTGGAGTAGAAATATGATATCCTTAAGTATTTGGCATCAGTACCAGCCAAGCTATTAATCCTCTATTCCCTAAGTCTGTCAGTAGACCTCAGGGAGGCGCTTATAGAATCTTTGATTAGTCCCCAAGAGTTTCAAGTCGAGGTAGCCGACGCTGAAATTTACCGGACGGAGACTGACCCGGATGAATGCAATGTTGTGATTTCCTTCACCGATCAGGATAAAGATTCCATCTTGAAAGGACACATCAGACCACTATATGTGTCCGGCACACTGAATGGTATTGATATCCAGAAATTCTATATAGGAAATGTCTCTGGAGTTAACCTCCTTCCCCTATGGACACTCCGTATGTTGGGATACAATGAGGAAGACCTAATTCCCTCAGCCACAACTCTATTGGGTTACAATAAGAGTAAGTAGAGACCAATGGGATAAATCAAGCTAAAGGCAAATTTTGGTGACCTCGTAGCCTACACAGAATTCCTAGTGGTCTGGCACAACACATCTTTCAATGCCCTACTGGGAAGGTCGTGGCTCTATAAGCACATGGCCATTACTTCATCCTATCTCCAGTGTTTCAAGTACTGCGTCAATGGACGAAGTGAAACATTGCACACAGACAAGGACCCTTTTGAGATCTCTGGGTCACATTACATTGACATTGGGTTCTATGAGAAAAAGAAAAAGAATCCTTTGGTTGATGTTGTCGACTGGATCCCTGCCCCAAAAGGCCTGGATATGGTTCCTAATGACCCCTTCAGGCAGCTTGGCAGAGATTATGTCCTGCCCATCAAACACATTGACAGTAAGAGTTCTAGTCTGGGCACACACTCGAATGTCCTCATGACTTCATCCATAACGGCTGAGTGTGACAATGTGGGAACGTCCACCAACCCTCGATATGGGGATGAATACTTGACCAGGAACACCCACGACACCTCGGCTCTGGACTCTAAATATCCCATGTCAGGAGCTCTCTCCTCATCAGATCAAGAAGATGAGGAATTGGGAGAATAAGAGGTGGAAGATCTTAGGGATGTGCCCCTGCATTTGAGGAAGGTATATCCACCACTGTAGATGAACACAGGAAAATACAACTGGGTACCGAGGAAGATCTGAGTCCTACTCTCATTAGTGCAACCATGTCCCCCAAGGAGCACGAGGTATATACCTCTTTCTTGAGAAAACATAGGGATTTTTTCTCCTAGATATACATGGAAATGCCGGGACTCGATCCCGATGTGGCGACGCACCACCTAGGCCATCCAGAAGACCACCAGGGTTATAAACATGCTGCTAGAAGGATGCATCCCTCACATGCCGCCAAAATAGAGGTTGGAGTCAATAAGCTCATTAAAGAAGGATTCATTCAAGAGATCTAGTACCCCATTTGGTTGGATAACATCATCCCTGTCATGAAAAAGAACGGACAAATCCCTGTCTGCATTGATTTCAGATATCACAATCAACATTGCCTGAAATATGAATTACTGGTTCCTATCACCAAGTTATTAATAAATACAACGGCCGGGTATGAGGCTCTGTCCTTCATGGATGGATATTCGGGCTATTACCAAATTAGGATGGCCCGAAATGACGAAGAACCAACTACCTTCGGGGCCCCTCAAGAGGTATTTTATTACAGGGACATGCCCATTGGTCTCAAGAATGATGGTGCCACATATCAGCGTTCCATGCATAGGATCATTAAAACATTCCTGGGGAAATTCGTTGAATGTTATGTGGATTACCTAGTGGTCAAGTCCAGATAGCACCCCAATCACCTTTCGGGCCCTCATACCGTCTTCAACAAGCTCCGATAGCATAGCTTGAAGAAGAACCCCTTGAAATGTGCCTTTGGGGTAACCTCAGGTAAATTACTTGGCTTCAGCATAAGAAATCGTGGCATCACAGTTGACATTAAGAATAAAAAGGCTATCCTTAGATTGCCACCTCCCTGCAATCTCACAGAGTTGTGGGAATTCCAAGGACACCTAGCCTATATTAGGTGATTCATATCCAACCTGGCAGGAAAATGTTTTCCCTTCACCAGGTTAATGAAGAAGGGGGTCACGTACCAATGGACGGATGAATGTCAAGAGGTGTTTGAAAACATGAAGAAGTACCTCTTAAGCCCACCGGTGATCATGCCCCCGATTGAAGGAAGACCTCTCATCCTGTATGTGACAGCCTTAGAGCAATCATTGGGAGCCTTCCTCGTACAAAATAATGATACCGGCAACAAAACAATTCTCTATTACCTCAGTAGAACCATGATTGATGGTGAGACTAGATACTAAAATATCGAGAAGAACTGTTTGGAATTGGTCTTTGCAGTTCAAAAGCTGTGACATTATCTGCAGCATCATGAAGTCTATTTGATCTCGCGAAGTAACCTGCTCAAGTACATCCTCAGCTACCTGATGCTAACTAGACGCCTATCCCGATGGGCGGTAATCCTGCAATAGTTTGACATCCAGTTTGTGCCTCAGAAATCCCTAAAGGGTCAAGCATTAGTAGAATTTTTGGAAGAGTTACCTTTGACAGGGACCACTACATAGGATGCTGAGCTACCTAATGAAGACAACTTCTCGGTTCAATAGGAGTTCCCGACATGGGAAATGATCTTCGACAGCGCATCCTGAAGCCCCACCAGGAAGAGGATGGAGGATCCCAGATTCAACAAAGTGGGTTTGGGGATAATACTCATATCCCCATAAAGGTCAGTCTTGCCATATTTTTTCCTCCTTTCAAAGGGATGTACGAAAAATGAATCGGAATATCAAGCCCTCATTGTAGGCCTTTAACTCGCACTCGAGGCACAAGTACAACACCTTAAGGTAAAAGGTGACTCAGAACTGGTCATCAAGCAAGTCAATGGTGACTATGGTATTAAAAAGGTCGAGATGATCTGCCTGTTTGACAATTTCCAAGGGCTAATGACAGAATTTTCCACAGAACTAACATTGACCTATATTCCATGGTCTCAGAATGCTCAGGCTGATGCATTAGCCAACGCGGCCAAAGCCCTAGCTGACCTAGAACGGGATGAAATGGTTATAAGTATTGCTCACTGTCGAATGGTATTGCCGTTTGTCGAAGATAATACAGAAGAAATCCAAGAATTCAGTCATGTCCCCGAGCCATATTCTCCTGCCACCGGTTGGATGACCCCCATTGCAAACTACCTTTGACGGGGAGAACATACATCAGATAGGACTGAACGAGAGAAAATTTGGAGAAGGGAAATCAACATTTCCCTATATGGAAACGCGGGTCATCATGAGGTCCTCTACAAACGAGGCCTCGATGGAGTACTCGTCAAATGAATTGATGGAGAATAAATTGCCGCCATCATGACTGAAGTACATGCCGGAGCATGTGGAGCACATAAACTGGGGACCAAGCTTTCCCATCAGGTTCAAAGGATTGGGTATTACTGGCCGACAGTGGCATGAGACTGCGAGTGTTTTACAGAAAAATTACACTCATTCCAAATTCATGCCAACTTCATACACCAACCCCCAGAGTTACTCCATCAATCCAAGTACTCTTGGCCGTTTTCCATCTGGGGAGTGGACGTCGTGGGACCATATCGTACTTTCATGGCCAAACAGCTGAATTATATTCTCACAAAAACTGACTTCTTTTCCAAATGGGAAGAATCTATACCCCTTAAGGAAGTCGGAGCAAGAAATATTTTCATCTTTGTGAAGAAAAATATCATCACCAGATCTGGGATCCCTCATACCGTACTGACGAAAAACGACACCAACATCTGCTTTGCTAAATTGTAGAATCTATACCACGAGTATGGTATCAAGGCTAAACACTCATCCTGCTACCATGAAGTGACCAACATATAGATAGAGGCTTTCAATAATACTCTGTCCAACATTCTCTCGAAAATGGTGGACAAAGATGAGATTTCATGGTCGTATAAACTCCTCCATGCATCGTGGGCTTATAAAACCAAAATCTGCACCGCAACTCGGGCCAGCCCGTACTCAACAGTGTACGACACAAAGGTGGTCCTGCTAATTGAAATACAACTTCCCTCACTCCGTGTTGTCATATGTGATCAATTATTCAATGATGAGCAGTTAGAAAAGAAGCTGGGTGAATTGGAACAGCTGGACGAGAAGCGGTTGCACACTTTGCACCATCTGGAGGTATACCAGAACTGGATCGCATGAGACTTCAAAAAAAAGGCCCGTCTCTGGTCTTTCATGGAAGGAGAATTGGTATTGGTCCTCCAGACCCCAATGATACCTGGAAAGAATCCTCCATAGTTGGAGCCCAAATGGGAGGGACCATACGTTGTACACAATGTATACTCCAAAAGAGCATATACCCTGATCTCTATGGACCGACAATTTACAACCGCTCCTACAAATTTTAGATTCCTAATGAAGTACATCACATAGAAAATGAAAGTGTAGAACGTATTTACAGCACATCATTAAGTTGCATGAATATTTTCCTCACCGCATGACGTTAAACTACGAAGACCCACCTTTTTTTCCTTTCATGTCGGGTCCCCTCTGTCGTCATCGCACAACATTAAACAGCATGGAGTTCTTCCGAGCTCCATGAAATTATACTACCAAGCACCCAAAGGTCCAAAATCTATGACCTTAAACTAGGAGTATCACGTCATGACCGTGTGACTTTAAACTGCATGGAGTACGTACTCACCGCATGACATTAAACATCATGGAACCTAATAATACCCCTCTTCCTAACCACATGACATTAAACTGTATGGACCTCATCCTCACCGAATGACATTAAACTGCATGGATTTTAGAGAACTACGTACGACTTGATTATTGCCATCATAGGATACGTAGCGACGCTGGGATCTCTTATCCAGGCCCAGCCCCTGAATAAAAGTTAAAAATGCCTTCTTCCCTCCATGTATGAACCAGACCTGCAAGGGGTGTATCGATCGTCCTTACCGCATGACATTAAACTACACGAACAAGAAGTTTTTACAATGTGCCCTTTCCCCGTGAATGGACCATACCTGCATGGGATGTACTTCTTTCAGAGAACTACTAGCAGCTTGATTACAACCCACGTAGGATACGTAGCGACGCCAGGATCCCCCATCCTAGCCTAGCCACTCCCAAATGAAAATAATGTTAAAAATTCCCTTTCTTTCGTGTACGGACGAGAACTGAACGAGGTGTACTAGATTCCAGGGAACTATATGATGCTTGATTCCTACCGTCAAAGGATACATAGTGACGCTAGAATTCCACACCCTGGCCCAGGCACATCGAAAAAATTCACTTTCCACCCCGTGTACGAACCAGACTGACAAAGGGTGTACTTCTCGTCCTTACCACACAACATAAAACTGCACATATAGCAAGATTTAAAAATGCTCCCTTTTCCCCGTGTACAGACTAGAAATGCATGGGGTGTATTTTTCCATCTTTTTTCGCATGGCGTAAAACTGCACATACAATAATTTTAAAAATTCCCCTTCCCCCGGGTAGAGACCAGACCTGCACGGGGTGTATACATTGTCCTCACCGCATGAGTTTAAACTACATGGACTTGTGGCAAACCTCACTAGACACATGTTAATGCGAGATGGAGATACTCCTTGTACATGTGTATGCATCCTTTCCATACATCAGACTCCATGACCCAGATAATTATGGATCTTCATAACTACTCATGGCCATCAGAAGAGGAAAGTCATTGACCTATGGACACCTTTATGTGACTATGCATACAATTCCCACATAGGCTCTTCATAATGATAGCCCCTGGCTTGTCTAAAAAAGGCAAGATTTCCACAAGAGACACTCTTCCAAGTTCTGTATTCTTACCCGCCTTAAAGCCCCCATACCATAACTCATGATCCAAAAGTTTATAGCAAAGTGGTTTAAAAGATCGTTCCCCTTTTCACTTAGAGGATTTTCTAGGGTATCCCTATCTGGCTTGCCTATGTTTCTATCAGTGGTTTACATAGCGACCTGCTTCAATGAACATCAAGGAAGTACTAAACTACTTTTACTCAACGGACAATTGTAGTGAAGATGTTTCTGGTATACTCGGACACCATTATCCCCACGTGACGATCTATTCACATTGAGAAATCGCGGATTCTCATAATCATTCACGGCCATCGGAAGTGGATAGTTATCGACCCAAGGACATCTTTGTACGACTATGCATACCATGCCCTCAGCGGCTCTGCATAATGATTGACTTTGGCTCGTCCATCAAAGGCAAGATTTCCTTGGGTGGTACTCTTCCTAACTCCGTACGCTTACCGGCCTTAGATCCCCCACGCCATACCTCCTGATCTGGGGAAAATCAAATTTTGAGTTTACAACATTCATCCCCCATCTTGTTCCAAGTATAACAGAACATGTTGAGCCAGTTATCCTTCAAGTGACGGTAGTAATAGTCACCCAATGGTCTAAGATTTATGAATGCTAAGCTAAGAGTATCTCATCCTTACCGAACGAAGTTAAACTGCATGGAGTAAAGGTTCACCCCCATGCACAAAATAAATCAGCACAAGAATCTCTCTAATCTTTAATGGAATCCAGGGCCAAGTAGTCCCAACATGTTTAATCATTTCTTTCCCCGATGACAAACTTTGTGGCCCGAATAATTTCATATATTCATGACCATTCATGGCCATCTAAAGTGGAAATTAATCGTCCCAGGGACACTTTTATATGAATATACATACCTTTCCCTCAGTGGATCTGCATAATGATATCCCCTGGCTCATCCAACAAAGGCAAGATTTCCTCGCGCGACACTCTTCCTAGCTTCATACACTTACCGTCGTCAAAGCCTCCATATCATCTCTCTTAATCCAAGAGGCCCTAGAACAATGATTTACACCATCAAACCCCCTCCATGTCTTGGACATGCCAGGATACTCGGGCCCAGTTACATCCTAATCAAGAGTGGCCTTTCTTACTATGTCCTCATAGCATGACGTTAAACTGCACGGTCAATCATCCTTGCTACATGACGTTAAAATCACAGCATTGTAAAAGTAGAGAAAAATTCCCCTCGTCCTCACTTCATGATGTTAAACTGTACAAAATCCTTTAATAATTCTCTTCGTCTTTTCCCCATGACACTAAACTGCACTGTCAAACCCACCATGGGTTAAGTAAGTAATAGAGGATTTTCTCTGTCCTTCAGTGCACGGGTCAGACCGGAACAAGCCACCGTCTCACACCTAAGTGAGAAGGTATTACGTGACCCATTCTTGGGATGTTATTTTTAGATATTTCCCCGGTATCTAGGAACCCTCTTTTCATAAACCATACTCTGCACTCAGAAAAAGTTGAACTCTTATAAGCCATCCTTGGTGATCCCAAATCTCAACATCTCTAAAGTTTCTTGGCTATCAAGGGAATACAATCATTGACCTAAGGATACCTTTTCATGCCTATTCATACCATGCCCTCAGTGGATCTACATATTGATTTCCCTTTTCCCATCTAACAAAGAAAATATTTCCTTAGGCAATGCTTCTCTCCATACGCCCCTTGGCCCTTGAGCCCCCATGTCTATCCCGAGATTTGAAAACCCTCTAATCTATAGTTTAGCAACATCTTCCACAACCCACCTGAATATGGTGGAACTTCATTGACTAGATTTCTAAGAAACAATAGAAGTTCTTCCATTTTAAATTATGTCTCAGCTGCATGACTTTAAACTATACTAAGCCTCAACCATCACTTACACTAAATAAATGCATAGGGAAGTGGTCTCCGGACCACGCTCCTAATTAGTACGGTTGTTCCCAAAACCCTTTCAGATGTCACACTCCCCTTATGATCCACCCCTGGTGGATTTCATAATTTTTCAATCCACCTATCGTGGTTTCTATGAGCTAGACTTCCATAAAGTCCCCTGACCATCCGAAATGGATAGTCATTGACTTAAGGACACCTTTTCAAGACTTTTCATACCATGCCCTCAGAGGCTGCGCATATTGATCGCCCCTGACCCATCTACTGAAGGCATGCTTTCCTTAGGGAAATATCTTCCTACCTCTGTATGCCGACAAGGCTCCCATTCCTTGAGGCATGCCCTGCATTCCGTTCAAATTTAAACATGTCCCCCACCCACGTGCATCTGAAGAGTATTAAGATATCTTTTAATCAGCTTAACCACATTGGGGCCCTTAAACCACCATGATTGTTCAAATCTGTTCGAACTAAAACACCAGTAATGATAGTCTTGTCGGTGGGACTTTAAACCACATAAGAAAAGAGGCACAAAGCCTGTTATGCCAAAAACCCGGAAAGGGCAACCTATGAAAAAGTACATCCATACCTGCTGGGTCCATACTAAAAGTTCCCAAGAAAAATTATGGTATTAAAAGAAAAGACAAAATGTTTATGGGGTTTTCTTATAAAATCCTACTAATAGTCAAACTATGCTTGTTGGACCCCATGGTATAGGAAAAAGTTAGAGTTTGTTTTCATGAGTTATTATTAATTCTGATTCATTGAATTGTTCTTTACACAAAAAATTTTCTAAGTAACAATAAAATTTCACAAAAACAAGTGATTGACAAAGACTGAGTTTCATTCGAACATGAAATGGGAGGAAATCCACAAGAGAGGGTCTATCCCTCATAAAAAAGGGGAAGAGGGGTATGTAAAATAGAGGGTACAAGAGTGGAATTGATTGTTATAAAGGCTCCTGACTCGCTCTCTCCACCAGACCGACAATTGTGTGGCAGAGGTCGTTGAAAGACTATTCCAACACGTCCTTCTCCCTTGCATAAACCTCATCTACTAGACGAGTAAACTCCCCTGTTGTTTGGAGATCGTTGATTACATTTCCGGTGGATTCGAGATGACCGGTCACAGCTGACAACCGATTCCTCATCATTGATGCCCGTTCTTCACATTCATGCAACTCGGAGAATAGGACATTCGCCTGATCTTGAGTGGTCACCTCCTATGACATCAGATGATGGAGCTGTATCATGCATTCCTCAAGGGCTCGGGTCCCGTAATGAGCAGCAGCAAAATGAGAAAGTTTGTGTTCACTAGTGGCAGCTTCCTCACGAGCCATGACAACTTGGAAACCAAGAGAATGGAACTGCCGATAGTCGAAGCCACCCGACCCCAAGCCCAGGAAGAGATGTTGAAGAGCATCAGTCTTAGTTTCCATCTCTGCTTGAGGAGTTTCAGCAATGATCTCTCAAATCCAATGCCAGGCCCACCTATGAACCGCCTGGTGGTCCACCATGACACGAGGATCTTTGGTTTCCTCGCTGGATGGCACAGGAACGAAATCTGGGATTTCAACCAGAGCCGGAATGTGTTCTCTAGAAGTTGGTTATGGAACAGGATAGTCTGGAACCTCTAACCCTGTTACAGGAATGGGGATCAAGTTGCAAAGCCTGATGTCAAGTGGTAAAACATCAGGGATTATCTCACTGGGACCCGGAACCACAAGGTCTTCCTCATCCACGTCCAAGAAGGATGAACCCGCCTGAACTTCGGCTACCGTAGGACTGGGAGAGGAAAATCCCCTGAGCCTCTTTGATCGAAAAGCCAACAGTCGATCCTCCGTTAGAGCTAACAGGGAACATGCGGTAGACATGAAAGTAATAGTATCTATTGATTTGGGAACTTGCCGAATGGCCTTCCCTAGGATCCCATCGGGATAATATTTTTCCCATGCCTTTTCATACTCCATGGAAAGGCCGGCAGCTGCCCCCACGACAAGTAGGGGAATGCTCATATAGGATCCATCCTGCGTCAGCATCAACCACCATTGATGCGGTGTGGTTGGGTGCAGTCCTCGAGCCTAAGGAAGGGTAAGGGAAACTTCGACTTGCATGCACCCACACTGGTGAGAAAAGCGATACAAGACATACCACTCGCACATAGAAACCCCGACGATCCACGCTGAAGGATATCCATCCCGCAGAGAGATCATGTAAGTGCGCTCTTCCAGGCTCCCCTGTTGGTTGTCAACTAAGATGCCAGAAGGGGTGGGGTAGGGAGTGAAAGAAAACTGGTAAAAGTCACCCAGAAGTTCGAGCACTTCACCAGGACTGAGGAATTTCAGGAGAACTCTAGCTATATCAAGTAGGGTAGGCTGAAAAGTAGGGAGAGGGATGACTATGTTGTGACGATACTCATAGCAGTGACAATGATCCACTACACATCCATACAAAAATTGAAATGGACCACTCAGACGGAAGGGTGGACTGCCCTTCTACATATGACCCATCAATTCATAAATACGAGCCAGTGTGGGAATGGTCAAATTCACTAGGCGACCCTCTGCCAGCTCAACTGCCATCATCAGGGTACATGCCCTGACGCCAGGATTAATATCCCGGGAAGGGAATAGCCACCCGCTCAGGAACATAGCAAACAATCCTGCCAACTAGATCATAGCAGGAACACTGGGGCGCACCTCGTAACCCAAAGAGAGGTAGTCGCCCGCCTCCAGAACTGCCCAGTAGGTACCTGGGGAGGATTGTGACTGGTGAGAAGGATGAGTCCTGGGGCGCTTGATCTTCAGCACAGGACCCGTGGTGTTTAGAAATAACCCTATCCAGGTACTATAGGGAATAAGAGAGAAATAACGCAATGCTTGACCCAGTGGCTACTCCTCCATAACCAACAGATTCGTTGCCAATAAAGGCACTTGTTCGACATGATCCCATGTATCCGGAGCATGAAAAAAATTGTCATACATTTCACCGATAAACAGGAGACCTCCCAATTGGTGGATATCCCATAGACTGATTCCATCTTTACCATGGGAAATGAGGAATGTATTAGTGCTTGAACACCAGCGACTAAGTAGGTCTGGTCGGACCCAGGATTGTGGGTAAATGGAAAATTGGGAGGCCCACACTGCGGAGTATAAATTGCCTGCTTCTAGTGATTCAAGAGACTCCTGGATGTTATGATGGACCCAAAAAGCCTAGGCCCAATAATTTGAGAAGATCCTTCCAGGTCGATGATCACACCTAGGAATCCACCCTGCATTGGGATCTACTCGAGCAAGGTTGATAATTGAAGGGTAACTCTTGAAGACAGCTTCCTGAGAAAAGTTTTGGGCGTGCTAATCACATTGGGTCCAAAAAGAGCCACCCAAAATAAAGGTGTTTTTCTTGTCACAGTCAGATACCATCTCCCCCAATTGGGTAAGGTTCGCATGAATACACTTGAAAGACACTTCCAAGAAAGGTAAAGGAAGACCTGAGAAAGTGGGGGGAATAGGGACATCGTCTTGATGACCGAATCCATGAAGTGGAAGTAGACTTGATAGTGGATAATATAGGAGCTCAAGAGGGAGAAAATATTTCGAAGCACCATCATCAGGAATAATGGACCGACTAGGGACATCTTGGATGTTCTCTGCTCTACGAATCATAGCTAAACGTCTCCCTGAACCAATTGGGAGAGGCATTGTAGAAGGCCTTGTTGCAAAACAAGTGGGAACCATATCTTCTCCCTGTGCAATGAGAGCCAACAATCAGTTAGAACAGAATAAAAAACTGGACAAAAATAACAGACATAATGCTGAGGATCATTTGAGGAGCCTTCATTAGAAATGTTCGCAAGGAGACCTCAAAGGATGGTTCCCGATGACATCATCCTACAAACCAGCCCTTTGCAAAATCAGTCTATGAAACCCTTGCCCACGTAGCGTTGGCCAGGAAACCGTGAACTAGGTTGCACCGTGGAATTACTATCCTGAGTTTTAAGTGATTATGTTCGGAAGACCTAGAACTTTTAATGTACAGAAGATTTTAGACCATGGATCATCGAAACCGCACAACATCCAAAACGCGGAGCACCAAAACTATGAAGAAAGTTCCTCCGGAGCCTATCATGACTTACTTTTTAATTAATTAAGAGTAATAGTTCACGGTTGTGGAATTGGTTAATGGGTGAAGGCGAATGTGAAGGTTTAATGTTTCGCAGAAATCACAGCCGGTTCGCGGACGAATTACTTCGCGAAGGAACAAGCGCACGGAGGTGAGGGAGTTCTAGATTCGTGACGAATTTGATAATGGACAAATAAAGCCCCCCCCCCGTATTTATAGGTGTGTTCCCCTACTGGGTATACTACCCTACTACGAACCATCTCAGTTTCAGGACCACATTGCATCAGAATGGCGTCCTTTTCGTTCCGATCAGACCCCATTCCGATAGGAGAATTTGTAGGGTCCTGAAAAAAATCCACAATGGAGATTCTACCCAAATCCCCCAAAATATTTGGGGAAAAGAATGGAGAAAATTCAAAGAAGGGACACACAAAGGACCGGCCCGTGGACCGGTCCCCAGAAAATGCGACGTGGCTAGGCCTTACATATCACCCCCTCCGTGAACCATTGTCGTTCACGTAATGGAGGCGAAGATCCTCCGCGGTCGCGAAGCAGGATGGGCTCCAATCTGGTTCGCCATCATGAACTGCCCCAACTGTGGACCACGTCGACCATTTAAAACTGCATCCACTATCATTCATGGAATGGAGGTGGAACCCTCTACGGCCGCGAAGAACTCCCTGAGTTCGGTTCAAAGGGGGGGGGGAGGGAGAAGTGTTCCATACCTACCACGAATTACGGATTGACCAAGTCAGCTGTAAACTGGGTGTTCGGTGATGGGCCTCTGAAAAAGGTGTCGCGTGACCGCAAATAAATCTCTTTCCCCACTTTATAAATGGAGACTGAGGGGGAAGGCATTTGAGGATTGGGATTCAGACTATTCGAAGGCGGAAGAAGCGAAGACTGATCAGAATCGAGTGGAAGGATTTTGAAGGAAGGCCTTGGATTTCGCAAACAGCGAAGTTCCAGTTAGCAATCCAGAGCAGGTATAAACCTCAGAATTAACAAATAAGGAACCAAAAAAATGCATAATAATTTGGTGAACCGCGAACTCAAAATAACATAAAAAGAGAAGATTGCGAATCATAGCCCCTCCGCGGATGTAGTCCCCAGGGACCATGGAGTTTATGTCTCTTTTTTGATCTGTCACATCATGTAGCACCCTCCTACGTGGGCGAAGCGTCGACCAACAAACCCTCGATCAGCACTGCCCTTGGCCGCCACTGCTCACGTGGAACCCTCTGCGGACCACCCTGGTTCGCAGATCGAACCTGGAGTCATGGACCACCTTGGTTCGCAGGATGCCAATCAGTCCACAGACCCTCCTGGTTCACGAACGGCCAGTCAGTCCATGGACCCTCCTGGTTCGCAGAAGGCCTCTTTGTCCGAAGACCTCCCTGGTTCGTGGATAGCCCCTCCAACTGCGTAGCACTTCCCCATGTGAAGGGCACTAAAAACATCGGAGTTCACATTTCCCGAGAAACATAAGATCCCCTCGATCTGGCCTGATCCCCCATGACTCCTTCATGGGCCTACTCATCGGCCACGAGCCGAGGCCTTCACCAGAGCCAACGGATCCATGTGGTGTAACCCTCAGGCGCATGGACGCTCCATTTTCAGTTCACATACCCATGGTAAATAAAGGTGAAGGGGTTTCCCCGACCCTTTAGCAGATTCTCGAAGCATTCTTGGGTTAACATTTCCACGGTAATGTTGAGTCTGAGCTCAGGAATCCCCTTTCTGCCTCTCCACGTGTTAAGGGATTCCCAGGGATAGTAAAATACCCATCATAAGGAATCCCTCATGCACTATAAGAGATGTGACAGGAAGAGGAGCACCCCATTCCCTCTACTGCTATGCTTCCTCTTATGGGCCTCCTCAGAGTGTAAGCCCCAATCTATCACCATGGGCCTCATTAGAGTGTAAGCCCCAATACAATCTATGGTCCTCCTCAGAGTTTAATCCCCAATCTATTCCCATGGCCCTACTCAGAGTGTAATCCCTAGTCCACCACCCTAGGCATCCACCGAGGAGTATGCCCCGAACTTATGGGCCACCCTCATTCGTAAGCCCCACTCCACTTCTCACGGACGCACCATTCGTGACGTGATCCTCTGGACCATGCTGCCTCTTGTTTCTCACACCGAGCATGACTCACATGGGATTAGAGTATGCATCGACCATGACATCCTCTTATAGGACTCCTCATAGTGTAATCCACAATCCACACTATGGGCCTCCTCAGAGTGTAATACCCAATCCACACTATGGGCCACCTCATAGAGTAAGCCCCAATCCACACTATGGGCCTCCTCAATGTGTAAGCCCCAATCCATCATTCCGGGCCACCTCAAAGCATAATTCCCAAGACGATTTGAACTACGAGGACTTTGATTCCCTACCACATGGATACGTAGGAAGCCTCCATGAGTTTCAAGGTCGATCACCAATAGACCCCTAGGTCCAACATCACATTTGTTCTTCGATGCTCTCCATTCGAACTATGTAGAATTTCATCCTTGTCCATTAGACAGGGTGCTTAGGAATCCTCCATTAGGTTTAATACCAGCAAACAGTCAATCTCACTATCTTCACATCAGTTCACTGCGTCACTCCTAGAGCCACCTCAATGCATTCGGACTCCATGGGGTCATTAATCCAATAACGGATGGTAAACCTAATTCCTAAATGATTCCGAATCCCCTACATCTAGATGACTATTTCCCACCAGGGTTATATCCATGGATACTATGTTTGGGTATAAACCAAAGAATCGCGAACATATGAATACGTCTTAAATCTATAAGATAGTCTCGAAACATGGAATAATTCCCCCCCACAATGGCTGCGATGAGCCCGAATTCCCATCCTCTCGACCAATGTGAGTTATTAAGTGTCACTGGACAGACCATCCATTGAACGCCTGCCTTTGGAAAGCAGGTCCATCCATCATCGGATATAGAGCTGTTGGGCATTTTGAGGTCGAAACCAGCGAAACACCCTTATAGTATTTTTTTAAAACGTTAGACATGATAATTTATTGTTTTAGAAAAATTATAAAATTATAAAATCTATTAACCCATATGCTATGATTGACCACAAATAGTATTTGGAAATATATAATATTTTTCTTCATAATTGTATTTTATTTTTAAATTTTATACGGGAAATAATAAGCAAACTTTTTTACACAATGATGAAGTAATAACTTGTTAAATAAATGTGAAATAAAATAATTTATATTAAACATATTAAAATAGTTATAAATATAGATTTTAATTTTTCTCCATGAAAATTAAATATAACTATGAGTTTATATGAAATAATCAAATAATTTTTTCAAATTTCACTCTTTGATTCTGTATTTTTAATTCCATAGTAACAAATCATAGTATTAGTAAAATAATAATATTTTAATAATATAGTGAATTATAAAATTTTTAAAAATCAAAAAAATATTAAATAACAAAAAATGTAGAAGATATGGTCTGAAATTATATCGCTTATGAAAATAAGGGATGTTTTGAATTATTTTTCCCTATAATATCATCATTATATTTTTTTTATTTTTAGAAATTCATAATGTTACCCTCACCTTTATTATAAAAGGGAACCACTTCCTTTATTTAATTTTAGCACCATGATCCTTCAATATTAACAATATTATAAAAAAAATTCATATAAAATTCCGTAAAAAAAATACAGTGGCATTCGTATCACCAGAATGCATAATTCCATGTTATATAAAGGATCCATCCAATAAGTGTTATTCAATAGGTAACATTCTTAAACAACCTCTCTGAATTTCATTTAATTTTCCACATTATCATTACCTCATTCACCAATCTTGTAAAAAAATACTACAGTGTCCGGAATATAATGGAATATATTATTTATAATGGATTATATTATATCCATAAAATTTCTCATATCCTCTTGCTCAATAAAAAAATACATTGTTCAAATTATAGTGATTAACAATATCAATGCATAATGAGTTATATTTTATAACTACCATAATATATGCTTATAATAATAAAATTTTTGGTATAAATAATACTTCAATAAGTATTATAACACATATTTAATTTTATAGGGATCAAATATATAGATTATATTAGATTAAATGAATCATATCTGAGTTGGTCAGAAAAATAACCAAAATTAAGTTAAAAATTTCATTATAATTTTATAAAATATATCATCCCCATGGACGAAAGGAAAATTATATATAACAATTTGAAATTATTTATGATCACTAAAACTATATAATTTATCTTTTTGAGTACTATTTTCTTTTTAAAGGAACATGCATAAATATACAGAATATATCTGACATAGAAACCAAGAAATAAAGGTTCCCAAATGAGAAATTTGATCTTTATAACTCATAAAATGTATTTAAATTAATATAATAAAATTAATTTAAGTATAATAGGTAATTAATTATGTAAATAATGAATCTAATTTGATTCTCTAGGAAAATATTTTCTTTTGAATAACAGATTTGACATAAGGTAGGGGAATCATTAACTAAAAACCTCATTTTAGTTGTTTTAATGGTTTACTTTATACATCATTATATATGATGGAAATTATTTTAAATTTTTTTATGAATTTCTTTATATAGATAATAATGTTTTTAAAATGGTAATTTTGTAATTTATCTCTATTATTTTTAAAAATGAATATTTTTAATGTATTATCTAATAGAATATTTTTTAAATATTCTTTTAATGATAATATTTTAATCAATTTATACAATTGTAAAAGGAATTGACTTTTCAAATATCAAATGAATGGAAATTTACAATGTTAAGATAATTTTATTATTTATTGTTTCCTTTATATTATTTTATTTTTCATTACGTAGAAAATTCTTCAATCTCTATGCATGTGGTTTTTATATTTTAAAAGTGATTTTACTGAAAAATGGTAATTTGATATATGAAATTCTTTTACAAATAATTTTACAGTTGTGTACAAGTGGGTTTTTCATAATATAGTCCTTGGAATTTATTTTGGATGGGTGAAACTAGATAGAACAAGGCTATCCCATTATATATTATACAAAGGGTTGAGCCGAATTGTAGCTTATGAAAAACATGTAACCCTAATATATAATATACCAAGGGTTTATCCCCATTATTACTCCTAAAAAATGGTTTAGAACAATATAGATTATATAAATGTTGTTCCACTATATATCTATCCAATGTAGTGGTAAAATTTTATGTTATTAAGAAATTTATTTAGAACTCAGAAGTATGGCTATACAAATTTTAATGGGTTATTTAAGGGTTCTACATTGATCATGTACAATTTCACCTAAATGAATCATCTATAATTATTAATTAGTTTTCATGTAAATCATTTTATTTCAAAAATTTAGGGTAATGTTGTTTTCTTTTAGGAAAATTGGTTCTATTTTTAGATGAATATTAATGTTATTTAAGAAGATGATTTTCATATTTTTCCATATACTAACAATTTTATTATTGTATGTCCCATAAAAATATTTATTTATTATGTAGTTATTTAATATGTTTAATATAATTCCTTATAATTTTATAGGATCATTATGGAGCTGATGAAGACATACAATTAATTATTTCGTACTTTTTTCCTACAAATATTTTTTCATGTATTGTTTTTTCTTGTCCAACAGAACTTACACTGAAAACTATCCTAATTTTTATAACGTACTATGTAGTTTTCAATTAATTTTTAATAAAAAATTATATTGTATTATTTATTACAGAATGCCAATTTTCTGGTTTGGGTCTTTACATCCCCACCACCAGATCTATTTTATGATATGTATATTCTTCAACACATTTTCAATGGTTTTAAAATATATATATATAATATTATTAAAATTGGTAACATCTACTTCATCAATTCATTAAAAAGACATTATTTCATTGAATAGTCCAATATTCTCAATGAACTAATTATTAATGATAATTTCATGATAAATTTTATTATTAACAACATTATACTGAAATGATCACATTCATGGGATCATTTTTCATTGGATATTATATATTTATTGAATATATATATTCATTAAATCATGAAAATTATTTTTTTCATAAAATATGAAACATTTTTACCCATTGAGTTTTATTATGATTATTATCTGAGAAACTAGGAAAGATATTGAAAATTTTGAATTACTACCTAAATATAGATATTTTTTGCAATGGTTTATTTATAATTAATTTAATTCATCATTAATTAAATGAAGAAAACTATTTTCATTCAGATTAGTGTGGATCCTATAATTATATATTCCCATAGTTCATATACTTGTATTATGAGACAAAATAGTTTTCCAAATTAAATGGGGTTTTACCCATAGTTTGATGAAGTATTTTGAAAGGTCTTGAATGTATAGATACTATGACATATTGGACGAGGACGTCCAATATTATGAATTTCATTCAATGATATTTTTTTATCCATATTATTATATTCATTTGTATTATACATTGTTTCATTTTGTTCTCGAGTTGTTGATGAAATAGTATGTGTGTTTAGATATTTACCTTTCCATATTTATTATAAATTAACTTATCATTATCGTCATTTTAATGATTAAATAGTAAGTTTCATTAGTTAGTTATATTTTAATATTTATTATGCCTTATCTAATTATTATATTTAAGTAATTTATTATATGAAAAATGTTTTTTTATTTACCGTTATTTATTTCTTATTTCTTTATTAATTATTGATGGCTTCATTTGTATGTAACTCTTACAGAGAATTTGTGTTCACCCATATTTTTTTCCCCAATGATATGAAAAATGAATCTTAAAATGAGTTAAATGAATGAAAAAATTTACATACACCTTGATATAATTTATGATTTAAAATATAATTATATGCTAAAATATATATATAATTTACATATTTTTCTAAAGTATTTGGTCTTTTATGATGTGATAAACTCTATGTTATGATAATGAATAGAAGTAAAAACCTTATATAGGATACTAGTTTTGAGGTCTCTACATACATGAAGTTTTATTTTTGAATATTTCTATTTTTAAATGATTAATGGTATTGATAAAATTAGGGTTACTCATAACTATACATAATGAAACATGTCCAAGGATGGATTTAATTACACTAAATTTATATAAAATAATACCTCAAAATATGTATCTAAATCTTGAAAACATAAATTAAATCTAAGACACATTAGGATAAGATATTATTTTATTTTATTTTTTATAATATCCCAACTATTTTGGTTTATTTATTGAAATATTAAAAGAATTTTATCTATCTTATGAATATTATGATCTATTAGAACATAATTTTTGTGCTTCAAACATCAAAAATAATATTTTATATTAGATTAAAAAATTAATAATTGTTGTGGAACATTTTTTAATAAGAAAAAGGTTGAATTGTGTTATTGAAATATAAAAATATCAAGTATGTATACTTCATTCTTTTCAAATTCAACAAAATAATATATCAAAATTATGAAATTGATCTTGAATGAAAATTTTTATCCTAAAACATTCATATATCAAGAATCGATGGTCATTTAATTCATCATATACTTATTGTTTTGTTGTAATTCACTTTCTCTTAATCGTATACATTGTTGGGATTAGTGGTCTCTATCACACTAGATCATTATTTATGATTTTATTATTTTTATATAATTTTACTTCCCACTAATGTTTTTAAAAATGTAAACCATAACATGTATTATTCCTAATGACATTTTTATTTTCCCTATTATATTTTTGGAGGATTTTTTTTTAAAACTGATTATGATCCGGGTTCTCATAAATAGTATTTTAAAATATAATACAATTGAATTACAAGTGGAATTTAAAATTTGAATGATGCAATTTATTAACATTTTGGAGAATGTAACACCACAAGATTTCAAAAGAGGAAAATCATATTTGAAATAATATAGGACGTGAAACACCAATATTAAATGATCAATAAAATATATTATTCAAATATGACCATTATAAATTAAAAATTGAATTGTGAGGTATTGATATGATTAAAAAATAATGAAATATATATAATGTTACAAGATAATATTATTTTTTGGATATTAATAATTCATTTTTTATTAAATTTAATTTATTTATTATGAAATAATTTTTCGTTAAGAATTTTTTGTTTATTTTTCCTTATATATAAATAATATAATTAAATTTTCAAACTTATATTAAATTTCATTCATAAAATTATCTTCAATTTTAACTCATTATATCAAAATTATTTTATTTTGAAATTTTTATAATTATCTGAAAATGAATTTTTTTTGAATAAATTGTGAAAATACCACTTTTTAAAAACTAATATATGTATTTAATAAACCATATAATTTAAAACAATAATTTTGATTTTAATTTTATATAAATTTATACTATTTATTTTATCGATATATTTAATATAATTTATTAAATTTTAATCTTGTTAGTACATGTATTATTTATAATTTTGTTTTAAAGTGTAAAAAATATTTTTATTAAATTTGTTTTTAAGTGTATATTGTTTACACATATTAATTATATAAAATTTTCATTGGAGTTGAATGATTTAAATAAAACATCTAAATAATATATATAAATATATTAATTTATATACATATCATGTTTATTAATATTAGTATAGTTAATATAAGACAATATTGTAATTGAAAGTGTAATTTAATTGAAATCTATTTTTGTCATTATTTGTCTGTTCATTGTTAAATTAAAATTTTCAACATATACGAATTCAAATTAGTAAAATTGATTAACTAGTAGGAATCATTATATTTAATATTGTATAATATTTTTATCATAGTTTTTGAAAATAATTATTAATAATTGAAATAAAATTTATTTACCATAATAAATGATTAAATAGAGTTTTGTGTGTTACATGGGCCTGGATTAAAATTAATTTCCCTCAAAAATAGAATTTTCATTTCAAAAATATGAATTAAAATTATGATTTAGTGCATAATAATTATCTAATATGGATTATTTAGTTAGGTTTAAATGATATATTACCCAGGCCAAAAAACTAATTACCAGGGTAAAAATAATATGATAAAAGTTAGAAAACAAAGTGGATATTTTGTTTCAAGTCGACAACATGTTTTTTTAGGCGTATATCGATAATATCTTCCTTGGACTGCTTTATTTATCAATTATCTAGTCAAAAGGGGTAAGAGTGACTTCCAATTATTGAATAGTATTGTGTATATAAAAAAATTACACTCCTCCTAAATTGTAAAAGGAGAACCCAAACCCTCACATATTCAAAAATATAAAGATAGATAGTTCTAAAAAACTAAAAACTTATCTGCCTAAAAATAATATCATTTTAGATATGTTTTTTCTTCCCAAAATATCAGCACAAGGATCCTAAAAAAGGGATCAAAATTAGGATTTAAAGGGAACTCAAATGTAATCACATTGATCTTTATTTTGACATCACTTTTTAATACCCAAAATTAGGATTTCTAAATTTAAATATAATAAAACTTATATCGCCTAAATGTAATGAATTTAATAGTTTTATTTCATATTATTTATCTATATTATTCTCCAAATTTTTTTAAAGAAGACATACTCATGTGTACGATAGAATACCTCTTCATGATCCTGTGTAATGTTTTCCCACATCAACACACAATGATAGTCATAATGATGTAAATAATGAATAAAAATCATAAATATTAAATTATTATAATTATTGAAAATTATTTAACCATATTATTCTTTAAACATTCTCCCATAAATGGAATGATATTGTAACTCATTATTTAGTATGATATGTGACACATCATCCATGAACAACTTTAATGAATGATTTTGAAAGTGTAAAAAAATTAATATGAAATTTATAACAATAATATAATTATGTATATCATTTATCTATACATAATGCATAGGAAATGGATCATCCATGAAAATATACATGAGAAAAGAAATACTTTAACACCCAAAACAATGTTAACAATGAAATATTATTAACAAATGGTTGATAAGATGTTATAATAAGATAATATATGTTATTTTAAATTTGATTACAGTATTGTAATATATTCCTAACATGTTTAAAAATTTTATAAATGAGCTAAAATAACACTAATACAATGAGAAACTTGAGTTAAGGTACTTCCTCTCAATTTTAATTCATTGAGTCATATTATAATAATATGAATTTATTTAACATTCTATGGGGTATGTACATTCGCCTTTTATATATTATTTCATGAATACTTAAAAAATAATTTAATTTTATGTTTTAAATTGGATTATTTCATCCATGTTGTAATTTACATGAAATTTACATAGTGCGAAGAAATTTAAAATCCTCTTTACATTCATTGGTACATGCTACTTCTTCAATGTATTTGATTATTCAATGAATTTTTTGTATTATTTTTTTGATGAATTTACTCTTTTATAATTGTATATACATTTGATATTGATAATCAATACCCTTATTAATCCTCACATAAATGTATTTATCATTGTATGTGATTATATCTCATTTTCTATACCATTTAGACATGTTTTTTATTGTACAATTATTCACATTTATGTGAAATATATACTAAAAAATGGGCATATTTAACATGAATATATTTTTCTACGTTATTTTTCTTGTTTAAATTATTTTTTACTTCTTCAATCAGTTATAATTTAAATGTAACGATATAGGTAAGAATCTATTTTAAAATCTCACTTTCTTCTCAGATTGCATTTACTTTAATTAATTGTATATTATCATTTATCCTTCACATCCTCCATTAATTTTCTTCTCCCCTTGATATATTTCGAGTATCTATATTTTATAACATGATATCCTCTAAGTGATATATGAAATGAAAATGGAAATGTATAAAAGAAAAAATGATTTTATTTTTGGTCAAAACTGAAATGTTTTTTCTTATAAAACCTTTCATTACCAAAATTGTATTAGAAAAGTCCTATAACATTCTCAAATGATTAAATTATGAAATTATATTTTTCAATTATATTTTAAATATGGTTCTAATGGAATCATTATACTATTTAGTGAAATTCATTTTTCACCAGAAATTAAAATATATTGTTTTTCTAACATATATGGACGTAACTGACATCCTTTCCATTGTTACCATATTACAAAATATAGTTTATTCAATAATATATAATTGGATGTGAAAATAAAACTCACATAAGAATTATTATATTCATATTTCACCTATATTTCTACTATTCTTCTAAAAGGGTTACATTTTTAAAAAAAGGCATTCCCAATGAAATTAGGGGAACCTCTCATATCATGAAACATGAAGAGATTAATAAAATTCCCATTCAATAATAACATTCATGTGATTATTTTTAATTGGTAATTAAATTTATATTAAATATGGATATTTTTTATATCGAATATTAGATTCATTCATTAAATGATTACACTCTTTAGAAATTTTGTTTTACTGTAAAAGAAATTTTATTTATTGGGGAAAATAATATTAAAATTTTATTCATTATTGAGAAAAAATACCTTAAGGTGTCGTTGAAAAATTTTTGTGGTGATTGTGTTTGTTGAAAAAGCGAGCCTCCGTATGGTGTTTGTTGAAAAAAAATCCACGATGAACAAATTTATTGACAAAGGGGGTTTCCATGGTGACTTTTCAAGTTCAATGGATGTTGTTGATAATCCCTGACTGATTGAAGAACTTCGACAAAGGAATGGATGATATGGAGGTGTTACAAAAAGATTAGATATAAGGTAGTTTCATTTTCCAGTGTTCTCCAAATCTTTGGGCCTCAAATTCGACAAATGGAGAAACTTTGTTTTTGAAAAAGAACATGCTCTCTAGTGTATGGGATGCTTGGAAATATGTGCACCATATGTTTTTCAAGATCAGAACATCAAAAAATAAAAAATGAATGTGGGGATTCCTAGATTTGGTTTGGGTGTGCAAGTGACTATGACGACTAAGTCTAGGGTAGTTGGACTTGCGCACTGAGAGTAGACATCCGCACCATCTCTCATGGTACCCAAAATTCCTATAAATAGAGGGCTACACCTCCTCATTTTTTAGAGATTTTAGCACTTAGAAAAAATTAGAGCTCTATTCGTGCAAGTGGTGGTTTGGGCGCGCAAGTATAAAGATATTCAGAAGTTTCCTTCTAATTGATAGCTTTACACCAATATTTGTTTGTTCATAAAAGGGTTTGAATGTCTAATGTTCAGAGTTGAATAAGGGGGTGTCACAAAAATGTTTTGTTGAAGCTTGGGAACTAGTTTTGGAGAAGGGTGTCCAACATAGGGAAGCACACCAAGACTAGAGTAGTGCGCAAGTTATTCTAGGGTTACGTGAATTTTGGAATATTTCGCAGTACATCCATTTTAATGATGTATTCATCAGTGGATGAAAGTTGAACATCAACCGATAATCTAAAAATAGAGGAAGATGCATTCATTTTTGATAATTAAGGGACATATATGTCCTTAAACTGTGAGGGAATATTTAGAAGTACCAGTGAGGACACATCAGTTGAAAGAGTAGTGATCTATCATATTGTGAGTGGTTGTAAACCAAGAGGGACAATGATTCAGCATCGAACATTGTAAACAATAGTGTGATTTTAGTGGATTTGGTACATCAGCACATTGACTATGTATGATCCGTATACAAAATCCACGGAGGGTGAACCATGTAAAAATCATTGTCTACTATGCATGATTCAGTTTCTGTTCATACTTTCCTACAGGAAAGAGAGTGAAGAGAGTTTTCTTTAACAGCGAAACAAGATCAAAATGGGGAGTTGGTTTAATCTATCATACCCTAATTCACCCCTCACTTAGGTAATGTAAACTAGTGGACCTATGAATTACATAATTCAGATATTTATTGATTTAGAATATTTTATTTTAATTAAATATATCCTTTAATATATGATTAATTATTTTGACATATAATGATGGGTTGGATTCAGAATAATGTTTCCCCTTAATGAATTGAATAGGCTTGTAAGAAAAATAATATGGCCAAATTAAATGGGGTTTAACCTAAGAATTATACAAACATTATTATGTTAATACAAGTATAGATATCATGATCTTTGATATGAAGACATAAAATATTAATAATTTTATTCATTGAGATGTTTTTTATTACTATCCTTGTGGATATTTTCATTGATATTGTATATGGATAAATTATTTTATAATTTCATTTACTAAATGTATTGTGTGTTTGTTTTTTTTACTTTTCTATATTATTGATTTCGTATCTAATCATGATAGACAACACATTTACTAAATGACATGTGTGTTCTACAATTTACCTTTCCATATTGATTTTTCCTTATAAAATAATGATATTAATGTTTTTGATTAAATGTAATGTTTGTTATGTCATTTATCATTCCAAAACAATTATTCCTTATTAATTCATGATGGTTTTCATTACACATGATATTTTATAAGAACCTAAAATAACAACTATTTTTTTCATTAACTAATACATAATGAATAAATAAATAAACAATTTCATGGATAAAATATATTTACATTACAATTATGGAATTTATTTTTCCATATGTAATTTTAGATGCATGTATGTATAATGCTTTCCTAGAGTAGAAATCTATTCATTCATTTATGTTGTGATCAATTGTAACTTAGAATAATTTAATCATCGACTCAGCGATACCAGGGTGAGTGTCTTCCCTATTTCATACAACAGAGACAACATTCAAATGGAATTATGTTACGAAGATGAATCATTCCACATTTAAGAATTGAATTTGAATTATATAGGTAAATATTTAAAGGGTACCTATAAATTTATAATATAAAAAAAATATAGCGAATTACTCCTAATATTATCTAAAATAAAAATTTTATTCATAATACAACTGAGTAAATGAATCCTCCAATCAATGATAAATTAACCACAAAGGGAGAAATATTTTTACTAAAAGAGTCATTCACATTATATAACTATATATTTAGAAACCCAGTGTCCTTTATAATAATCTACACTAAATAAAAACCGATGATATAGGAAAAATTAATATCCCATCACCATCCATTATGTGGATCAATTAAATGGAATGTTGAATGGTCTATTAATTATTAACTAAGTAAATGATAAAGAAAAATAAAATTTAATTCCAAACATATAATGACCTCACACATCTATGTAAATATATAAATTATTATTAATATTTAATTTTTACTTTATCTTACTTGTAATTTCCCTTGATCTGAAACTCCCTCACATGGTTAGAAATTGTTTGTTACGAGAGGTCATGTGAGACTTCCATATTCAAGAGGCTACTGACAATCTATGAGGGGTGATCAGTATAGATTGTAGACTCTACACTATAATATATAGTTACACAACATTAAAAATACGTAATATAAATAACATAATTCTAGAAATTGAAATGTTTTAATCTCATCTCATAGTACTAAGAAATAGATGGAAGAATATATAAAAAATAGTAATGAATCATGAACCGAAAATATGAAACATATCTATATATAAAAATTAAAACTATATCATAAAACAATTAGTAGACACAATGTAACCCTAAAATCACTGGCCATGAACACAATTTCAACCCCATCTCTAATCTCCATCCAAACCCGTAAGTAATAAAATCCAAAATAAGGTCTATTTCTGTTAACCCAATACATATTTCTATAACAGTCTCCAGTACCAAAAAAAACTTGAATAGGGTTTGATTAAAAATTAGTAGGTTGCAACGACAATGTATAAATTTAACCTGTCTAATAATATCATTAATAAATTAACTTATTTACATGTGTATTTGTAACACCCCGAGCTGCCACAATACGCTTCTCATTCAATAATGCAATAGCTTGAATTATACACAACTTCGAGTTCTAAAACACTGCGACTAATCAAAGTAGCAGTTATGAATAGTAATGACCACTTTTTAAAATTATAGAAATTTTATATTTCAAAATGGACTTCATTTTTGGATTCGGAATATCGAAATTAGCCTATGTTTAATTTTTGGTATTTTTCAAAGAACATCTAATTTTTTATGAATAGTGAAAAATACTTGAAAACAACTTTTTTTAATCAAAATAATTTATAGTGATAAATTATACTATTTAGTGGTTTTAAAGTATAATTAGAATATATTTTTACAATTTTATCCAATGGTGGTCATTATAATTAATTTAACATTGAAATTGGACATAAACAATTGCCAATCTTTTGATATAAATTGTTTCTTAAAAACACGCTATTTGTTGTGACAGCGGGAATTAATTATAAAATTAATTAATTCAACTTATATGTTTGGAATTTTTTAAAATAGACATCATTTTTGAATTCGGAATATAAATTATAGATTAGGGTGAAATTTTGGCATTGTTCTGAAAAACATCAATTTTTGATGAATAGTGAAACCACAAAGTTGTTGTTAAATAATTGATTTTTTGTTTAAATGAAATACTACCACTTCTGTGATTTGATTTTCAAAAATTCGACATACATGGTTTTCATTAAGAAGTAAAATTTGGTTCAATTAGATTAAAATAATTTTTGGTGAATAGTAACTTTTAAGTTCTTAATCGCGATTAGAGGTAATTAGTGTAGTTTAAGGTAAAAATAATGTTTTAATAATATGAGATGAGGTTGAAACATGTCCTACCCTCATTGGATGTGCCATGGACGACCAAGAAAATCCATGGGTCAACTTTGGGACCCCATGGAGCCACTTTAGTTGGAAAATTACATAAATACCTTTTATTTAATGTTAAAGTAAAAAATGACACAAACATGAAATGTTTTACTAAATCAATTTTTACATGGGGTTATACAAGTCATATTTTTGACTATAAATAGTCACTGGAAAGATAACAAGATTTCCTACATCATAGTATCTTTTTTATAATTTTTATACATTAAATAAATTAAATTATTTATGACATCATTATGATGCAGCGATGACCTCATTATTTAACGATTTCAATAAAATGAGAAGATAATGTACAATACAAGGCTTACACTTGTCCAAAGACTATTGGATGGGTATATTTCGAACCCTTATCCCCTTAGCCACTAATTATATAAGTTTGGGACCTTTATAATCTGATGATCATTGTATAATAATGTAAAATATCCTTACTTTCCAAGAGTGCCCCTCCTCTCCTCTTATAAAAGGCCCCCACCTCTACCACCTCATTCACACTTTCAAGCCATTTGTCTCGGCCAAAATCTGCCTAAATACTCTCCCAACTTCCCCCTTTTACTCCGAGAAGGCTCACATTGGGCAGAACTCTTCCCAATGAAGCCTTTGGCTCAAATCAAAAAGAGTTACCCGATTTTGAGGAGGTTAAAGAACGGTTGAGTCAAGTCAGACACGAGGTAAGGGAACTTCTTAACCCAACATCCATTCTTTGGGTTAATCTCATAATTTCAAATTATGTCATGATATTATTATGTCTTATTTTGTATTTTTACTTTCTTTATGTGTACCTATAGTGAATACACATAATATATATATATTAATTTAAAAATGATCTTTGTAAGGACTTCGTCTCAATCTCCTGTCATTAAGGCATACTTGGTTTTATACACAAATTTCTTTTATACGGTGTATAAACCACTTTGACATTTCCATTTATTCAAAAGGAATCTTTTTTATATGAAGCGTTTAATAAATGAAAAAAGGGAATGTTTTTTTCGTACGTATGCGGCGACAACGACTTCTCCGCCGCCGTGACCACTATTTGAGTTTCGGCTTCCTCTACAAGCCATACCCTTTTTTTTAATGACAAATAAATACCATGTTATACTTTTATTTTATTTTGGTATTGAAAATGGTTTTGAAAGTGTTTTTATTATTTCAATGTGTTGTATTGATATCTTGTGATTGAAATTTGGAAATGTTATGTTTCCTTTATGCATGTTTTATGTGATACGATTATGTTATGGTTAAATGTTATGTTTCCTTTTTTCATGTATTGTTATTTCTTGTCCAACAGAACATACACTGAAAACTATCCTAATTTTTATAACGTATAATGTAGTTTTCAATTAATTTTTAATAAAAAAATATATTGTATTATTTATTACAGAATGCCAATTTGCTGGTTTGGGTCTTTACATCCCCACCACCAGATCTATTTTATGATATGTATATTCTTCAACACATTTTAAATGGTTTTAAAAAATATATATAAAATATTATTAAAATTGGTAACATCTACTTCATCAATTCATTAAAAAGACATTATTTTATTGAATAGTCCAATATTCTCAATGAACTAATTATTAATGATAATTTCATGATAAATTTTATTATTATCAACATTATATTAAAATGATCACATTCATGGGATCATTTTTCATTGGATATTATATATTTATTGATTATATATATTTCATTAAATCATGAAAATGATTTTTTTCATAAAATATAAAACATTTTAACCCATTGAGTTTTATTATGATTATTATCAGAGAAACTAGGAAAGATATTGAAAAATTTGAATTACTACCTAAATATAGATATTTTTTGCAATGGTTTATTTATAATTAATTTAATTCATCATTAATTAAATGAAGAAAACTATTTTCATTCAGATTAGTGTGGATCCTATAATTATATATTCCCATAGTTCATATACTTGTATTATGAGACAGAATAGTTTTCCAAATTAAATGGGGTTTTACCCATAGTTTGATGAAGTATTTTGAAAGGTCTTGAATGTATAGATACTATGACATATTGGACGAGGACATCCAATATTATGAATTTCATTCAATGATATTTTTTTATCCATATTATTATATTCATTGGTATTATACATTGTTTCATTTTGTTCTCGAGGTGTTGATGAAATAGTATGTGTGTTTAGATATTTACCTTTCCATATTTATTATAAATTAACTTATCATTATCTTCATTTTAATGATTAAATAGTAAGTTTCATTAGTTAGTTATATTTTAATATTTATTATGCCTTATCTAATTATTATATTTATGTAATTTATTATATGAAAAATGTTTTTTTATTTACCGTTATTTATTTCTAATTCCTTATTAAATATTGATGGCTTCATTTGTATGTAACTCTTACAGAGAATTTGTGTTCACCCTTATTTTTTTCCCCAATGATATGAAAAATGAATCTTTAAATGAGTTAAATGAATGAAAAAATTTACATACACCATGATATAATTTATGATTTAAAATATAATTATATGCTAAAATATATATATAATTTACATATTTTTTTAAAGTATTTGGTCTTTTATGATGTGATAAACTCTATGTTATGATAATGAATAGAAGTAAAAACCTTATATAGGATACTAGTTTTGAGGTCTCTATATACATGAAGTTTTATTTTTGAATATTTCTATTTTTAAATGATTAATGGTATTGATAAAATTAGGGTTACTCATAACTATACATAATGAAACATGTCCAAGGATGGATTTAATTACACTAAATATATATCAAATAATTCCTCAAAATATGTATCTAAATCTTGAAAACATAAATTAAATCTAAGACACATTAGGATAAGATATTATTTTATTATATTTTTTATAATATACTAACTATTTTGGTTTATTTATTGAAATATTAAAAGAATTTTCTCTATCTTATGAATATTATGATCTATTAGAACATAATTTTTGTGCTTCAAACATCAAAAATAATATTTTATATTAGATTCAAAAATTAATAATTGTTGTGGACCATTTTTTAATAAGAAAAAGGTTGAATTGTGTTATTGAAATATAAAAATATCAAGTACTTATACTTCATTATTTTCAAATTCAACAAAATAATATATCAAAATTACGAAATTGATCTTGAATGAAAATTTTTATCCTAAAACATTCATATATCAAGAATCGATGGTCATTTAATTCATCATATACTTATTGTTTTGTTGTAATTCACTTTCTCTTAATCGTATACATTGTTGGGATTAGTGGTCTCTATCACACTAGATCATTATTTATGATTTTATTATTTTTATATAATTTTACTTCCCACTAATGTTTTTAAAAATGTAAACCATAACATGTATTATTCCTAATGACATTTTTATTTTCCCTATTATATTTTTGGAGGATTTTTTTTAAAACTGATTATGATCCGGGTTCTCATAAATAGTATTTTAAAATATAATACAATTGAATTACAAGTGGAATTTAAAATTTGAATGATGCAATTTATTAACATTTTGGAGAATGTAACACCACAAGATTTTAAAAGAAGAAAATCATATTTGAAATAATATAGGACGTGAAACACCAAGATTAAATGATCAATAAAATATATTATTCAAATATGACCATTATAAATTACAAATTGAATTGTGAGGTATTGATATGATTAAAAAATAATGAAATATATATAATGTTACAAGATAATATTATTTTTTGGATATTAATAATTCATTTTTTATTAAATTTAATTTATTTATTATGAAATAATTTTTCGTTAAGAATTTTTTGTTTATTTTTCCCTATATATAAATAATATAATTAAATTTTCAAACTTATATTAAATTTCATTCATAAAATTATCTTCAATTTTAACTCATTATATCAAAATTATTTTATTTTGAAATTTTTATAATTATCTGAAAATGAATTTTTTTTGAATAAATTGTGAAAATACCACTTTTTTAAAAACTAATATATGTATTTAATAAACCATATAATTTAAAACAATAATTTTGATTTTAATTTTATATAAATTTATACTATTTATTTTATTGATATATTTAATATAATTTATTAAATTATAATCTTGTTAGTACATGTATTATTTATAAGTTTTTTTTAAAGTGTAAAAAATATTTTTATTAAATTTGTTTTTAAGTGTATATTGTTTACACATATTAATTATATAAAATTTTCATTGGAGTTGAATGATTTAAATAAAACATCTAAATAATATATATAAATATATTAATTTATATACATATCATGTTTATTAATATTAGTATAGTTAATATAAGACAATATTGTAATTTAAAGCGGCATTTAATGGAAATCTATTTTTGTCATTATTTGTCTGTTCATTGTTAAATTAAAATTTTCAACATATACGAATTCAAATTAGTAAAATTGATTAACTAGTAGGAATCATTATATTTAATATTATATAATATTTTTATCATAGTTTTTGAAAATAATTATTAATAATTGAAATAAAATTTATTTACCATAATAAATGTTTAAATAGAGTTTTGTGTGTTATATGGGCCTGGATTAAAATTAATTTTCCCTCAAAAAAAGAATTTTCATTTCAAAAATATGAATTAAAATTATGATTTAGGGCGTAATAATTATCTAATATGGATTATTTAGTTAGGTTTAAATGATATATTACCCAGGCCAAAAAACTAATTACCAGGGTAAAAAATAATATGATAAAAGTTAGAAAAAAAAGTGGATATTTTGTTTCAAGTCGATAACATGTTTTTTTAGGCGTATATCGATAATATCTTCCTTGGACTGCTTTATTTATCAATTATCTAGTCAAAAGGGGTAAGAGTGACTTCTAATTATTGAATAGTATTGTGTATATAAAAAAATTACACTCCTCCTCAATTGTAAAAGGAGAACCCAAACCCTCACATATTCAAAAATATAAAGATAGATAGTTCTAAAAAACTAAAAACTTATCTGGCTAAAAATAATATCATTTTAGATATGTTTTTTCATCCCAAAATATCAACACTAGGATCCTAAAAAAGGGATCAAAATTAGGATTTAAAGGGAAGTCAAATGTAATCACATTGATCATTATTTTGACATCACTTTTTAATACCCAAAATTAGGATTTCTAAATTTAAATATAATAAAACTTATATCGCCTAAATGTAATGAATTTAATAGTTTTATTTCATATTATTTATCTATATTATTCTCCAAATTTTTTTAAAGAAGACATCCTCATGTGTACGATAGAATACCTCTTCATGATCCTATGTAATGTTTTCCCACATCAACACACAATGATAGTCATAATGATGTAAATAATGAATAAAAATCATAAATATTAAATTATTATAATTATTGAAAATTATTTAACCATATTATTATTTAAACATTCTCCCATAAATGGAATGATATTGTAACTCATTATTTAGTATGATATGTGACACATCATCCATGAACAACTTTAATGAATGATTTTGAAAGTGTAAAAAAATTAATATGAAATTTATAACAATAATATAATTATGTATATCATTTATCTATACATAATGCATAGGAAATGGATCATCCATGAAAATATACATGAGAAAAGAAATACTTTAACACCCAAAACAATGTTAACAATGAAATATGATTAACAAATGGTTGACAAGATGTTATAATAAGATAATATATGTTATTTTAAATTTGATTACAGTATTGTAATATATTCCTAACATGTTTAAAAATTTTATAAATGAGCTCAAAGAACACTAATGCAATGAGAAACTTGAGTTAAGGTACTTCCTCTCAATTTCAATTCATTGAGTCATATTAAAATAATATGAATTTATTTAACATTCTATGGGGTATGTACATTCTCCTTTTATATATTATTTCATGAATACTTAAAAAATAATTTAATTTTATGTTTTAAATTGGATTATTTCATCCATGTTGCATTTTACATGAAATTTACATAGTGAGAAGAAATTTAAAATCCTCTTTACATTCATTGGTACATGCTACTTCTTCAATGTATTTGATTATTCAATGAATTTTTTGTATTATTTTTTTGATGAATTTACTCTTTTATAATTGTATTTACATTTGATATTGATAATAAATACCCTTATTAAACCTCACATAAATGTATTTATCATTGTATGTGATTATATCTCATTTTCTATTCCAATTAGACATGTTTTTTATTGTACAATTATTCACATTTATGTGAAATATATACTAAAAAATGGGCATATTTAACATGAATATATTTTTCTACGTTATTTTTATTGTTTAAATTATTTTTTACTTCTTCAATCAGTTATAATTTAAATGTAACGATATAGGTAAGAATCTATTTTAAAATCTCACTTTCATCTCAGATTGCATTTACTTTAATTAATTGTATATTATCATTTATCCTTCACATCCTCCATTAATTTTCTTCTCCCCTTGATATATTTCGAGTATCTATATTTTATAACATGATATCCTCTAAGTGATATATGAAATGAAAATGGAAATGTATAAAAGAAAAAATGATTTTATTTTTGGTCAAAACTGAAATGTTTTTTCTTATAAAACCTTTCATTACCAAAATTGTATTAGAAAAGTCCTATAACATTATCAAATGATTAAATTATGAAATTATATTTTTCAATTATATTTTAAATATGGTTCTAATGGAATCATTATACTATTTAGTGAAATTCATTTTTCACCAGAAATTAAAATATATTGTTTTTCTAACATATATGGACGTAACTGACTTCCTTTCCATTGTTACCATATTACAAAATATAGTTTATTCAATAATATATAATTGGCTGTGAAAATAAAACTCACATAAGAATTATTATATTAATATTTCACCTATATTTCTATTATTCTTCTAAAAGGGTTACATTTTTTAAAAAAGGCATTCCCAATGAAATTAGGGGAACCTCTCATATCATGAAACATGACGAGATTAATAAAATTCCCATTAAATAATAACATTCATGTGATTATTTTTCGTTGGTAATTAAATTTATATTAAATATGGATATTTTTTATATCGAATATTAGATTCATTCATTAAATGATTACACTCTTTATAAATTTTGTTTTACTGTAAATGAAATTTTATTTATTGGGGAAAATCTTATTAAAAATTTATTCATTATTGATAAAAAATACCTTAAGGTGTCGTTGAAAAATTTTTGTGGTGATTGTGTTTGTTGAAAAAGCGAGCCTCCGTATGGTGTTTGTTGAAAAAAAAACCACGATGAACAAATTTATTGACAAAGTGGGTTTCCATGGTGACTTTTCAAGTTCAATGGATGTTGTTGATAATCCTTGACTGATTGAAGAACGTTGACAAAGGAATGGATGATATGGAGGTGTTACAAAAAGATTAGTTATAAGGTAGTTTCATTTTCCAGTGTTCTCCAAATCTTTGGGCCTCAAATTCGACAAATGGAGAAACTTTGTTTTTGAAAAATAACATGCTCTCTAGTGTATGGGATGCTTGGAAATATGTGCACCATATGTTTTTCAAGATCAGAACATCAAAAAATAAAAAATGAATATGGGGATTCCTAGATTTGGTTTGGGTGTGCAAGTGACTATGACGACTAAGTCTAGGGTAGTTGGACTTGCGCACTGAGAGTAGACATCCGCACCATCTCTCATGGTAAACAAAATTCCTATAAATAGAGGGATACACCTCCTCATTTTTGAGAGATTTTAGCACTTAGAAAAAATTAGAGCTCTATTCATGCAAGTGGTGGTTTGGGCGCACATGTATAAAGATATTCAGAAGATTCCTGCCAATTGATAGCTTTACACCAATATTTGTTTGTTCATAAAAGGGTTTGAATGTCTAAAGTTCAGAGTTGAATAAGGGGGTGTCACAAAAATGTTTTGTTGAACCTTGGGAACCAGTTTTGGAGAAGGGTGTCCAACATAGGGAAGCACACCAAGACTAGAGTAGTGCGCAAGTTATTCTAGGGTTACGTGAATTTTGGAATATTTCGCAGTACATCCATTTTAATGATGTATTCATCAGTGGATGAAAGTTGAACATAAACCGATAATCTAAAAATAGAGGAAGATGCATTCATTTTTGATAATTAAGGGACATATATGTCCTTAAACTGTGAGGGAATCTTTAGAAGTACCAGTGAGGACCCATCAATTGAAAGAGTAGTGATCTATCATATTGTGAGTGGTTGTAAACCAGGAGGGACAATGATTCAGCATCGAACATTGTAAACAATAGTGTGATTTTAGTGGATTTGGTACATCAGCACATTGACTATGTATGATCCGTATACAAAATCCAGGGAGGGTGAACCATGTAAAAATCATTGTCTACTATGCATGATTCAGTTTCTGTTCATACTTTCCTACAGGAAAGAGAGTGAAGAGAGTTTTCTTTAACAGCGAAACAAGATCAAAATGGGGAGTTGGGTTAATCTATCATACCCTAATTCACCCCTCACTTAGGTAATGTAAACTAGTGGACCTATGAATTACATAATTCAGATATTTATTGATTCAGAATATTTTATTTTAATTAAATATATCCTTTAATATATGATTAATTATTTTGACATATAATGATGGGTTGGATTCAGAATAATGTTTCCCCTTAATGAATTGAATAGGCTCGTAAGAAAAATAATATGGCCAAATTAAATGGGGTTTAACCTAAGAATTATACAACCATTATTATGTTAATACAAGTATAGATATCATGATCTTTGATATGAAGACATAAAATATTTATAATTTTATTCATTGAGATGTTTTTTATTACTATCCTTGTGGATATTTTCATTGATATTGTATATGGATAAATTATTTTATAATTTCATTTACTAAATGGATTGTGTGTTTGGTTTTTTTACTTTTCTATATTATTGATTTCGTATCTAATCATGATAGACAACACATTTACTAAATGACATGTGTGTTCTACAATTTACCTTTCCATATTGATTTTTCCTTATAAAATAATGATATTAATGTTTTTGATTAAATGTAATGTTTGTTATGTCATTTATCATTCCGAAACAATTATTCCTTATTAATTCATGATGGTTTTCATTACACATGATATTTTATAAGAACTTAAAATAACAACTATTTTTTCATTAACTAATACATAATGAATAAATAAATAAACAATTTCATGGATAAAATATATTTACATTACAATTATGGAATTTATTTTTCCACTTGTAATTTTAGATGCATGTATGTATAATGCATTCCTAGAGTAGAAATCTATTCATTCATTTATGTTGTGATCACTTGTAACTTACAATAATTTAATCATCGACTCAGCGATACCAGGGTGAGTGTCTTCCCTATTTCATACAACAGAGACAACATTCAAATGGAATTATGTTACGAAGATGAATCATTCCACATTTAAGAATTGAATTTGAATTATATAGGTAAATATTTAAAGGGTACCTATAAATTTATAATTTAAAAAAATATAGCGAATTACTCGTAATATTATCTAAAATAAAAATTTTATTCATAATACAACTGAGTAAATGAATCCTCTACTCAAAGATAAATTAACCACAAAGGGAGAAATATTTTTACTAAAAGAGTCATTCACATTATATAACTATATATTTAGAAACCCAGGGTCCTTTATAATAATCTACACTAAATAAAAACCGATGATATAGGAAAAATTAATATCCCATCACCATCCATTATGTGGATCAATTAAATGGAATGTTGAATGGTCTATTAATTATTAACTAAGTAAATGATAAAGAAAAATAAAATTTAATTCCAAACATATAATGACCTCACACATCTATGTAAATATATAAATTATTATTAATATTTAATTATTAATTTATCTTACTTGTAATTTCCCTTGATCTGAAACTCCCTCACATGGTTATAAATTGTTTTTTACGAGAGGTCATGTGAGACTTCCATATTCAAGAGGCTACTGACAATCTATGATGGTGTGATCAGTATAGATTGTAGACTCTACACTATAATATATAGTTACACAACAATAAAAATACGTAATATAAATAACATAATTCTAGAATTTGAAAAGTTTTAATCTCATCTCATAGTAATAAGAAATAGATGGAAGAATATATAAAAAATAGTAATGAATCATGAACCGAAAATATGAAACATATCTATATATCAAAATTAAAACTATATCATAAAACAATTAGTAGACACAATGTAACCCTAAAATCACTAGTCATGAACACAATTTCAACCCCATCTCTAATCTCCATCCAAACCCGTAAGTAATAAAATCCAAAATAAGGTCTATTTCTGTTAACCCAATACATATTTCTATAACAGTCTCCAGTACCAAAAAAAACTTGAATAGGATTTGATTAAAAATCAGTAGGTTGCAACGACAATGTATAAATTTAACCTGTCTAATAATATCATTAATAAATTAACTTATTTACATGTGTATTTGTAACACCCCGAGCTGCCACAATACGCTTCTCATTCAATAATGCAATAGCTTGAATTATACACAACTTCGAGTTCTAAAACACCGCGACTAATCAAAGTAGCAGTTATGAATAGTAATGACCACTTTTTAAAATTATAGAAATTTTATATTTCAAAATGGACTTCATTTTTGGATTCGGAATATCGAAATTAGCCTATGTTGAATTTTTGGTATTTTTCTGAGAACATCTAATTTTTTATGAATAGTGAAAAATACTTAAAAACAACTTTTTTTAATCAAAATAATTTATAGTGATAAATTATACTATTTAGTGGTTTGAAAGTATAAATAGAATATATTTTTACAATTTTATCCAATGGTGGTCATTAGAATTAATTTAACATTGAAATTGGATATAAACAATTGCCAATCTTTTGATATAAATTGTTTCTTAAAAACACGCTATTTGTTGTGACAGCGGGAATTAATTAAAAAATAAATTAATTCAACTTATATGTTTGGAATTTTTTAAAATAGACATCATTTTTGAATTCGGAATATCAATTATAGCTTAGGGTGAAATTTTGGCATTGTTCTGAAAAACTTCAATTTTTGATGAATAGTGAAACCACTAAGTTGTAGTTAAATAATTGATTTCTCGTTTAAATGAAATGCTACCAGTTCTGTGATTTGATTTTCAAAAATTCGACATACATGGTTGTCATTAAGAAGTAAAATGTGGTTCAATTAGATTAAAATAATTTTTGGTCAATAGTAACTTTTAAGTTCTTAATCGCGATTAGAGGTAATTAGTGTAGTTTAAGGCAAAAATAATGTTTTAATAATATGAGATGAGGTTGATACATGTCCTACCCTCATTGGATGTGCCATGGACGACCTAGAAAATCCATGGGTCAACTTTGGGACCCCATGGAGCCACTTTAGTTGGAAAATGACATAAATACCTTTTATTTAATGTTAAAGTAAAAAATGACACAAACATGAAATGTTTTACTAAATCAATTTTTACATGGGGTTATACAAGTCATATTTTTGACTATAAATAGTCACTGGAAAGATAAAAAGATTTCCTACATCATAGTATCTTTTTTATAATTTTTATACATTAAATAAATTAAATTATTTATGACATCATTATGATGCAGCGATGACCTCATTATTTAATGATTTCAATAAAATGAAAAGATAATGTACAATACAAGGCATACACTTGTCCAAAGACTATTGGATGGGTAGATTTAGAACCCTAATCCCCTTATCCGCTAATTATATATGTGTGGGACCTTTAGAATCTGAAAAGAATTGTATAATAATGTAAAATTTCCTTACTTTCCAAGAGTGCCCCTCCTCTCCTCTTATAAAAGGCCCCCACCTCTACCACCTCATTCACACTTTTAAGCGATTTGGCTCGGCCAAACTCTGCCCAAATACTCTCCCAACTTCCCCCTCTTACTCCGAGAAGGCTCACATTGGGAAGAAGTCTTCCCAAAGAATCCTTTGGCTCAAATCAAAAAGAGTTACCCGATTTTGAGGAGGTTAAAGAACGGTTGAGTCAAGTCAGACACGAGGTAAGGGAACTTATTAACCCAACATCCATTCTTTGGGTTAATCTCATAATTTCAAATTATGTCATTATATTATTATGTATTATTTTGTATTTTTACTTTCTTTATGTTTACCTATAGTGAATACACATAATATATATATTTTATTTTAAAAATGATCTTTGTAAGGACTTCGTCTCAATATCCTTTCATTGAGACATATTTGGTTTTATACACAAATTTTTTTTATACGGTGTATAAACCACTTTGACATTTACATTTATTCAAAAGGAATCTTTTTTATATGAAGAGTTTACTAAATGACAAAAGGGAATGTTTTTGTCGTACGTATGCGGCGACAACGACTTCTCCGCCGCCGTGACCACTATTTGAGTTTCGGCTTCCTCTACAAGACATACCCTTTTTTTAATGAAAAATAAATACCATGTTATACTTTTATTTTATTTTGTTATTGAAAATGGTTTTGAAAGTGTTTTTATTATTTCAATGTGTTGTATTTATATCTTGTGATTGAAATGTGGAAATGTTATGTTTCCTTTATGCATGTTTTATGTGATACGATTATGTTATGGTTTATGAGATGTTTAAACCTGTTCATATGAGGAATGTATTGGACTTAATAAGTGACGGGTGGAGCCCGCTATAGCTCCTCGATGCATCGGTAGGTCTCATGAGACAACTAGACGTGGAATTGGCCGAGGCCCTTTCCCAATTTGATTTATGGTTTTGGCCGAGGCCTTAATCATTTTAGACGTCTTGGCCGAGGCCTTGACAAAATGTTTCAGAATGTCTGACATTATACATTCCCTCATTATGAAAGTGGTTATTGATCTTTCATGTTATTATTCGTCTAGTAGAATATCCATGTGAGTAAGTAAGTGGCATTATTTGATTTTACTTTTTCCATATTATGCTGAAGTTCAAGTTTAATAAGGATTTTGTTTAGTTATACATTGCCTTAATTGTTAATTTTTATTTATGAAAGCTTCCGCAATATCGTTATCCTTTCTGAGCATCTGAGCTCACCCCTTTCAATGTTTTAATGTTTTCCAGGATGTGAAGAAGTATATTATGAATGACCTGAAGGGATAGTGTGAGGGGATATGAAGACAATATGTTGTTGTAGTTTTGTTTTACTTTAGGATGTAATGAAAGACTTATGAATGTATCTAGTGTTTCCAAAGCTACTAAACTAATCGGTCTTTCGAGACTTGATATTTTGTGATCATGCCAATGTTACGAAGTAATGCACCGACTCTGGGTAGCTGGGGTTGGGGCGTTACAGTTGGTATCAGTGGAAGTTTAGTACTAACCTTGGAAGCTAGATTTAGATAAACTATGATTAGAGCACATAGCCCGAAGATAGAATTTAATGATTAGTATAGAAGAACTTCCTAGAATTTTGGTATTATAGATATTTTGTGAGTTTTACGAGAAATAAATCCCTGTCTGGATAAGAGCAGGTAGAGGCGGCTCTGGCACAGATGTACCTAGGGGTAAAACCCGAAAACACCGCTTTGAGATAGACTCGAACGGGAACTGGTGCACGACAACGGGCCTTGCTGCACTCTTGGTTACGACAGTCCCGGGGGATATTCTTAGGATAATTCTCATTTTCATTACAAACCACTATGAAGGGTTATGAGTATATACATCCTCAAAGAAAAAATTTCTTTTTCTGATTATGGATTATATCCATAAATAGTTCAATTTATGTAAAGTGTTTTACAAATATGGAATTATGTATTTTGTTTCATAAACTAATCTTGTTTATGTCATTGTTTAGAAATGGCGCCTAGTGGAAGGAATGGAAACCGTATCAATGCACGCACTCCGTGTAGGGATTTCCCTCCTGCTCAAGATAATTATTGTGGATCTGGAGATACAACTGGTTCTGATCAACTTATTACCATACTGGGACAACTCACTCAGGTTATGAATAATAACCTTACTCGTATGGATCACCCAGATCCACAACGTGGAGGATCAATATTAGACCGCTTCATGAGGAAACAACTGCCAACATTTAATGGGGGTAAAAATCCATTAGTAGCTGAGAAATGGATAAACTCCTTAGAGAAAATATTCCATGCCTTGGGGAGTAGTGAAAGGGAGAAGGTTGTCATGGCAGTTTACCTTCTCACTAGAGATGCCGATCAGTGGTGGTCGCTGATTCAAAACACAAAGGAAGATGATGATGTATCAAATATGGAATGGAGGGAGTTCAAAGAGCTTTTCTTAGAAAAATACTTTCCTCTTGACCATCGAGGAGATATGGAAAGGAAATTTCTGAGTCTGAGGCAGAAGGAGGATGAGAATGTCGCAAAGTATGAGGCTAACTTTACAAGGTTAGCGAGGCATGCTGACGATTATATACGTAACCCAAGGAGTAAGATTGATCGTTTCTTTGATGGGTTAAAACCATTTCTCCTTCGAGGTTTAGTATCACAATCCTTCTCGTCATACGACGATATTGTCTCGTGTGCTATCACGACCGAAAAGGAATTCTCTATGTCTTATGACAAAAAAGTAAAGCAAGAGAAGAAGAGAACGGTGGAACAAGAGACAGATAAAGGGAAAAAGGGAAAGAAGGATTTTCCATTATGTGATAATTGTGGGACGAATCACCCTGGTACTTGCTTAAAATGAATGGGAGTTTGTTATAAATGTGGAGAAAAGGGTCACTAGGCTCGTGATTGCAAGGGAAAGAAAGAGGCTATCAAAGTTGAATGCTACAATTGTAGAGAAATGGGTCATTATGCAAATGAATGTCCTAAGCGTCAGGGAAACTTACCTCAGAAAAGGCCAAGGGATCAAGGACAATCTTATGCTGTTACTACAGTTAAAGCAGAATAACTAATGTATTAGTGCTTTTGGACTCATGGATTATATTCTGGTTACTAGAATAATGTGATATATATATATATAAGGATTGTACTCCAGTACTTGTTGATTTCAGTAGGGTTTTAATATGTTGAAGGTAATTATATTTTTAGTATGTGACAATAAGACAAACTTTACTTTGATTGGGGAATCTGATAAATTGGTTTTGGAATTAAGAGACCTTTTAGAGAATGTCTGGAGATAGGTATTTTGGATAACTATAAAGGTTGGAGTGGATTAAGGTTGTAGTGGATTAAGTTGATCTTTGGATTGTATTGTTTATGGTTAAAAAATTTATGAAGATTATTTTTGGAATATTATGATACTATAGTTTTAGGAAAACGACAACCTGCCGGGTGGGGCATAACCCGTCGCGTCGGACAAAGCTGCAGGAATCGAACCCACAATCATAGTGCGACATGCCTTTATTTCCTACCACTAGCCTACAGGAAGTCCCCGGTTATTACAAAATAATTTTACTAATCTAAATGGTATGTGTTAACATTTGGAACCTTATACAATTAGGATAAGTATAATATTTTTGAGTTCTATTATCTTTTTGAGTGAAAGATGAGTTGAAGGTTGAAACTCTAATTGTCAAGCATAAATATATATATACCTATCTCTTATACAATGAATAAATTAATTCTTAAACTTTAGTAAAGGGATATTAAAACAAAAAAATATGTTATCCTAATACCTTATGTCTTGCTGAACTAATGATATTTTAAATCAACATAGATTGAAGGCTTTGAGGCCCTCAATTTGACAGTTGATTGTGATTGATGACCTCAATCACTCCATACAAATATTTACGTTTTTCCTCCAATTATATGTCTCTAATTTCCACCAATGTTCTCCTAATCGAGATCATAATTGGGTGGTGACTTTTTTATTTCCCATTCCCTCTTATTATGGTTAAATTTTATTAATCTTATTTCTGATGTGGGTTTTCCACAAAGGAATTTTCTATTTTTAACATTTTATTTTCCAAGAAAAATTTCAAATTGAGAGGACACAATTTATTGAAGGAGGGGAGAATGTAACACCCTGAGCTGACACAATACGCTTCTCATTCAATAATGCAATAGCTTGCATTATACGCAACTTCGAGTTCTAAAACACCGCGACTAATTAAAGTAGCCGTTATGAATAGTAATAAACACTTTTTAAAATTATAGAAATTTTATATTTCAAAATGGACTTCATTTTTGGTTTCGGAATATCGAAATTAGCCTATGTTGAATTTTTGGTATTTTTCTGAGAACTTCAAATTTTTTATGAATAGTGAAAAATACTTAAAAACAACTTTTTTTAATTAAAATAATTTATATTGATAAATTATACTATTTTGTGGTTTTAAAGTATAATTATAATATATTTTTACAATTTTATCGAATGGTGGTCATTAGAATTAATTTAACATTGAAATTGGACATAAACAATTGCCAATCTTTTAATATAAATTGTTTCTTAAAAACAAGATATTTGTTGTGACAGCGGGAATTAATTATAAAATTAATTAATGAAACATATATGTTTGTAATTTTGTAAAATAGGCATCAATTTTTAATTCCGAATATCAATTATAGATAGGGTGAAATTTTGGCATTGTTTTGAAAAACTTCAATTTTTGATGAATAGTGAAACCACTAAGTGGTAGTTAAATAACTGATTTCTCGTTTAAATGAAATATTACCACTTCTGTGATTTGATTTTAAAAAATCCGACATACATGGTTGTCATTAATAAGTAAAATGTGGTTCAATGAGATTAAAATAATTTTTGGTGAATAGTAACTTTTAAGTTCTTAATCGCGATTAGAGGTAATTAGTGTAGTTTAAGGTAAAAATAATGTTTTTATAATATGAGATGAGCTTGACACATGTCCTACCCTCATTGGATGTGCCATGGCCGACCAAGAAAATCCATGGGTCAACTTGGGGACCCCATGGAGCCACTTTAGTTGGAAAATGACATAAATACCTTTTATTTAATGTTAAAGTAAAAAATGACACAAACATGAAATGTTTTACAAAAACAATTTTTACATGGTGTTATACAAGACATATTTTTGACTATAAATAGTCATTGGAAAGATAAAAATATTTCCTACATCATAGTTGTTTTTTTATAATTTTTATACATTAAATAAAGTAAATTATTTATGACATCATTATGATGCAGTGATGACCTCATTATTTAAATATTTCAATAAAATGAAATGATAATGTACAATACAAGGCTTACACTTGTCCAAAGACTATTGGATGGGTAGATTTTGATCCCTTGTCCTCTTATCCACGAATTATATAAGTTTGGGACCTTTAGAATCCTAAAATCATTGTATAATAATGTAAAATTTCCTTACATTCCAAGAGTGCCCCTCCTCTCCTCTTATAATAGTCCCCCACCTCTACCACCTCATTCACACTTTAAAGCCATTTGGCTCGGCCAAAAGCTTCCCAAATACTCTCCCAACTTCCCCCTCTTACTCCTATAAGCCTCACATTGGGAAGAAATATTCCCAAGGAAGCCTTTGGCTCAAATCAAAAAGAGTTACCCGGTTTTGGGGAGGTTAAAGAACGGTTGAGTCAAGTCAGACACGAGGTAAGGGAACTTCTTAACCCAACTTCCATTCTTTGGGTTAATCTCCTAATTTAAAATTATGTCATGATATTATTATGGATTATTTTGTTTTTTTATTTCTTTATGTGTAACTACAGTGAATACACATAATATATATATTTTATTTTAAAAATGATCTTTGTAAGGACTTCGTCTCAATCTCCTTTCATTGAGGCATATTTGGTTTTATAAACAAATTTCTTTTATACTGTGTACAAACCACTTTAAATTTTACGTTTATTCAAAAAGAATCTTTTTTATAAAAAGCGTTTACTAAACGAAAAAAGGGAATGTTTTTGTCGTACTTATGCGGCGACAACGACTTCTCCGCCGCCGTGACCACTATTTGAGTTTCGGCTTCCTCTACAATCCATACCATTTTTTTAATGAAAAATAAATACCATGTTATACTATTCTATTATTTTGGTATTGAAAATATTTTTGAAAGCATTATTATTATATCAATGTGTTGTATTGATATATTGTGATTGAAATGTGGAAATGTTATGTTTCCTTTATGCATGTTTTATGTGATACGATTATGTTATGGTTTATGAAACATTTAAACCTGTTCATATAAGGAATGTATTGGACTTAATAAGTGACGGGTGGATCCTGCTATAGCTCCTCGATGCATCGGTAGGTCTCATGAGACAACTAGACGTGGAATTGGCCGAGGTCCTTTCCCAATTTGATTTATGGTTTTGGCCGAGGCCTTAATCATTTTAGACGTCTTGGTCGAGGCCTTGACAAAATGTTTCAGAATGTCTTGCATTATACATTCCCTCATTATGAATGTGGTTATTGATCTTTCATGTGATTATTCGTCTAGTAAAATATACATGTGAGTATGTAAGTGGCATTATTTGATTTTACTTTTTCCATATTATGCTGAAGTTCAAGTTTAATAAGGCTTTTGTTTAGTTATACATTGCCTTAATTGTTAATTTTTATTTATGAAAGCTTCTGCAATATCGTTATCCTTACTGAGCATCTGAGCTCACCCCTTTCAATGTTTTAATGTTTTCCAGGATGTGAAGAACTATATTATGAATGACCTGTAGGGATAGTGTGAGGTGATATGAAGACAATATGTTGTTGTAGTTTTGTTTTACTTTAGGATGTAATGAAAGACTTATGAATGTATCTAGTGTTTCGAAGGCTACTAAACTAATCGGTCTTTCGAGACATGATCTTTTGTGATCATGCCAATGTTACGAAGTAATGCACCGACTCTGGGTAGTAGGGGTCGGGGCGTTACATATTAATTAAACATATAATATATCATGTCAAGAAACCATCATTATCCACATTCAATAATTTCAATCAAAATGTTTCATGAGATTTCCAACTAAGAAATAACTATCCATGTTATAATAAAAAAAACATATAATAATGAATGTATTGGGTCTAAGACCACTTAATATGCATTTCAACAATGGGATTGGGTAGAGCCAGCTCTATATAATAATAATATTACACCACTAGGCATAATCTTATCAAAAAAGGATCACGTCCTGGGATGGGAAAAACCTAGTCAATATAAGATCCATAACATGTGACCAGGAATACATGTCATAATATAAGAATTATAGAATGATACTTGGTTTAGCCTCATCAATATCATAAATAGAGAATGATAACACAAAAATTCACTATAAAATGGATATCATAATATCACATCATTTGCCTAAATGGATAATTATGAAATTTACATTTCAATTTAGATTACTCAATCATTATATCAAAAATGATTCCCAAATATATCAATACGAAATATCCCCAAACATATGTATTTTTTTATCCCCAGCCTCATGTGGTCTCATGTCATGCTAAACACACATTAAGATATTTCCCAAATCTCATTCTTGAAGGATATTATCACAAAATTGGCAGCCAAAAGATAGCACACAATCACTAGAACTCTAATATGATCCAAGGAATAATTTAATCCACTACTTAATTGAATAATGTTATTGTTATGTCATATAAATCATAGTTTTTTACATACATCACAATTTTTAAACTAGACGGTTAATTTTTGGACATGTGACCATTAAATAGATATTAATGCTATGATATAAATTGAAAACACCAGTAAGGAGGATGGTGATGAAGTGTGTATGGAGAAACTAGATAAACCCAAGTCCATATCAAACCAAATACACAATAGTGGTCATAATATTTAAACAAAATGAATATAGAATAATGGAATATAGGTGTATACCTGTAAACGATAACTCACTAGGTAATGGATTTATAATTGGGATCTCTATAATATAATAGGAAGATCACGTATATAACATTATTTTTCAAGATGAGGATTGGTGAAAAGGGAGAATGAGGAAATAAAATGAATGGTAGAAAAAAATCCACGGGTCTCGATAACTACACAACATGTAGTCCATTTACAAATAGTAAAATTTTTAATTAAAAGTTACATAGAAAAAACCATTGCATCAGGGTAATATTTAAACTTATAGTAAATTATATGCTGTCTATTTGGTTCATGAAATATAACCCCTTAATGTCATTTACCAGTTCAACACCATTGTTTTGCATAAGTTATATGTTGTGTTACATGTACATTGCATGTTAATTATTTAAAGCTAGTTTTCATCCAAATTTCTACTTACGGCCCCAATCCACCTCCAAGGCCTTCTAAATCATAGAAAACCATCATAAATGAATTTAAAATATATTTATCCAGAAAATATTATCTCAAAATAACATAAATCCCTTAACATTATGCCTTTTTACAAAATAAATTCTTCATTTTTCTAAACAAGGATTTTCCAAAAAATCTCAAAAAAAAACTAAAAGAGGGAAACACCGTGAATAATGAGGGGTCTTAAAACCACCACACAATATTATTTCTAATAATCTTCATTCTCCATGATTAATTTTGGTGTTTTGGTGTACATTTTTATCCACTATGACCACATATTAGAGTCCGTCTTCCATGTCTCATCTGCAACACTCCCATGCTACCGCATTCTTCTAACAAGGTTCATTGTCTGACTATAACGATATTTCTCACTATTTTCTACAATCCAAATTAGATTATACTTAAATTATTCATCATCACAATGATCATGGTCCTCAAAAGAAATTCCCATGATATGGGTATTTCTAATATCTCTAATGATGAGATACATGAAAAATGCCATGCATTGAAATGTTCCACTGTGGTGCTGATAATTGGTTTGAAACTACACAAAACCTATCCACCTTCTCAAATGCTGTGAAAAAAAATCTATGATTTCTTTACCTATTTGATGATATGGTTTTTCTCCAACATAGACGACACTTGAAGGAAATAATATGACCAACCTCAAAATCTATAGGTCATCATTGATGATTAACGTAGATTTTCTACCTACTTTTCACAGTTATCGACCACTACGGGTCAACTAATCCATCTCATAAATATCCTACATGGGACTATGTCTAATAAGAACTTACTCTCCTTTCTCCAACCAAGAACGTGGATAACAAAAACTCCTTCCTCTAAATTCCTATAATGGATCCATCCAGATCGATTCATGGATTATATTATTATATGAATCAATATTCTTTCCATATGAATCTCTAATTAACCCCAAAAATCTAGAACATTTGATCATTAGACTTATTCCAAAACCTAACTAGTCTACTCAGATTGATATTCAGTGTGGGGTTATAGGTTGGTATTAGAATAACCTATCATCTTTGATCTTTATGAAGACACAGATAGATTCAGAATTTTAAATGAGGATCTCTATGATAATTGATATTACCTGTAACACTTTTCATCCAAACCTCCTCATGCACATTAAAAGAATTCAGATCATCAACATTGATGGCCTCCCAAATAAAAAATAAGTAGTATACCATAATATGTCATTCCAAAATCACCCATACAACAAATTTCATATTGGATATCCTATGTAATCCTATCAAAAAATCCATAGAGATATCATCCCATTTCCAAAGTAATGGTTGTATGATTCCTAGAAACCCTATAATGTTCATATTTAACATATTTGTTGTTGTACAATCTAAACATGAAGACCAAAATATCAGTCTTCATCCTTGGGAACCATTACATCATATGTATTTCATGATATATATTTTTCAACCATGTATGTATTTCATATCTGTATGCATGAAAATCATTTATAAATTCCTCACATAAGCCTATGCCCACCTATAATTATCTATAAAAAATATGATTATTAAAACTATAGAGATACCATCCCAAATGTTTCCCCCACCATATAATCTATCTCTTAAAACACTTAAATCAGGATAATATAACTACACAGTGACTATCTAATCCAAAATCATGGGTATAATAGATATTGATGCACAAACCACTCCTCCTCAAGACCCTGGAACATAAAGATGCATGGAAGAAAATAGTAACATAATCAACCACTCATCCCAAGACTCCCACTTGACCTTTTTCTAAATTCTCTATCATAATTCATTATAATATATGATTCCATTTTCTAGTGCATAATCCAAATAAATAATGAAATGCTAATGATACTCAACCCACATTCTCTTTAAATTATTTAGATTCCACTAGGTATATATAAACCTATGTTTCTTATGGTCTTTGAATAGGACAAATATCTCACACATAATATAGTGTACCCAAAATATCAATGATTTTTATACCATAGCTAAACTTAGACCATGAGTTGTGTAATTCATATCGTGCAATATGATCTATCTAAATCAATGAAAAACCACTCAGTCATCCTATATCACAACAGCTCCATGTAAAACCCTCGATTCATCTACATATATGGAATGTGATTTACCCAGATTAGGTATGGTGAGGATAGGAGTTTAGTTCTACCTCATCTCCATCTTTTGAAAAGTATTTTTCAAAGCTTCTAACAAAAAAACAAACCCCAATAGTGGTTAAGACTGTCAAGAGTGCTTTTAGGTAGGATAAATCATAGATAAGGCACCAATAATAACATAATAAACCATGAAATATCCTACTCTTTATGTCATTATTGTGGTGATCCAAAGATACTATGAGTGAAACCTTCTTCAGTTCCACTACAAATGTTGGATCTAAAATTATATGTCTCGATCCCCTCCCCACAACGTGAAGCCCTACTGAGCCAAAAATATGAGTAAGGAGATATTGAACCCAGAGTCACACCTCCAGTAGGCCCTGGGTTGGAAAATTGCACTGAGGGTATAATAAATATATAAATGGGAGGCATTAACCTCTAAGAGAAAACATGCAAAAAAGAGATATAAGATAGAAACCAACCAACACCAACTCCGACTGCAATATAAAATAATTTCCATGTACGCATAAGTAATTTCATGAAAAATCTACAACTAATAGACTAGAGAAATAAAATTAACAAAATAATGTAAAAAATGATATCAACCCTGAAGACTGAATATTATCTACAACCAGAAGATAGTAGGAAATAGCATGATATCCACCCTTCTCCATGTAAATTGAAAAATACTTTATAAATAAACATAGGGTGAGTATAATAGTATACACTGTAGGATCCTCCCTGAAGCCTCTCATGAGAATAAAATAAATGCATGCTAAAGAACAGTGAACAACAAGTGAAACTCACTGATCACCTAAATAGGTATACTAATGTCCCACTCTCACCATTGCTACTCACACCACATAGCACATAAAGTCATATATAATATAATAAATAATATCATGGGTACCCTTCTACCACTTCCCCAATGGTTTTCATCCTTTCCCCAACGTCTGTTGTCCAATGAATCTCTCTATAAAAGGCATGCTTACAGACACCTAGGTGAAGCACCACAACATGCACCCTGTACAACACACCAACTATATCCACGTAATAAAGGTATCCAAGTGTATTTTAGATCCACCGAAACACTCATAACATGTATCATACTTCATGCATTATACTTCAATCCATTAAAACCCATACTCCATGTAATGATCTTCATTACATCTCAACCTATTCACATTACACTAATTGTAGTCGATATGGAACTATATCTAGAATATATATGTGCGAAAAACCACAATCCATTAAATCCCTATAAACATATATATGGGGAAGCTTAACATTATGACTACCATAATAATTAACTACTAAGAGAATAGAGTGGGGCCAAAGGGGGTAGTAAGCCATCTGTCCTTCCATAAGAATATTGGAGAAAACACCCACAAGGGCTCAGAATCCCCAATGTGTCAGTACTCATAACTGATGTGGGGGAGTATCATATAGAAAATAAAAAATTACAGAATATACAATATCTCGCAACCACAGTATGGGAATTACCTAGTCTTAGACTCAAATGCGGATATCATCTCTTTGACTCCCATCTTCCACTACTATGAATACGTATCCTATAAGAACACAACCATTTAAAGAGCTACATTATGTTACAGTATAAATTTTTATCATTTTAACTTTATGTTAATTAATTATTTAAACATTAATTAACCATTATCAATTACACATTATATTTCATCAAAAACCCACCGAAAACCACTATTATTTTTAATTTAAGCCTTATATTTACATCCAATCAAGCTCCAACCCCAAGGGTTAACATTATTTATTAAACCATTTATTAATTCCATTATTATGTTCCATAATTCCAGAAATTCTAGAAAATAAAAACTAAGATACACAAATAATGGGGAGAAACATAGTTATTATATGGGATAAATGGCGCATATTTTCCACCTATAGTAGAATCATAGACCCATCCATCCATGATATTCGAAAAAGATATAGAATGTGGAATACCCTGTGCATATTCGAATCTTTTGGAATGAGGGAAAGAAATACTAGTTTCCTCTAGTACTGGGGAAAGTAATGAAGATAAACAAACAATATATTTAATAAAAACCACAATTACAGTAGTGGGTATGCCCAAAATAAACCTGTTTAACCACCAAGGGTGACCTCCCCGACACCCAACTACATAAATCAATGCTTCTCTCCACTGTAGGTTTCAACTTCTACCATAACCACAAGGGTTCCCTACCCCCACTTCTCAGCATAGCCATACATACTCACTTCACATCACAATTAGCATCAAATAACAATGTAACTTGGATCATGGACATAAAAAAGATATTCTATCTTCATTAGTAATGAGCTCTCATATCTCCATGAATTTGGATACTTTCCCTTTATAAGAAATAGGGTAACTTAGAACCCTACCTGAAATTAACGTTTATCAAACAACCAGTTTATTATTACATCATGAATTAATAGATTTTTTATTAGTAGGTTACAACTATGGGAAACCTAAACTAAAGCTATCATATCTACCATAAATTTATTAAATATATAATTTGACATGAATTTAGAAAACATGCACCAACATGCTTCATATTAAAAAACAAACTAGAATATACATGCCCATCATTATCAATTTTATTAACAAAAAATTACAACAACAACAACTGAATTCATTTACATGAATCTTCGTATTTATTAATTTAATTATTGGTTTATTCCAGATTTACAATCTTTAAAAATTTCAACAAGAACAACATGCTAAAAAGAAGAGAAGTGATATCAAATTATTTAGAAAATCAAGAAGAAAATCAATATCACGGTGCATAGCAACAACATGTGATCAAACCAATTCGTTTAATCTGATTCATTTATTTAATTAGGTAAATTATGTTGCAATTTAAAGGGATAAAACTTGATAACTCTATAGTTTCACATAAAAGAATAGAGAAGCAAAGAATCCCCAACCATGAAAGGTTTATAAAGTTCTTCACCCGATAATTGATCAAAGAAACAAATCATGATCACCATCCCCTTAACAATTTTATCTACACAAGGATTTTGTGGCCCAACTGAATCAAAAATAACCAAAATAAAATATAATAGATCCATAGAGAACAAAATTAATAGCATATAAATGAGAAACAGTAGAAAACAGATCGAAGAAAAAGAATGAATGGAGGTAGATCTTAAATCTTATTGAATATATATAAAAAGAGGATGTGGGGAACCAATCCATGATAAATGAATTTCCATACATTGAAGAGGTATGTGTCTGGGTGATCTTGCTTCGAGTGGGGGAGTGCTCAAGTCGTTGGGTTTAAAAAACCTGAGTGACATGGTGTATTTAAAACACCTAGTAGAGGGGTATTACATGACATATACCTCCTCATCACCTCATGTACCACATCGAGGTGAATTATACCAAACAATGCATTTCCTATGTTATTTGTATTATTTTTCTACAACCTGAATGGTACACGTCCTGTACCCCATGGTAACATAATGTTTCCCCCTTTTTCATCTTCCTGTGACTAAACTCTACCAGACATCATCTATGCATTCTCTAAGCTCCTCAGTCTTCTAAAACATGAATAGGGTTGATCCACTTGTATATGGGCCCTTATATTAGATAATTATCAAACATTATCATCCTTAAGAATCCAAAACCATCCCATAGAAGAAATAGAAATGGGGTTGTTGGAACAACCACCCCGTGAGATACCTCTCAAGTCTCTCACCACTACATGACCTCAACCATATCAAAAGAAAAATGCGACACCTTGAAAAAAACACAACCATCTTTTAAACTCTCTCCCAGGGAGATACCTCTCGAAGATTGAAATCCAAAACAAGAAAAAAAGGAAGACATCTCATTGTAATGAAAGGTCTAAAACCACAAATGATCATCATTACAAGGAAAGAGATGAACATAATACTTATTGGGATATTTAATGTGTATATGAGACTCACATTCCCTTGTACTCTCATCCACACCACCACACCAACACAAGACATAGTCCAATAGGATATTATTCCCATGCCACACCTTCTACATGTAGTCAAGGATCTTCACATGATAATCCTTGAAGGTTGCATCATCTTCAACATTGATATCTCCCAAATTGATGAAATAAGTGTTTTCAGGTAGATAATGATGCAACTACAGCACATAAAAAACATAATGTACGCTTATTGTATGTGGGGGAAATGCTACGTGATATGACACAACTCAGACACAAGACAACTCCTTGAAAGGACCAACAAAATGGAGGGAAATCTTACTCCCATAACCAAACCTTATCTTCCCACAATCGGGAGTTACCTTAAAAAACTCATGATCCCCAACATCAATCTCCAATGGTCTCATAAATTGTTGGTATATGATTTTTGATGATCAGGTGCTTCTTTCATCCACTCGGGAATCACTTGAAACATCTATATAATATTTTATACATGTTCTTGTCTGAGAAATGATGACTCTCCAATCCCAGTTTAGCACAATGGATAATGAAATGTTGGCCATACAAGGATTCAAATGGCTCCATACATGTGTTGGAGTGAAAACTATTGTTGAAAGAGAACTCCAACAAGGGTATGTTCCTCATCCACAAAAATCCAAAATCCCAGATATGAGTGCACAACATGTCTGAAAGAGATTTTATAGACAACATGGTATGAACATCAATCTACGGATGAAAATATGTACTGAAAATTCCTATGAACTGAAAGAAAGTTGGAGAAAACACCACAACCTAGAGGTAAAACAATGGTCTTGATCAGAAATGATCATCCTTAGGAATCATTCAAGACTCACCACCTCCTATAGATAATTCCATGAAAAAACATCCACTGATTTAAGTACCTTGATTTCTAGGAAGTGTCATTATTTTATTAAACAATCCATGAGAACCCAAATAGTAGCCTGAATTTCTTGTGCATGTGGTAAAATACTAAAAAATTCCATTGAGATGACCTCCAACGTCATCTAAGGAACATATTGGCTAGATCAAACCATCAGGGACACGATGGTAAGCCTTAACCTATGTGAAGACCAATTATGGAGACACAAGCTCCAAAACAAAATGCCTCAGCCTACGCCACAAAAACTGAATCCTCAATGATCAGTACACCATATTCACTCAAGGATGAACCACTAAAGGTGAAATAGGAAACTCCATGAGAACCTTCTCACAAATAAAAAATAAAAAAAATCCTTCCCTAATAAACAATTTATGTTATTCATATTCAAAAAAACCACTAGGGGATCACCACAATCAACTCGGTCTCTCCATACCTCCACCTCTAAATCCACCAATCACGACTCTTCCAACTATTTCACCATGGATGGTTGCACTGTAATATGAAAAATAAAACCTCTTCCCCCCATCTTCTCCCATATCCAGATGCAATGCTGAATGTTATTCCATAAATCTCCAGGAATTAATAGATTCATGCACTGCATCCCTAGGTGACTTCCTCCTCAGCTAATCACATACAACATTCACCTTTCTAGATGTATACAAGATTTAGAATTCATATTCTTATAAGATATCCAACCATAGATGATGCCGCAAGTTCTAGTCCTATAGGTCGAAATCAGTCCTCTGTCTCATATAATCATGGAAAACCATAATTTGCTCTCCATTGAGGTAATGTCTCCACAAATTCATAAACAACTCCAATACTATCAACTCGTGATCATGGGTGGAATAATTACATTAATGGGGATGTAACTTCTAATATGCAAAATAAACAATCGATCTCTTCTGCATTAGAACACATCCAAACCAGAGATGTGAATAATCATAGAGAACATCAAACTGAACTTCCTCTTCTAGAAGACAAATAACTATACCACTTATCAAAATCTCCTTAAGAAAGTCCAAAGATACCTAACACTAATTATTATACACAAACGCCTAATCCTTCTCAGTCAATGCTATCATAGGAGTCGCAACCCGAGAGAAATCAGCTTTGAACCTCATATAGTATCCTATGAGACCATGGAAACATCACACCACTACCACATTCATGGGGAATTCCTAAGACACAATGTATTTTATATTAGATGTATCCAATGCTACTCCCTATTGGGCACCACATTCCCCATGAAATGAACTTCTCGAGCCCCAAACACACACTTAGACAACATCGCAAAAAACAAATGTTGAAAATGTACTACCAAAAAGGTGTGAATATGCTCATCATGGTCCTCCTTAGACGTTGAGTTCACAAGGATTTCATTGATGAAAAACACCATAAAATTATCTATGAACTCAGGAAACACATCGTTCATTTACCCCATGAACACATCTGGAGCATTCATCAAACTGAATGGCATTACAAAAACATGTAAGGCCCATGATGATAATGAGAGAAAGCATTGGGATATCCTCATCCTTCTCAAACATCTAATGATATCCTTCCCATAAGTCGATCATTGAGAACCCAAACACACCATTTAGTCAATAAAATAAATAATCAATCCATGGAAGAGGATAGTGATTCATCACTATCGCTTTGTTTATGTGATAATAATTGATACACAACCACAAACAACTATCAGCCGACTTCATGAAAAAATTGGGTCACCCCATAGTGACATAGTCGGCAAAACAAAAACACAATTCAATAATTTATAATCCTATATACTCATCTCCCATAAATCTGAAGAGGTTATACTATGTGGAGAAATTAATCTATGAGACCCTCTTAGATTTATCTCGATACCAATCTCAATCTCTCGTACATGGGGTAAAGATAAAACATCTTCTGGAAAGTCATCATGGTACTTTTATTCCACCCTGGGAAACACCAACTATTTATCCTCGAAAGAAATTAGCATCAGCAAAGACATTAAGGATGATAAGGATGTAACACACCTCTGACCCATCTGTGGGTCTCACTTGCCCCTAAACAACGATGGATTCCCATCATAATTGATTAAAACCACCTACCTCATAATGCAATCCATGATAGCCTAAACCTAATACAACCAATCAATTATAACGATGAAATTGTATGGTTGTATCAATAAATATAGGGAATCTACCTAAGAGAGGAAATTCCCCAACACTAGCTCATTATCTCTATATTCCACAAACAAATTAGTTCGACCACCCACGGGCATAGTCAATTCGATGTGAACTAGAAGACCCTCTACATTATATCCCAAACAATGTAAAAGGGAAGGTGATAGGATGGAGTTCATTACTCCTGAATCAAACAAGGCATACACCCACTTAAGAAACATCAAAAGGGTACCTTCAACGATGACTAGCTCACCTCAGGCTCGTAATGCTAAATCATTAAGCTGACCAAAGCATCCGCTATGGCCTCTCTGTCCCTGATGAAGACCACCACCTTTTCCAAAATCTTCCACCTAGGGTTAGGGAGCATCAATGGGCATTCCTCTACCTGCCCAATCAGCTCTCTAAAGATCCAAAGCTGGTGAAACTCATTGTTGTTTCCTCAGTTGGAAATGCCTCAATGGAGGGACCAGAAGCGAAACACTATGTGTAAGATAAATTCTCTGAATGTTCAGAAACTCTATCCACTGATTACCTCATCCTTTAGAAGAAATAAAAAGGTGATGATCCCTTCTTATAGACCATAGTGCCACTGACCCCAGAGAAATGAGATGGTGAGGACTAGGACCTACCCCTGACCAAACAGAAACACTTTAGCCCTAAAAACCAGGAACCCTGAACCGTAGCTTTGTTTCATGAGGAACCCTGAAGACTCACCTCTTATGAATATCTAGTTATGTATAATGACCTCTTGATGACCTATTCCCTTTCCGACCCCTCAAGATATGACTTCTGTATAAACAATGTGACCTGATGATGTCTCTATGGATACAATGCCACCATAAAATTCCTTTATATGGCCTCCTTACCAAGAAATAGGTCCGAAGCATATCGTAAAAAGGTTATTGAAATGGAATCCAAACTCTATCACACTGTATATCCTTTTTATAAGGGTACTAACCTCTTAGTGATTGGACTCCTTCGTAGTTGATGAAAGAAACTCAACTCTAATATTGTCTCCAAACTCCTTCCAGGAGATGAACAACTCCTTGAGATTCCCATGGAATAAGAACAACCACTACCTCTCTATCCCACAAATCATCATCACAAAGAAAGAAACCCAATGCTCCTTCCGAGCATAGATAATACTAAAGGATATATCAACTTCCATCAATATATCTTTCATGATTGCATCTAAATTGGAGGCCTTTTACTTCTACAGACTCGGGAAATATGAATCTTATAGTTTCTTCATCAAAGTGTCATCATCATCAACCTTACCCTATGGCGATGTGCTGGCATATCCTGCTAGACATCTTCTACGCGAACATGATGAGGATGTTGAACTGGATCCATACCTGGAAAATAAAAAATTGTTAGTCCTCCAAAACATGGAATTTGGAAGACTAAATATTAATTAATTAATTGTTTTCATATATTCATTTTATTTGAACAAATCTCATGTTCAACACATTAAAACATAGTCCTAAATATGAATGATGTGTGATTATTTATTAGTTCTCCACCTTGCAACCACTGTCACCACATTTAGTAGAAACTGTAAACATAAAGGCATGTGAATCAGATAATAGGGGCCCTAAATTCTAATATCTCAACTAGCCTCTAGTGTCCACATCACTTTCTAATCATAAATTACTCTGTTTCCCTAACAACCATTGAAACATCACTTATTCCTGACACCAATCTCTATCTTATCCCTCAACAAGACATTTGAAAAAATGTTTGCATGCCACCTTTCCCTCAAGGTGTTTCGCTCATAGGCTACCATTATGATAACAATGATACTGACCCCCCCGAGTCCCATCTCCATTAGGCCATTGAATGGCGAATAACACTGAGGGTATAATAAAGAGAGAAATTTAAGGCATTACACTTCAATAGAACACACGCGAAAGAGTGAGATAAGATATAAACCAACCAAATCCAATGTAGACTGCAATATAATATAAATCACAAGTACACATAAGTAATGCGATGAAAAAATTACTAAAACTGCAGTGGAAATTGTATGTACCCAAATAATGTAATGATTGCAGAAACCACGATACTCGAACAACTCCTACAACCCCAAGCTAGTATTAACCAGCTTGATCCAACCTATATCAAGTGACCTGAAAAACTATTTACATAAATATATTGGGTGAGTATGACATTATATTTAGTAGGATCCTACCTAAAACCTCTATTGAAAATGTAAATAAAGAATGATAAAGCACAATGAATAAAATGCACAACTAACTCGTCACCTAAATATATATACTAAGTTCCCAGCCTCACTATGGATAATATCATCAAGTATCTCATACAATAGTATTAAATATAATAATGAATATCATGTGTATCGTACTATCGCGTCCCCATTGGTTATCCTATTTTCCCCAATGTCAAACATCCTAAGCATCTCACTCCAAAAGGCTTCCATGCAGAAACCTAGGAATGCCCGCAAAATGCACCTACAAACACAACCACTACGTCAAGGTAACTAATGTAACTAGGTAGTTTCTAGGATCCACCATATATTTCATAACGTGTATCATATGTCATGCATTATACCTCCATCCATTACATCCCATACACTATGTAAGGATCCTCAATCCATCACAGCCTATATATGTTACACCTATAGTAGTCTATAGGGAACTATATCCAAAAAATATGTGTGTGAATCACCATAAGCCATTACAACCCTCTACACACATATATGGTGAAAACCAACTTCTTTTCCTACCATCACATATAACTATAAAGAAAATGGGGTGAATATAAATGGGGTAATCAATCATCCATCCTCCCACTATATTGTTGGGGAAAACACCCCCATGGCTCAAAAACCCCTTGATGTTAGTTGACCTAACTGATATTGTGGAGTAGCATATAGAAACAAAAAAATTACAGAATATATAATAGATCATAAGGAAACAATTGGAATATCCTAGTCTTAAAACTCTGATAAAGATTACATATCTCAAACTCCCATTATAATCTTTTAAGACTAGGTATCTTATAATCACACATCCATTTAAAGATCCATATTAGATCACATTATCCCTTTTTATCATTTTACCTTTACGTTAATTAATTATTTAAACATTAATTAACCATTATCCATTACACATTATATTTCATTATAATCATACCCAAAGGCTATTGTTCAACTAAATTAAGACCTTAGAATTTATTACCAACAAGCTACAACTCGATAGATTAACTTAGTTTATTCAACCATTTATTAAAAAAATTATCAATTTCCAAAATTGAAGGAATTATATAAAATAATTAAAAAAATTCAAAACAAAAGAGGCTCAAAACGGTGATTAGATAGGATACTTGTCAAGTCATTTCCACCTATAATAAGATAACATACCCATCCATCCATAAGAATATAAACACTGAATGTATGTGTAATAAACCACACATCCTTCTATCTTTTGGAAGGACGTTAAGAAAGAGGAGATGCCTCAAGCAGTGGGGAAAGTAATGTAGATAAAATAACCAGATATTCAATAAGAAACCATATACACAGTATTAGGTTAGTCCAATATAAACATGTTTCATCACCATCAGTGTCCTCCCCGACACCCAAATTCATAAATGGATGTATGTCGCCACTATAGGAATCAACTTCTGCCACAACCACTAGTCCTCCATTCCCCCACATATCACAAAATATATCCAAGATCACATCACATCACAAGAAGTATGAAACCACTAGGAAATTGGGCTATTGGCCTTAAACAGGGAATTTTGCCTTCACATGAATTGATCTCTCATATCTCCAAGCATAAGGCTCTTTGTCCTTTACGGGAAAGAGGATTACTCAAACCCTACAAGGCATTATCTTTTGTAAAAAAAAACAGTTCATTAATCCATCTTGATTTATCCAATTCATTATTAGTAGTTTCCAACTTTTTGAAACTTAAACTACATGCTATAAGAGCTACATATAATTAATTAAATAATTATATTGAAACTAATTTATATTACAAGAAGAAACATCTTCAGTTTTAACATCATTCTGGAATAGGAATACACAAATGCGTCAATTTTATTAACATAGTGTTTTAAATACCACCCCCAGATTCATTTTCATGCATCTTTGTTGTTGTACATTTAATAATCAATTAATTCCCAAAATGGTTTATCTTCTAATTTCATCAAGAACAACATTCTAACAAGAATTTCATAGATATCAAACTATCTAGAAAATGAAGAGGCAAACCATTTTTATAGTGCAACACAACAACAAGATATCAGACCAATTCTTTTAATACAGTTCATGTAGTTAATTAGGTAAATTCCATTTTGATCAAATGGAGTAAAACTTGTTAACTGCAATGATTCATGTAATATAATAGTGAATCAACAAAACCCTACCATGAATGGTTTCTGATGATCATCGCTCAATAATGCATCAAAGAAAATAATCACGATCACGTTCTCTGTAAGAACTCCATCCACCTGAGGATGTTTCAGCCCAATTACTCAAAAAAAAAAGAAACACCCTTAGAAATGTGTATATTAAATTCCATAGCATAGAAAAGTTAAATAAGAGAAAAAATATTGGTGAAAAAATAATAAAATAGGTATATCATACCTCATATTGATGATGGATCAAAGAAGGAAACATGGAACCAATTCAGGATGAAGGAATACCCAAAATGTTGAAGAAGGAGGTCTCCATGTCATATGGGGTTGATAGGTGGAAACCTCAAGATGTAGGGATTAAAAAACCCTAATGGTTGGTTGACATTAAAATATCTAGTGGCAGGGTAGTACATTATGTGTACCTCGTTATCACATCATGTACGGCCACAAGGTGACTTACACTGAAAAACATGTATCTTTGGTCATTTGCTTTATTTTTATGAAACCTGAAAGATACACATCGTGTACCCCTTGGACACAACATGTAGCCAATATTTTTCCATATTATCATCACCAAACACTTCCTGAAATCCTCCGAGCCTTCTATATGCACCATGGAATTCAAAAACATGAAAATGGTCAATCTATGTGGATCTGGGCCCTAACATTACATGGCCTATGAAGTTAACTATATAAATCCAGAATAAAACATTTTTTTACCATTGTGTAAAATTGATTCTATATAATTTTACATTAGATGGTATAGATTTGTTTTATATTGATCATCTACTAACATGTATTACAATAAATATTTCTCATAAAAAAACAAAAACTCAGTCCTGCAGGGGTTTAATGATCGTAATCATTATGACCCTGAATACTATTATTGTGAAATCCAAACCCAGATGTATCAAAATGAACTCATCAAACACATGACTACTTCTATATGAATACCAAGGTATATTTAATGGCCTCATCATCAACTGGTGATATACATATCTAAAATTTATATAGGAGAACATATTATGACATCTCTATTAATCCAAGAGAACATTGATGCATGAAAGATGATATATGTACTTCAAAATCATCTGGTTCAATCTTTGAAAATACAAACACATGATCATATTACCATCAGTGTTCTTGGATAGTGGAATAGATGAAATCAATGGAGACATACTAGGCTGTATGATACCATTATCATTCAAATATAACAATTGATCAATCAGCACTGGAATATCTACTCCTTTATTTCCGAATAATACCTCTATAGGTGGGCCATCCTTCCATAAGAATGAAACTTCTAATAATAATTTATTAAGAGAGTCTACAAGTAGTCTGACATTCCATACTAAATATAGTATAATGGACCATGGTCGTGAGATGTCTTCCAACTACCCTAACAACTCCATCCATTTTCAATATAACTGAAACATTCATAACAAATCTTATTTATTACAGAAAAAGATAACCAAATTAATCATGAAAAAAATGTTTTTTTATTTCCACATCCTCGATCATATTCTCTTCCAATATGAGTGTCTGATTAATCTTGATTTAGAAACTACATAGATGAAAAAAGATTACATGAGGCATTATATTATAGAGAATCTCATCTGGAAAACATCTCAACCATTAATTAAATAGGTTCCTAAAGATAGTTCAAATCAATGTATGTTGGTGAAATGTGCCACAAAGTATATCACTGACATGCACACATGATTAATATGAAAACCTTGTAGGATTTCTTACCCCTAAATATCTCAGGATATATGTGTATTGAGAACATAATCTTATAGTCCTTCCAAGATTACACATACCACATCCCATTTAACTCTTGAATGTCCCACCAATGCATGGATGGTCCCTCAATCATATATTCAACAAGTTTCTCCCTCATATATTTTGGGGTATCAATATTCTTAATGATGTTATTCACCAAATAAATACATATATCATATTATTGTGGTATCTATTTACAGTTAACATAAGTGGATGTGGCATCTATAAATCTCTCAACATTTCAAACATCCAAGGTACCATATTAAATGTATCATATTCATTTGAATAGATGAACCCCATTAATGGATCATTAAAATGAACATCAATGTTATCTATTGAAGCTATAGTATGTTACTTAAAATATTTTATAAAAGTGTGTTTATTTCCACACTCTTGGTGCTCAAATCGAAGATCAAAAGAAGGCATTTTTTCTATATAGAAAAAACAACCCTTAGAAAACTGAATATAATAAACCAGATCAACATCATCATGTGACATATATAAAAACACTACTATAACTATTTCCTCTAGAAATGGATTAGTTGTGTTTTAGAATAAAATATTAGACAACTTATTCACTTTATCATATATTAACGATATATAAAATCACTACCAATATTTCCAGGCATTTAATCCAGGAAAAAAATATATTCATATAACCAATAATGCATATTAATAGACATCTCAATGTTCTTATCATAATTAGTGTATACTAATCTCACTCCATTCTAAGCCAATAGTAGAAAACTCAAGGAATAATAAACGCATGATATAATAACCTCACACAAAAGTTGAATCTTCTAAGGAGAAATAACACCAAATGTAACATCAAAACAACAGAAATAACAACCCATCCCCCGGAACCTAGATTTTTTTCATTACATTGGTTAGGTACTCCCATGCATAAATTCAATACTGAGTTATGAAACATAAAATTATTCATTTTACCATTCCCAAATAGTATAGAAATAAAAAATTTATGGCCTTCCTTTGATGACACTTTGTATTTTCACCCAATTGTTCACTATATGGAGTGTCTACAAATGGTGGGTTATGAGTCATCATGTGAACTTACCAATGTTAAAGAGGTTCTTGTCTAGTAAAAATGGTGTGATTAGTATAGTGGGGAAACTATACACCATCTTATGGACTTACAAAATTGAAGAAAAAAATATAAATAAGATAATATTACAAATAGAATACATGAGACAATATGTCATACTATTGGGAAATGAATAACGGAATAGCTAAACCACTAGTATTTAATCCTTTAATTAAATGATGAGATGTATCATAATCTCAAACTAAAAAAATATAATAAAAACACAATAGATGCAATTTAAAATAAATTATCCCCTCCAAAACCCCATGTCAGTTCCATCTCCACATTCCAGCCCAACTAATAAGTAATAAATTAAATAAACATTGGCCTTTCCCACATCTAAAACAATATCCATGAAATATGCTCACGTACCAAATTTAGTCAAAAATATGTTGAGATAATGACTCTGTAGGTCAAGACAAATGTTTCTAAATATATCTAATATGATAAAAGTGTTTACAATAATGTAACAAACATATATATTTATAAAACAATTAATATAAGATATCAATAAACATGGTTATAAATCATTATTTAATGTTTTTGATCATGTAGCACAACCATGAACACCCACAAAAATATATCCATAGAACAAACGACCACATACATAAACATCGTATAATTTGGAAAATCAAGATTCATACATTTATATAATAATTTCTACATCATATTGGGGAACATCCCTTTCTATAAAAGAATTAAATCATGGGATAGGGAATATTATAATAAATATAAGAAATAAAAGATGGGACTGGGCATAAGGTTCAAATTCTATGAATTAATAGATGGTACTAGGAATATCCCACTATATATAATAATTATGACATGCTAACAAAAAAATTCATAAATGCACAAATATCACAATATGACATCATTTTTCACAATTCATAATTAATAAGATATCTATATTTTCAATTAAAATGTTATTTATATATCAAATGATAAAAAAATTATCAATAATAAATATGCCATAACCTATATAGTTTATAAAAATGAATCACCAAAGGTCACATTTCATGCTAAACACAGTTTATTTTATTATACAACAATCATTATTCAAAGGATTACTCAACTAATTGTGATCTAAAAGTAAAATTATAATAAATTGAATCCTTAAGTGATCCATGGAATTATCCAATCCATTATGTTGTTTAATAATATTGATGTTATGACCATGCCCTCATAATATGTCACATAAAAAAATTATTAATCCATTGTGTTATGGATTAGTCACCATATATTAAATTGTGTTTAAGATAATTATACCTATGGAAAAAAATCAACAAAGAAGATGGTATATTAGAGTTAAAATAGAACATGGATCAACATTGGTTAAGATAAAAACCAAAAAACCCAAAAATAAAAATGACTACACTACATTGAATAGATAATAACAGAAGATAAAGGTAAAATTATGTTTAAAAACACAATAGGGAATTAATGCGTAATTCGGATGTTCAAAATGGAATAAGAGGATCAATGTTATCCTAGACCAATATTGGGTTTGATATGATTAATGCACTCTATGATATAATGAGAAAATAAAATTCATAATAACTTTAAAATTATTGGTCATGATCATTACAAAATGTGTAATACATTGACACATCATATAATTCATATGTATGAGTTAAAATGCAAAATATGTAACGTCAGGAAAATATTTAACAATTTTATACGTTAAATAGAGCTTATTTATATCATTATGTTTATCCAATTCATATCAGGAAAAACTTTAAAACCTATGTCTAGGTTAAGTTACACATCACATAACAAGTTCACATCGTGTAAATTCTATGTATATTGTTTTCATCATTATCACTACATAATGTCATGACCCCCTTCCAAGGCCTTAAATTGAATTTAAAACCATCTTTTCCCATTTAACCAATTTAAATATGTATTCCACTGATTCAAAAATACATTCATCCCTAAAACTAGATCAGTTTCCCTAAAAAATGATCTTTGTCTCATAACAAGACAAATCCACAAAGGATAATATTAAAAATTCAAAGAGGTAAATTCCTAAAAATGTTGTCATATTATATTACATATGTATTTTGATACCAAATAATGAATCCTATATTTAAAAATAGTTGATTTAAGGAGAACCATAATCATTTAAAGCATGATATTTATATGAAAATATATTAGATATACCTAGGTGTGTTAAATGTAATATCCCAATATGGAAATATATATTTTTTAACCGAATGTATTAATGTTTTAGATATAACATATATAATTGCCCTATTAAAATTGTTGTAAATAAATAAAAAACTAAATTATAATTTTAATAAATAGATTATATTACCTAGTACATAACCCTAGGGAAAATTAATTTTTCGATAAAAATATTGATTTCATAATGGTACCTTTAATTAATCAATAATATATATAAAATAGAAATATAATAATAAAGTATACAATACGTCAAATTTATAAATAGTTTTATTAACCTTTTAAATTCATATACATATAATAATTGAATATAAATTCTAGAAAATATAATTTAATTATCAAACAACATCATTTTCCAATGAATATTTATATTCAAAATAAAGACTATTTGAGTTTGAAGTTATTCAATTTTATCTCAAAAAACAACATCAATCATAAATAAGTTAATAAATAATGTTTATTGTTGTTTTTTTAAAAACAATTGTGGAAATATTTAATAATTTTATTCATATATACAATGATATGGTCGAAGAACATTGAGAATATAAAAATATTTTATACAAAATTTTTGAAAAGGTTTTTTTATATAAAAAACAATGTGTGTGTTTTTTGATAAATAATATTACAATCATAAATTATTTGGTAATTATAAATGGAATTCATATAAATACATATTTTTAAAATGTTATTAAGGAATATCTTATATAAAATCCTCATTAAGATCTGTAATTTTATATGATTTTCTATTTATTACATCTTTATTAAGAGAAAATTTTCATTATTTTAAAACACCATATATATATTTTAATTAATGGTAGTGATATATGTCAAAAAAATATTTTGATTAAATGATTGAAGTGTTTATGTAGAGGTTATTAATTGTACATTTTTTCAGACTACCCTTTTGTAGAAAAAATTTCATAATTTATTGTGAAAATACACAGATGTTCACGAGTTTTATCTACATAAAAACATATAATGTAACACATTATTCTCCATATTGTTTGATGTAAAATGTATAAAATTCTCCGATAAATAATGCATAAATTATAAAATTATTATTATTTTTTATGATTTAGTGTATTTAATTGAATATATAGAGGTGTGACATATAAAAATAGTAATGAAAATAGAAATATAGAAATATATATATAAAATTTAGAGATGGAGATTTATTAGTGAATATGAATGAAACTGTCTTGGTCGCGTGAATGTATATTCATTACCATTATGATATGGGAAATATTGTTGATAATGTTGTTCAAAGGATATAATAGAAAATAAAATAAATAATGATAAATAAAAAAATAAATTTGTAAGAAGGTTTGTAATGAACACATTTAATATCATAATTGTATGGAATACATCAAAAATATTAAGAAATATTATTTTAAACCATCAATCCACATTAAAATACAATATTCTTGTCATATTTATTTGGATCTCTAAAATAATACATGTTTAAAGAATGAAACTAAAATGTTATAAATTAAACCTTGATATATATAGTTTAATTTAGATTATAATTTAATTGCATGACCCTTAAAAGTCAAATTAATTTTAGTTATCTATTATTGAATATATCTAAATATTCTCCAGACCCCAATAATGTGTGATGATTTATCATTTAATTTGTGATAACTACCTTTGTAAAATAAGACTAAATATTTGGATTATGTAATGCACATTTTGATTCTAATCACGATTCAATGTTTTGATCGAATGAAAAAATTTATGGTGATGATGCCTGAATAAAAAATGAAAAAAATAAATGAGTTAAAATCAACATATAATTATGAATGTTCCTTTTAATGGAATCCAAATGAAACCACACCATATGTTTCCTAGTTTAGTGACACACACTGACTGCTTACATCATTAATGTACTAGTACAATTGTAGCTCAAATAATATGTCATTAAATATGTCTTGAAAAATTTGAGTCTTCTTAATAATCAAGTATCAATTATTTCATAGTGATATTCATGTTTTGTAAATATTATAGAGAATTATTCCCCAATAATAGAGTAAAGAGTCAACAACATGTTTTTTATTCCATAAATATAAAATCACACAATAAAAATGGAATTTTTTGGCACCTGAATTTATATTGGGTTATTTCATTATATACTTGAAATGGATATATGATTATTGTCTTATATTGTTTATGTTTTAATATAAAAGTAATTTTTCATATCAAATAGTCATAATAAATCATTATGAATAATTATGTCACAACATCTACTTTAGTAACCTAGATCAGGTGTTTTTAATTATTACATTGTTATATGAAACAAGCGATCTCATTTAAAAGTACCTAATAGTTTATTAATAGAGGGAAACTAGATTCATGAATGATTCCGATATTAAATTTAAAAACATGAATTATAACATAATTTTCATTCATGAATATAATTATTCACTCTAGAATATCCATACATATAATTAAGATTTAATATAATTAATTACTTGGAAATGAAACAGAATATGGAAGAGCTCAACTATTCAATAAAAATTAATTACAATGGAAGGTATCATAAATCATTAATCTTAATAAACATGAAATGTTATTCAACATAATAAAGATTCAATTTAAATAACTTCACTTTCATGATAAGAAAATTCATAGTCAATATGGAAAGTTAAATAACTGAACAAATAACCCATTAAATCAATTTTAATATCATTATAACATAAACAATAATCAATATTTAATGTTACATAATAGAGAGAACATGTCCTGTAAACATCATGAAAATCATGTTAACATATTAGAAAATATCTGTCTAGTGGAAAGTACGAGAAAACAATTGTCATTTAATTGATAACCTGAATAAGATAACTGTATAATTCACACTCAATCTGGCATGGAATATAAATGAAAAATTTAACATTTAACAAATAAAATGAAAATGGGTAATGAATACATATTTATCAATTTTCCCAATCTAATAAATAAATTTCATTATAAAAAATAACATGTCAAAATGATACATTGATTATGTATTTATTATATCTATTTTATATAGGATAGACTTTTAATGTAATTTTATTGTCTAATGGTCAGAGGAATGTTCATATTTTAATGGAATATTATTAACTAAAAAAATTAATCATGTATGATAATTTCAAAATTTTCATCATTAAAAACAGTAAAAAACCATCACTAGAAATACTAATGTATATATGAATTTCATTTATTTAAAAAGTAACCATATTCATATTTATAATATCATATATGACCCTATTTTAACATTTTACTCCCGTTTTCATATAATATTTTATTATTTTCATTTTTTGGGTGTAAATAACATTTTTTCTCACACATCTTTTTCATGTAAGTTATATTCCATTGGGTAATGATATAGATCCATTATCTACATTAATATAATAATGATATAAATTTTATTTTTTCATTATATAAATTATTTGAATCATTATTAATATTTATGAATATAGAATGGATCACATCCCTTTATTGAGGCGGTAGGTCATATGTATGCACAATGACATTATCAATTACTGAACGATTGAATGAGTAAAGAATTTAGCTATAAAATAATTTCATATAATATATAAAATTTCATATAAAAAATATATACATATACTTTATCATTAGTAAATTAAATGTCAATATAAAATGAAAAAATAATCACATTACTTTACAAGAGGATAGTTCACCATACACATCAGTGACTTAAGAATATTTTAAATAGAATAGATTGTAATATTGAATAATACATATTTAAATAAATTTATAATAATTATATCATAAATATAATCTGAATATATATATATATTCATAACTATCATTATATAAATCCTTGATAGAATGTGATGGAAAACAAGTTGAATCAGTTTTTGAGGTGGTAGTCCACTTTACACATGATCAACTCTTTTAATTTCTTTTTGCTGGAAGTGGGGATGATGATAGGTAATTAAAAACATATAATAAAATATTAACATATTAAATATACATATTATATTATATAATTAACTTACATTATTTTAAATAGGAGGTGGTGGAGGAAAATAAAAAATGCTCATGTTAGAATGTTACTTCTTCTTGAAAATATAATTATAGGTTTTTAAGGAAAGACTTCATATGATGGATTTATAAAAAAATAGAAAATATTATGTTTTTAGGGGTTAAGGGATGTAATTTAGGCATTTCATGGATCAAATAAATGTATTTCGGAGAGTGAATAGGGGTTTAGGGTGGATTTTAATATTTGAGGGAGAGGATAGACATTTATTTTTTTTAAAGGTTCAATTACAGTCACATTTTTCCCATTTCAAAAAACCTTGAATATAGGAAACTATTTTAAATTCCATGTTTTATGGTTTAAATGTATCTATAAAAAATTTTTTACCAGTTTTATGGTCATTTTAGTATTTACATTCTTAGTTTAACCCCTCGATAAATTAGTTTTTACCTTAATAATGGTGATAAATTTTTTATACTTTTGTTATTCATAATGGTCATAAATGAATTTTAAATTACTATATAATATGAATTATTTTGAATCATAACATTGAATAAAATTTGGCATATGCGACAAATATATGTGGAAGAATCCAATTTAAAATTATGCTTGAGGATATGAAAAAAGGAGGGCCTTCAATGTGAAAAATCATATAAATATAAAATGCCTCATTTTCAAAATTCAATATTGAATAGATTCCAGTTAATAAAACTAGTTAAAATTTAATATAATTGATTTAATTTTAGTTTAATACCTTTTTAAAATTGTAATTTAACCATGGGGATTATTTAAAACCAAAATAAGTTTTTTATTAAATCATTATTGTTTACTATTCATAGAAAAATAAAATATTTCATAAACATCCAAAAACTCACCCTATGATAATTTTTATTTAACAAATTAAAAAATTATTTAAATTCTCTAATTAAATTATATTATTTTGTTAAAAGACACTTTTAAATTCTGTAAAAAATGTGCGATTATACCCTCATTTATAAAAAAATAGATATTTTTAAGGAATTTTATTTTATTTGAAATGATTTGTATTTTATTTATAATCAATAGATATCCATAAGTTGAATAATGTATTAATAAAAATTCATAAGAAATAATTCAGAATTTATTTTATAACGGAATTCTATATTAAAAGTCATTTAGACTTATTAGTTTTATGTTTTATAGTCTATCTAAGAGATTCATTTTGATGAAATATATTAATTTTGATGTATAGTGAATATTTATTTTGTGTCATAAAATATAAAAAATTAAATATAATAATTTGACAATATTATATTTTAACATTATATAAAAAACAATTGAATTACATATTAACATTTTTATCTTCCTTTCAGAAATCAAGGGGGTGATATTTGAAAATTTGTTTCATGAAAAAGAAAACAAAAAGTGGGTTAATAAAACATCATATAGATATAGGAAAAATAGTTATACAATGTTCATGAGGAATAACACATAACTATGTATTAATGTTGGATAACATCGGATGAATTATATTATATTAAAATGAAATAAAATTGTAACTAATTATACATAATGATATAGTTCATTGAATATAAAAATGAAAATGAAAATTGGAATGAAAATATAAGGCCCCCGCCTTAAGAAAATTCATAATCTATAGTTATGTAAAGAATTCAAATTGAAGATATTCTCAAGTTTAGTGTTTTAGAGAATTAAGTTGTAGATATTACATTACATTTCAAAAATTAAAATGTAGACACCTATACTCTATCCAATTTTTTCACAATAACAAAATACCTTAAATAAAACAAGAGTTCTTTTCATGATATAAATCATCGTGAATTCATCCTTTCTCTTACCCTTTTATATATCCGTGAGAAACACTTCAAAAACATGGGATGAGAACAAAAATATGAGTTTGGGTTTTAAAATACAAAAATATAAATTTGTCCATCAAAATATACAAATCGATGTAATCATTATTTTCAATCTTTAACGTTCCACACAAAATCAAATGTTTTGTGAATAACACATGGAAATCATAAATCATAAAGGTAAATTGTGGTATACATAACATACTTACGTTGTATCTTTCATAGCTATGTAGGGATTTACATTTGGAATAACCATAATAGTATATTCCCTAAATCTCTTCTGATAAACATCCATTTTTACCTCTGTCATCTTTCCAAATGCATTGGATAGCTATATGAAGTTCACCCACCCAATGTTTATCACGAAATCACCTGTATATGTAATAAATGCCCAATATCCATAATTTAATCATAACATAAAAAACAATAATAAAGTAAAGATAGAATTTCTACCTTGAAATAACAAGATATTAGTTCAATATATTTATATAATCAATTCATTTTAAAAAACACATTTAAAACATTTAAAATTAATATTTTTGAATCAATGTTTCCCATACAGCATATAATTTTTTTAGGAAATATAATTTTAATGGATTAATAAAAATTAATATAAATTCTTAAAATAATTTTTATGAAATCGTGATTAATGATAAATATTTCGAAAAATATTATCTTTAAAACATGTAATATAATGTTTTAGTTAAAGTGTCTGTTACCACAAGAGAAAATAATTGAATAAAAATAATTATAGAATAACATTAATCAAAACTTAGAATATCATGAGAATACGTATATTCATGATATACTATGTAAAAGGGCATTATATACACCCTATAGGATAATAAAGGTGCACAATGTCATCATATGCCTCAATTAAAGGATATTGAGACATCTCCCCTTACGAAAATTCCGCAGCATAACGACATAAAATTAAAATTCTGGAAATGATTTGATGATATATAAAAGAGGATCTCTTCTCATGGACATAAAATGTATAGAAATATGGATATTGAAGAATATATCCCAAAATTATGAATTTAAATTAAAAGTCATAACATAAAATCAGTATTTCACTAAAAGAGGAGTGTGAAAGGTTCTCTTTCAAGGATCATATCATTTCATTAAGGATAGATCAGTGAATTGATTATGTGTGAAAAATATAAATTTACCCAATATAAGTGGATGTTATATGTAAAACTATCATAATTCATTAATAAATATTTATAGAAGTTAATGTATAAGTAGATGTTTATACCAAGGAATTGAAATTTGGTTAAAAAGTTCCCTTACCTCGTGTCCAACATTACTCGTTTGATCTTTAATCTCATGAATAATAAGATATATTTAATTTCTAATATATTAAGAACATTTGTCATGTTTATTATTCTTTTTATATTACTTATTACTATGACATAAACATCAAATAATCATTTAAGTGAATAATGATCGTTTTTTCGATATTTGGTACTTGAGTAAAAAATGAAGTCCGAATAATTACAAGTCGTCTGTATGGTCAAAATTACATTATCTATATTATGATATTCATTATTTAGATATGATATATAAGATATATATCCATTATATATATTTATTTATAATATTACATAACATTTGAAGATAAGGAATGAAACAAACCATTTTTGGAGATGTTAAAGGGTACATACGAATGAACGTTACATTGATTTACAGTTCATATAAAATGGAATGAAATAATATTGATGAAAATGTTTATTATAATTATATTATGATATCATATATAATTTCAGTAACCCCACCCTTTATACATTCCACGTACGGCATGGATCTGTCATATCTTTTTGAAGGGGCGATAGTCCGTACATCCCCAAATTAATTTATCATATTAACCATTATTGAAACCATAATGGTATGATATAATTGAAAAATATAGAATAAAAGGATCAATATAAATATATTATATATTACATTTAATTATTTTTCATCATAATGGACACCATGAGATGTGGTAGGAGATAAATGAACAATCATTGCTTCATGATGTAGTAGTTCGTCGTCCATAGAAATAGTATGTTCGTATAAATTAGATAGATGTGTGTAGATGTGTAGTTATAACAATACTCCTAAAAAAACCTATAATATTGAATATATTGTGTTTTTTATAAGATAATTTATCAAAGAGGGATTAGTTTGTTGGAATGGAAAGTAAAATAAAAAACTTGAGAGGAGACATTACATTTTAATTTGGTGACTCCATTTGATGTGACCAGAAATGATTTCTTGAAGTTCCCTCTTCATAATTTAATAGTTATAGGGTGAATTGATGGATGCTGGTAGATAATTTTGGTAGAGGTTGGACTATCCAAGGATAATTGAGATGTGTGAGTAAGGGTTAGAGGTGATTTCTTTTTATAAGGGGGAGGAGGTAATCTTTAGGAATGTTTGAAAATATTTTTTTTATAAACTAAATTTAGATTTCAAAAGGTCCCCAACTCTTTTAATTCAATTTTGAGGGGATTATTGTTAAAAAATCAGTTGTCCAATTGGTTTGAGATGTGTTTAGGGGATAAAATTATCATTTTCTTTTAGCATAAACCATTTGTTAACTATTTAACTTTTACCATGTACTCTTGTATATTCAAACTATATGGTATATATATTTACAATAAATATTTAAGATCCCCAAAAATGGATCACAAATAAAATTAATAACACCATATATGTCATTTTTTTGAGTTATAGTGTTTTTGAATTTTTTTTATCATTTAATAAAATATTGATTGATTTTAATACACTTTTATGTAAATTTTAATAATATTCCTTTCATTACTATTAATAAAATAAAAAACAACTTGATTCATTCCAAAAACCTTAATTAATTAAAATAAAACAATTTATAATTATCTCTAATATTCGTGGATGAAAGAAAAATTTTCAAAAAAATTTATTTTAATATTTATAAACTAATTTATTGAAAACATTCATAAATCAGGTAATCATTACATCATCATTGTATCATAAATATATTTATTTATATGATGTATAAAATTAAAAAAAATACCATGATGTAAAAATTCTTTTATCTTTATAATTTCGATTTATAGTAAAAAATCACTTATATAACCTAATATAAATGTTTTTTTACAATGAGATATATGTTTATGTTATATTTTCCATAACTTTAGATTAATTTTTATAAAGTGTCATTTTCACTTACAAGTGGCTTCATTGGGTCCCAAAATCGCCCCATGGATGGCCATAGTCGGACATATATCAGCCAATAGGGTTACAAAAAATTTTAGGTAAATTTAATATTATTATAATATTATTATTTTTCATGAATTTAATTGATTTTTCTTTTAAACCCGGTAAATAAAATGTGTACTGAATTTACTATTCATAATGTCAAAATATAAAATTTACCTATTTACATAATTTCAAAATTCTGATTCAAAATATTGAATTGATTTATCAAAATTCAAGACACAGAAGTTTCAGAAATTAAATTAAAATTAATTTCTGTTTTCAAAACCAAAAAACGTGTATTTATGATATAATAACTATCAAAATATTGACAATTGTTTATGTTAAATATCAATTTGAAATTAATTACAATGGAAAAAAAGGATTAAATTTTAAGAATAAAATCCAATAAAAATTTTAAACCAATAAAAATAACAATTAAACTATATAAATAAATTAGATTAAATGGATGATTAGAATTAAAATGTAGTATGTTTCATTATTCATAAATAAATGAATTTTATCAGAAATATAAAAAAATTTCATCCAAAGTAAATTATGAAGTACTGATTATAAAGAATGATTTAATTTTCAAAAATTAAACATATAAAATTTAGAATGACTAGATTAAAAATTTTCTCCATCAAAAAGATGTAAATCTACATTTTAATGAATATTAGAAAATTCCATCATTAAAATTAGATTCATTAAAATTTTATGCCTCTAAATTTTATTGGATAAATGTAATGACATTAAAAAGACATGTATAATCATAATATAGTTACATCTATTCATTCCTTCAATACAACGAATAGGAATTAACTACTATTTAAAATAATATTATATTATTATTATTTAGTGTGACTCAGCCTTGTGTGCAACATAAGATTTATGAGAAACGCATTGTTGTGTGTTGGGTATGCCATCAAACATAGAATCCCATTTAAGGTAAAATTAATATTTACTTTAGAAATATTAATATATATGAAAATTTCATATTCTTTATTTAATTGAAATTTTACATCCATTCCCCCTTTTGGTAATTTATTCATCGAAATTTCAAAATTGGGGTTAGAAACCTCATCAAAAGTCCCACACCAGAAAAATCTTCAATAAAACATTCTCTTGATAAGAAAGAATGAAAAGTACAAAGGTCACTTGAGAAGACACTCACAAGTATTACATATATGAAAACATAGATTTGAAGGAGAAATTATGTGTCATGTTCTAATGTAGATTGATAGTAAAGATGAATAGGATAAAGATACGAACAAAAAACCACAAACTTGTGATGAGTTAAATGGTCATTAGTTTCCTAGTATTAATATGACATAGAAATTTTTTTTATTTTATGTTACATTTAATAATGATGGATAATTTATTTAAGATATTTTTTAAGGACCAAAGGAAATATACTTACTTTTCATGTAGAGTTTCATCTATTAATAAATTTCAACCAAAAACTCATCATTTCACCAAAAGATTAGTATTATAAAGGACTTGGTCACACCTGAAGCACTATAATCAACTTCTTGAGAATCACATAATTCAAAAAGGATGAAATATATATTTCCCATGTCTTAATAAAATGTCAAATACCAAAATAGTTAGTTCAAGATTAGATAATCCCAAAAATGGATAATAATTTTTAAAAATAAATACTACTCTTAATCTCAAAATTTTAAAAAAACAATACCTAATGTTAAGCATATACAATTCAATACATAATTGTCCGTAAAATCATTTAATATAATCCTAAATAAGATTGAATCCCATAACACAGAATTATTGAATCACATAGTCATCCATGGTAAATCTTAGCAGTTATCTTTAAATAACATCAACTACTCTTAAAGTCTCATACAGAAAAGTACTTAACGTATTCACATATTATCAAATATAGGTTAATCATTTCCAAAACTAGCCCAAATTTTTATAATTCCACCATAAAAATATTGATTCATATAAAATAAAATTTCAACCATTAATTCACAAATGATATACCATAATATTTAATTTTACTTAAGAATATAGTGTTCCCAAAAGGGAAAATGTCTTCCAAAATAACAATTATTTATTAATCAGCAAATCAATTTCCTATACAAAGCAAATAACTTTGAAAAAATATATTTTCCCAAAAACAACATATTTTTTATACATAAAATCATTTATCTATTAACACTAAGTCATACTAACCAGATACTTCACACTTGGATATTGGTAGGAGATCAACCTTTGTATCCCTTAAATTGTGTGTTTGATTTCCGTAGCTTTGTCCGAAGTGGAAGGTTGTCAACCATCTTACTGGATTCCCTTTTTATAAAACTAAAAAATAACCCTAAAATGGTTTAACCTAAATGGTTTTCTTATACCTCACATTTTCATCGCAACTCATATTGACCTCAATATCATAATTCATGAAGTCTGATGTATATTGACATTTTTTACCTCTATAAAATATCAAAATTCCAAAAAAAAGAACACCGTACCTTTATCATGGTGTTTACCTGGTTTTATCATTATCTAGTTCACATATATAGATGTTCCATGAATTTCCCCAATGTTTTTAATATCCTTCAACATCATAACATTCCTTTACTTAAATACGCCTCGTATAACTTGGGTCCAATGAGTGTTCATAGAAAAATAGTTTCTGAAAATAATCATGTGTGACATATAACTTTAAAATATCAGATATAAAATTCTTTCAAAAATACAGTCAGACCGATTTAATTTTGAAACATTCAATCAATGGCCCAATTAAAATACAATATGTATGTGATGAAGGAGTATAATTTAAAAGATAATATAAATAGGTTGTTCAAGGGTCTCCTTCTTCAACACATTTTTTAAAATCATAATATGCTTCAAAATTTTGTGATAATGTAAATTACTTGAAAATTCCATAATAATATTAACCTTTTATGAAAATATGATAATATTGAGAAAATAGAATTTGATTAAACACATCCCAGGATTAAAAATGGTATCGAGGTATATCGAAGGTGTTTGATATCTCAATCAATTTCTTACAAGTTAGTTGTATGTTAGAAAATGTTTCATAATTTTCTAGACACGATATTGAAATAATTCTTGTAAGAAATTCATAAGAAGATATATGAATGTCATTTGAGATCCTCCACCTTCAATTTTTGGTAGACATTACTTGATTTGAAAAAGTTAAAAAATAAGGATTTAACTTAAAGAATACACATAAATACGAACCCTGTATCTTACAAAAACTCCTAATCCCAAAAGTTTTCTAAACCGAGCATTGACACCATGAACAAGTCCCTAGCCTTAGAACATTATATAATGTTGTGTTAAGTAATTAATTTACATTGAGGATCTTTTCAGGATAATAGTTTTCAAAAATTAGGTCGTAATATTTACATTATATTGCAAAAATAACAATGTATACACTTTTACTCAATCAAATTTTTTACACAATAATAAAACAAATTATATATAAAATGGTTCTTATCTTGATATAAATATTGTTGATTTCTTCCATTTTCATATCCTTCCTTATACCTAGTGAAAAACATATCAAAAACCTGGTATGAGCATAAAAATCTTAGTAAGTGTTAGAAAATAAGGAATGAATATAGTAGTCCATAAATACATACAAATCAATGAAAAAATTCTTTTCAATATTTAACATACCACACAAAATAATATGTTTATGAATAACAAATTGAAATAATAAATCATAAACGTAACTTGTGGCATCCATAACATGCATAAAATGAAGATTTCACAGCTTCATAGAGAGTTATGTTTTGAATACCCATCACCGTATATTCCCTAAATCTCTTAGGAGAACCATCTATATTTACCTCTATTATATTAACTAATTCATTGGAGAGCTATCTTAGGCCCACCCACCTTAGGTTTTCTACAGAACAATCTATATACATAACCAATTACCAAGAACAATAATATATTCATAACACATAAAACAAGCATAAATAAAATATAACATTTCCAAATAACAATTACAAGATAAAATTTCAAGATATTGACATAATCATTTCCTTTTTAAATACTCAATTAAAATATTTAAAAATAATATTTTTGAATAAAAGTGACATATACCACAAAGAAACATTTATATGAATTATCATTTTAAAACATTAATGTTCATATAAATAAATCCTTAGTAACATTTTTGAAACATGGAAATTGCTGAGAAATATTTAGAAAAATTGTATCTTTAAAAAATTAAAAATAATGTTTTAGTTAAGAAGTTTGTTACCTCTTGAGAAAATACGTGAATAAAAATAATTAAAAAAGAATATAATATCATGAGAATATGGATATTCATGATATAATATGTCAAATGTCAGTATATAGACCTTATAGGATAATAAATGTGCACAATATCATGATATGCCTCAATAAAAGGAGATTGAGACACATTCTCGTACGAAAATTTGGTATCCAAACGATGTCACATTAAATTTTAGAAAATTAGTTGATAAGAGAAAAATTGATATCTCATCGATTGGAAATAAATTTATAGAAATATGGATATACATAATTATATCCCATCATAGAAAATTTAAATTAAAAGGCATAATATATAAGAAGTCTTTACTAAAAGAGGAAGCTGAAAGGTTCCCTTCAACGATAGTATAATTACATTAAGGATAAATTGGTGAAATAATTATGTGTGAAACATATAAATAAAACAAATACAAGTGGATATTATTTGAAAAAAAATAAGATTTCATTCATACATATTTATATAATGATATAATAAAGCATTATAATATTATCTGAAAGAATGGAAATTGGGTTCAAAATATCCCTTACCTCATGTCTCACATGTCTCATTCTTCTTTAATCTCATGAATAATAAAGTACATATAATTTATATTTGATTGATAAAATTTTTATAGTTTAATATTTCTTTTATATTACTTATTAACACATCATAAACATTACATAATAAATTATGTTAATAACGGCCATTTCGTCGATATTTGGTATTTGACTGAAAAATGATCTTCTTATAATTACATGTTGTCCATGTGGTCAAATGTCCATTATATACAGAAATATATTTATGATTTAGATATAATTTAAATCACATATATCCTGTATATATATGTATTTATAATAGTACAAAACATTTGGAGATAATAAATGAAATGCACGATTCATGGAGACGGTAAGTCATACATACGCTTGAATGCTACATTCATTTCTATTTCATATTTAATGAAATGAAAACATAATTATACATAAATAAATTACTATTCCATTATAATATCACATATTATTTCAGTAACTCTTTCATTTATACGTTCCATTAGTGGCATTAACGAGTCATATTACTTTTAGGTGGTGGTAGTCCGCACATCCTCAAATAAATTATCATATTTACCCATTATGGAAACCATAAAGTAAAGATATATCTGATAAATACATAAGAATAGAGAATATATATATATATATATTATCACATATAAATATAGTTCCATGATAATCGCCTCCATGAGAGGCAGTTGGAGATAATTGAACAGTAATCATATCGTGAGGTAGTACTTCACCATCCAGAGACACATTATGTTCTTTTCTATTTGATGGAGGTGTGTGGATGTGTAGATATAATCCTCCACATAAAAACAACCATGTATATTGAAATTACTTGTTTATTTATAAAATAATTGAATACAGAGAGATTATGGTGTATGTTAATGAAAATAAAAGAAAAGAACTTGAAAGAAGACGTTACCTATAAATGGGATAACTCTCGTTGGATTTATCCAAAAGGCTTTATTAAAGATCATTATTTCAACATTACGCCTTATAGGTGGAATATATGGATGTTTGAAGATTATTTGGGAATAGGTTTGGCAATCCATGGGGGCTTGATAGGTGTGAGTAAGGGTTATATGTGATGGACTTTTATAAGTGGGGGAGGGGCTCTTTAGGAATGTTTGAAAATATTATTTTATTATTGAATGAATTTTGATTAAAAAAGGCCCCCCAACTAAATTATTTAGAATATAAGGTGAATATTTTTATAAATACCTTAATCTAATGATTTTAGTCAAGTTTAGGGCATAAAATTAACCTTATCTTTTAGCATTAAACTTTAGTTAACAAATTTATCTTTTACCATGTCCTCTTGTATATTTATACTATATGGTTAATATTTTTACAATAAACATCCACAAGACCAAAAAATGGATCCTTAATGACATTAATAACATCATATATGTCATTTGGACGAGTCTTATATTTTTAGAATTATTGAATCATATAATAAAATAATGATTGATTTAAATTGTTTTTTTATTCCAATTTTAATTCTATTCATATCATGACTTTTAAAAAAATCTAAAAAAACTTTAATCATTCAAAAAACCTTCATTAATTCATCTAAAACAAGTTATAATTATCTCTAAAATTATTTTATGACATTAAAAGCTTCAAAATAAGAATATTTAAATATTTATATTCTCCTTTATTTTAAACATTCATTAATGAGGTAATAATTTCATCATCACTGTGTCATAAATAAACTTTTTTATATATTATATTAAAATTATAAAAAAATCACATAATGTAGGAAATGCCTTTATCTTTCGAATTACTATTTATAGTCCAAATTATCTCTTATATAAAACATTATATATTTTTTTTATGAAGAGATATATATTTATGTTATATTTTCTTTAACATTAAATTAATTAGTATAAAGTATCATTTTCACTTACAAGTGGATCCATGGGGTCCCAAAATCGTCCCAATGATGCCTTCAGTCAGACATGTATCATTCAATATAGTTATGACATGTGTTAGGGTAATTGAATATTATTATAATATTATTATTTACCCTTATTTTCTAGATTTACTTTTTAACCCTGGTAAATAAATGATTTACTGATGTTACTGTTCATAATTTCTAATTTTTTTTACCTATTTACAAAATTTTGACCTCCTGATTCCAAATATTGAATCCATTTTTTCAAATTCAAAAATCAGAAGATGCAGAAATTAATTTAAAATTAATTCTCCTTGTTAAAACCAAAACGTGTGTTTATAAGAAGTAATAACTATAAAACCATTGACACTTGTTAAGATCAATATTAGTGTGAAATTTATTCCAATGACCGACATTAGATTAAATTGTAAAATTATAATTCAATAGAACCATAAAACAAATAAAAATAACAATCCATCTATATAAATAAATTATATTAAAAGGTAGTTTTGAATTAAAATGCCGTATTTTTCTCTATTTATAAAAATGAAAATTATTAGAAAAATACAAAAAATTTCATCTAATGTCAATTTTTATGTACCAATTATAATGAATAATTTTATTTTGTGGAGTAAAACATTTATAGTCTGAAAAAAGTATATTTAAAAAAGTTCACCATCAAAAGGCATTAAATAGACATTTTACAGAATATTAGAGTACTTCATGCATATAATCTGATTCATTATCATTTTTGGCGGAAAAATTTTATTGGATAAATTTAAAGACATTTAACAAAAATTTATAATCATATTTTAGTTATTTCTATTAATACCCACTAATAAAACGACTAGGCGTTAAGTAAAATTTAAAACAATTATATATTAATACTTTTCAATATGACTCAGCCATGTGTACACCATAAGGGTTTTGAGAAACCTATTATTGTATGTCGGCTAAAGCATTAAACATAACATACTCTTTAAAGTAAAATTAATATTTAATTATCAAATATTAATAAATATGATAATTTCATATTCCTTTTTTACCTATGATGCTATGAAAAATGAAAATAAATCTATAAATGTGTGATGATTTAAAAGAACAAGGTATACATTGTATAAGATTTTTGTTTCAATATGATATTCCTAATTCTATGATTATCATTTACTATATATTATTATAGGGAAATATATTTACTCTGTAAATTTATTTTTCATATTAATAATTTCTTTCTTTGCTTTTGATTTGAGCTATTTCATATTCATCAATTATTCTACGAATAGAATATCAAATAAATTACTTTTTTATGACTGATGAACTTAAAAAGACTTCTAATGGATTGTATGATCTGTAATTGGGTGACAATCCATTCCATATTTCTCTTCATATTCCAACCCTAATATGGATATTACATATTATCCCATATAATACATATATCCTTATACCTCAATAGAAAAACATATGCTTCATCATTAATAATTATTTGTCAAATGTTTTAAATAAAAATAATCTCATATTAACCATAACATAACATAGGAAAGTGGAAGGTTCAAAACAAAAATCATCCATCAGTTGTGACATGAATTCTCACGTCATTTTCAAATTTTATTTGCTATGAGCTCGTATATGAGTTTTCTTTTTCCTAAAACTATATTAATATAATTCCTATAAGATTCCAAAATAGTGATTAGACATAATTACTACCACCCCAAATTTAAGATAACCCATAATGGTTTCCAATAAATTAAATATTATGTCTAAAAATTTATAGTCATTATTACCTAAATAACTTTGGGTAAACAAAATAAAAGGGTTTAACTTCCATAATTGTTTTCTAAAAATCCTTATTCAGGTTATATTCACACAACATAAATTCAATGTAGGGGTGTTTACGAATTTGAAATTATGAAAACATTGAAACTAAAAAAACATGATTCTATCCATAACAGTTAAATGAATTAAGAAAAATATGAAATTAATAGTTTACAAAACACCTAGATGATTGGTTGTCATTAGAACCAAAATACCATTGTTAAAATATATTTCTCAAATTTCACTCTTCAGTCCCAATAGTTAAATACTTCATTTGAATTATTTCATCACATGTACTTACAATGTATTGGTTTTAACAAATAAAATCAGTTATTTAATTTTGTAATTACTAGATAGAAAAATTTAAAAAATATATATATAAATGGATTATTAAGAATAATTTTATTTCCTTCCACCATACAATACATTTTTCCTTGACAATTCATTACATTATTCCCGTCTTTTACACACATAAAACAATTTACCATCCCTTTAAAATACATTCTTAATTGACTATGTCTATATTCCTATCATAATTCATATCAATCCAAATATCCTCAATGGTATCTATCACACATGATACTAGTGATCTGCATCCTTCTCATCTTTTCTGAGTTTGTGAGTTATTTTATGTAGAGGTTCTTAGTCATATGTCAAGATAAAAAAATAAAAATAATCAGGAAATCAATAACTCATGTAAAAATTGTATCTGGATTGTCATATTCTTAATATTATAAATCATATTTAATTTTAACATGATTACTTTATCTTCCATACATTAAATAAATCCAAAAATCCTAGTGCGAGAAAAAATAATCGTAGTAAAAAAACAAATTATAACTTATTATATTTCGAAATCATTACACATTACATTCAAAAAAATAAACATTTTTTTAACCTAGGCCTTTACTTTTCATCACATATTCAAATTATTATTAATGGTTTGGAAATAAAATTGGAATTTTCCATATAATATCCCCTTGGATTGTCAAACTAGGTGTGTAGTAAGGCTTGTTGTTGTGTACCATATGATGGTCCGTTTAATCCCAATTCAACCATTATAGATTTATTACCCATATGTACATCTATTACAGAACCAAATCCATATAATGTATTGAAAAAAGGATATATTTCCAAGAAAACCACTGAACCTCTACCTTATTGAAACATAATTTTTTTTCTATATGTACCCCCAATTTCCATCATCATAGTATATTTTACTAGTCTACAATTCTCAAATTATATTTCTGATGGATTATATTAAAAATCCATTGATACAAACTATTAATACCTTTACTCATATATCTGTGATCTAGTGTCTTAAATTATTCCATTGTCTTAAAAAATAATTTATCACAACGTGAAAGACTAAATTGATTAATTGTCTTGTTAAACTACATATATAATTGGTTTCCATATTATATTTGAAAAAAATTATAGCACAATGTTTTTGGGAATATAATTACTCCATATATAAAATAATTTCATATAATTCATTGTATACTACTTTGATTCATAGGATATGAAAAAATAAGTGTCATCTCAAATGATTAGTAAGGAATAAGTAATGTGGAATCTATCAAGAATCGTCAATCATAATAAAAATTAAGAGGTAAATAACAAAACACACATTATATTTAATTTACTTGAATATCATGATATGGTGACAAATAATAAATATGGAATTTTATAAAAATGAACATACATTCCATTCAAATAACATGACTATTAAGTTTATATAATGCTTAATATATATATAGAGGTAAATAAATTAATTAAAAATCTATTTAAACAACTCAAATATTATGACAAGATATCACATAATATACATTATAATGTAAATAACATATTCTAAATTCAATTTAATAAATAAATGAAAATTATAGTGGGATATAGAATAATTAATTTGTAATGGTAAATACCCAAAAAACATGCCAACAATTCGATAAACTGAAAATGAAATGCATCCATCAATATTATAATTTTTAAAATATCATGTATAATAAATACTAAATTCTCAATGATGAAAAGTTTTAATTATTTCAAATCATTACCTCAGTCATCTAGAAACCATTACTATGTATACATTTCTCTAAACAATTTAAAATTGTTGGTTAAATATATTATAGAAAAGCTCATAACTAAGGCTAGCCAACTAATTACTTTTATGAGGCTATGAACGCATCAAGGTGATATATGTAACATGTATCCCCTAATATATTCATGTCCAAATTACTCATTAAATGTAAAATAATTTATTTTTTTCATGAAAATATTCCTTATCAATAATATATATATATATATATATATATTAAAGAATATATATTTATTTATATTTTCATATTCAATCAAACTAGATTACATGTAAATAACCCTATGTCCAAATAATATATATTTTAAGAAATTAGTATATCCATGAAAACTAAAATTGATATATAGTGTAAATTAAAATTATAATGATCACATGAACATTGATATATCATCAGAAACATAATGACAAGAAAAATAAATGAAGAAAGTTAGTATAAAAACCATCCTTTGTCAAAAGAATAAAAAAACATACTTTAAATGAATAGTGATATTCTAAATAAAGCATATACATAGTAGTGTATAAGAAAAGAAAAATTATTTTCCATGATGAATATAGTTAACATTAATAGATAATGGTAATTTGTTTTTGGAAACTAACTTTATATATTTAAAAATCTCTTATTGAAATTAAAATTTTCATGAATATTAAGGAAAAATATTAGTTTTTTTAAATTGAACTAAATCGTTGAATAAATTTATATTTCATGGATTTATTAAATTCTATAAATTTGGTGTAAGTTAAAAAGATCATAAAAAATATTTTTAATGATTAAAAAATTTATTCTGAATGAGATAATAAGATTCCTTTACAACCATTTAGTTAAAATTAAAAAATGGGTCAAACATTGTTTAATAAAAAATTTGAATAATGGTAAAAACAATTTAATTTTTTTTTTAAAATATGAATTTTCAAGAAAATGGTTTTGTAAGAAAATATATAAATTAAATTAGAGACCCATTACTTCATTTTATCAATAATTTTTAGAACACAATTGTTTAAATAATTATTTTATTACTAGAAAACCAATGGAATGAACATAATATAATAAAACGAAGTAGTTTTAGAATAAAATAATCAAATATTTTACTTTATTTGAAATATAAATATATAAAATTAAGATTAATAAGAGATTCAGATAAAAATCTGTAAAAATAACATTACATTGATGTGATAACTAATAAATGAATCAGTTATATATATAAAATGTACATACTCATAAAAAAGTGAAAATACTACAAAATATATTCAAATATATTTTCAAACATAATAAATTATTTTCATCGATAATGAAAAACAATTATAACAAGGTAAAATGAATTTTTTTTATGAAATTTAATACCACATGCTAATTTTCAGATCAATACCCATTAGATAAAATATTTAAAATGTAAAAAATAAATAAATTAATTAATTATTTATATTATATGATATATTATAATAATATATACCACAAAAAAGAAATTATATATATAACATTACAATATGCCTCAATAAAGATATATTGAGACAATGGCCCTTAACTCATGATTCCATTTGGTTTAAAGTAAAATAACATCATTTTTTATGGTATTATGAATTTTATTAAATTATAGAAACATTACTTATATTTATAATAACATATATGATAATATCAAGACATTTTACGACCCATTTGTTAATATTTAATGATTTTCAGTTGTTTTAGTGTTCATTGAATTGTTTTCTCAAGTTTGTTTTATCACGAATGTTATTGTTCTTGGATATATGATATTTATTTTTCATCTACATATTTATATAAACAAAATAAATGTATATTTATTCATTAATCAAATTTTTTTAATAATTATATAAATTTGACCCCAGGGAATTGATGACATCACTTCGTAGAGATGGTAGGTCAAATTTACACACAATTATCATTATCATTTACAGAAAAAGTTGATGAGTACGTTAGTAGGTGATAAGTTAATTTTATAGAATCATTAAAATGTAATATATATCACATATATTTATTAAATTTATCCTTAAAATGTTATTTATAATTGGAATGTTAAAATATTACTTCTTTTCGCGAGGTGTATATCCACTATACAAATGAGTTAAATTATCGTATTTTAAATGTAATTGAACATAAGAAGCTATTTGTGATATTAAATTTTTTGTTGCATAAAAATTTCAAAAAATATACATATATATATATATATGTGCATGTCAGTTTTAAATACATCATCATATCATACTTTTAATGGTGGGGGTGTTAAAAAATTTATCAGTTCGCTCAGTAAAAATTCGTTGTACACAAGATCAGCAATTTAGTTTTAAATTTAATGTAAGAGGGAATGGTTATATTCCAGAAACCTAACGTAATAAAATAAAAGTATATTTATGACACAAAATTCATTATATACAATTTTTTTAATTATATTTTCAATATTTTTAATTATAAAAAACGATAATGATTGTCAAAATACATTATCTCTTCCTTAGATGATGCCTTTAGGTTTTATACAAAAAACCACCTATAATGGGATTATGTTCAATCCATGGAATATTTGATGTTATTTTTAGATTATATTAGTTTTTTTGGTAGGTAATTTTTAATCTAAATGGATATGTATATTTTTATTGGCAAGGATTGGGGTTTTCCTTTTGTTACTCAAGTAGAGTACGCATATAGAATTTTTAAAAATAATCAGTTACACTAAGGTTTTAATAATTTAACAGACCTAACATATTTGAAATTATAGATCATTATTGGTTTTAATTTAAAAATATTGACCAAACATTGGTGTTTTACTTATTGGTATGTCTTTTTAACAATTATCTTCATTATTTATCATAGGAAAAATCATGTTTTTACTTTAACCATGGTAATTAGATTTTATTTATTTTTCTATTCATAGTTGTAAACAATAATTTGAAATTATTATATAATATTAATAATTCTTATTCTAAATATAAGAATCAATTTTAAATATTAAATTAACAAAATTAGAATACACAAATTTTAAATTGAACAAGTATACGTGACGAAAAAACATATTTACATGCAAAAATATTTTATAAGTCTATAAGATATTAATATATAAGTTAATTAATAAATTGAATAAAATTAACTAAAAAGTAACATCCTATAAAAATTAAAATTATTAACTTAAAAAAATAAATTTTATTAATCCTTGTGAATTATTATACAAAAAATGATTTTTTTAAAAAATAACATCAGGCAGTATTTTTCAAAACATAAAATCTTTCAGAAAAATCCCACTAACTCAACCGATGTAAATATTGATATTATGATAAAAAAAGTAATTCAATTTTATATAATAAAATTTCTAAACATGGTAATGATTAATTATTAATTTTTATCGTGGTGCGATATTAAACAATATTTTAAGAGAAATGGTGTTTTTTAAAAAACAATTATATTTATTTTATATGATTTTTATTTTATTTCAAATCATTGGATAATTTTCTTCCCCAATTTAGATAATAATATTCATTCCTTTCTATCTAACATATTATTAATAAAAACATAACATGTTACTATTCACCTAGTCATGGTGTTGTGGGTTTGGATATATATAGAAGAGATTAAATTTAATGATATATATCTAGTGGTTTGTTGAAGCTCAGTGTTTTTGTTTCATAAATTATTTATTAAAATGATATTATTTATTAATTTATTGGTGTTACACATTTTATGGGGAGAGATACAAGTAAATAACAAGAACTCTTTATTTTTTTAATAGAAAGTATTAGGATTTAATTTTTCATAAAAGATGATAAAAATTATCCAATAAATTTATTAATGGGTTGATATTTTAAAATTTCTTTGGTGAAAAAACAAATCCTAATGTGGGTTAATAAAACATCTTATTAATACAGTAAAACAGATATACAAATATGAAGTGGAATAACACATAACTAAGTCTTAATGTTGGAGAACATTGGTGGAATTATATTATATGAAGATTAAAAAACATTGTATCTAATTATAAAAAATGATATAGTTCATCGATAATAAAATTGAAAATAATAAATTGAATGAAAATATAATGCCCAACCTTATAATATTACATAATTTTTAGTTAAGTAACGAATTCACATTAGAGATCTTTTTAGATTTAGTTTTTTAGAGAATTATGTCGTAACTATTACATTACAAATCAAAAATTAATATGTTGACACTTCTATTCTATCAAAAAAATTCACAACAATAAAACTTATTAATTAAAACAAGAGTTCAAATCTTTATCTGAATATTCTTTAATTATTTCTTTCTCTTACCATTCTTTATACCCTATGGAAAATATTTCAAAAACAAGGGATGAGAATAAAAATCACTAAGGGTTATAAAACAAGGAAAGAAAGCATTAGTAAATCAATATATTCAAGTCAATGAAATTATACATTTTAATTTTTAATATACCACAGAAAATCATATGTTTTATGAATAACACTATTAAATCATAAATCATAAAGGTAACTTGTACATCCATAACATACATACATTTTATCTTTCAAACCACCATAGTTGGTTACGTTTGAAATACCCATCACCATATATTCCCTAAATCTTTTCAGAGAAACATCAATGTTTACCACCGTCACGTTACCCAATACATTGGAGATCTATCTCGAGCTCATCGGCTCTATGTTTATCACAAAACCACATGTATACATAAAAAATACCCAATAACCATAATGTAATCATAATACATAAAACAAGAATTATGTTGAGATACAATTTCCACATTGTAATTAAAAAATATCAGTTCAAGATATTGATAATCAATTCATTTAAAAAAACACATTTAAAACATTTATAATAATATTTTTGAATCAATATGTCCCATAGAACTTATATAATTTTATAGAAATGGGCATTTAAAAAAATTAATGACCATATAAATAAATAAATAAAAAGATTTTCAAAACATGTAAGTTAATGAAAAATAATTAATAAAATTCTATTTGTTATGCACTTAAAACAAGGTTTTAGTTAAAAATTTTGTTACCTCATGAGAAAATAACTGAATAAAAATAATTAAAGAAAAAAATTAAAAAAATCGTATAATATCATGAGAATAATCACATTCCTAATATAATATTTCAAACGGAAGTATATACACCTTATATTACAATAAAGGTTCACAATATTATAATATTCCTTAATTAAAGGATATTTAGACGTATTCCCTTGAAAAATTCAGTAGCTTTAGGGCGCAACATTAAAATTCACAAAATGAGTTTATGAGAGAGAAAAATGTATCACAACACATGGAAATAAAATTTAATGAAATATGGATATAAAAGTACATATCCCAACATAAGAAATTAATATTAAAAGATATAACATAAAAGAAGTCATTTACTAAAAGGGGAGGGTGAAATCATCCTGCTCAAGGATCATATCATTACATTAAAAATAATTACGTGAAATAATTATTTCTGAAAAATATAAATACAAAAAATATATGTGTATATCATGTGTAGAACAATAATATGTCATCCAAAAATATCAACTGAATTATATAATCATGAAGTAGATATTTATCCCGAAGAAAGGAAATTTGGTAAAGAAGTTCCCTTACCGCGTGCCTGACATGACTCATTCGATCATCAATATCCGCAATAAGAAATTAAAGATATTTTATATTTTCATAAGAACCTTTTCAAGTTTATTATTCCTTTTATATTACTTATTACCACATTATAAACATTGCATAATCATTTAAGTTAATAACAATAATTTTGAAGATTTTTGGTACTTGAGTCAAAAATGAATTTATTATAATTACATTTTTCCATGTGGTCAAAATTCTATTATTTCCCGAATAACATTCATGATTTAGATATCATATATACCATATATATCTAGTAAATATTTGTATTTATAGTAGTACATATAATTTGGAGATAAGAAATTAACTGCACTATTCATGGAGACGGTAAGTCGTACGTACGCATGAACGCTACTTTAATTCCTATTTCATATTTAATGAAATGAAAAATTAATGATACATATGTATTTTATAATTCCAATATAATTTAATAAAAAAATTCATTAACTACTTCTTTAATATGGTCCACATACGACATGAATGGGTCATATAACTTTGAAGGGGCAGTAGTCCGCACTTTCTCAAATGAAATTATCGTATCATCCATTTTGGAAACCATAAAGGTATGATATAAATGAAAAATAAATAATAATTGAGACAATATAATTATAAAATATTTCTCATATAAATACATTTCCATCATAATGGCCACCATGATAGGCTGTAGGAGATAATTGAACAATCATCATTTCGTGAGGTAGAAGTTTGCGTCCACAAAAATAGTATTTTCATATTTATTAGATTGTGGTTTATGGATGTGTAGTGAGAATAATCCTCATAAAACATCCTATTATATTTATGATACTGATGTTCATATAAAATAATACTTTAAATAGAGTTTCGTGGGTTGGAGAAGGAAAATAATAGAAAAGAACATGAGGGAAGATGTTACCTTTAAATTGGGTAACTTCCTTTGGTTCTAATAAAAGCCTTCATGAAGTGATGTATTCATTTATTAAGTCTTATAATTGGAATTTTGGGAATTTGAGAGCTTATATCGGTAGATTATGTATGATACAAGGGGGCATGAGAGGTGTGACTATCGGTTAGAGGTGATGTATTTTTATGGGGTGGCACTTAATGAATTTTTTAAAATATTATTTTATTATAAAATTACTTTCAATTTAAAAGGGACCCCATCCCATTTAATTCAATGATAAGTTGAGTATTGTTCTCAATACTCTCATAAATTGGTTTTACACACGTTTAGGGTATTAAATTAATATTATCTTATAGTTTTAACCTTTAGTTAACTAATTTAACTTTTACAATGTCTTCTTCTATATTCATGCTATATAGTTAATATATTTACTATAAAATTACAAGGGACATAAAAAATGGATAATTAATGACATTAATAAAATTATATATGTTAGTTGACTATATCTTTTATTTTTATGATTATTTTCTTATTAAATAAATAATTAATTGATTTAAAAACTCTTTTATGCCAATTTTAATACTATTCTTATTTTACCTTTTAAAAAAACCAAAATCAACTTGATTATTCCAATGATCTGTAATTATTTAAAAATATATATATAATTATCTTTTATATTCATGTATGACATAAAAATTTTAAAAAAAAAAATTTATAATTTCTAATCGCATTTATTTAAAACATTCATTAATGAGGTAATCATTACATAAAGATAGTGTCATGAATAAATTACTTTATATGTTGTCTAAAAATTGTAAATAAAATACCATAATGTAGAAATATTTTTATCTTTCTAATATTTATTTATAGTTGAAAATATATCTTATATATCCCATTATAATTTTTTTTCAATGTGATATATGTTTAAGTTATATTTCCCTTATCTTTAAATTAATTTTTATTAAGTGTAATTTTCATTTAAAAGTGGCTCCATGGGGTCCAAAAATCACCTCAATGATGGCCATGGTCAGACATGTATTATCTAATAGGGTTATGACATGTCTTACGGTAATTTGATATTATTATAATATTATTTTTTATTCTTATTGACTAGATTTAACATTTAATCAGTGTTAATAAAATATTTACTGAGGAACTATTAATAATGTTTAAAAAAATAACCTATATACAAAATTTATACCTCCAGATTATAAATTTGGAATCATTTTTCAGGAATTCAGAACACCAAAGTGGGATAAATTAATTGAAAATTAATTCCCGTTGTCAAAACTAAAAGTCACGTTTTTAAGAAATAATAACTATCAAAACTCTGACCCTTTTTTATGTTATATTTCAAATTGAAATTACATTAAATGAACAAAATTGTATTAAATGGTAAAAAATAATCCAATTACACTATAAAACCAATAATATGAATAATCAAACTATATTAAAAAATTAGATTAAAAGGATTTTTTGAATTAAAATGCAGTATTTTTAACTATTCATAAAAATTGAACTTTATCAGTAATATAAAAAAATTTCATTCAAAGTAAATTTTGATGTCCCGATTCTAAAAAAATAATTCTATTTTTCAAATAGAAAATATAAATCAGAAAAAAAAAGATTTAAAAATTTTCTCAATCAAACGGTGGTAAATCAACATTTTAAAGAATATTATAGTATTTCAAGTTTAAAATCATGTTAATTCTCATTTTATAATTATAAATTTTATTTTTTTAAACGTAAAGGAATTAAACAAACATGAATAATCATATTTTAGTTATTTATGTTCATTTTATCCAAAACAATGACCAGACGTTAACTACTATTTAAAATTATATTATATTATTATTTTTCAGCATGACTTGGCCTTGTGTGCAATATATGATTTCAGTGAAACAAACTATTTCGTGTTTGGTATGCCTTCGAACATAGAATCCCATTTAATGTAAAATGATATTTTATTCAAAAACATTTATAAATATGAAAATTTCATATTCTTTATTTCTCTGGGATGTTACATCATTTCCCATATTTGGGAATTGCATCCTAACAATTTTAAAATTGGGCTCAAAAACATTATAAAGAGTATCACATCAGAAAAAGATTCAATAAAACATTCACATTAAAATAAATAAAGAGATATAAAAATGTCACTTAAGATAACCCATACTAGTAATCAATGTATGAAAAAAAGGATTTGGAGTTGAAACCATGTGTCAAGTTCGGATTGAGAGTGATAAAAAACATGACTTGGAAAAATATAACAACAAGAAAACCACAAACTTGTGATGCTTTAAATGGTGATTGGTTTCCTAGTAGAAAATGTAAATAGACAACATTTTTGTTTTAAGACCCATTTAATAAAGTTGGAGAATTTATTTATTATATTGACTAAGGACATAAGGAAATATAGTTACTTTTCAATTACAGTTTCATCCTTTAATAAATTTATAACACAAACTCATCTTTTTTACAAATGATGAGTATTCAAAATGACATGGTCACACCTGAAGCACTAGAATAATCTTATATGGAATCACATAATTCACAAATGATGAAATATATATTTTTCCAATGTTTAATGATTATCCAAACCCAAAATAGTTTGTATAAGATTAGGTAATCCCCAAAAATGATAATATTTTATAAAAATAAATACTACTTTTAATCTCCAAAATTTATCAAACAATGACCAATGATAAACAAAGACCATTCAATACACAGTTATCCTTAAAATATTACAATATAATAAAAACTAAGATGGGAATCCAAAACTGAGAAGGATTTATTCACTTTGTCTTCCATTTTAAATATTAAAATTTAACTCCAAACACCATCAACAACATTTAAAGTGTCATAATAAAAAGTAATTAACTTAATAATATATTCTAAAAGATAGACTAATCATTTCTAAAATTAACCCAACTCACTATAAGTCCACTATAAAAACATAGATTCATCTAATATAAAATATCAAACATTATTCCAAAAATGAGATCCCATTGTATTCTATATTCCATAAGAATATATTATTTCAAAAAGAGATAATTTCATCCAAAATAACATTGATCACATAATAACAAAAACATTTTCTTATACTATGGGTATCCATTTGATAAAACATAATTTCTCTATATCATCTTATTCTTGATCAATAAAATTATTTATCTAAAAAGAATAATTCATACATACATTGGACTTTACATAGGCCAGTGGCATGCAATGCGACCATGTTTCCCTTCAGTTGTCTGTTCGATTTCCACATCATTGTCTGATGCGATGGGTTGTCAACCATGGTACGAGTTATAGTTTTGTAAAACTCAAAAATAATGCTAAAATGGATTAACCTCAATTTATTTAATATACCTCCCATTTTCATCCCATCTTAAAATGACCTAAATATCTTAATTCTTGATGTCTTCTAGATATTGAAAATTGTTTACGTCCCTAAAATAACATTGTTCCCAAAGAAAGGACATTATACCATGAACATGGTTTCCACCTAGTTTTATCATTTTATTGATCACGTAGATAGATGTTCCATGCATTGAAACCATTATATATATATATATATTCCTAATATCATATGCTTTATTTAACTAAATACACCTCGTACATCATGGGTCATATGGGTGTTCCCAAAAAATAGTTTCCGAAAATAATCATGTATGACAAATAATTTAAGAACATATGATAAAACTTACTTTCTATAAAACAGTCGGACCGCGTTTGAGTTGAAACATTCAATCAAATGTCCTTTTAAAATACCATAAGTATGTGCCGAAAGACTGTAATTTAAAAGAAAATATAAATACATTTTGTAAGGGTATTCTTCTTCAGCACCATTTTAAATATCATAATATGATTCAAAATCATGTGAAAAGTTAAAATATTATAAATTGCATTAATAATATTTACCTTTCATGAAAATAAGATAATATATAAAAAATAGGATTTGATAAAATACAACCCATGATCTATTATGGTATCGAGATATAGCGGAGGTGTTTGATATCTAAAAAACATTCTTTCATGTGAGTTGTATGTTATAAAATGATTTATAATCATGTGGACATGACATTGTAATAATTATTATAAGAAAGTCATCAAGAAGAGATACAAATTTTATTTGAGATCCTCCACCTTCCATTTGTAACAAGAATTACTTAATCTAATAACGTTTCAAAGTAAGGATTTAACATAATTAGTAGACATATAGACTAACCATGTGTCTAACAGAAACCCAAAATCCCTAAATTTGTGTAAACCGACCTTTTATACCAACTATAAAGCCCCTACCTTAGAACATTACATAATATTGAGTTATGTCGAGAATTCACGTTGAGGATATTTTTTGATTTAGTGTTTTAGATAATGAGGCAGTAACTATTAAATTACATTTCAAAAATTACAAAGAAGATACTTCTCCTATATCCAAATTGTTTCACTATAATATAACTATTTAATTAAAACATGAGTTTGTTTCTTGATATAAATCATCTTGAATTCTTCAATTCTCATACCCATCCTTATACCCTATGAATAATAGCTCAAAAAAATGGGATGAGCATAATAAGCATTGTAATGGTTTAAAACAATGAAATAAAACATTATCCTATCAATACATAGATATCAATGAAATCATATTTTTCGATTCTTATTGTACCACACAAATTCATATGTTTTGTGAATAACATCTGGAAATCATAAATCTTAAAAGGTAAATTGTGGAATCAATAATATACATAAATTTTATCTTTCATAGCTACATAGAGAGTTACATTTGAAATACCTATCATGTTATATTCCCTAAATCTCTTAAAAGTAACATCAATGTTTACTTCTGTCACATTACCCAAATCATTGGAGATCTATCTCGGTCTCACCCACCCTGGATTTATCACAGATCCACCGGTATATGTAAAAAATGAACAAGAGAAATAAATTAATCATAACACATAAAGAAAATCATAATGAAAATATAAAATTTCTACATAACAATAATAAGATTTCAGTTAATGATATTGACATAGTCAATTGTTTTTTAAAAAAACACTTCTAAAAAATATGAAAAAAATATTTTGAGTAAAAGTGTCTCATACCAAAAAGAAAAATTTATAATAATTATCATTTTAAAAAATTAATTTCCATATAATTAAATCATTATTTTTTTTCTAAAAACATGGACATTAATGAAAATTATTTAGAAAAATTATATCTTTAAATAATTTAAGAAAATGTTTTTGTCAAAGTTACTGTTACCACTAAAGAAAATATGAGAGTAAAAATAATTAAAGAATAAAATTAAAAAACATATAATATCATTAGAATAATAAGATTGATGATATAATATATAAAAGGGAACTATATAAACCTTATAGTATAATAATGTAGAACAATATCATGAAATGCCTAAATGAAACGATATTAAGACGTATTCTCTTATGTAAATTCGGCAGACTAACATTGTCATATTAAAATTCAAAAAAATAGTTGATGAGAGTGAAAATTTAATATCCTCACATGGAAATAAAATGTACACAAATATGGATATAAAAGAAAATCTCCCAATATAAGATATTTAAATTAATAGACATAATTTAAAAGATGTCTTTTAGTAAAAGAGGGGGGGTGCAATGTTCCCTTTAAAAGGTCGTATCATTGTATTATGGATAAATCTATGAAATAATAATGTTTTCAAAATATAAATACAACCAGTATAATTATATATTATCTGTAGAAATTTTTTTTTCATTCACGCATATTAATATAATGATATAATCAATAATTATGTGATTATCCCAATGAATGGAAATTGGGTTAAAAAAATCAATTACCTCGTGTTCAACATTAATCATTTGTTCTTTAATCATTTAAATTATAAACTAAAAGTAATTTCTAATTTATTAATAACCATTTTCAAGTTTATTATTATTATTTTATTACATATTATAATGTTATAAACATTACATAATCATTTAAGTTTGTAATGGATTTTTTTGTTGATGTTTTGTACTTGAGTATAAATGAACATCATATAATTACAAGTTATCCATAAGGTCAAAATTACATTATATCTAGAGTTATAATGAAGATTTTGATATCATATATTTTATATATATCTATTATATTTATGAATATATATGAATATATAATAGTACATAACATTTGTATATAATAAATTGATTTCACCGTTCATAGAGACGGTAATTCGTATGTACGCATAAAGGAAACATTCATTTCTATTTCATATTTAATGGAACAAAAACATAATGTTACATTGTTATATTATATTTACTGTGTAATATCATATATAATTTCCAAATATACATCTTTTGTACGTTCCACGTAGGGTATGAACGGGTTACATCTGTTTTAGGGGGTGGCAGTACGGAGATCCTAAATTAAAATTATCATATTTAAGAATTATGGAAGAAATAAAGGTTTGATATAAATGAAAAATATAGAATAATTGAGAAAATATAAATATATCATATATCACATATAAATATTGTTTCATCATAATGGCCACCATGAGAGGGAGTAGGAGATAATTGAATAATCATCGTTTCATGAGACAGTAGTTTGTTGTCCACAAAAAAGTATATTTTTCCATTAGATGGTGGTGTGTGGACATGTAGAACGAATAATCGTCATAAAAATAATAATAGTATATATAATATAGATGTTTTTTATCAATTAATGTAATAGAGATATTTTAGGGGGCCAGAGATGGAAAATAAATTAAATAAACTTTAGAGAAGATGTTACCTTTAAATTAGGTAACTCACTTTTGTTTGAAAACAATGATTTCGTGATGTACCTTCTTCCTGAGTTAGGTCTTCAATATAGAATAGAGGGATTCTAGGAGCTTATTTTGGAAGAATTTAGACATGCCAACGGGGCATGAGAGGTGTCAGTAAGGGTTATAGGTGATGGATTTTTATAAGTGGAGGATTTTCTCTTTAGGATTGTTTGAAAATATTATTTTATTATGAACTGATTTACCATTTCAAAAGGTCCCAAAGAAATTTAATTTGATGATATGGTGATTATTTTTATAAATATTGTCCTCCAATTTTTTTAAACATGTTTATGGAATAAATGCAACCTTATCTTTTAGCTTTAACCATTAGTTAACTTATTTAACTTATACAATGTCCTCTTGTTTATTCATATTGTATTGTTAATATATTTACTATTAAATTCCAATAGACCAAAAAATGGATCATTAATGACATTAATGACATCATATATGTTATTTTTCCGAGTCTTATATTTGTTATGATTATTTTATCATTTTTCAAAACATTTATTGATTTAAGAACTCTTATATGAAAATTTTAATACTAATCATAGCATGACTTTTAAAAAAAATCCTAACCAACTTGATTATTAATAAAAATGATCATTAATTAAAAGAAAAAAAGTTATAATTGTATATAAAATAAGTGTATTATATAAATAGATTCAAAATAAATTTATTTTAATATTTATAATCTCATCAATTTAAAACATTCATTAATGAGGTAATCATTACATCATCATGGTGTCAAAAATAAATTTATTTATATGAAATATAAAAATAATAAATAAAAGCACATGATGTAGGAAATCATATTATATTTCTAATGACTATTTATAGTCCAAAATATCACCTATAATACCGATTATAAATTTTTTATTATGTGATATATGTTTAGGTTAGATTTTCCTTAACATTAAATTATTTTTTATATAGTGTGATTTTCACTTACAAGTGGCTCTATGGGGTCCCAAAAAAGACCCGAGGATGCCCCTGGTCGGACATGCATCTTTCAATTGGGTTAGGAAATGTGTTATGGTAATTTAATATTATTATAATATTATTGTTTTACAACTATTTACCAGATTTATCATTTAACCATGGTAAATAAAATATGTACTAAAGTTAATATTCATAATGTCTAAAAATAAAAGTTACATATTTACACAATTTCTACCTCCTAATTCAAAATGTGTAATCTACATTAAAAAATTGAAAACACAAAATTTTTAGAAATTAATTATAACTAATTCTTGTGGTCGAAACAAAAAACTGTGTTTTTATGAAATAATAATAGTTAAAAAATTAACGGTTGTTTATTTTCTATTTAAATGTAAATTTATTTATAATGTATAAAATTATATAAAATGGTTAAATATTAATACAAATTAAAATTAAAACCAATAAAAAACTATATAAATAAAATAGATTAAATGTGAGTTTTGAATTAAAATGCAATGGTTTTTACTAATCATAAAATAAATAAACTTTATTCAAAAAATTACAATATTTATTTCATAGAAAATTTTTATTTCATGATTGTAAAGAATAATTTTATTATGTCAAATAAAGAATATAAAAATGGAAAAAAATATTAAAAAAAAATTTTCCATCAAAAGGTCGTAAATCATGATTTTTAAGAATATTAGAATATTTCATGCTTAAAATCAGATTAATTCTCATTTTAAGCCTCCAAAGAGTATTTCATAAATATAAAGACAGTTAAAAAACATTTAAAATCATATTGTAGTTTATTATAATCATTCATGTCAATAAAACAACTAGGAATTAACTACTTTTTAGAATAATATATTATTGTTATTTTTCAGTGTGACTCCGCCTTTTGTGGAACATAGGATTTGGGAGAAACCCATTATTGTGTGTCGAGTACGCCATTGAACATAGAATCCCCTTTAAAGTAAAATTAATATTTAATTAAAAAATATTAATAAATATGAAAATTTCTTATTATTTATTTAAATTGGATGATACATGAAAATTATATAAAAACCATAAATATGTGAATATTTAAAAGTGCATTTTTTTCATTAGACATGAATGTGATTGGATAAGATTTTTTTCTATATGTTCCTTTTAAATTTAAGGATTCAATTTAATATATAACATTATAAAGAAATATATTTACTCTGTACATTTCTTTTTAATAATATTAATTCCACACTTTGGATGTGATATTAGATATTTTCTATTTATCGATTATTCTAGGAATACATGATCCATTAAATTATTTTCTATGACTAATGCACTATAAAACACATTTAATGAATCATATGATCTATTAATGCGTGAAAATCCATGACATATTTCTCTTCCCATTCAAACCATACTTTGGAAAGTTAATATTATTTAATATAATACATTGATCACTGTACCACAATAGAAAAACTTCTTTTTCATGATTAATAATTATTTGTCAAAAGTATTAATTATTAATAATCTCATATTAACTATAACATCACATAGGCTTGTGGAAGGTTCTAAAAAAACAATCCTTCAGTTGTGGCATTAAGTCTCAAATCATTTCAGAATGCGATGGGTTGTGAAATGGTATATGAGTTTTCCTTTTCCTAAAATTATATTAATAGAATTCCAATAACATTCTAAAACTATGATTACCCATAATTACTACTACCTCAATTATAAAATAACCCATAATTGTTTCCAACACATTTAATCATATGATCAAAATATTATTTGAATTATTCCTTATTGAAATAATTCATATATTAAATCAAATGGTTTCACTCCCATAATTTCATTTAAAATTCTTTATTCAATTTATATTCCCACAACAAAAATTTAAGTAAGGGTGGATTAGGAATTTGAACTTATGAAAAACCTGAGACTAAAAAACCCATGATGGAATCCAAAACTCTTAAATTAGTTATGGAAAAAATGAATTTAATAGTTTACACAACCCTTTTATGGTTTTTATTATTAGAACCAAAATACTATTGGTGAAAAATAATTCTCAAATTTGATTCTTCAGTACCAATAAAGAAACACTTCATTGGACTTATATCAAAAATATTATGTACATTGTATTTGTTTTAACAAACAAAATTGGTCATTGAATGTTTTAATTACTAGAGAGAAACATTTAAAATAAATAACTATAAAGGGATCACTAAGATGAAATTTATTTCCTTCTGTCATACAATACATATATCTTTTCTAATTCTTTACATTATTCCCTTATTTTACACACATAAAACATTTTCTTATCCCTTTAGAACAAATTCATATCTGACACCATCCATATCTATAGCATAATGAATATAAATCAAAATTTCCTCTATGCTCACTATCACTCGAGATACTAGTGAACTTTATCTTTATCATCTTTTCTAATTTGGAGCGTTAGTGAAAGTAGAGGTTCTTAGTCATATTTCTAGATAATAAATTTAAAAATAAGTAGAATATCAATCAATCATATAAACATCATATTTGGTTTATCATAGACCCAATATTATAAATCAAATTTTATTTCAACATGATTACTTCTTGTTCAATCCACCAATTGATTCCAAAAAGAATAGTGTGAGAAAAAGTAATCATCGTAAAAACCATATAATAATTTATTCTATTTCTAAATCATTACTCATTAAATTCAATGATATAAAAATTTTCATTAACCTATGAATTTATTTTTTCATTATATATTTAATCCCTCCATTATGTTTTGAAAAAAAAATGTGAATTATCAAGAGAATATACCACAGGATAGTCAAACTAGGTGTCTAATAAGGATTTTTATTGTGTTCAATGTGACAATTAGTTTAATCTCAATTCAACATTCATAGATTTATTACAAATAAGTACATCTATTCCAGATCCAAATCCACATATAACATCCATAATAGTATACATCTCAATGAAAACCACTGAACCTCTACCTTACAAAAACATATGGTTGTTTTTCTAAACATACACTCAATTCATATCGTCATGGTATATTTTACCACTCTACGATTTTCAAATTATATTTCATAAGGATTATATTAAACATCCCCTGATTCAAAATATTACTATATTTAATCCAGTAACCTAGATCTATTGTATTACATTATTACATTGGCATATGAAACAAGTGATCACATCCAGAAAGACAGAATAGTTTAGTTGTCTTGGTAAGCAAGATATTTTCATGATTCACATATTTTATTTGAAAAAAATACAACATGATTTATTTGAGAAATTAATAATTTCCTCCATAAAATAATTTCATATAATTCATAGTATACTACATAGATTTATGGGTTATGAATAAATAAGTGTTATCTTAAATGATCAGTATTGAATAAGTAATATGAAATCTTTGAAAAATTGAAAATCATAATAATAATTAAAGTGTAAAAAAACATACATTCCATTTAATTTACATGAAAATAATGATATGGTAACACATAATACATATGTAATTTTATATAAATGAATAGAAATTGCATTTAAATTACATGACAATTATGTTAATATAATGCATAATATAAATACTAAGGTAAAAAAACTGAATGCACATTCCATTTAAACCACTTGAATATCATGAAATGATAACACACAATAAATATGGTATGGTATATAACATATTGTAAATTTCTTTTAATAATAAAAAGACTATTATAGTGGGATATAAAATAATAAATATGTAGAGGTAAATACCCAAAAAACTTGATAATTAATCGAGAAACTACAAATGAATTTCATCCATTGATAATTTAACTTTTAAATTACCATGTATAATAAGTACTAAATTCCAAATTATGGAAAATATTAATTATTTCACAGAATTACCTTATTTTTCAAGATAACATTACTATGAAGATATTTCTAAAGACAATTTAAAAGAGAAGTGTAAATATATTATAGAAAATCTAATAACTTCGACTAGACAACTAATTCATTCTATGAGGATAAGGACACGTGAAGGGGATATATGTAACATGTAACAAATAATATATTCAGGTACAAATTATTCATCATATATCAAATAATTTATTTTTGTAATAAAAAATATTCCTTATCAACAATATGTATATATTGAGTAAAGAGTATATATTTATTGATGTTTTCCTATTCAATCAATCTAGATTAGGTATAAAGTACCCAATGTTGAAATAATATATGGTTTAAGAAATTTTTATATCCATAACAAATAATACTGACATATAGGGTAAATTTAAATTATAGTGATCCAATGAACATTGATAAATCATGGGAAACATAAAGACTAAAAAAATGAAAGATGAAGGCGAGTTTTAAAACATTCCTTGGTCAAAACGATCAAAATACATACATAGAATGAATAATTATTTTCTAAATAAATCATATACATATTATTATATAATATGAGAATGTTTTTTCTTTATATGATTATAAATAACATAAAAAAATAATTGAATTTTTTTATTGAAAATAACATTATATATTTGAAAATCTATTTTTAAAATATAACATTTCAAGAATATTATGGTTTTTTTATTTTTAAGTTTAAATATATTTTTTAATAAATTCATATTTCATGGAAATAAGAAATTCCATAATTTTATTATAAGTTAAAATAATTCATTAACAATATTGTAAATGTGTCAAAAAATTAATTCTGAATAATACAATAAGATTCCTTTATAAAAATTTTGTTAAAAATAAGAAACATGTCAAACATTATTTAATAATAAATTTGAATAATGTTAAAAAAAATTAAATCATGTTACGAAAAATATAAATTTTCTAGAAAATGGATTTCAACCAAATAGATAAATCATATAAGAGACCATTTTCGACATTTTCTCTATAATTTTAAGAACATAATAGTGTAAATAATGATTTTTTTACTTGAAAACCTAATGATTTAATAGAACATAGAAAAATGTATTAGTTTTAGAATAAAATGATCAAATCGTTTATTTTACTTGAAATATAAATATAGACTATATTAATTAAAATGAGCTTGTGCTATAGACCTGTATAAATAATATAACAATGATGTCAGAATTAATGAATGAATCATATAGGTTTATATAATTTAAATACACATAAAAAAGTTAAAATACAACAAAATATCATCATATATATTTTGAAACAAAATCATTAAATGACAATGATATTGAAAAGTATTATAACCAGGTGAAATGTAATTCAGTTATGAAATGCAATACCACATGAAAATTTTCTAATCAAAATAAATTAGATCAATTAATTAAAATTTAAACATAAATTAATTATTTTGTTATTTAATAATGATATTAGATAATATATTAGAATAATATATACCATTGAAAAGAAAATTATATGTCTAACATTACAATATTCCCCAGAAAAGAGAAATTGAGACAAAGTCCCTTACCTAACACTTTCATTTTGTTTAATGAAAAGTAACATCATTTATGATGGTTTTATTAATTTTATTAAATTATACCAACTTTATTCATATTTATAATATCATATATTATAATACCATAACATTTTTCCACCCATTTGTTAACAAATAATGTTTTTCTTGTCTATTTTGTGTTACTTGCATTGTTTTCTCAAGTATATTTTGTCATGAATGTTATGGTTCTTGGATATATGATATTGATTTATCATCTACATATTTATATTGAAGTAATAAATGTGTATATTTTCATTATTCACATTTTTATAATCATTATTTAAATTTGAACCCCGAGAATAGATCATATCGATTCATCAAGATGGTAGGTCAAATATACACACAAGCATCATTTTCATTTCAATAACAAGTGGAAGAGTAAGTATGAATGTGATAATTTAATCATATAGGATCGTTAAAATGTAATATATATGACATATATTATTTAAATTTATCCTTATAATATTTTTTATAATTGGAATGTGAAGATATTACTTCTATTCATGAAGTGGAAGTCAACTGTACAAATGAGTTAAATTATCGTACTATAAATGGAATACAATGTAATAAAGTATATGTGATGTTAATTTTTTTGATTTTATAATAAATATATAAATAATATATATATATATTTGTGAATATTTATTTTATGTACATTATTATATCATTTTTTAATGGTGGCGATGGAAAAAAATTATTGGTTCACTAGGTGATAATTCGTCGTGGACAATATCAATGATTTATTTTTCAATTTAATGTAAGTGGGGAATAATATATTTCAAAATCATAAAATAAAATAATAATAGTATATTTATGACACTAAATCAATTATATAGTAGTTCTTTTCTTATATTTGAAATGTTTGGTATAATAAAAAAGAAAAAATGATAATATTGATAGATTATTTCTTATTTGGATGATATCTTTAGTTTTTATACAAAAACAATTCTAGAATAAGATTATGATCAATCCATGGGATCATTTATGTTATTTAGATATTAGGTTAGTTATATTATTAGTTAATTTTAAATCAAAATGGATATGGATGTATTTAATTTTGAGTATTGGGCTTTTTGTTTTATTAAATGGGGAGAGTACAAAGACAGAAATTTAAAAAATAATCAACTTCACCATGGTTTTAGTTATTTTATATGCCTCAAATATTGGGAATTATAGATCCTTATAGGTTTTGATATATAAATTTAGACATAACATTGTGTTTTTACAAGTTGGTATGTCATTTATCAATTATATTTGTAGTTTATCCCCGAAAAAAACCTGTTTTTACTTTAACTGTGTTAATTAGTGTTTAGTGATTTCTCTATTGATAGTGGTGAAATATAAATTTGAAATTATTAGATAATATTAATAATTATTATTCCAAATATAAGATTAAATTTAAATTAATCAATTAAAAAAGTAGAATATTCCAATTTAAAATTATAAATGCATAATTGAAAAAAATATATTTACAATGGAAAAAATCCATAAATCTATAAGACATTAATATATACATTAATTATGAATCTGATTAAAAATACCAAATAAGGTTAAATAAAATTTAAAAAAATTACTAAAAATGATAATAAATTTAATTAAATATTTTGATTTATTAAACCATAAATGAAATTTTTTTAAAATATTATCTTTCAATATTCATCAAAACATAAAATGTTTTATAAAAATCCTAAAAAATCCATCAATAGAAATTTTGAAATTATGATTTAAAAAATGAAGTAAATTTTATAAAAAATACTTTTTAAACACGGTTAATAATAATTTTATCTATTTTAATATCAATTATTAGAATTTAATTTTTCAAAAAAGATGACAAATAATTTCCAATACATTTATCACAATATTAAAAAAATAGTGATGATAAAATAGCTTTGTTGCAATGTATGAAGGGAATGAGAAAAATTTGGTATATTATTCCTTTTTACATTATTTTTAGAGGATATTTTTGTAACAAAAAAATAATCTTCCACCCAAAATATCAAATATATATAATGCATTCTATGTTTCCCACATGAGGACGTACATAACATATCCTTGAAATGTTCTGAATTAAAATGTAGTATAATTGGGGAATGATCTCTATTTTATGTATAAACTATTAAATATATTAGATTTAATGATTAATAACCTATGAAATAAATGTTATGGTAATATGGAGATTTCAGGATAATAAATAAACAACATGGGTTCCATAGGACATGAGATAATAAATGTCTCCCATATATTACATAATAGTGAAATATTTATTATGATTAAAATGAAATAGACAATATTTTTCAATATGATAAATTATTAAATAAATTGTGTCTCATATATATATATACATATTCATTATGAATAAATAGAAAGTTGTAAATATCATGATTATAAGTTTTATATTTAATTTATCTTGATCTCATGAATATAACAAAAAAATAACTATGCTCATAAAATTCTGAAAAAAATAATTAATTTATTATAAAAAATTATTTATAATTTCATGAAGGAACCAAGTGAATGATTTAATTAATATTTTTGCATATACATATTTTAAAATAGAAATTATAAAAATTTTATTGGGATAAGTTACATTGGAATTATTTCCATTATAATTTTATCTTAAGAAATAATATTATAGATTCAATATTATAATTAAAAAATTGTTTATATATATAATTAAATTAATATAATCATATGACTATATATAAATACCATAAATGGGTATGTAATGTAATATATATATTTTTATATATATAAATTATTTTTAGTAATCTAACTAAATAGTAGAATAATGTTTTGTAAATCATTCTACAATTAAAAATTAATCTTTATTATTTTCTATTATATTTAACTATTGAATTCACATAAATTCGGAAATAATTTTTTTAAATATATTAAAACATCAATTATTATTGTATAAATTCATTAAAAGGGATATGTTAATGATTTTTAAACAAATATAATAATTAGGGGAATAATAGATATTCAGTATTCCCTATATAGAATGTTTAACGTCATAGTTTGTAAAAAAAATTAACTACTAGTTTATAATATGATTAACATAAATAAATATTAATTTAATTTTTTAGATAATTTATCTGAAAATTTTTATGATTAGTGTATATTTCTATAATGTAATATCCAATATATAAAAAAATAGTAGAACATTAAAATATGTCTTTATATTTTTTTATATGACAAATAGAAAGACCAAATAAAATGATGAGTTTAAATTTATTATTGGTTCACATGTTAAGAATAAAAATTATTTTAATAAAATAAATTATAGAGTTATAAGTTAATACAATTTTTCATTACATGGTTATAAAATTATATTATAATTTCATCTTAAAATACCCCCTTACCATCATTTTTTAATAAACCTCTTGACCCTAGTTTCCAAACCACTCTAAATAGCTATCATAACATAATAAATACCAAAAATTATCCTGTAATTATTTTTTAACATCAAAATTAAAATATTTATCAACCCAATCTATGTAATTAATGGTCTTCCTAAATGAAAATGTATCGATTATAAATAATATAAAAAATAATTACTATTTCAAATTTATTATATTAGCATTTTAGAATTACCCATTTGTTGGATAAAAGTATCCATAAAAAACTCATTAATATATGAACAATATATAATTTTTTTATTAATTAAATATGTGAATATAAACATTAAATAGTATATACAGTTGTGTTCTTCCTTTCCAAGGCGTCGTATCACTCTAATAGATTATTACAAAACATACATAGATGATTTCATATCACGATTAATCAATTTCACCATGAATGGTTAATATAACATATATATATATATATATATTATTTTTTAACTTTTATAGATTAGGGATCTCATTGAAATGGGATAATGACCAATACTATAACATCAAAATGGTAATTTAATATTTTTAATGAACAATTATAAATGACCATAATCCACAAAAAATGTGTTGTAAATATATATTTAGGTATATATATTTTAAAAAAGTAAAATTAATGTTAAAATAAACATTAAATTATTTTTTGATAAATAAATATTAATTTTATAATATATTTATTACTTTTGATGAAACATGAAACTTATGGTTTAGGGTTTCACTCCAAATTATCTCATTATTCATTTGATTTAAAAATTATCAAATATAGTATTATTTTTTACATATTAAAATGTATATATTTATTCACATTATATTATATTATTTTATAAATATGTATTGTAGTTATTTTCCTATTTTTATTAGCTACGATGCTTCATGAAACATCTCACCATTTTTTGAAATTATATATTCTTCAGTATCATCTATTAAAATATTTAAATGTAATAAAATATTTTAATTCTCATATTATATTTAATGATTATTTTATAATTGATTTTTCATATAAATTTTTTGACTACTTTATTATTTCATTTTATCTAAATATAGTATTTTTCTAAGTGTTAAAAACTCAATTAACAAGTTGATAACATGAAAATTTTTATTTTTGTTTTATTAACTTTACAATAGTCTCTCACTATAATATAATTAATAGTGTGTATATTTATATAATTAAATACTCATTTTAACATTATTTTTATGGTCATGTATTCCTTCACCAACATCCACTAGTATCTTTAAAATTGATTTCTATTTAATGAATCATAATATTTTCATGAAACCCATGTTTATTTCATTTCATGTATCCATGTTTTTCGTACTTATTAATCCAATTTAATTTTATCTATTTAATTATATGTGACAACAACCATGACTCTAGTGTCATAGATCCCATGTTTACATTATTATATTAGTACACGATACTAGGAATCATTTATAATGGATCAATCAGTTTATCATTTATAAAAAATAATATAATATATGACATTCATATTACATTGCATGATAATATACTATAAGGAAAGCTTTCTTTTGTCTATTAAAATGATTTAAATATTTCTTTACCATATCCTAAGGAAAGGTAAATAAAAGTATGACTGAAATCAGACACTCTATAATAAAATAAAATAATGTATGATATCATGAATCAAAAAGGACAATAATATAGAAAATAATATTACCAATATATAAACCATTTATTTAATTGGTTTATATTTTTAAAAATCATTTAAACATGAAAAAATTATTCATAATAATAACTATAATTTTAGTGAATAAATTCATAATGTTGGAAATAATAATATTTTCATCAATGCCTCATGCCATGAAATTAATGCCTTGTGAACTGGTGCCTTAAAAAATTTATAAGCCTTATGACAACTCATGTTCATTGTATGGGTTTAAATATAATATACAAAACCCATTTTTTCTCAAAAAACATATCGATACCTCAAAGGGATTTCAATATGTTTTCCCCACCATCACTTCGATATGTTCAATGTATTCCTCATATATTTAATCAACAGTGTAATATATAAATAGTATTAATTACATGTAAACAAATAACCATATATAATAATTAATATATAACTTCAATTTTCATAAAAAATGAAATATCATTCTTCATATGCTTCCAAAAACAAACACCACATATAGAAATTTATAAGTATCATGAAAATAAAGAGGTATTATAAATTAAAATTAATATATCCATGATATTGAAAATGTGTATTTGAAAAAGAAAATATTTTGCAATGAATTATGAATAGTGGTAGAAATTATGATCGCATGTATTTGAATGATATCATCATATGGTATAATATATTTATCAACAAAGGAAAATAGAAGAACATTAAATAATCATAAATGAAATTTAAAACAAACAAATTTTTTTTAGAATTATTTTAAAAATATAAGATAGACAATAAAAAGAACATTTTTTATACCATTCATTACATTTTTTATAATGTATGTTATAAAATAGTTCCAACATACATTTCATCATTCTGGAAAACAACCTCTCTATGATTTTTATTTCATAAAATATAATTGATATAATAATGGAAATGGATTTACTTTTAAAATATATTTAATATAGCAGATTAATATAAATTATCACCATGGTGGTAAGAGTATTACATTACAAATTTTTTAAAAGACAAAAATTTTCAGAGATTTACAAATATTTATAAAACATTTAGCTTTTATAATATAAAAAGATTTATACTAAACCCTTTTAAATAATGAATATTTTAGTAAAAAATACCAATATCGATCACTTAAATGTAGATGAAAACTTTAATAATACAATTTTAAAAAATATGGATATTGATGATACAAATATCCTAAGGAAAAAAATAAAAAAGAGCTATGTTTGAAAAAACATTTATTCAGTTTTTTAGTAATAATGAGAAAAATAGTTGGATCGAAAAAATTAAAAACATAGTACACATCATTAATGAATAATATATATGGGGTTTAAGGAATAATAAAATCTTTTACTAATTATAATGTAATTGTAAAAATGATCACTCTCCAATATGAGTAAGATTGTAAAATAAACCATTATGACTATAAAATCATTTTATCCCAAACCCATTAGAAGTGAATAACTAAATTTAAACATTAAATAATTTTTATAAATATGAATTTGGGATATATTATTTCAATGTATTTTATATATACAATATATGTTTTATTATCATCATATAATGAAATATATCTAATTGTTCTAAAAATGAGATGAAATAACCTCTGTTTGGATTTCATCTTGATTGGATTGAAAATATCATTGGGAAAATTAAATATTAATTATTTAAATAGAATACTAAGAACCATTTTCATATATATCATATTTTTTTGGTTAACATTATAATCAATTGAAATCCATCATTTTTTTTTTAATGTTGATCATGAGAACATAATTATGTTCAGACAATTTCTCCAGAAAAATAGTATATTTTCGTTGGTTACACATTCTCTGAAAATACTCCTTTTGCTCTATATTTTTAATAATTAATGGTATATAATTTTATTCATTATATAATATTTTTGAATCGTCCAATAAACGTTTTAAATAATGAATAAAACACATTTCAAATGGAGCCAGTAGACATTATATACATATGACATAGTTTTCATTTCCCAAAGAGTTAGGATATTGAAAATGTATGTTATGATTAATATTTACCTATTCATATATCTATGATAAATATAATATATTTTAAAAAAATGTTTCTTTTTAATACTAAATTTATGTTATAAATAAAATGTAACTCATATCTCTTCTTGGAGGTGGTAGTCAACACACAACTAATGGGGCAGTAAGAATATACATTATATTATTCTTTACTTAATAAATAATTTTTAATTAATATCATATATATCATATAATTCCAAATATATTACCATCTACAGTTACTAGTGATGACATGTGAAAATCATAACTTTATAGAGGTTATTGTTTTTATGTACACACAAGAAAGGATTTAAATTTCAATAGGATATAAAGGTGATAGGAAATGGATATACTAATAACATAAAATCTCCAATTTTTAGTAAATATACCGATTTAATTAGTTTCATATGGTTGTTTAATATCTCAAGGATTATTTATAAGAAATTATCTGGATAATTCCTAGTATAAACATCTTTATCTTCCTTTTTATAATGATAGAATGATTACACTATAATTCTTTTTTAGTGTGTATTTTGGCGTTTCCAGGAATTATAGTTGTGAAAAAAAAATTTGTTAAAATATATTTTGGGAGGGGATTTTTTAGCATTGGGGAACATGTAGTGTGCATAATATTTTGGAGTAGGTCCCCATTTAATATTAATGTGGATGGAAATATATAAATATAAGAAAATTTATTTTACAAAATATTTCTTATTGAAGTAATGTTTCATAAAATATTTTTATTTTGTGTTATGTTATGGGTATGTTTTAAATAAAACGATCCAATGATATTGAATTATACTTTTTATCTGTTTTAAAAAATTAAATTCCATTTATAATAACTCTTTTTTACTAATATTACCCTCAACCGAGGTGATAAATTTTTATAATTGTTACTATTAATAATTACCAAATATTATGTTAGTATCATTAAGTAATATTTATGATTATGAATCGAAATATTTAATTCATTTTTAATTATTAATTTCCATTAATGTTCAAAATATTAATTTAAAATATGTTCATAAAACATGATGAAAAATATATTTATAAAAACCCATATTTTAAAAATAAAAAATATGTTAATGTAAAAAAATAACATTAACTCTCATTTTGTTAATTTGGTTTCTCAAATAATTAGTCTATTTCTTCAGAAAAACCACAGTAAACTAAAATGGATACTAGTGAGTTCTTGAATAAAATCAAACAACAAAAAATAGTAATTTATATAAATAAAAATATATTTAAAATGTTATATTAATAAAAAAAATATCTATATGATATATATTATAGTATTAGATAAATTTTATTTAATATTTCATATATAAAAACTATTTAAAAAAATAAAACTGTTATTATATAATGATATTTCATAAATATGACATAATTTTCTAAATTATTGATAATTTAAAATTTAATTAAATAGAAATTATTTATGAAAAATATTTCAACATTACATAAGGATAATTTTTAACAGATTAAATTAATAATAATGGTAAATTTATGAAATAAACTTTCTAAATGTTTTGAAAAAATTATTTTAATTTCCCAGAAAAAATATATAAAATCAATTTTTAGTAAAAATATACAGGAAAAGAAAAAAATAACTTACTGTCATTCAATTCTTAATGAAACATATCTTATGATTTTAAATTAATTTTATTGAATAAATTATTCCAAAATTTTATCAATATACAAATTAAATAGAGATTATCATAATTTTTAAAACAAAAATATCAAATAATTTTAAAGTGTTTTCTAAAAACAATTATGTTACCATCATATGACTTGATCTAAATTTATATAAAAATTAACAAATGTATGAATGATTATTAATTTGGTGACATTTATAAAAAAGAAATTTCATTCAATTTTATTTCGAAATTTTAAATAAATTCATTTGTTAATGGAATCATATATAATTTAAGGAAAACACACATTTATTGAAAAATGACACATTTAATCTTTAATTATTTTTATACTTATAAAAAATAATTAATATCCTCTAAAATTTAATACTTATTTTCGTATATGAAATCAATAAATTTCTTTTAGGAATCATTCCACTATATATTTAAAATAAGATTAATTTTATTAAAAAAAACCTAATATAACTGCTATGTTATAATGGTTATATTTAAATTATAAATTTAAATTGAATTTTTTCTATTTAACATCATTGTTCTATGAATCAAAATATATATTAAACAATTTCCATATGAAAATATACAATGGTGCTGCAACCCTTCCTCAATAAATAAGTTGTAACTTCAAAATTTCATTTCATTTTTTGCATATCGTAGAAAAAAACCATAATTTTTTTCATTAATTATAAATTCTATGTTTGAACTAGTAATCACATTATTTCATGAATTAATATATTTTCCATTAAAATACTTATACTAGTTTTTTGCTATTTGTGTAACTTTATTATTTTTTTATATATTCCAAACAAAACGTGTTGATTTTATCCTTTAATGCTTGTGGAATTATAAGGATGATTTTTTACATAAAATATTTCCTTGGTTCATATTTTATATGTTTTCAGCCTCTAATTCATCTCATTATTAATATATTGAATTAATAAGATGATTTTATATGCATGATGCACTTAAAACAAAATTCAAAGGACTATAAGACACATTAAGGTATTTTCACTTCATTATCTGAAATATTTCACAACTTTTGATTTGTCTAGTTTCTTTTCATTTACATAGTCAAAAAATGCTTATTATATATAAAAACAACATTTTATATGTAGAAACACAAAATAAATGAGTAATTTTCAATTATAAACCACAATATTATATAATAATTAATAAACCCTAATTATATTCAAATTTTAAAAACAAAAATTAGAATTATATAGAATTATATTTTTGTAGAATTTTTTAAATTATTTTTTAATGAAATAAAATAATAACCATTAATGTTATATATGATGGCGATGGTTTTAATTTTCATAAAAAAACCAAAACCTAATGCATCATTGGTGAAAAAAATCCATGTAATGAAAATTACTCTTGACCATATCTAGAAAAGATTGTTTTTAAAATACATCTATTTTTATAAAATCATTATGAACGATTCAAATTTTATTATAATTATACTCACCATATTTATTATAATCTATGAAAACATCATCATAGACCATAATTAAATTATCTTGTAAATGAAAAACACATTAGGAATTGGTTCGAATAGTACCTCATTTTCTTATAGTTTAAAAATGAATAAAAATTATTTGTATTTACCTTTCATTCATTAGATAGATTCCCCTTATTTCCACACTTATAACATCCTTTCATTCCCATTAACTGTTTCTATGGATGTTTCTTTCTACAATTACCATATATATAATTTTATATCATCCCAATATATTTTTCCTCATTTCCGTTTTTACATTGTTCTCAGTCATCAATTACATCTCTTGATATCATATGAATATATTTGGATTCATTAATAATTTTTATATCCTAAAGGAAATTGATTACATATCATAAGATGTTATAATGAATTAAGATATAAGTTTCCATTGGTGGCTATAACTAAGTCTATAAAAAAATAACCAATATTACTTTTGAAATTGTATATTAATTTTATATAATTATTTCATGTTCTCATAAATCATACACCACACTCAATAATACTTTCATCATCCTTCTATGAAAAACTAAATAATCTATATTTCATATTATATTTTTCGTCATGCAGAAAAAATTTCTCATAGAACATAACAGTATTGTTTTTATTATGTTTCTTATATATCCACCTCCTCCATATCATTTTAAAACAATGACAACAATAAATCCATGTCTCATTTAAAAAATATATTTCCCTAATAACCATTCGCATAACTTTTCCTCACAGGTCTAGAAATTCGTCTTCATGGGATTGAATCTATTTCTCTACAGCCAATAGTTTTATAATTTCATTAATTCATGGAGTCTTATTTTAATGAATAAATTCCAAAATATTTCTATAATAATATGGTATAAATCTAGACTCTATATTGGTAATGTTATATTAAATAAAATTGATAATTCCCTGATATGGTTATGATCTAGTTAGCCCAAAATCCACTATTATGACTTTCTCTTAAGTAAAATATAATTATATACAATAGGTATTGATATTATTTTCTTTTAATCAACTAGGATCCATTTATATACAATGGAATAAATATAATTAACTTATATAATTAATTATATTGTGAATTAACATAAAAATCAATATTTTTTATAGATTATTGTAGTAATTTATCACAATAGAAAATCATTAAATGTCCAATTATTTTTTTCCAAGGGTTATACTAATCATCATTTGATACCCTTAATAAAAAACATGTATCATATAACCAATATCTTATGTTTATATTGTTAAATTATTTAATTCTATAAGGGTATACACTGTAATGGATCAATAAATTTCATAGTCTAGGAAACATGACACAAATGCAACAACCCTCACTCAAGTGACTGAGAGTCAATGACTGACATTATTAAATTTGAATTTGATATAAGTAATAACATTCTGATAGACCAAGAAATTTATAATTCAAGGTAATATATATATATATATATATACTATTCTGATATTACATTTGAAAATAATAAATTATAATTGTTTTTGAATAATATAATTATTCCCTCTAGAAAATCCATACATATCAATCATATTAAACTTTCTAGATTACTATGAATGGAAAAAATAGTCAGATAAAATTCCATGTGATGTTTATGTAGAGTAGAAGATATCATGAATCAATATTCATAATCATGGATGTTTAAATAGTAAAATAAGCATGAAATTTAAAAAATTATCATTGCATAATCAATATTGATGGTAAATAACATTAAACACTTTACATTTTGTGAATAACAATACTACTATAACTGGATATGTCATAATAAATAAGGAATTATAAATAACAAATCACACATTACATTTAATAATTAATGTGATAATAAAATACATCCAAATATGTTATCATTACAATAAAATCAATGATAATAATAACATAATGCATGATATAGAAAATATGTAATTATTGGATGTCATGATCTCAAACATAATGTTAAAAAATTCCATGACATTCCACAGGATTGTTTGACACATATGTGTAGGTATATATTATAAACACATTTTACTAAGGAATATTGATATATTCATCTAATGAGACTACTGATGTATTAAGTGGCAATTTATAACTACACTCTAAATGTATATCCATTTCTAAATCATTACTCATAGATGGAATAATCAATTTAATTCATAATCAATATGCCTTATCAATAAATTTCTATAATTAGTAAGGAAAAAAGATTTGGAATAATATACTCAATCAATAATATAACATTAAATGTAAATAAATGAATTTATAAATGATATATTTTTTTTGTAATATGTATATCCAAGATATATTATATGAATTTTTAGGTTAAATTAAAATTTCAATGATGAAAAAAGTAAATATTTCAAGGGAATGTTAATAATTATATAACATAATCATGAAATATAATGATAGTACTTTTTCTATTCAAAAGTTTCATGAAACATATATAGAAATAATAAGGATGGTGTCAATAACAAATATCCCAACAGAAATCATATATACAAAAAAGTGTTTATTCTAATGATGAATACAAAATACATTAAAATTTACATTAAATTTTTTTTGAGGAAAATAAACTATTCACCTTGAGAATATTTTTTAAAAAAAGTAATACATCATAAAATATTTTGATGATGATTTTGTGAAAAACGTTATTTCCACACTAAAAATTAATCTTTTAAACATATATTGTACCTGATTATTTGAAACTATGTACACGGATTATGTGTTAAAATGAGGATTCATTTAGAATTTTTTATAAAATACAAATGGTTCATGTTAGTAAAATGCTATAAAGTTTCATTAAAAAAAACTCATATTTCAATCAAGTGTAGAACATTAATTAATAATTCATTCATAATATGATATAAAAAATTCATGTAAATTTTATATACATAGATGTTGAAGAAAAATAATTTTTGACAGAATATTAAAATGTTTTCAAAATTTATAAAAAATAATTTATAAATAATTTAAAGTATAAAATTGTATCATAATGGTAAAATTTCATGAAAAATTAAGAAATCACTATATTAAATGAAAATTGAATGATTTTATGATAGAAATAAAAAATATTTTCCTTGAGGGAGGCTTATACAAAATAAATCATGAATAATAGAGATATTATCAAATAACCCCATACAACCTTGGTAAATTTGTTTTCATATACTCTATGATTTTAATGAAATAAAATGAATCATTAATAACTATTAATAATAATATATTTTTCATGAACTATCCCCCGGTGCCTGTGTAGAGACTACCCCAAGACCGTCTTACATAGGCCAGGGGCTGGCGGCTAGCACCTAAGGTGCAAATCCCTAAAACTGGGAAGGCATTTCCTTTATAAACTGTAAACACACACAACAGAGTATGAACGTGAAGTAAAACGCTAACCAAAACATTATACAAAGGAGTGATGAAATGTTAAGGGTCTAGAAATACATGCCCAACAGGAATGTACAAGTACAACTGAAATACAAGTAAAGATGAATAATGGTAAAGCAGCTACTGGGTCATCTGGTAGGTACAGATATCCTCCTTTGCACTTCACATCAATCAGTATCCTACGTGTACCGACATGTTTTATGTTCCACCTTCGGGTACCGTCCAGTCATGCTACACTGATGCTTAGTCAGCATTGTTAGTCAACTTCAACCAACGTAACGTGGTGCAGGCATAACCACCGCAGGGGTGACTATAATGAAAATCAGTAGGGACCCCGAGACCCTCATGTTCTCCAAAAATCCAAAAAGGAATATCCACAAATTATGATATCAACAGACAACCACACATATGTATATTCCCAAAAAATACCTATGTTATCAAGTAATTTATCTCAATAATGAGGTAAACGCAAAAATTTACAGACTCTTCTCAACTAGGATTTTTATTGACATTGTCGAAATGACGGCTGATGGATAACTCCTTCTCTGTCGAGTACAGTGGGCCTGTCGCCATAACCAAGCACTTCCCACTATCCTTGAACTACTGAGGTACTACTCTTGTTGAGTATCGTGGGTCTACCGCACTGACAGAGAGGCGCACCCCACTGTAGGTCTGCCGCCAACTACCAGGCGCTCCCCCTAATAGCCTATTGAGGTACTTCTCCTATTGGGTACCGTGGGTCTGCCGGCAACTAATAGGCGGTCCTCCGCAGTGGGTCTACCGCTAACTACCTGGTGCTCCCCACTGGGCTAGTCAAATCACTCATGTCGATACGGTCACGAAATCTTCAGGTCTATTCCATCTTCTATGGATCTGTAATCCGCTCGCTCATCTCGGGGAGGTTCCACTCCATGAGCTACATGTCGATACTCAAACTATCGTGAAGTCCTGGATTGAAGTATCTCAATGGCCCATCTTATCATAGGGGTCTCAATAAAACTTATGATGCATCAATCGGATGCCCGGTCTATGAGTTAAAATCATTTTAGTCCCAGGGGGCGGTTTGATTTTGGTATGAACCAACATAACTGTATCTCAACATTACCCCAAACATTAGTTGCGTATACTCAAAGAGACTATCGTGCCCCAAGAAAACCAACACGCTGACGGATCATCAATTAGATGTATGGTAACAATGATATGGCCAAAAAAAGTAAAGGGTTAGTAGTGGGTCCAGGTCCAGTCAGGCCTATTAGGTCTAGCCCAGTCCGCTGGGCCAATCCCAGAAATCCGCAAGGGCAGCACGACCTGTTCTCGGGGCTAGTTTGGACCGGAGCATCGCGAAGGCGTGGCTCAGTGCGAAGGGCGCAACCAGGCCAGTTCGGCCAGGGCACCGTGAGGGGGCCGGAATTGCCGGCTCAATCGGGAGGCCGCAAGGGGTTCCAGTTCGCGGACTCGGCTGGGAGACCACAAGGGGGGAATGCTCACCAACTAGGCTAGTAGTCCACAAGGGTGGTGGACATGAGGCTGGATTGGGCGCGTCTAGGAGGGTGGCCGAGCTGCTAGTTCATCATGGGCGTGGTCAGCGCTGGCGGCCAGGTGAGCTGTGAGGTGGGTGGTGAGTTCTTCCAGGGTGCGGCCAGCACGAGCTTCAAGGCAAGAGGTGTGGGTGACCGGGAGTCTAGACTGATGCCGGCTCGGATGGAGGCAGTGCAGGATTCCGCGGGGGCATCACAGTTAATGGAAGTCACGGGTAGCGTGTCCTTTTTCTTTGCCGCCTCCGTCACCTCGTCATTGTTATGTCTATATGCCGAAGAATTCCACAAGAAAGAAAATCTATGTAGGATGTCGGGCTATGTTAGGATGGCCCACAGCCTCCGCGTTTAGGGAGGTATCATTTGTCTCATCATGAAAATAACATGAATAATAATGCATCCACAAACAATAACTTTCTAACCATTGAAGTGGATAAGAAAAGGTATTATATATTCATGCAATAAACCCCATACCATTGATTCTTTGTTCATTGACAGTGTTTTAGAAAGTGGGTGATGAGAATGTTAATTCATCGCGTCTGCTGCACACTTTCAATTCCGAGATGCAGCGGCTCATGGAAGTTGCTTCACATCAGTAGGTGACTAGGGAAGAAGTCGAAGAAGGATCGTCGCTGCTATTCTTCGTTCTTTATTAGGAGGAGTTCATCATTATAGGATGAGGATCCTCGTTGAGAGCTTTCCTTCAATCACCCAAGTTAATTCATTATGCCAAATAATATATTACAAAATCTATTATTTCATTGGCACAAATTTGAAAAGGGGAAATTAAATTAAAACTCTCATCCTCATTAATTCAGGTGTGTTGGTGCATTTTAATTGGGTTGTTGGCTCTAATTAATAATGGAGTAATTAACATGGTAGGATCCTTTTTAATTATGGAGGATTGGAAAAATTACAAACCAGGGGAGGTGAAGAGGCTTCCATAAATTAATGTGATGCATAAGAATTTTCTCAACTTTAATGGGAAGTTAGAGGGGTTAAGATCTTGGGTGGTCCCCAACTCATTTATCCTCACATGGGATGTTGAGTTCATGTGGGCCCCACCACCATAACCTTTCATTGGAGGTTAAGGTGTGGTGGCCACTCCTCCAAGTCCCATTAGGAGATTTTAACCACCAACACTCACATTGCGGCTCAATAAAATAAAGTGTAGATCACTTTTTTTAATGAAATCCCAAAAAATAAATTTTATTTTTGACCAACTGCCATCAAGGTGAAAGTCTTCTTAAGTGAACATCAATGCTGCCAGTTCAATGTTCCCTATGATTTCAATTATGAGCACCGGTATAAAAGTTATAAAAACTCGCTCATACGTTTACTGAACGTATCCGAACAAAACTGCAGAAATTGATTCCGGAGAAACAGGGCCTCAGAATCACACACCGTTAGTTTTTGCGGACACTTAAAATTTCCATGTATTTATGAAAAAAAATTCCACTGAAATTTCAGGTCTATACATTCTCCCCATGTCAGGGTTTTACGTCCCCGTATGCGACAACTTGAACTAACGGAGAGAAAAGGGGTACTGAGCACGCATCTGAGCCTCATGCTCCCATGTGCTCTCATGGAGGTTCTCGTGCTGCCTGCGAATATGCACTATAGTTATCGACCATCAACGTAGGACTCGATTTTGTAGATCCTCAATCTCCACTGGAACCTCTGATAATGTCACCCCATCACCGATGTATATCTCTCCAAGTTCAATGATTTGATAAGGGTCGTGCACGTATATCCTCTGTTGAGATATGTAGAAGTCGTCGTGCACCCAGTGCAACTGAGGTTGAAGAGCCAGGCTGTAAGGCACCTCACCTAATCTGATGAGGACATGGAATGGTCCGATAAACATCATAGATAACATGATTCCTCAGCCAAATCTTCGTAGACCTCGTCATGGGGAGACCCATAGAAAGACATTATAGCCATCCTCAAAATAAATAGGTATCTGTCTCCTATTGGAAAACGAATTTTTCATGCTTTGTACAGTCTTCATCCCCTCTTGGATGATCTGCACCTTCTCTTTGGTAGAACGTAACAAATCTAGACCCAATAGAACTGACTCCCCTTGGTACGTCCAACACAGTGGTGATCTTCAAGGTCGACCATACAGGGCCCCGAAACGTTCTATCCTGATGGTGGAGTGATAACTGTTGTTGTATGAAAACTCCACCAAGGGTAAGTGATCCTCTTATCTATGACCAAAGTAGAGAACACATTAACACATCATGTCTTCGAGGGTCTAAATGGTTCACTCAGTCATACCATCCGTATGAGGATGGAAGGCGGTTCTCAGATGAAACTACGTCCCGAAAGCCTCATGAAACCCCTTCCATAGCCGGGAAGTAAAACTTGTGTCAAGATTAGAGACAATAAGAGAAGGTACTTCATGTAGCATCACAATCTCTTACATGTAGAGGCATCCAAAGATCTCTAGTGTACCCTTCTCTCTGATCGGTAGGAGGTGGGACGACTTGGTAAGTAGGTCGATGATCACCCCTATAGATTCATGTCCCCTAGAATTATGTATATGAACCTTCACGAACTCCTTGGATATCCCATACCACTTCTACATGGGGAACTCTAAAAGAAGAAACCAAGCTTTCTCGTACTTGATTCTCCATGTTCACATGCTGAAAAATGAGGCATCGAGGGTCAAAATCTACTACTTCCTTCTTTATACCTGGACACTAGTGATATCGTCGAATGTCCTGGTACATATTCACCACTCCAGGATGTTCCGCTAAAGGGGGTCAATAGAATGTTATGGTTGGTGTCCTGAGAACCAACTGTTTTGTACTTTTATTACATAAATGTTCACATATTATATATATTTTATTGTTATGCATGACTATAAATAATAATTTCCTAGATTATTTGTTGCATTAACATGGTAATGGAAGATCCCCACTATGATAAGAACCTTGAAATTCTATAACAATATTCTTAAATAAAGTTCTACGGTTTGATGACACACAATGATAGGACAAATAGTATACAGACCATTACGTGCAAGTTCTCGTAAGAAGACGAGACTCTCTCTTATGGAATTTGCACTTGGTAGTCTCCATGATTGGAGATTATGATAACAGACCCGCCAGTAGCAATTCTGCATGTCATTGTGTCATCAGACATTTCTATTTACGATAATGTGTAAGGGTCCTTAGACTGGAAGATTATCATTAACTCACATCATCACTCTTGCACTTAGATTTACTGACAAAAACTGTCATGCAGATAGTTGGCGGCAATTATGGTACATTGGGTGCGTCACGAGTGACATGTTGTTAATGGATAAGTCGAGGAAGGAATTTTCCCATCCATTTATGGAAGTTGAAATCTTGAACCTTTTATTGAAATAGAACTATCACATTAAATTCCATGCCCATGGTGTAAACGTCATGTTTATTTCAGGAAGTCAAAGAACGACATATCAAGCATATAGGATTATGACACTGCCATGAAACCTTCTTAATGAGATATTGAGACAAAGGGATTAAATTACATAGTAAGAGTTCGTATGAGGTGATATGTCAATGGAGAGTCAACTTCAATCTCTTGGGTTCCTTGACCCGTTTCTCGATAGTAATCTTGGACTTTAGGAAAGCTCGCCTAAAGCCAACGAGAAAGAGGCGTAGAGGGTTAAAAAAATATGTGTATTCATGAATCTCAAGTAGAATAAAGATTACTCCCGCACGTGGTTTAAAAATTAATCATGGAAGCCTAAATCATTTTAATGATGGAGGAAGAAGGAAATGAAAAACAAGTACATGCTGTGTATTTATTAATACACACCGTGTAGTTTTTCCAGTCGGGATTTTGAGGATATAATATTGTTTAAAATGATATTTATTATAATCAGCATGTGTTCATGTCAACGAATTAGTTATTCGACATGGGGGTTTTAAATAAGAGTCAATGAAATAAATAAAATGCATAACGCATTAATTTATTGTCATAACTCTACATCCTTATACCTGAATATAGATATCCTCATAACCCCAACTCTTTTCTAACACAAAAGAGAATAGTTGTGCACAATAACTCTGGAGAATTCATTCAAGGTCGATAGAACCTCTTCATCCAAGAACGCTATCAAGAATGAGAGATATCCTCTTCCATCAGATACAACTGATCTAAGGCGGACAACGCAATAAAAGGTTTCTCCACGCTAACACCCGGAGAATTCTTTGGTGACATCTTGAGATACGAGGTACATATGTGGATCACCTCTAGAGGAAGTCTACACTTGGATTCTACGACGCAATGATAAATCACATCAGAATGTGATCAAGAACATCAATGAAGAAAGAACACCCAAAAGGTATTTCTTTTCAAATGATTAAATTAATTATAATCAACCTGTAAAGATCCTACTTTTTGGTTCCAGGACATTCCTTTTAATTGTCAATTTATGTGATTCGATCCGTGGATATTGGCGTTTATCGTTGTATTGATCCTGGATTGATCATTGTTAATGAAAAAAATCCATGTTGGAACATCAACCCATGCACTTCTGTTGCCCCCAAAACATTCAAATGGTATCAGACGTAGGTTACAACATTGATTATAGTTATTTAATTTTTGTTGATAATTTACGTATTTATAATTGATCCAATTCAAAATAAATAGTTCAATAAATCCAAATAAATGAGATCTATTCTTACTCATTCGTTTCTCGATTCACATCACAGAAGCAATCTTTTAATTTTAATTTTGATTAAAATAAAATTGAGGAACTTATCTGGAGGAGCCGCTCTTTCTGTCTGTACAACACGGGGTTACACGGCGTGTAATTAAAACTACACGCTGTGTATATATGTCTATAGAACCAACAATGGTCCACCAAACCACACCCTGTGAATTGAATATGCCTAAGTATTAATCACGTCATGTTGACCAGAACTGATTGGGGCGTGGAAATCAGAATACACGACGTGTAGTCCATTCCGGCCCAGGTGAAATATTGTACAAGGATAAGCCGTATACCACATACACAGGATCTCCATGCTGGTTACCACATAACAAGGATGTACACGCCGTGTATGATTTATCTATATAGAGACCCTACATTTTCTTACATTACTATTACATAATTTCAAAGATAAAAAACATAATAGTATTTCAAATAGAGGATCCAAATGCTTAGTATCTTTGGAAAACTAAGACCAAACATAAAAAATACAACATCATCCATAAAATTTTTTTAATTTCTTCTTCACTAGATTCTTATTGGTACTTGTCCTCTCCTTAGTAAACGTAGCCACCTGAGGATATACATAAAAATGGGTGATATTGAAGCCCAATAAGAGTATATATATGAACAATATAGCATGGGGTATGAATAATCATAACATAGGAGAAAGATCATGAACATGAGAGGAGCATAAATAAAATACTTGAAATGTGGCAATGCATAAAATTGAAACATCATGTCTTAGTGGTTAACTACTGCACATAATTGTGAACCAAGCTAGAATCTTGTTCACACATAATTTGACATTTACTCATGAGATTCATCACATTACCCGACTCATTGTAGCACTATATAATTCTGGGCACACAAGACATATTTAAACATTCACATTGCACAATATAAATCCGGGCGCACATGTCACATCATAACATTATAATTTATTATTCTTGACACAATGAAAATATAACATAAATAAACATAATAAAACCATGAAAAGTAATGGGTTTCATCTCATAATAACACATTCATATGCTTTGGGTTCCCAAAAGAAAGAGGGAATAACACACATGTTACAAGAACAGTCCACATTGAGTGAGAAGTAAAAGGGCGTTCTTAAAAGAAGATTTCTTTTGGAAAACATTTTGTTTGACATAAAAACAAGTGAAAAACACGTATATCATAGAAATGTAATTTCAATGATGAATAAATTATATTTTAGGAGTAACCATATCAAAAATGGTGTGAATGAGGTAGAACCCGAAGGATGAAAGATGGGTTCAAAAATTTCCCCTTACCTTGTCCCTGAATGCCTCCTTCTCCTTAATGTCTTGTATAAAGACATTATATTCATTAATTAGAAATTAAACAACCTTTTATACATTAATATAGTTCATTATGGTTTCATTATGACATATTACATTCCTTTTGATGACTTATAGAGTATAAAAACATTGATCCGGGATGTTCGTTTTTATGGTTTTCTTGAGTGGTCCACTTGTATTCTTAAATTGATGTTCGGGTAGATCATGGGTAAACATCCATAAATGATATTACATGTTATTAGTGATATTACATGAGAATTAATGAGTTTATAATGAATCATATTAGATCCATCTGGGTGAATAATTAGATAATAATTAAACGATGATTATTTGGGTTAATTTGAGAGGTTTTTGAATCACAACAAACTTGTTTTAACTTTTTAACTTAGTAATATGGCCATAGGTTATTTCAAAAACATAAAATAGAACATAATACATATATAATATTATTTTTCAACCATAAAAATGGTTTCAGGACCAGATATGAATGTAGAAATGGAAGAAAAGAGCATGCCATTTTTGAAGGTGATAAATTAACACCTCATGAACAACGTTCTCTTTAATAAAATAAAAGGAAGAGGGAAAGGGGTGGTGTGATATAATATCACATGAGAATCATAAAATTATAGTATATGTAAAATAATAGAGTTCAAAAATAAATTTTATGAATATAGGTGGGGAGAGATCAAGAAAGGAACACGAACTTGAAAAGAAATTTAAGGAGAAGAGGGAAGGAAATTACCTCTTAAAACATCCTCTTGAGATCCTCTTTAAGAAAGCTAGGATTTGACTTTTGATGAGACCAGAAGATTTTGGACGTGGGGGAGGGGATAAGGAAAGTGTTTGGGCAGAGTTTAGAGAAGTCATGGAGCTTTAGAGGTGTGAGGAAAATATGGAGTGAAGGGTGGCTTTTATAGTGGAGGGGAGAGGGGTTTTCTTAATATAAAATTCATTAGCTTATTATTTCCCCACAAGACAAGGAATAGTGACTAATGAAAAAACAAGAATAGTAATTTTATAATGTAATCCCGAAACAAGTTTCCTTACATCATCATAACATCATTGATGAATCAATTAATACATTATTTAGCATTTATTATGAATTATCAGATTTACTATTCATCAAAAATTCAAGTATCTCAGAAAAATCCCAAAAATTTTCCCCAACCATTTTACAACGTGTAGAATCCAAAAATGAGGTTCATTTTTCAAAAAATAATTTTCTAAATATTGTTAATTGAATTTTTAATTAAAATCACAATTTACATAAAAAACATTTTTTAAGATTAAAACTAATTTTATTGTTCTTTCCGAAATTACGTAGAGTCTTATAAAATTATATAAAAACAATTATAAATTGATTTAATAACTTATGAATACATTTGAGGGAAATAAATATTCTTTTAAATTAATTAATTATTTATAATTATTTATTTATGACTTATAAAATACAAAAAATGTTTACTAAGGTCAAATTGTCACATTCTAATATGTCTAAATTTTATTTTATTATTCATAGGTAATGTAACTCTTATGTTGGATGGTTTACTATTCATAAGGGTAGGTCAATATTCACCAAAATTTATTTTTGTTTCATTAGACTCCAAAAATCATCTTGAACACTACTGTGTATGTCGGATTTTCAAAATTCCAAACATAAGAGTGACTAACTTATGATTAAAGGTCACTTCTCACTTAGTAGTTCCTTATTTTGTGTTTTCATATTATTTTATGACATAGATATAAGAAGGTAATTTCCATTGTAATACTTTGGGTTATTACATTCTCCCCCCTTAAAACATTTCGCCCCCGAAAGTTTACTTTACACAAACAGGTGAGGGTACTTTTCCTTCATTTCCTCTACTGGTTCCCATGTTGCTTCCTCAAAATTATGGTTCCTCCACAACACCTTGACAAGATGGGTTGTCTTGTTGTGTATAACCCTATCAATTTGGTCCAGAATATATACTGGATGCTCCTCATAATAGAGATCATCTTCCAGCTGCACCACCTCATAGTTTAGTACATTTAAGGGGTCTGGTATGTACATCCTCAGTAGTGGTACAAGAAACACATCACGAACATAAGCCACATTTTGTGGAAGTGCAATATGATAGGCCACAACTCCTATTCTGTCAAGGATCTCAAAGGGTCCAATATACCTTGGGCTTAACATCCCTTTCTTCTCGAATTGCATGACTCTCTTCCATGTAGATATTCGAAGGAAGACTTTATCTCCAACGTCGAACTCCAAGTCCCTTCGACGGTTGTCAGCATTTCTCTTTTGTCGACTCTGAGCAGCTTTGATGTGTTTTTGGATGACTTGAACCTTCTTTGTCATCTCTTGAACAAAATCGAGCCTAAGTGGCTTTCTTTCTCCAACTTCGTCCCAACAGGTTGAAGTTCTACGTCGCTTCCCATAAAGAGCTGTATATGGAGCCATCTGAATACTTGAGTGGAAGATATTGTTTTATGAGAACTCAACCAATGGAATATGTTGATACTGACCACCTTTGAATTCATGAGAGCTAGATCTTACAATATCTTCAAGCGTCTGAATTGTCCATTAATATTGGCCATCAGTTGGGGGTGATAGGCCCTGTTGAAATTTAATTCAGTACTCAAAGCATGTTGAAGGCTCCTCCAAAATTTAGATGTGAACCTTGGATCACGTTCAGAGAAAATTGAGTGTGGAACACCGTGAAATCACACCACTTCTTTCACATATATCTTTGGAAGTTCTTCAAGAGAGAGGTCTTCTTGAATAGTGAAAAAATGGTCAGTCTTGGTGAGTCGGTCAACCACAACCCATATCGCATTATTTCCCTTTGACGTCTTCGGGAGGCCTGTGAAAAATTCCATAGTAACATTTTTCCATTTCCACATGGGTATAGGCAATGGATGCATCATACCTTAGGACTTTTTTGGCTCATCTTTAACATGATAACATACCAAGCACCTTGATATATATTCTGCAATCTCCTTCTTCATGTTATCCCATCAGAAGTGTTCTCAGAGATCATGGTACATATTGGTACTCCTTGGATGGATATAGATAGTTATGCTATGTGAATTATCCAGTAGCACCTTCTTTATCACAGGTGATGATGGTACAAAATTTCGCGTTCCAAACTGAATCACACCATCATCACCGATATGAAACTCTTATATCTTCCCTTCCTTTACTACATTCAAACTCTTTTGTATCTCCACATCATCCCTTTGTGCTTCTTTAATCTTCTATTGGATGGATGGTTGGACAATAATTTGGGAATGGTAGGATGTATCCCCATCCTTTAGGATTTCAAAATCCATTCATTACATATCCTAGAAGATAGGGTCTTTATCAATCCATAACATGGAAAGAGTAGCAGGTTCTATCCAGATTAGATCATCAACTACATTTTTCACCTTTCCAGGATGATAGTTAATAGAGCAATAGTAATCCTTGATTAGCTCTAACCATCTCCTTTGATGAATATTGATCTCCTTTTGTGTTAATATATACTTTAGGCTCCTGTGGTTGGTGTATATGTCACACTTCTAACCATAAAGGTTGTGCCGCCCTATTTTCATGGAAAAAATCACAGCTTCCAGCTATAGATCATGCATCAGGTAGTTCTTCTCTTGCATCATCAATGGTCATGAGGTGTAGGCTATCACATTATCCTTTTCTTTAGTACACAACCCAAGCCTTTGTTTGAAGCATCACTGTCTAGAAACAAACTTTCTACACTTTTCGGTAGTGTGAGTATAGGTGAACTGATCAGCCTTCTCTTTAGCTCTTTGAAGCTTTCCTCACATTCGTTCGTCCAGACATACTTTACCCATTTCCTTGTTAACTTAGTTAGTGGTCTTGATAATCGTGAGAAGTTTCTCAAAAAACATTGGTAGTACCCAGATAAACAAAGAAAACTACAGATTTCTGTGACACTAGAGGGCCTGAACCATTCCTCAACTGCCTTTGTATTTGAAGGATCCACATAAATTCCCTCACTTGTGATCACATGTCCCAATAATGTGACTTGATTCATCCAAAAGTCACACTTTCCAAACATGGAAAACAACTTCTCCTTTCTCAATGTCACCAACACAAGTCTTAGATGTTATTCATGTTCCTCCCTGCTCTTGTAGTAGATGAGAATATCATCAATAAATACTACCACAAATTTGTCAAGGTAATGTATAAAGACTCTATTTATCAAATCCATGAAGATTTTAGGGGAATTAGTAAGTCCAAAGGGAATCACCAAAAACTCATAGTGCCCATACCTTGTTCAGAAGGCGGTATTCTGAATATCTTCCTTCTTCACCTTTACCTGATGATATCCAGAACAAAGATCCACCATTGAGAAATACAGAGCTCCTCCTAACTGGTCAAACAAGTCATCAATCCTTGGGAGAGGATACTTGTTCTTTATAGTGATATTGTTTAGTTCCAGATAATCGATTCACAACTACATGGTTCCATCCTTCTTCTTTACAAAGACAACTGGTGCACCCCAAGGTGATGCACTAGGGCGTATGAACCCTTTGTCTAGATGCTCTTGCAGCTGCTTCTTTAACTTCTCTAATTTGATAGGAGCCATCCTATAGGGTCAGTTTGATATATGAGTAGCTCCGGGTATGAGTTCTACTGAGAAAACTCCCTCACGATCCATGGGAATTCCGGGTAACTCTTCTGGAAATACATCGGTTTATTCCCTCACAATGGGAATTTCTTCAAGGTTGGAACATTCCTTCGACTCAACCATTTGGGTGAGGTATGATACTCCATAGGGGATCAATACCCACAACATTGAAGGATTTTTCAAAGGATATTCATGATATTCCTTGAATTTTTAGAGGAGCATGGGTTGGTTGGGAATATAGAAAGAAATTTCCCTTTCTCTATAGTTGATATGTGAACTATATAACAAGAGCCAATCCATTCCCATTATAGCATCGAATTCCACCAAGGGACGTTTTACAAGATTTGCAGGAAGAATCATCCTACATACACCAATCAGAGAAGATTCAAACACTTGGGTTGCAATGATTGCACAACTTTGTGTTTTTACAGATATCTCCACTTCATGGTTTCAGGACTTCGATTCTATATTTCTAGCAAACTTGCAAGATATAAAGGAATGCGTAGAACCAGAATAAAATAAGACTTTTCCATTACTGAGTGAATAAGAAGCGTACCTTGTATGACTTCATTATCATGCTCCACCTCCGGAGTAGTGATGGCATAAGCCTTCCATTGTTCCTTTGGCTTTGGTGGCTGCTGAAGCTGATTACGCTCGAGAACATGAGGTTTAGTGAACTGGTTTGCATAGTGCCCTAACTCCCTATAGTTGTAGCATTGAACCATGGGTGGTTCTCTCCATTCATCGGTTACATTATCCTTCCTTTTTGTGTCTTATTGAAACTCTTTAACATGGTGTCCTTCCTTCCCACACTTGAAGCATTTACCTGTCCCTTTGAGGTAGTTCCCATTGTGCAACTTCCCACATTTTTGGCATGTGGGTCATTGATTTGTCTTCCCACCTTTTTCATTAGATCCACCAGCTTGAAACAACATCTTTCTTTTCCTATCACCATATCCATGGGACCATTCTAAAAACTCCATATTCACATTGAGAGAACACCGAACAACATCTTCACAACTCCCAAAGTCTCGAATTGCAAGATCCTTTCGAAGGTGTGGTTTCAATCCACTAAAGAATCTATAAACTTTGTTATCATTGTTGATTACATAACCTGAAGTGTACCTTGCAAGCCTTGTGAAATTGGATTCCTAAGTTGTGACAGTTTCTCCTTCTTTTTTCTTGAGCTCTATAAATTCCCTCTCCATCTTCGTACGGAGATTTCGTGGGAAGTATTTATTAAGAAACATTATCTTAAAGTCTTCCCATTCCGTCTCTTCAATTTCATCTCTTGGATTGGTATTCATAATCAAAGCCATCCATGGATTAGATTCTCCATCTAGAAAATAAATGGCTAGAGTCACCTTCTCTATCTTGGAACAGTGATGAACAGAAAAGATCATCTCCATGGATTTGACCCACTATTCCACAACTAGTGGATTGAATGATCCACAGAAAGTCGGTGGTCGTTGCCGCATAAAACATTTGATAGCTAGTTTATCTCTCTTTGGTGATGAAGGATGTTCCCCATTATTATGGTTATTATTCATAACATGAGATAATTTGGTAAGAATTTCCATGATGTTTTGAACTCCATCTCCCAAATCATTGGGGATGTCGTTCGGAAAATCGTTGCATTGTCCCTCGCAAGAGTTGTTGGATGAATTTCTCCTGGTTCCCACCATTTTCTAAAATAGAAAAGGTTAGAACGAAACATAAGGAAACTGGTCATAAATAATTTATTCATTTAAACAATTTATACCAAAAACAAAAGATATGGGGTCCCTAAGTAAATACTCTTGTGTGAATATTTTTACTTAGTCTCATTTTGTAGGTTTTCCCTAGGGTTCACTAATCATAATTCCCAAATTTACTTAACCATGCTTCTGATACCAACTATAGCGACCCTGCATTTTCTTACATTACTATTACATAATTTCAAAAATAAAAATCATAATAGTATTACACATTGAGGATCCAAAGGTTTAGTATCTTGGTGAACTAGGACCACACATAACAAATACAACATCAACCATAAACATTTATTTAATTTATTCTTCACTAGATTCTTAGTGGCACTTGTCCTCTCCTTAGTACATGTATCCAACTGAGGATATACATCAAAAGGGGTGATCTAGAAGCCCAGTAAGAAGATATATATGGAAAATATAGCATGGGTTAAGCATAATCATAACACAGGTGAACAATCATGATCATGAGACGAGCATAAATAAAAGACTTGAAATGTGGAAATGCGTAAAAATGAAGCATCATGTATTAGTGGTTAACTACAAAACATACTTGTGAACAAAGATAGAATCTTGATAACACATCATTTCACATTTACTCAAGAGATTAATCACTTTACCCAATTGTAACACCCCAAGTTTCTACGGTACGTTTTCCTTCGAATAATGCGATAGCGTGTGTTGTACGCAACCTCGAGTTCTAACACACACCACAACTAATTAAACTAGCTGTTGTAAATAGTGATACCTACTTTTTGAAATCATATATATTTTATATTTCAAAATGGACTTCATTTTTGGATTCGGAATATCGAAATTATCCTAGGGTGAAATTTTGGTACTTTTCGGATAACTTTTATATTTTGATGAATAGTGAAAATTACTAAATTTTAATTAAAAACAACTTTTTTAATCAAAATAAGTAATAGTGATAAATTATGAATTTGAGTGGTTTTAAATTATATTTAGAATATATTTTTACCATTTAATATAATTTTGGTCATTGGACATAATTTTACAATTAAACCGAACATAAACAAGTGTCAATCTTTTGGTAGTTATTATCTCTTAAAAACACGCTTTTTGTTTTGACAGCGGGAATTAATTTTAAATTAATTTCGCCACTTATGTGTTTTGAATTTAGAAAAATGGATTCCATATTTGGAATCAGGATGTTCAAATTGTGTAAATAGGTAAATTTTATTTTTAGACATTTTGAATAATTACTGCGGTAAATATTTTATTTACCATGGTTAAGGGTAAATCCGGTAAATAAGGGTTAAAAAAAATATTATAATAATACTAAATTACCCTAAAACGTGTCTTAACCCTATTGGTTGATACATAGTCGACCATGGGCATCTTTGGGTCTATTTTGGGACCCCATGGATCCACTTGTAAGTGATAATGACACTTTATTTTAATTTAGTTAAAATGAATACAAAAATGACACAAGCATATATCTTTTAGAACAACAATTTTTACATAGGGTTATATATGTTGGATTTTAGATTATAAATATTCATTAGAAAGATAAAAAGATTTCCTACATAATGATATTTTATTTATAATTTTTAGACATTAAATAAGTTATTTTATTTATGACACAATGATGATGCAGTAATTACTATAATAGTGAAAAATTAAAATAATTGATATTATAAATACCTAAATAAATATAATATGAAACTTTTAATGAATTAAACTAATTTTCTAGGCTAATATGATATATTAGGATTGATTTAATGGACTTTGTTCGAAGTGATCAATCTGTTATGAGTTTCACAAAAATCAACTATTGAATAGTGTCAAAATTGACATAAAAGAGTTCTTAAAACAAATATTATATTATTAATTGATATTAAATTCCTAAAAATCTAAGGTTCGGCCAAGAGACTTATATTATGATAGGTTAATCATTAATGGACCACTTGGGGGTCGCTTGGATGTATATAGTAAGTTTATTAACCATAATATATAAAAATACAAAGAGACATTGTAAAAGTGAAACTAATTAACTTAGAGTTAATACTTAAAGATAAGGTTAATATAAGTACCCAAACCTGTCTAAATTCTATTGGATGAGTTGTTTTAGACCTATCCCCACCTCATCCTTTGAATAGTCAACTTTGGAGCCTTTAGAAACAGAATATGAATTTATTATAAATTAATATTTCTAGCTTTTCCAAAGGTGCCCCTCACCCCTCTTATAAAAGGGAACTCCTCCTTCTCATTTCTTCACACCTTCAAAGCCTTTTGGTTCGGCCAAACTCTGCCCAAATAATCTCCCAACATCCCTCACTACAACCTAGAAGCCTTAGTTTGATCAGAAAGCCAACCTAAGGAGCCCTTTTGATCAAATCAAAAGGAAGAACCCGAAGAAGAGGTAATGATTTCACCACCCTTTTCTAAGTTCATTTCTTCTTCCACTTCTTCTTCCTTTGTTCTTACCATTCTAAAATAATAACTCCAGTATCTCACATATACTGTGATGTTATTATAAGTATGGTACAACCATATTCAGTATTCTATCCACCCTTTGAATAACATGTCACCATACGTGCGTACGTACGGCTTACCGTCTCCACGTCGTGGTGTAATTGTTATTCAATATAATATTATTTGGATGGGTATAATAATGATGTGTAACTCATGTAAATAATAAATATAACATGTTAATGATTCTGTATATATGATATACCATTCATTTATATATTATTTTAATATCAAAAGAATGATATTGTCGCTCGTGCGTACGTACGGACTACCGTCTCCACGAACGCGATGAGATTCATTCTCCATCGTATCCATTCAAGTATAATTATCATTTTATGATTTAAAAATGATGTTTAAGGACTTGATATCATTCTGGATATGAATAAGATACAACAAACATGGCTTATGTAACAAAACATATAAAAGAAAATGAGTAAGTTAACACCCGAAACGATGATAATTCTAAGATATTATTAATAAATCAATGTTAAAAGATCATATATGATATCATATTAATATATATGATTCTTGTATAATTTAATAACAATTATTTCACCATTATACAGGAGGTTAACCTACCCCAACCAAGGAAAAGTACAAGGTAAGGGTTATTTCACAATCTCTTCATTATCCGAGGTTGTTTATATGTAATAATCTACTGGGATCTCTTTATCATCCACATCCATGTTTCTTCGAAATGTATTTCAAAACATATTTATTATTTACAAGAATATGGGTTAAAGTCATTTATACCATTTTTGACTTTTTATAAGAGGTTTATAAAGGAATCTTTCCGTCGTTTTCAAAACAAGGTCCTTTTTTACCTTTTCGACAGAATTAAGGTAAGAATGTTTTTTTAACTTATACGGCTAGTGCGGTTATTTTCTGCCGTTATAAAATCTTCAAAGTTTTCCTTACAAGATTATAAGAATATTTTAAAGAAAATGTTTTATTTTATATGGCTCTTAAATGATTTCAAAAATAGAAAGAGATATTTCTCTAAAAAGTGTTTTGATTTCATCTATGTCAACATCCTTTGACGGATTTTACGCTTATTTGAAGTTGATTTATTATGATACAAAACTTCTATATTGTATTGAAGGTTTTGTGATATGTTTGACTGTGGATGTGCTATTTTATACCATTCATAGTTTATGGTGAAATTATTGGCATTTCGTATGCTAGTTTTAATACGAATGTTTATGTTATGTTTAAACCTTTTCATATGGGAATGCATTGGACTTAATAAGTGACGGGTGGAGCCCGCTATAGCTCCTCGATGCATCGGTAGGTCTCATTAGACAGACTAGTGTCTTGGCACAAGGCCTTGACAAAATCTTATTTGTAGTCTTGGCACGAGGCCTTGGCTATGTGCTTATGATAGTCTGGCATTATGCATTCCAACATTATGAAAGTGGTTATTGATTTTTGCATGTGATTATTCGATTAGTAGAATATCCATGTGAATAAGTAAATGGCATTATTTCATTTTATTTATGCCATACTATGTTAAATGTTCAAGTTTAAAAGGCTTTTGTTTTAGTTATACATTGCCTTAAATGTTTATTTTTATTTATGAAAGTTTCCTCTATATTGTTATCCTTACTGGGCATTTGAGCTCACCCCTTTTCTATGTTTTATTTTTCCCAGGTAGTGAAGAAGTAAATTATGAATGACTTGCAGGGATATTATGAGGGGTTAATAGTGTGGATATGAAGACTTTGTTGTTGTAAGAGTTTTTCACTTTGAAATGTAATGTAAAACTTTATGATTATATCAAGTGTTTCCAAGGCTACTAAACCAATCGGTCTTTCGGGATTTGATTTTTCTTGTGATCATGCCAATGTTATGTAATTAATGCACCGACTCTAGGCAGCTGGGGTCGGGGCGTTACAGTTGGTATCAGAGGAAGTTTAGTACAAACCTTGGAAGCTAGATTTAGATAAACTCTGATTAGATCACGTAGACTTAAGATGAACTTTGAGGATTAGTATAGAAGAACTTCCTAGAATTTTGGTATTGTAGAGATTTTGTGAGTTTTCCGAGCAATACATCCCTGTCTGGATACGAGCAGGTAGAGGCGGCTCTGGCACAGATGTACCTAGGGGTAAAACCCGAAAACACCGCTTTGAGCTAGACTCGAACGGGAACTGGTGCACGACAACGGGCCTTGCTGCACTCTTGGTTACGACACTCCCGGGGGATATGCTTAGGATAACTCACATTTTCTTTACAAATAATTATGAAGGGTTTATGAGTATATACTTCCTCAAAGAAAACATTTTTATGATTATGGATTATATCCATAAATAGTTCAATTTATGTTAAGTGTTTTATAAGTATGGGATTATGTATTTTGATTCATAAACTGATCTAGTTTATGCCATTGTTTAGAAATGGCGCCTAGTGGAAGAAATGGAAACCGTATCAATGCACGCACTCCATGTAGGGATTTCCCTCCTGCTCAAGATAATTATAGTGGGGCTGGTGATGCAACTGGTGCTGATCAGCTAATCACCGTACTGGGACAACTTACTCAGGTTATGAATAATAACCTTACCCATATGGAGCACCCTGATCCGCAGCGTGGAGGATCAATGTTAGATCGATTCATGAGACAACAACCACCAACGTTCAATGGGAGTACAAATCCCTTAGTAGCTGAGCAATGGATATTTTCCCTACAGAAAATATTTCAGGCTTTGGGGAGTAGTGAAAGGGAAAAAGTTACCATGGCAGTTTACCACCTCACTGGAGATGCTGATCAATGGTGGTCATTGATTCAAAACATGAAGGAAGATGATGAAGTATCAAACATGGAATGGAGGGAGTTCAAAGATCTGTTTTTAGAAAAATACTTTCCTCGCGACCATCGAGCAGATATGGAAAGGCAATTTCTGAGTCTGAGACAAAAGGAGGATGATAATGTCACAAAGTATGAGGCTATCTTTACAAGGTTAGCGAGGTATGCTGAAGATTATATTCGCAACCCAAGAAGTAAGATTGATCATTTCTTTGATGGGTTAATACCATTTCTCCGTCGAGCATTAGTCTCACAATCCTTTTCATCGTACGAAGACATTGTCTCATGTGCTATCAAGACCGAAAAGGAATTCTCTAAGTCTTATGACTTTAAAGCAAAGCAAGAGAAGAAGAGACCTGCTGATCAATCTGGGAATGGAAATAAGTGGAAGAAGGGAAAGGTTGAATATCCATCTTGTGGTAAGTGCGGGAAGAAACACCCCGGTGCTTGCCTGAAGGGAATGGGAGTCTGTTACAAGTGTGGTGAAAAAGGCCACCAAGCTCATGATTGCAAGGGGAAGAAGGAAGCTACCAACGTTCAGTGCTACAATTGCAGGGAGATGGGGCATTATGCAAATGCATGTCCTAAGCGTCAGGAGAACTTACCTCAGAAAAGGCCAAGGGATCAAGTCCAGGCTTATGCTATCACTAATGCTGAGGTAGAAGCTCCGAAAGACGTGGTGGCAGGTAATTTAATGGTTTCCTCATGTTTAGCAAATGCATTATTTGATTCTGGATCATCGCATTGTTTCATATCTTCCCAGATTGCTAAGAAAATTAGATATTTCCAATTTGATTTAATAAGGGAGTTGTCAGTTAAAACTCCTAAGGGAAGTATCGTTGCAACACAGTTTTGTGAATCAGTCCCCATTAGAGCACATAAATTTTCTTTATCTGCTGATTTCATCGTCATACCTATGATTGAGTTTGATATAATCCTCGGTATGGACTGGATTTCGGACTATGATGCGAAGATTTATTGTAAAAAGAAAGAGGTTACGATTCTTGATGATAATGATAAGGAGCACCTTATTTTTAGAGCAGAATCGTCACCACCTAATTCTTATTTAGATCCACCCCCTGTAGCTCAACTTAATTCAATTATCGGGGAGGAAGAGAATGAAATAACTGTCGGTGAGGAAAGGAATGTTCAAATAGAGGATGTACCTATTGTGAAAGAGTTTGTAGATGTATTTCCGGAAGATTTACCTGGACATCCTCCAGAATAAGAAGTAGAGTTTTCCATTGATTTAATTCCTGGATCAAGGCCTATATCAAAGACCCCTTATAGAATGGCCACTGTAGAGCTAGTCGAACTAAAGAAACAACTAGAGGAATTGAGTAATAAGGGATTTATTCGCCCTAGTGTTTCTCCATGGGGAGCCCCTGTTCTTTTTGTTAAAAAGAAAGATGGATCTATGAGGTTATGTATCGACTACAGGGAGATCAATGCTATAGCGATAAAGAACAAGTATCCCCTACCTCGTATTGATGATTTATTTGACCAAATGCATGGAGCTCAATACTTTTCAAAGATTGACCTTCGATCTGGATACCATCAGTTGTGTGTGAAGAAAGAAGACATTCCGAAGACAGCATTTCGAACCAGGTACGGGCATTACGAGTTTACTATAATGCCGTTTGGATTGACTAATGCACCCTCTGTATTCATGGATCTAATGAATAGAGTTTTCAAGGAGTATCTCGATGAATTTGTGGTGGTATTTATTGATGATATCTTGGTATACTCCAAAACCTACAAAGATCATGAAAATCACTTGCGCATTATCTTGAAGACTCTGAGGAGGCATGAATTATATGGAAATTTTAGCAAGTGTGAATTCTGGCTTCAGGAGATTTCTTTTCTTGGCCATATTGTCTCTAAAGATGGAATCTCTGTTGATCCTTCTAAGACCACGGCAATCCAATAATGGCCAGCACCTACGAGTATAACTGAGGTACGTAGTTTTATTGGTTTGGCAGGTTATTATCGACGTTTCATCCAGAATTTTGCCCGATTGGCTAACCCATTAACGAAGCTCACACGTAAAGGGGTTAAATTTGTTTGGACAAAAGAGTGTGAAGAATGTTTCGAAGAACTGAAGAGAAGATTAGTCAATGCTCCTATATTGACTCTACCATCGGGGAATGATGGGTTCGTTATTTATAGTGATGCATCAAAGAAAGGACTTGGCTGTGTCCTTATGCAGAATGATAGAGTTATTGTCTATGCATCACGACATTTGGAAATTCATGAACAAAACTATCCTACTCATGATCTCGAATTAGCAGCAGTGATCTTTCCTTTGAAAATATGGAGGCACTACCTCTATGGTGAAAAATGTGAGATTTATACTGATCACAAGAGTTTGAAGTATATTTTCTCACAAAAAGAACTCAACATGAGGCAAAGGAGATGGCTTGAATTACTCAAGGATTATGATTGTACGATACACTACCACCCAGGGAAGGCAAACAAGGTGGCAGATGCTTTGAGTAGAAAAGACCATGGAGTTTTGAACAATATGAGAATTGAAAGGGATCCAATTTTCATGGAGCTAGTGAAGATGGACATGGGAATAACCAGGGAAGGTGAAACATCAATGCTTTTTCAAATGGTTGCCAAACCATCTTTTCTAGAAAGGATTAAGAGTTCTCAGACTGATGATGAAGAATTCCAAAAGAAGATTAAAGATGTGAATGATGGGAGATTGAGAGACTTTGCGTATGAAGGTGGAATTTTGAAATTCGGGAAGAGACTTTGTGTTCCCAATATACCTGATCTAAAAAGGGAATTGCTGGATGATGCTCATAGTTCCAATTTCTCTATACACCCTGGGAGCACCAAAATGTATAGAGATTTGAAGGAACATTTTTGGTGGGACAACATGAAGAGGGAGATTGCTGATTTTGTGTCAAGATGTATGGTTTGTCAACAAGTGAAAGCTGGAAGGCAACAGCCTGGAGGAGTCATGCAACCTCTTCCCATACCGGAGTGGAAATGGGACAATATTACGATGGACTTTGTCATGGGGCTACCAAAGACTCCTAGAAGGAACGATGCAATATGGGTTATTGTTGATCGTCTTACCAAGTCAGCACATTTTCTTGCTATAAGAGAAGATCTACCCCTGGAACGTCTAGCAAGACTATACATTAATGAAGTTGTGAGACTTCATGGAGTACCCCTATCGATTGTTTCTGATCGTGATCCCCGTTTTACTTCAAGATTTTGGAAAAGTCTTCAAAAATCCCTGGATACTGAACTTCATTTAAGCACTGCTTACCACCCTCAGACAGACGGACAATCAGAACGGACTATTCAGACCTTAGAAGACATGTTGAGATCTTGCTCACTTGATTTTCAGCGTATGTGGGATCAATATTTACCACTAGTAGAATTTTCCTATAACAATAGCTTCCATTCGAGTATTCAGATGGCACCATATGAAGCGTTATACGGAAAGAGATGTCGTACACCAACCTGTTGGGATGACGTTGGTGAAAGAAAACTTGTAGGCCCAGAACTGGTGGAGGAAACGGTGGAAAAGGTGAAGGTAATCCAAAATCACATTAAAGCAGCTCAAAGTAGGCAGAAGAGCTATGCCGATAATCGAAGGAAGGATTTGGAATTTCAAGTCGGTGATCATGTTTTCCTGAAGGTATCTCCGTGGAAGGGAGTCATAGGTTTTGGTAAAAAAGGTAAATTGAGTCCCAGGTACATCGGACCTTTCGAAATTCTAGAACGAATTGGGGCTGTAGCTTACCGATTGGCAATGCCGCCAAGTCTCTCCAAAGTTCACGATGTGTTCCACGTATCTCTGTTGAGGAAATACATGCCTGACCCAACGCATGTACTCACCTATGAGGAATTAGAACTGGAACCCGATCTTTCCTATTGTGAAGAGCCCGTCAGGATTCTTGATACAAGAGAACAAGTACTGAGAAACCGGACGACGCGTCTGGTAAAAGTTTTGTGAAAAAATCATAAGATGGAAGAGGCAACGTGGGAACCCGAGGAACTTATGATGAAGAACCACCCGAGTATTTTTATGCAGTAATACCCTAGAAATTGCGAGGACGCAATTATTTGAAGGAGGGGAGAATGTAACACCCCAAGCTTCTACGGTACGTTTTCCTTCGAATAATGCGATAGCGTGTGTTGTACGCAACCTCGAGTTCTAACACACACCACAACTAATTAAACTAGCCGTTGTAAATAGTGATACCTACTTTTTGAAATCATATATATTTTATATTTCAAAATGGACTTCATTTTTGGATTCCGAATATCGAAATTATCCTAGGGTGAAATTTTGGTACTTTTCGGATAACTTTTATATTTTGATGAATAGTGAAAATTACTAAATTTTAATTAAAAACAACTTTTTTAATCAAAATAAGTAATAGTGATAAATTATGAATTTGAGTGGTTTTAAAGTATATTTAGAATATATTTTTACCATTTAATATAATGTTGGTCATTGGACATAATTTTACAATTAAACCGAACATAAACAAGTGTCAATCTTTTGGTAGTTATTATCTCTTAAAAACACGCTTTTTGTTTTGACAGCGGGAATTAATTTTAAATTAATTTCTGCCACTTCTGTGTTTTGAATTTAGAAAAATGGATTCCATATTTGGAATCAGGATGTTCAAATTGTGTAAATAGGTAACTTTTATTTTTAGACATTTTGAATAATTACTGCGGTAAATATTTTATTTACCATGGTTAAGGGTAAATCCGGTAAATAAGGGTTAAAAAAAATATTATAATAATACTAAATTACCCTAAAACGTGTCTTAACCCTATTGGTTGATACATAGTCGACCATGGGCATCTTTGGGTCTATTTTGGGACCCCATGGATCCACTTGTAAGTGATAATGACACTTTATTTTAATTTAGTTAAAATGAATACAAAAATGACACAAGCATATATCTTTTAGAACAACAATTTTTACATAGGGTTATATATGTTGGATTTTAGATTAGAAATATTCATTAGAAAGATAAAAAGATTTCCTACATAATGATATTTTATTTATAATTTTTAGACATTAAATAAGTTATTTTATTTATGACACAATGATGATGCAGTAATTACTATAATAGTGAAAAACTAAAATAATTGATATTATAAATACCTAAATAAATATAATATGAAACTTTTAATGAATTAAACTAATTTTCTAGGCTAATATGATATATTAGTATTGATTTAATGGACTTTTTTCTAAGTGATCAATCTGTTATGAGTTTCACAAAAATCAACTATTGAATAGTGTCAAAATTGACATAAAAGAGTTCTTAAAACAAATATTATATTATTAATTGATATTAAATTCCTAAAAATATAAGGTTCTGCCAGGAGACTTATATTATGATAGGTTAATCATTAATGGACCACTTGGGGGTCCCTTGGATGTATATAGTAAGTTTATTAACCATAATATATAAAAATACAAAGAGACATTGTAAAAGTGAAACTAATTAACTTAGAGTTAATACTTAAAGATAAGGTTAATATAAGTACCCAAACCTATCTAAATTCTATTGAATGAGTTGTTTTCGACCTATCCCCACCTCATCCTTTGAATAGTCAACTTTGGAGCCTTTAGAAACCGAATATGAATTTATTATAAATTACTATTTCTAGCTTTTCCAAAGGTGCCCCTCACCCCTCTTATAAAAGGGAACTCCTCCTTCTCATTTCTTCACACCTTCAAAGCCTTTTGGTTCGGCCAAACCCTGCCCAAATAATCTCCCAACATCCCTCACTACAACCTAGAGGCCTTAGATTGATCATAAAGCCAACCTAAGGAGCCCTTTTGATCAAATCAAAAGGAAGAACCCGAAGAAGAGGTAATGATTTCACCACCCTTTTCTAAGTTCATTTCTTCTTCCACTTCTTCTTCCTTTGTTCTTACCATTCTAAAATAATAACTCCAGTATCTCACATATACTGTGATGTTATTATAAGTATGGTACAACGATATTCAGTATTCTATCCACCCTTTGAATAACATGTCACCATACGTGCGTACATACGGCTTACCGTCTCCACGTCGTGGTGTATTTGTTATTCAATATAATATTATTTGGATGGGTATAATAATGATGTGTAACTCATGTAAATAATAAATATAACATGTTAATGATTCTGTATATATGATATACCATTCCTTTATATATTATTTTAATATCAAAAGAATGATATTGTCGCTCGTGCGTACGTACGGACTACCGTCTCCACGAACGCGATGAGATTCATTCTTCATCGTATCCATTCAAGTATAATTATCATTTTATGATTTAAAAATGATGTTTAAGGACTTGATATCATTCTGGATATGAATAAGATACAACAAACATGGCTTATGTAACAAAACATATAAAAGAAAATGAGTAAGTTAACACCCGAAACGATGATAATTCTAAGATATTATTAATAAATCAATGTTAAAAGATCATATATGATATCATATTAATATATATGATTCTTGTATAATTTAATAACAATTATTTCACCATTATACATGAGGTTAACCTACCCCAACCAAGGAAAAGTACAAGGTAAGGGTTATTTCACAATCTCTTCATTATCCGAGGTTGTTTATATGTAATAATCTACTGGGATCTCTTTATCATCCACATCCATGTTTCTTCGAAATGTATTTCAAAACATATTTATTATTTACAAGAATATGGGTTAAAGTCATTTATACCATTTTTGACTTTTTATAAGAGGTTTATAAAGGAATCTTTCCATCGTTTTCAAAACAAGGTCCTTTTTAACCTTTTCGACAGAATTAAGGTAAGAATGTTTTTTTAACTTATACGGCTAGTGCGGTTATTTTCTACCGTTATAAAATCTTCAAAGTTTTCCTTACAAGATTATAAGAATATTTTAAAGAAAATGTTTTATTTTATATGGCTCTTAAATGATTTCAAAAATAGAAAGAGATATTTCTCTAAAAAGTGTTTTGATTTCATCTATGTCAACATCCTTTGACGGATTTTACGCTTATTTGAAGTTGATTTATTATGATACAAAACTTCTATATTGTATTGAAGGTTTTGTGATATGTTTGACTGTGGATGTGCTATTTTATACCATTCATAGTTTATGGTGAAATTATTGACATTTCGTATGCTAGTTTTAATACGAATGTTTATGTTATGTTTAAACCTTTTCATATGGGAATGCATTGGACTTAATAAGTGACGGGTGGAGCCCGCTATAGCTCCTCGATGCATCGGTAGGTCTCATGAGACAAACTAGTGTCTTGGCACAAGGCCTTGACAAAATCTTATTTGTAGTCTTGGCACGAGGCCTTGGCTATGTGGTTATGATAGTCTGGCATTATGCATTCCAACATTATGAAAGTGGTTATTGATTTTTGCATGTGATTATTCGATTAGTAGAATATCCATGTGAATAAGTAAATGGCATTATTTCATTTTATTTATGCCATACTATGTTAAATGTTCACGTTTAAAAGGCTTTTGTTTTAGTTATACATTGCCTTAAATGTTTATTTTTATTTATGAAAGTTTCCTCTATATTGTTATCCTTACTGGGCATTTGAGCTCACCCCTTTTCTATGTTTTATTTTTCCCAGGTAGTGAAGAAGTAAATTATGAATGACTTGCAGGGATATTATGAGGGGTTAATAGTGCGGATATGAAGACTTTGTTGTTGTAGTAGTTTTTCACTTTGAAATGTAATGTAAAACTTTATGATTATATCTAGTGTTTCCAAGGCTACTAAACCAATCGGTCTTTCGGGATTTGATCTTTCTTGTGATCATGCCAATGTTATGTAATTAATGCACCGACTCTGGGCAGCTGGGGTCGGGGCGTTACACCAATTCAATGGAGCACTATATAATTCTGGGCGCTCCTATCACATTTACACATTCACATTGCACTATATAATTCTGGGTGCACCCGTCACATCATAACATTATCATTTATCATGCATAACACAATGAACATATGACATAAATAAACATAAATAACACATTAAAAGGAATGGGTTTCATATCATAATAAAAAACACATAATCTTTGGGTTCCCAAATGAATGAGGGAATAACACACATGTTATAAGAACCGTCCACTTTGAGTGGGAAGTAAAAGGGTCATTCTTAAAAGAAGAGTTCTATTGGAAAACATTAAGTTGGACATAAAAACCAGTGAAAAACATTTATATCCCAGAAAATTAAAGGATATGATGAAAAAATGATATTTGAGGAGTAACCATATAAAAAATGGTGTGAAAGAGGTAGAACCCGAAGGATGAAAGATGGGTTCCAAAATTTCCGCTTACCTTCTACCCGAATGCCTCCTTCTATTTAATCTCCAGTATAATGACATTATATTAATTAATTACAAATTCCAAAACCTTTTATACATTAATAGTGTTCATTCTGGTTTCATTATGTCATAATATGTACCTTTGGATGACTTATAGAGTTTAAAAATATTGATCGGGGATGTTCGTTTTTATGGTTTTCATGAGTGGTCCACTTGTATTATTAAATTCATGTTCAGGTAGATCAAGGGTAAACATAGAGAAATGATATTACATGTTATTAGTGATATTACAGGACTTTAATTATTTTATAATGAATCATATTAGATCGATGTGGGTGAATAGTTAGATAAGAATTAAATGAAGATTATTTGGGTTATTTTGAGCGGTTTTTGGATCACAATGAACTTGTTTTAACTTTTCACATAGTAATATGGCCATAGGTTATTTCCAGAACATAAAATATAACATAATACATATAAAATATTCTGCTTCAACCATAAAAATGGTTCCATGACCAGATCTGAATGTAGAAATGGAAGAAGAGAGCATGTCGTTTTCAAAGGTGATAAATTAATACCTCATGAAAAACATTCTCTTTAATAAAATAAAAAGAAGAGGGAAAAGGGTGCGGGGATATAATATCCCATTAGAATCAAAAAACTATACTATATGTATAATACTGGTGTTACAAAACAATTTAGATGAATATAGGTGGGGAGGGATCAAGAAAGTAACTTGAACTTGAAAAGAAATTAAAGGAGAAGAGAGAAGGAAATTGCCTCTTAAATATTCCTCTTGAGATGATATTTAAGAAAGCTAGGCTTGGACTTTAGATGAGACCAGAAGGTTTTGGACGTGGGGGAAGTGATAGGGAAAATATTTGGTCAGATTTTAGAAATGTCTTTGAGCTTGAGAGGTGTGAGGAAAAGAGGGATTGAAGGGTGGCTTTTATAGTGGAGGGTAGAGGGGTTTCTTTAATATAAAATTCATTAGTATATTATTTCCCAACAAGACAAGGAATAGTGAGACATTAAAGACTAGTAATAGTATTTTTATATTGTAATCCCAAACCATGTTGGCTTACATCAGCAAAACATCATCGATGACTCATTTAATACATTAATTTGCATTTATTGTGAATTATCGGAATCTACTATTCATAAAAAATAGAAGTATCTTAGAAAAATCCCAAAAATTTTACCCAACCATTTTTCAATATGTATAATCCAAAAATATTGTCCATTTTTCAAAAATAAATTTCTAAATATTATTAATTTTATATTTAATTAAAATAACAATTTATATAAAAAACAGTTTTTAAGATTAAAACTGATTTTATTGTTCTTTCAAAAATTATGTAGGGTATTATAAAATTACTAAAAACTATTAGACATTGATTAAATAATTTATGAATAAATTTCAAGGAAATAAATATTCTTTAAAATTAATTAAATAATTGTAATTAATTATTTATGACTTATAAAATACAAAAAACGTTTACTAAGGTCAAATTGTCACTTTCTATGATGTAAAAATTTTATTTTATTATTCATACATATTTTAACTCTTATGTTGGATGATTTACTATTCATAAGTGTCATATTAATATTCATAAGGTTATGTTACTATTCATAAGGGTAGGTCACTATTCACCAAAATTTATTTTTATTTCATTAGACTCCAAAAATCATCTTCAACACTACTGTGTAAGTCAGATTTACAAAATTCCAAACATAGGAGTGAAAAACTTATTATTAAAGGTCACTTATCACTTAGTAGTTGATTCTTTTGTGTTTTCATGATATTTTATGACATAAGTATAAGAAGGTAATTTCCATTGAAAAACGTTGGGTCATTACAATCTACACGTCGTGCACTAAAAAATTTCCTATGTACAGAAAACTCACCAAAGCCCCCAGTGTGTACTTTGGATAAAGAGTGAAAAGAAATACATGACGTGTAATTAAAAACTACACGCCGTGTACTTTCCGGAAATGGAATTTCACAAAGATTCCTCCAATGTTCAAACACCCGTATAAGGGATATGGATGAAAAGAATCTCAAGGAAATTCAGAAATTAATTTAAGATAAATAATTGATTAATTATAAGATCATAATTAACTGAATTAGAGTGCGACTTATCTTAAATGAAATAACAATTAATACAATTTTAATTCTAAATTTTCATAAATGATGTTGCATTCTATGTATGATCATGACCTAGACTAATGACATTTTTTATGTGTATGGTTTCATTTAAATTTATTTAATTTATACTTTTTTGACTACGAGCCTTATTCCAATAAACTTTTTGGCATGTGTGACCATGGTTTATTTAATATAAACCCTTGTAATGGAGGATCTCCTAATACAGTGGAGACAGTTCAAATCCCGATGCTGAGGCGAAACCGATGCAAGAAGATACAAAGGTGGATAGGTGGGAGCTGCAAAACATGAACCACTGGGTTCAAGGTTTTTTTCCCTAGGCTAGGATTAGCATATCAAAACCACTAGATAAGCTAACCAATATAATCTCATGATTATGCCATCTTATTTTATTTCTATCTAAATTGCATGGTTTATTTATTATGTATGTGTCGTCGTGATCACATAGTTAATAAAATGAAGAAGAATGAAAATGTGGAATAAAATAAAAAATGGACTATGCGTAAACATTATCAGAACATGGATAATCACTTAAGCAATAATCACATAATATTAACAAGAACGTGATAATGAAAAACTATTCATAATGGATTAAAATCCCTCAATACCATATTATGTCAGACTTAGCATTTAGGTACTTGATTAAGGGAAAGACTAAATAAAACCATGTGTTTGACCAACCCTTGTTGGGACACTTAATTTTATAAAGGAAGCCCTTATGAAAGGTTTTAGGTTGACTTAACCATATTACACCATGAGGAGTAGCCCTTGCAAGACTTGATGTATTATTTGATGCAAGTGTTATGGAAATCCATGTCAGGATTTCAGGATTGGGTAGTCCACTCAACAGATCAAGGAACTATAAGCTCACAGTTGGAAAAGACCTACCTACCTAAATACCTTTAAATAGCTTGACCCACCCTTATTTGGTTTATGTGAAGGAGAATATGGATCCTTGACACTAGAATGTCAATGTAACTAGAAATTACGATTTCAATGGTGAGGGCCATTAGGACTTGACAAAATAGTGGGACACTTAAAAAAATTTAAAATTTCTCATAAAATGTAATCAAGAAAGTACTGATAAATCTGCTCTTTTAATTTTTAGAATCAATATGACAAACACATCAACCATATTTTCTCTGTGATCAATTCTGGGTAAATACAACATCCTCACTGGTAGTAACATTCAGGAATGGTTTACGTGCCTTCGGATTATCCTACTCCATGAACGAACGTTTTACGTGCGGGAGTCCTCACTTCCTGATTCCCATGCCTCAGGGGTGAGTGATGAATATTTCCTTGTATATGATCAATATTTGAACAATGCACTTGACGTTCAATGTTTGATGCTATCATCAATGTCTAGTGAGATCATGAAGTCTCATGAAGACATGGATGCCTATAGCATGCTCGAGCACCTCTGTGGTCTATACCAGGAGAGATCAAGACAGTAAAGGTTTGAGATCTCTAATGCTCTATTTCAGAGCAAGGTTGGAGAGGGTTCCCTAGCTAGGCCTCATGCAGTCAAGTTCATTGGCTACATTGATTTCTTGGAGGTTCTAGGGTTTAAAATCCCTGATGAAGTGGGTACCGATCTCATTCTCGCATTACTCCCCCAGAGCTTCTGAAACATTATTGTGAACTTCAAGATGAACAACATTGAGATGTCTCTATCTGATCGTCTTATCCTTATTCACCAAGTGGAAAATTACATGAAGTGTGAAAATCCTTCTGTACTCATGGTGAATAAAAGGAAAGGGATGGAAAAGATCTTTAAGCCCAATGTTTATTCAAGGCCTTATAAGAAAAGGAAGATCAAAGTGGAGGCAAAGGAACATGATGTTGTTTGTTTTGCATGTAGCAAGAAGGTCCACTGGAAGAAAAATTTCACCCTGCCAATGAAGCAGGGGGAAGCATCAGGTGCATTTGATATCAAATGAAATCTATCTATTTCTACTAATTGGGTATTAGGCACTCCTTGCAGTGCTCACATCTATATCCAAATACAGGAACCAAGTAGATTCAGGAAGATTGATCGAGGGGAGGTAGATCTACGAGTAGCCAACAGAGCTAGACTTTCTACTTTAGCTATCAGGGACTACCACCTAACATTCCCTACTAGGATGGTCTTGGTTTTGAATGGATGTTATTATGTACCCTCTATAACCAAAAACATTATTTCAGTATCTATATTAGATACTGATGGATTCAACGTCATGTTGGGAAGTGGATGTTGCTTTTTTTATAAAGATACCATTTTTTTTGGAAGGGCACATTTATATAACTGTTTTTATGTGTTATTCTACACAAACCAAGTAATGGAAATCAATGACAAAGTAAATTCACATGACTCATACCACACCCAACTTTGGCATCACTGGCTAGGTGATGTCAATGATAAAAGTTTGACAAAATTACATCAAGTTGGTTATTTAGAATCTTTCGAACTAAAATCACTTGGTGTATGTCATGCATGTCTACAAGGAAAAATGACCAAATCCCCATTTAGTGGGACAGGTGAAAAAGCTAAAGAGCTTCTATAATTAGTTCACACAGATGTGTGTGGACCATTTCCAATTAAAGAAAGGGGTGGGTTCTCGTACTTCATAGCTTTTACTGATGAGTTTTTTAGATATGGAAATATCTACTTAATGAGGTATAAGTCAAATTCTTTTGATCAGTTCAAAGACTACAAGAATGATGTTGAGAACCATATTGGTAAGATTATTAAGAATTTATGCTCAGAAAGAGGAGGAGAATATCATAATCAAGACGTCATTGATTTCTTAGGGGAGTTTCATATTATATCTCAACTCACTCCTCTTTACACACCGTAGTGGAATGGTGTAAGTGAAAGGAGGAACCACACCTTGTTGGACATGGTGAGATAAATGATGAGCCATACGAGCCTTCCATTATCCTTTTGTGGATATGCATTACAAACAGAAGTGCACAAACTAAACCAAGTACCAACTAAATTGATAAATGGTATTCCATACGAGTTATGGAGTGGACGCAAAGCCATGATATTGAATTTAAATTTGTGGGGGTAGAGAAGCATTTGTCGAGGCCTCTTCATGTAACAAACATGAACCCCAAGGAACAAAGTGTATCTTTATTGGATATCCCAAGGAAACAAGGGGATATTAACCATACAACCCCTCAGTCAAAAAGGTTATAGTGGCAAGACACTCTATATTCCTTGAGATGTAGAACATCTCCAAAAGAGATAGTGGGAGCGAGATAGGCTTAAATCAAGTCGAGGATCAAGATACACAGGAGTTGGTACAAGAACAGATTCCATAAATCCCCATGGAAGAACAATCTGTTTCAGAGACACAAGAACTACGTAGGATCACGAGAGAGGTGAGAGAACTAGAACGATATGATGTTCTTGTCACCGTGGATGGTGAATCATTATTGGTTGACAATGATGATATTCTTACCTACAAGGAAGCAGTTGAAGGCATAGACGATGCCAAGTGGAAAGAAACCATGAATTCTGAAATGAATTCCATGTACCAAAACCATGTATAGATTTTTTTATATCATTCAGTTGATGTAAATCCCATTGGTAATAAATGGGTATTCAAGAAGAAACTGGACATGGAAGGGCAAGTCAACACCTATAAGGCATGACTTGTTGCAAAAGGTTTTAGACAACGTTAAGGAGTTGGCTATAATGAAACTTCTTCACTGGTTTCGATGCTGAAATCCATCAGAATCCTAATGGAAATTACTGATTACCATGAAATTTATATTTGGAAAATGCATGTCAAAAATGCATTCCTTAATAGGAACCTCTAGGAAGATGTATACATGACACAACCTGAAGGGTTTGTGACTCTAAAGGATTCCAGAAAGGTATAAAAGTTGTAGAAATACATTTATGGATTAAATAAAGAATCAAGGTCATGGAACATTTTTTTTGATGAAGCTGTAACGGAATTTGGCATTGTTAAGAATGAATGTGAGCTTTGTGTCTACAAGAGGATTAGTGGAAGTATGATCATTTTCCTAATAGTATGTGTTGATGACATATTACAAATTAAAAATGAAGTACATGTATTACAGTTAGTTAAGGCATGGTTTCATAAATGATTCTCCATTAATGACTTGGGAAAGGTAGCATATATTATTGATATCAAGATCCATCGTGATAGATCCAAGAGAATGCTAGGCCTGAGTCAAAGTACAAACATTGACATGATACTGAAGAGATTTAGTATAGAACAATCCAATATGAGATTGTTGCAAGTGTCACATAGCATTTTTCTTTCTAGGAAAATGTGTCCTCAGACACATGAGGAAAGAAAGAGAATGGAAAGGATCCCTTAGGCATCCGCGATTGGGTCTGTCATGTATGTTATCCTATGTATGAGGATAGATGTGGCTTACACAATATGTGTGGTAGGCAGATATCAAGATGATCTAGGAGACCGCCATTGGATGGAATTTAGGACTATCCTTAAGTATCTGAGGCATACTTTGGATATGTTCCTGGTTTATGGAGGAGATGAGGAACAATTCATCAGAAGACATGTATATGCTAGTTTCCAGACTGATCAAGATGACATGAAGTCACAGACTAGATACATCTTCAGTTTTAATGGAGGTGCTGTGAGCTGGAAGAGCTCAAAGAAAAGTGTGGTTGTAGATTCTACAATGGAGTCCGAGTATATCGCAGCTTCTGAGGCAACTAAAGAAGCAGTATGGATGCGAAGCTTCATCCAATAGCTGGATGTAGTACCGAGTAGTGAATATCCTATCACAATCTATTGTCATAATACTGCATCGGTGGAACTTGCAAATGAGCCAATGACACATCAGTGGACAAAGCACATACTTCGGAAGTATCATCTCCTGAGGGATTTTTTTAGAGATTTGAAGTTGCAGTGAGCAGTATTTCCATGAAAGACAATGTGAAGGAACCCTTTACTAAAGCCTTGACTCAGCAGAAAAATGATCATCATGTAAGGTCTAGCAGACTAAATGTCGTAGGTAGTTGGCTCTAGTCCAAGTGCGAGTTTGTAAGGGTTGGTGTCCTGAGAACCAACTGTTTTGTAGTTTGATTACATAAATGTTCACTTATTTTATATAGTTTATTATTCTTCATGACTATAATATTATAATTTCTGGGAATATTTGTTGCATTAATAAGGTCATGGAAGATCCCCGCTATGATGAGAAACATCAATTTCAATAACAATATTCTTAAATAATGTTCTACGGTTGGATTTAATACTATGATAGGACACATAGTATACAGACCGTCATGTGTGAGTACTTGTAAGAAGAAGAGACTCTCTCTCATGGAGTTCGCACTTGGTAATCTCAATGATTGGAGATTATGTGAATAGACCCGCCAGTAGAAATTCCACATTCCTTGGTGTAATTAGACATTTCTATCTACGTGCGTGTGTAATGGTCCTTAGACTGTAAGATTATCATTAACTCATGTCATGACTCGCGCACTTAGATTTACTCATAAAAACCATCCCACAGATAGTTGGAGGGAATTAGGGTATGTTGGGTGCGTCATTAGTGACATGTTGTTAATGGATAAAATGAGGAAGGATTTTTCCCTTCCACTTATGGAAGTTGATATCTCGGACCTTTGATTGAAATAGGATTGTCACATTAAATTCCATGTCCATGGTGTAAACGATGAGTTTATTTTAGGAATTCAATGAATGAAAGATCAAGCATATAGGTTTAGGAAACTTCCATGAAACCTGCATGATGAGATATTGAGGAAAAGGGAATAAATTACATAGTAAGAGTTCGTATGAGGTGATACGTCAATGCGGTGTCAACTTAGTTCTCTTGGGTGCCTTGACCCGTTACAATACAATAATCTTGGACTTTAGTCAAGCTCACCTAATGCCAACGAGAAAGAGGCCTAGAGGGTCACACACTAAGTGTATTCATGTATCTCATGTAGAATAAAGATTATTCCCATACGTGATTTAATAATTATTCAAGGAAGCCTAAATCGTTTTAATGATGGAGGAAGAAGGAAATGAAAAACAAGTACATGCCGTGTAGTTTTTCCAGTTGGGATTTTAAGGATATTATATTGTTTTAAATAATATTAATTATAATTAGCATGGGTGCCTGTCACAGAATTAATTATATGACATGGGGGTTTTATGTAAGAGTCAATGAAATAAATAAAATGTTTAATGCATTTATTTATTTTCATAACTCTGCAACATCAAACTTGATTATAAATATCCTCACAAACCCAACTCTTTTCAAACACAAAAGTGATTTTTTTTTTCACAAAAACTCTGGAGAATTCATTCAAGGCCGAAAGAACCTCTTCCTCCAAGAACACTCTCAAGACCAAGAGAGATCCTCTTCCATCGGATCAAGACGATTTAAGGCAGACAACGCAGGAAAAGGTTTCTCCATACTAGCACTTAGAGACTCATTTGGTGACATCCTGAGATACAAGGTTCATGTGTGGATCACCGTTAGAGGATGCCTACACTTGGCTTCTGTGACATAATGATGAATCACATCAGAACATGATCAAAGAACATCAATGAAGAATAAAAACCCAAAAGGTATTTCTTTTCAATTGATTAAATTAATTATAATCAACCTATAATGATCCTACTTTGTGGTCCAGGGAATTTCCTTTTAATTTCCCATTTCTGTGATTCGATCCTCGAAGACTGGCGTTTATAGTCATATTTATCTGAGATTGATCATTTTTAATGACCAAAAACCAAGTGGGCACATTCACCCATGACCATCCGCTATGCTCGGAACCTTCAAATGGTATCAGAGCGAGGATACAACATTGATTATAGTTATTTAATTTTCATTGATAATTTATGCATTTATATTTGATTCAATTCAAAATAAATCATTCTATAAATCTGAATAAATGAGATCTATTCTTCCTCCTTTGTTTCTCAATTCACATCACAAAAATGACCTTTTAATTTTAATTTTGATTAAAATAAATACGAGGAACTCATCCAGAGGAGCTGCTCTTTCTGTCTGTACAACACGAGATTACACGACGTGTAATTAAAACTACACGTCATGTAATTAGGTTCAACGAACCAACCCTGGTCCAAAAAACCATCCGTGTTAATTTAATATGGCTAAGTATTAATCATGCAGTGTTCACCAGAACTGAATCCCCTTGGTCTGTCCAACATAGTGGTGATCTGCAAGGTCGAACATACAGGGCCTCAAAATGTGCGATCCTGATGGTGGAGTGATAACTGTTGTTATATGAAAACTCCACCAAAGGTAAGTGATTCTCTTATCTATGAATGATGTTGAGAACACATGAACGCATCATGTCCTCAAGGGTCTGAATGGTCCACTCAGTCTTACCATCTGTCTGAGGATGGAAGGCGGTGCTCAGATGATGCTATGTCCTGAAAGCCTCTTGTAACCCCTTCCATAACCATGAAGTAAAACTTGTATCATGGTCAGACACAATAGGATAAGGTACTCCATGTACCAGAACAATATCCTACCTGTAGAGGCATCCAAATCTCTCTAGTGGACCCTGCTCTCTGATCTGTAGGAAGTTGTCCGACATGGTTAGTAGGTCGGGGATCACCCAAATAGAGTCATGTCCCCTAGACGCATGTGGATAACACTTCACAAAGTCTATGTATATCCCATACCACTTTAACTCGGGGACCTATAAAAGAAGAAACCAAGATTTCTGGTACCTGATGCTCCACGTTCACTTGTAACGAATGATGCATCGAGGGAAACAAATTTCTACCGACTTCTTCATACCTGGACACAAGTGCTATCGTCGAATGTCCTGGTACATTTTCACCACTTTTTGATGTACCTATAAAGGGGATTTGTGGAACACCGTCAACACTTCCTCCTGAAGTGACACTGGCACGATTTTACATTCTCTAAAAAGGATGAAGTGCTCCCCACCTTAAGAAAATATATCAGGTGCATGCCCTGTGGATATCTATGCACGTCGTGTCTCACAGCCTATGTCTCCATGATGTGCCTCCCTGACTCATTGAAGAATTGGATGTGTCACTATAGGAGACTGCAGGAAAACTGTTCCATCTCAATCCAAAGAAGAAATTTGTAATACAGCCAGCTGCTCTGTCTCATCTCCAAGTAGTTGTATGCCAGGTCTCATGATGTGTTCATCTATAACAACATTCCCCTTTTGAGGAGTATAGACTATCTCTAAGTCATAGTCTTGGAGGGACTCATGAAAACATCATTTTTTCACGTTTAGGTCCTTCTCAGAGAAGTTATACATGAGACTCTTTTGATCAGAGTACACGGTAAAATGTCCGACCATCAGATAGTGTCTCCACATCATCAAGGTGAAGACCACTGCTACTGACTCCTACTCATGGTTAGCATAGTTCTACTCATGTTTTCTCAACTATTGAGAACCATACACGATCACTGCTCGCTCCGGCATCAGGACAGACACGAGTCCGATCTCTGATGCGTCACAGTAGACTACGTACCCTACGCCTTTCTCTATAAGCCTCAAGATAGGGGCACTATTCAGCCTCTACCTCATCTCGTGAAATATCTACTAGCATATATCCAACCACATGAATGGTTTCCCCATCTATGTAAAAGCTGATAGTGGTTCTTATACTCTAGAGAAGTCTGGTTTTAACCTTCAGTAGTAACCATAAAAACCCAAGAAACATCGTACTTCCGTCACACTCCTGGGTGGCTCCCAAAAAAGTACTACCTCAGTCACTGCTGGATCCACTACAACTATAGTGTCCGATATGACTTGACCCAGAATGTGAACCTCCCTGATCAGGAACTGGCACACTGAGAGCTTACGATTAATATGGTGCTCTCAGTGTGAGTCCAATACTACCCATAAATGGTATCCATGCTCCTCCTCAATAGTCGATTATAACAGTATGTCATCGATGACGACTAAACAAAGAGATCAAGGTATGGTTGGATGATCCTATTCATTATACCCATGAACATGGATGGATAGTCAGTTACACCGAAGGGCATATCCATGAACTCCTAGTGGACGTACCAACACCTGATGGCCATCTTCTGCACATCATCATTTCTAACTCTGAGCTGGTGATAGCCTGATCTGAGTTCTATCTTTGAGAACCATCATGGTCCATTCAGATGATCAAAGATGTCGTCAATCCTCGAGGGTGGGTACTTATTTTTCATGATCACTTGGTTTTGGAGATAGTAGTTGACACAAATCCTCATGCTCTCATTCTTCTTCTTGGCGAATAGAATCGGGGCTGCCCAGGGAGAATCACTAGGCCGGATGAATCCCTTCCCCTGCAAGTCCTCTAGATGTACCTGCACCTCACAAAGCTCATTGGGGTCTATCTGATATGATAGAGTAGATATCGGTGATGTCCTGGGGGACAAGTCTATGTTTAAATCCACCTCTTGGAAAGGAAGTGGTCATTGAACATCATCAGGGAAAACATACATGTACTGATCCACCACTATAGGATAGCTCAGACTCTCCACATCAATTTCTCTGAGGTTAAAGCATGAAAACTGATGAGTGATCAGCTACACCCTCCTCCGAGTAAGTATGTCTTGTGCTTGAAAAGATCCCTTATCACCGGGTAAGGTGAACCAGGTCCCATCTGTGTGGACACACCACACTTTTCACCTAATACAGTTGATCTGATCTTGGACTATAGGTAACCAATTCATACCCACGATGATGTCATAAGGCCTCGATGCCTCTACGAGGAGATCTCATTCGAAGCTCTCACCTCCTAGAGTAATCTCTCACTTCCAGCACAAGTGCTTAATCATCAAGTCTACTCCCGTAAGAGTCTCTAGTCTTAATGATCAAGCCAACGGCTCTTTCAGAATCCATGTGCTCTAAAAGGGGGAAGTGGAAATGAAAGAGTTACCAGAACCTGTGTCTTTATGAACTACAGAAATGGGGGAGTAGACATAGATCATACCTCAAATCATCTCTAGAGTGCCAGGATCGTAAGCCTCAGCTTCCTGGAGTTGAGCTCTCCCTCATCCACCAGCTCCCTATTGTCTGGATAGACCTCCTGGGAGTGGTGGTGGTAACACCTCGAATTTCCACCCACCACATGTTGCATGCCCATCTTGTCTACCATGTCTTCCTGCTCCCAGCGGACCCCCATGATCGAATATTTGTCTCTGCTTGGGTGGTCATTCGACCATATTTTGAGCATCTAAACAGTCAGTCAGATAGTCATGAGCCATGTTACCATGCCCTCTCATGAATAACTTTGTATCCTCGTGGAATTTTTTGCTCTATCCCTACTACTAGTGCACCAATCAACCGATTCTGAGTCGTGTGGTCGTCCACCTGTATGTTTGATCCTCTTGGACCTCTATAACATATTTCAATAGCCAGATACTGAAAACTCAGTTGTATGTTTACTAGTGGTGGGTATCTCTACTAGAGACTACCTATCAAGAAAAATATCCACTAATAAGGCTCTCTCCAACACCCCTGCTTGCGTCAGAATACTAAGGGAGATCATCAAAGCCTTGATCTCTTACCTGAGTCCCTACTCAATGGTCTACGCTATGAAGAATGGGTCTCGTACCATATCAGTGGATTAGCACGAGAGGTCTGGGAAACACTCTGTGTACTGAGCTACAGTCATGCTACCCTACTGTAGATGAAGTAGCTCATGTATACGCACTACGTGGAGAGTGGCTGAGACAAACTCCACCCGAAATAGGCTCTCGAAGTGTGCCCAGAGCAGTGTGGTCTCGTCATGCTTCTATAGCATCAAGCTCCACTATCTACCTATTGCTTCCTGAATTTGACTCACATCAAGGATCACCATGATGTCAGATGGTGTCCCTACCAGTCAAAAGACTCTCCCCATAGCCTCCAGCCAATCCTCAACTGCTTCTGGGTCCGTCTCTCCCCAGAACCTGGGTGGGCTCTGGCGCTGGAACATGGGAAACATGTTCATGTGGAATGCATCATCTTCTATTAGGGATGGTGGAATCGGTGGCCCAATGGGAAGTGGTACGGATAGTGCCTCCACTGGTGCCTCTACTGGAGGAGGTCCCTACACCGAGGCATCATTTCACGGTGGGATATCTGTACATCCAACTCTCGGGGCTTTAGTCAGCTGTCCATGGGGAGGCATCCTGAAAGAAACAGATGTGAAACTGTAAAAATATTTATACCTAGTGAGCTAACCTAGTTGATATGACTTAATGAATACATTTGAAAACACACAAACAATCATTGTTTTCATGCACTGAGTCGAAAATCAGTAGTCAATGTCCTAGTGTATGGATACGTTAGCCACCACACCAACACTGGACACCCACAATTGAAAACCACACACAGTACCCTTATCACTATTTCTTCAATGAAAAAAATCAGATTTACATGTTCTATGATAGAACAGACGTCCTCCGAAACAAATTTATCACGACACGTCCCCTGGGGCTGTGTCGTGACTACCCAAACCCCGCCTTCCATAGGCATGTGGCTGCAGACTAGAACCTAAGTCTTAAATCCCTAAAACTGAGAAAGAATTTCCTTTATAACGTGTAAACACACACATCCAAGTATGAGATGAAAGTAAAACACTATGAAAAATTTTATAAAAAAGAGTGTTGAAAAGTAAAGGGGCTATAAATACAAGCACAACAGGAAATTAAAATTAAAACTGAAAAAAAAAATTACATCTAAAGAAATGTAAAGAAGATATTGGGTCTTCTATTGGGGATTCCTACTAGAGGGGTATGTCCAGGTATCCTCATAATCACTCCACATTAGTCCGTCTCCTCTATGTATTGACTCATTGTATGGTCCACCTCCGGGTACCATCCAGTCCTGCTACTCTGATCCTCAGTCAGTGGTTTCCTTCATCTATAACCAACACAACGAGGTGCGGGTATATACCGTGCTTGGGTGAGTAAAACGATACTCGGTATGGACCCCGAGGCCTCAAGGTCTCACAAAATCCAACAAGGATAAACCACAAAGTATGAAATCAATAGATAACCACACTTACGTATATGCCCATACAAATACATATGTTATCAAGTAATCCATCTCAATCTTGAGGTAAAGACAAAATTTATTGACTCAGCTAAACCATTATTTTTATTCATGTTGTCAAAACCAGGACTGCTGGTGAACTCTTACATTGTCAAGTAAAGTGGGAACGCCGCCAAAACCAGGTGATTTCCACTCACCTTGGACTGCTAAGGTACTCCTTCTATCGAGTACTGTGGGTCTGCCGCGCTCACACAGAAGCACTCCCAACTGTAGGTCTGCCTCCAACTACCAGGTGATCCCCCTAATAGCCTATAGAGGTACTATTATTATCATGTACTATTTGTATTCCAACAACTACTAGGTGATCCTTCACTTTGGTTCTTCCACCAACTACTAGGCTCTCCCCACTAGGCTAGTCGAATCACTCCGAGTAGAAAGCGTCAAGCAGTCATCAGGTGTCGGCCAACTAATAGATCTTTGTACTCCTATCACTCGTCTCTGGGAGGGTCCACTCCACGAGCTATTTTTTGATACTCCAAATGTCGCGATGTCCTGTGTAGAAGTATCTCAAAGGTCCTCCTTGTCATAGGGGTCTCAACGCTACAGACGACGCGACAATCAGACGCTCAATCTGTGAGTTATAATCTTTTTAGTCCCAAGGGCCCAGTTGGATTCATGTACAATCCAACCTGATCATATATCACCACTACCCCAAAATCTAGTAATGAATACACAAAAGGACCATTGTGCTCCATGACAACCAGTGTTGTTGACGGATCATCAATCAGACGACTAGTGCCAACGATATGGCCAATGAAAGTAAAGGGTCAGTAGCGGGCCGGGGTCTGGTCCCACCCAGTCGGACCGACCAGGCCCAACCTGGTCTCGGTCAACTCAGTCAGGCATGTTGGGTCTATCCCAGTCCGCTGGGCCCAACCCAGTAGGATATGGGGGTGGCACGATCCAGGCTCCGGGCTAGTTTGGACTAGAGTGTCGCAAAGGCGCGAACCGACGCGGATCGGCGAGAAGGGCGCGACCGGGCCGGTTCATCTAGGGCACATCGTGGTAGAGGGAAATTCCATCTCGGTCAGGAGGCCTAAATGGGGGCTTGTTTTGTAGTTTGTCCAGGAGGCCCTAAGTGGGGCCGGTTCACTCGGTCATCCTGGAGGATGCAATGTGGGCCAACAGGCGACCGGTTCGGGCATAGCCAGAAGGGTGGCCGGGTGGCCGATTCAGCCACGGCATGACCAACACTGGCTGCTAGGTGGGATGCCAGGTGGGTGGACTCTTTAGCCAGGGCGCGGCCAGCGTGGGCAGCCATGCGGGAGTCTAGTTGGGCGGACAGTCAGGTGGCTGGTTTGCGAAGGGCACGTTCAGCGTGGGCGGTTAGGCGGGCGACCAGGTGGGCAGCCAGGCAGGAGGCCAGGCGGCTGCCAGGCAGCCAGATACGGCGTGGGCCAGTATGGGGTTTCTCTAGGGCGTGCGGGTGGTGTCGGAGGATCTGGAAATTGGGAGGCCGAGCTAGTGCGGGCTTAGTCGGAGGCGTTGCGGGAGGCTACAGGGGTGACACGGTTCATGGAGGCCGCTTGTAGCATGGCCTTTATCGTTGCCTCCTCCTTCGCCTTGTCATTGTTACATAGTCATGCCGAAGATTGCCACAAGATGGAAAATCAACGTAGGATATCGGGACATTTTAGGTTGTCCCGCACCCTCTTGGTTTGAGGAGGTATCATTTGTCTCTTCAACAAAATCAGAAGAACAATATCACATCCGCAAACAATTCCTTTCAAACTGTTGAATAGTATAAGAAAAGGTATAACATCTTCAAGTAATAAACCCCCTACATTTATTCATCGTTCTTTGACGATGTAGTGGAATTTAGACTATTAGAATTGTAGTTTTTCACGTCTGATGAACGCTTCCAATTCCATGATGTGTCGGATTGTGGAAGTCGCTTCACATCGGTAGGTGTCCGGGTAAGAAGTCGACGAAGGATCGTCGCCGATGTTCTTAGTTCCTCTTTGAGAGGAGTTCTTCATTGGAGGATGAGGTTCCTCATTGAGATATTTCCCATCAATCACCCATGTGAATTTGTTGTTCCAAATTATAGTTTACTCAATATATTATTTCATTGGCACAAATTCAAAATGGGGCAATTAAATTAAAAGGAAACTCTTCATTAATTAACGTGTGTTGGCACATATTAATTGGGTAGTTGACATCTATTCAAAATGGTGTAATTAACTTGGTAGGCTCCCCCTAATGTATATAGGATTATAAAAATTAAAATATAAGGGAGGTGAAGAGGCTCTAAATAATTTATGTGAATCTTAATAGTTTTATCCAATATAATGGGTAGTTAAAGGGGTTAAGAGAACGGGTGGTCCCCAACTCATTTATCCTCACGTGGGAGGTGGAGTTCGGGTGGACCCCACTACCATAACCTCTCATGGGAGGTTAAAGTGTGGTGGACCAACCTCTAACTCCCATGAGGATATGTTAACCACCAACACTCACATTGAAGCTCAATAAAATAATGTGTAGCTCACATTATTTTATTTTTTTAATGAAAACCCGAAAACTAACATTTATTCTCGACCAACTGTCATCGAGGTGAAAGTCTTCTTAAGGGAATACTGACACTGTGAGTTCAACGGTGCCCTCAAAATTCAATTCTGTGAACCATGTCAAATGTTATAAAATCCTGTTCCAACGTTTATTGAACGTACCTGAACAAAACATCATAAATTGATTCTGGACACACCGGGCCTCAGAATCACCCACCATCAGTTTTCACGGACTCGCAAAATTCCCTTGTATTTAATAAAAAAAATTCCATGGATATTTCGGGTCATTACAATATTCATGTTTTGAAATATCTAGTATATACACTATATAAATAAATTAGCGGTGAATATGTTATATATCTCACAGAAGTAAAAGTGACATGATAAATCCTTACAATTATCTTAAAATTGAAATAATAATTTACAATTGATTCACTTTTGTGTATCAAATTAAAATCCAAATAAATAAATTGAAAATATGTCAATAAATTTTAAATAGTAATTACAAAAATAATTAGACTACATTAAAGGCAATGAAACTGTGATATTTCCCAAGGAAAATAAGTTGATTTTTGAAATTATTTCCAACATGGTACATTTTAATAAAAAACATATTTTGTTGAAAAAAATGAAATTGAATCATAAAATAAAATTTATTGTTATTTAATCATGATATTACATGCCAAATAGTCAGTATATAAACCATATAAAAAATTAGGTACATGACATAAAAGTCATCCATAATGAAGGGAGATTGACATGTACTCAAATACATCACACATCCTTCTTGTTTATTGTGAATTAATATAATGTATAATAGTTTTAGTGTTATAATTAATATTCAAAATATCTTTATTCATATTCATAATATAAAACATAATATTATTTTCATAATTTACGCCATATTTGTTATTAATATTTCAATATTATCAACAATTAAGGTGTTAATTGTTTTGTTTTCTCATGAAATGTTTTCCTAGAATTCATTTTTTCAACTGTATAGAATGTATGTACATAATTTATAGAATTCTATTTATGTTATAGATATCATATGTAATCATTATATTCACTTTTATATTCATTCTTAAAGTTATGACATGAATGATGAATAATTTACATTCTTAGAAATGGTAAGTTGTACATACACTCGAGTAGTAATATCATTTCAATAACAAGGGAAATGATAAGGATTTGATAGTATCATGTTTTGTAAGAACCAAAAGGTTTTGTATATTTTAATAGGGGAAGGGATTTGGTGTCCTTTTATAAGTTAGGGAGAGGAAAAATATTTAATTTTTTAAAATATTTTGTTACACCAATTTTTTTATCATTTTGGAGACTAAAAAAATTGGTCATTGTCAAACTTTTTGGGATATATGTTTAAAATATTTCCATAAAATGGGTTTGGAAAATAATTTTAGGCCATTTTAGAGTGTATATTTTTAGTTTTACCATGGATATAAATGTTTTTACCTTAACCGTAGTAATCAAATTAAACTTCTTTTAATATTCATATTCGTAAAAAACTAATATGGTATTATTAGATAATAAAATTTATTAAAATTACATATATGGAGTCCATTATTGAAAAAATAAATTTATAACATTTTCTGATTCCTATTGAAAAGTATACCGATTAATTTCATGAAACAGTAGGGTTTCAATGAGAAAACACTCATAATTATTTAACGATACATCTTCAATAGTCAATATGAAATTCATAAAAATTACCTAAATTAATAAAATTGTACTATAATTAAAATAATTTTCTATTAAAACAACATTAAAATTTAATTTAACTATTTGACATATGAAAATGAAATGGCATATTTCATTAAAAATATGTATTATTCATTATTCATTGATAATTGAAGAATTGTATAAAAATCCTAAAATATGAAAACTAAAATTATAAGATTATGAAATTAAATATGAATCTCATTTTGAGAAATATATTTTATGAATGTAGTAAAAATTTATTTAAAATTTTTTGTCAAAATTGTGACTGAAGTTTCTTTTAAAAAATTACTTTTTTCAAAAATATTTCTTTTATTTTAAATGTTTAGTTTTTTATTTATACTCAATAGATAAATGTAGTTTTCATTATCATTTTAATACTATTTAAACTCAAAATTTTTTTGTATAAATTCTAATTTTATAATATGTTACAGTTTATTTAGACAAGGTGTTGTGTGTTCCAGAGGTTACTGAAGAAATTTAATTTCTGAAATATATTTTCTAATTTATCTATAAAAGTGGTGACATGTATTGTTCTCCTAATTCATGCCCAAAAAACAATTTATTAAAGTCAAAAGCATCAATACAGACACGAGGTGTAAAGAACTTACACCAACATGGATTTAGGGGATACCAGCCAAGATTATGTGAAATGAATCACTCAAAAGGACAACGCCATCAGTGATCGCCTTCAAAAGTAGTCTCAGTAGTTGTTGGAGGGTCGAGACTCCCATGCAAGCTTTGAAAACCTCAAGGCCTCCCATCGTATGATCACTCGACAGGACCACTATAACCCTGTCATTCAAACCCATACAGTCAGCCACTCCCTCATGTCACTACTCATGCGTTGAGACCTCCAGCCTTTTTTCCTGATCTTCATTGCTGTCTAGATACCTTTGTCATTTGGAGAACCCGACCATTTTCCAGCTGCATGCTTAAAGGATCTAGCTTTTCCTTCACCCTTCATATGCAGAGTGAAGTAAAATGAACAACCACCACATTCATGATCCTTCACAAATCTTATAGAAAGCTGGAGAACCGCAGTTTTGTTGCTATTTCTAAAAACCGGAAAAATTAAAGGAAAGGAAAAAAAGACAAGGGGTGGTGACAGATCCCATGCAGCCCATGAAATCATCCTCAAACTTGAGAAGAGTTGGGAACATCAACTACAAACCACTTGTGGCTTGGGTCAGTGAGTCCAAAAAGTCTCAAGAAAAGTCATCTCAAAAAACATAACCCAAAAGAGAAAGGCTTTCCACACAAAAAGATCCATCAGAGAAGAAAACAAAGAAACAAAACTGAAGTTTTATCAACTAGTCCTATTGGGCATGGGTACGTCCAGGCCTGCAGAACGTTATCTCTCAACAATCCAATAGAAACAATAGTATCATTTTCCAGTAACCTCAAACAAAGAAAATGAGTAACAAAAAAGATCATTCCCAGGGAATATCTCTAAAATTGAAGTCAGGATTTTTCTTGTATTCTTCCACCATTCTCATGAACATTCGTTTTCTAATTTCAAGATATTTATCAGCAGAATTTTCATTATTACAATATTTCAGATGTGAAATTATATTTTTCCCATCCATCCAGGATTCAAATTCTTCACCCACATGATCTTCAATCAAGTGTGTTTCTATGAAAATACGGTAATTATTTCATTTGTTATCTTCCTCCCCATTCTCCATGTCCACATTCGAATGGTACTCTGTAGTTTGGGTTGTTGGAGGTTCGAGCATACTTCTTATTTTTTTTCAAGGTGATACATTATCCACACCTTCTATACATTATTTCCTCATAATTTTATGTTTTACTAAGAAATCAAGGGTTTTATTATTGAAAAGTATTGTTTTGAAAATCCCACATTGTAAAAGGGTTTATAAAAAAATCATATTCTTAATAGATAAAGTGAATTTTGAATGTCATTTGGAAAAAAAATATAACTATATTATATTGTAGGAGAACATATGTTGAATGCGAAGATGTGAAAATTGAATAAAAAGTGTAGATAATTGTATATAATTTTATTGGTCCTTAATCATAATAATTTGAACCATCAGTTGAATGTCCTGGAGATCAAAATTATACATTTTTAATGATTTATAAGACTATTTTATTTATCATATATTAAAATAACAGGATATAATTTTTGTGTTAATAAAATTTTCCTTATTTTAGAAAATATATTATGTTGTATGAGAATAAGTAAATATAACTACATATATATTGGTATTTTTTATGAAAAATTCCATCATTTTGGTGTTTTTTGATCAATTTAAAATTCATCACTTACTCCTTGAAATTTATATTGAAAATTTATTTTTTATTCCTAAGGAACATAAATTAACTTTTAATGGAACAAATGATCATTAATTAGGGATATACTATTCTGTAAATAATTAAAACATTTCAAGATCTAATATTATTTTCACTAGTAATCCATTAAAATACAATAATCTATAAAACTGAAGAGATAAAACAATTATTCATCACTAATATTTCTTTATAAAATTAGTTATCTAAAAAATTATATTTTTACTAGAATATCATGTACGACAATAGTTGCGCTAAACCCTTATCTTCTTTTGGCTTTGTATTCAATCCCTACAACCTTTCTGAATGCGACGGATTGTCACACTGTAAGCATAGTGTCATTTTTATAAAATAATGATTATATAATTCCATTAAAATTATAAAATTGTGAAGAACCCTAATTATTAAAAATAATATTACATAATCCTTAAATGTTTACCAATTCCATTAATCATTTGTCCAAAAAAATACAAAGACATTATTACTAAAATAGTTTTTTGATATACTTATCCACTATGGTTTTATTCCCATTAATTTATATCAAAATATTCTCTTATCATATTATATTCCCATTACAAAAAATTAAAAATTTGATGATTAATAAATTGAACATATGATCACCTTTGAAATCAGAAATCCATTATTTATCCATAACACTATTATTAACGAAGACATATATGCTTCAAAAATTTTACACAACCCTTAAATGATTATATAATTATTATAAAAAAAATACTATAGTTAAAAAATCCAATATATATAATTCATGAATCCTAATACATAAATACTTCATCCATTTTATATCAACATTGGCCCATGTTCAGTATAGAGGATATAATTTTGATGGATTAATTCACTAAAATAATTTCTGCGTTATCCATATTTAAATAAACTAACTATAAATAGATCCCAATGAGGATATTTATTTCCCTCAATCATACTATTTATTTTTCTTTAGTAATCCGCTTCTTAATGACATAATAAACCACACCTAAATTTTTTCTCATTCATTTACTATACATTCCAATTTTTATCCTTAAAAATTTATTGCATGAAGGAAATCAAAAATTATTTCATCAATTGACTAAATCACTAAATCTTTTATGTAATTTCCTCCTTTTATTATTTGATTAAATTGAGAGCTGGTTATTGAATAGGTTGTTAATAATATTTTATTATTACTAATAAGACATATTAAAAATATATTTCCCTCATTTGATAATCTAATTTGTTTCTCATAGTGACAATATTTTCAATCATATTTAATTTTTACATGACTCTTTCATGTTCCATAAAATGACTAAACCAAAAAATTCACATTTTAAACAACAATAATAACAGAGGAAACATAAATTTAAAAAATAATTATTTATAAAAATTTAAAATTATTACACTATATTTTCAATCAAACATACCATAGGTTGAAAAATGTTCTTCATTATCATTATCTATTTAAAACCTTCATAATGGTTTTTAAAAAATGTGAATTATCATAACCATATCCACCAAGGCTGTCAAATTATCTATGTATTATAGTCTACAGTTAGTAACCAATTTTTGTTTGGATCAAGACCAATATGTTGTTATCAGATGTATTACTCTATGTACAAATTTTCTAGAACAAAATCCATATATAGAATCCATATAGGGAGTTATTTCAATAAAATTAACATAGTCTCTACCTTATCAAAATACTAGTATGTTCATTTATTTATTAAATCAATGAATATCATTGGGTTATGATACCAAATCTATTTTTTCATAAATATAGTCTCCATTTATTCTTCCAAAAATCCTATAATACAAACTATAATGACCCTCACTCTAGTAATATAGAGTTGTTGACTTAGTTTATTACAATGGAACAAGATATAAGGAATTACTTTAAAATAGAGAAAATAGTTTAGTTTTCATGATACACTAGATTCATACATGGTTCCCATATTACATATGAAAAAATAATAATTTTATAGAGTATATCATTATTCAGTCCATTGTATCATTATATATATGAAATATTATAGTTCCTCGATTCATGAAAATAGAATATAAATAAGGGTATCCTTAAATATTCCGTAATGGTTAAGTGTGGTGGATGATATCATAAATAAATATCCATAATCATGAAAATGTAATTTAGTAAACCCCCATGACAATTAAATAATTAGAATCTAACAATAAATATAGAAATTGAAATTACATAAAACACATACCATTTAATCAATAAAATTACAATTATAACTGTGTAAGGAACAATCAATTTGGCATTGTAAAAATGGAAAAAAAATCACATTTATTCAATAAATAGGGAATGAAATTAATCCAGATATTATATAAATTTGGTAGTATCATGGATTAAATTAAATTAATTCATGATTAAAGAAATGATTTATTATTGGATTTTACTATATTAGGCATCATGATACCTCTAATATCATGACAATTCACAAAAAAATTAAAAATTATCGGTAGTTATATACTAGAAACCCATTTAACTAACGAAATCCAACGGATTTATCTCATGATACAACCCAATCATTAAGTGGTAATCTATAACTGGGTCCCATCCACATATTCATTTGTAAATCGTTCTTTATATTTTAAATAGTATTTTTAGTTATGGAATAATATTCTCTCTCATAAAATATCTGTACTGAGTAAGGAATACATATCAATATTAATTTTTCTAGTATAACATTTCACATTCAATGTAAAAAGTGTTTTAATAAAAAATATATGTTTTAAATAATAATTATATTCATGAGAAATTATATTGATATTTAGATGAATTGTAATTTTCAATTATTATATGAAAGTGATTTCTTCCAATGAATGTTAATGATCACCAAAATTATTCATGATACCAAATGTCAATACATTCACCAGTCAAAAAAATAGTAAAATATTCATAGAATAATATGGAAGGTAACGATATAACAAATCCCTAGTAGATCATAATTAACATAATGGTTTTTTTCATCGATGAGTAAAAATAAAATAAAAATATCATTCAAAATGTAATTGAGGAAAATAACATTTTAACATAGAAAATATATATTAGAACTAAAATTTCATCAAATACTTTTAAAATATTTTTAATTTTAAATAACATTTAAAATATATGAATTATTATTTTAGAAACTTATTGTTAACGATGATTGAAAATTCTAAAAAAATTACAGATTTCAAATGTTTCTTTTTATATTTTCATTTATAGAGAAAGAGACCTTCTATAGAAAATTATAAGAATATAATTTTATATAACTATAAAAATTTAATTTCTATGTATAATTATTATTATAATTAATTCCTTAAATATTCAAACATTTTTAAATTAATTACAATCATGCATAAGGATAAAATGTGTTTTTTGACTATAGAGATTAATAGAGTAATATTTTATAAAAAACTATTTTCCTAAAACATTTAAGTATAAAATAGTATAAGAAATGCTAAAATTAATTTAAAATGTAATAAATTACTTGTGGTGAAGAAAAAATATTAATTTTATTATATATATATATTATATAAATCCTGCCAGGCTGTCTTATAAAAAAAACCAAATCAGTAATACCGTAGGAAATAAACCCTTACCGCTTTGGTAACACTTGAATTATAATCTTTATAGATGAAGTAACATTATATAAAACCTTAAATCTCATGAAAAATAATTTTCCCATGATTCGTCATTTGAAAATGTTACTTTTATAAACCACATAATGAAATATGTTTTAAATGTGGAATATTTCTCACAAAAGTAAAATTAATCTGAGAATCCCGTACAAAAATTATAAAGATAAAGATATATTTTCATAATAAAAATATTATTTCTATCCAATATAAAATCATGGAAAACACATGTAAATAAGTAATTCATATTAAAATATCATTACGAATAAAATAATATAATATTAATTAAAATGAAGATGTAAATTAAATAAATGGATATAATTTTAGTTATGAAATTATTTACGATATGGTAAGCTTAATGTAAAAGTCCCTTTTGATGAAACAATTCCACATAAAAATTAAAATACGACGAATAATTAGGAAATCCATATATTTCATTTTAAAGGTTCAGTATATGAACTATATAAAAGTAATTAAGTGTATTACATTACAATATTCCCCAAGGAAAGGAAATTGAGAACAAGTACCTTACTTATCACATCCATTTTGTTGAACACGATTTAATATATTTTATAATGGTTTTAAGAGTTTTATTCATTTATAATTGAATCATATTTCTATTTTCAATATCATATATTGTCCTCTCATCACATTTTATCACCAGTTTGTTAACAATATTACATTATTTTGAAAATTTCATTATTTTGAATATTTCCTATATTAATTTACTTGTTTTCTCAAGCATCTATTGTGATGAATGTTTGAGTTCATGGATAAATGATATATATCAATCATTACTATTATTATATTGTAGTTTTACATGTCTTGTTGAATCCTTATATAAATATTATTATCATTATTATATATAGAACATGGAAAAACTGATCATATCAAGATTAGACCTGTGTATTTCGCGTACTATAGTGTTGAGAAGAAATTTAATTTTTTGATTCCATATTCTTATGTGGGGTAAAAATGTTTATTTAACCTAAAATATGTTCTAGGATATATATTGTTAACAATATAGTAGTCTCATAATGGAGTTTCCATCAAGGGATATGAGTTTGGTATAATTCCAAACAGTTCAAAGTTTATCCAAATAAATAATAATTAATAATTAATTAATTAATTATGAATTTCTTCTCCCAAGTTTTTTTTTCATATAATTATAATTTATTATATTATTGAGATTATACATATCCCATTGAGTTTTTAATTATTATTTTTTCAAATATTGTGTATAAACACCACTCAGGATCTAGGGATTGGCTGATCATGTTTTCAATTTCTTTTCTTTTATCCATTTGTATTTTCACCTATTTTTATTTTATCCCATCCTTGTATTCTTTTATATTCCCCCATGGGACTCTACTTCACTATTATAAAGATATATTGATGATATGTGGATAGATATAGAGAGATATAGATTTCTGATTAGAGATACATCTATAGATCTTCGGACTCACCATATCATCTTGTGATACCCATGGACCATAGAATTGAGAGGTGCCTTAGTTGATTCCACATAAAGGTATTCCATTTTTAACATGATTCCCTAAATCCAAGTATATTTTCAATTTATATTTTTAAAACCATGAATATTCATTCGTATGACCCCACGAGGGTTTATCAATAAAATATGAGTAAGAAAATGAAGTCTTGGGATGATTTGAGTGATTTGGATTTCAGAAATTCCTACCACACAAAATTGATATTCTAGAAGACACATTGTATGTTCTTAAAATTTGTGGAGTATGGAATTTATTTTGTACACTTCATGAATGGAGTTCAAATTTCAGACACTAGGCTCATCCTTGTAGTCGAGTACCAAACTTGATATCCCATGTAATTGGAAATAACCATATAGTGTACATGGGATAACCATGTGTGTATTCTATGTTGTGTAGCTGTACAAAAAGAGTGATATATATTACCCAACACTGTGAGATACATGCGATGCTACCATGTGTGTTGAATAAACTATTTTCAAGATCAACACACCATGTAAATGTGCTTTAACATATAGTTTTTGGTTCGTGTACATGCATATGTGGGGATATATTTGGTGTATGTTTTCTACTTGGGATAAAAAATTTGTGTCCCTCCTTTATTACCCATTTATGTGGGATTCCATATTTTTTGTATATTTATGACCAGGAGTCAGAATTGGACACATGAGTAGTCCATTATGAGTTTCCTTCCACAAATATTGTGATGGTGAAACATTTTAGGGTTACTGATGAAACTAAGTTGTCCTTTATGGTGTTCTCTTATATAGAAATATTCATCCTCCGGTAATCAAATGTATTTTTAAAGTGACATAGATAACCTTGATTAAAGAAGATCTATGTGCTATCTATCTTGAACAATGACTTTATAGTGTTCCCCTTGGGGATTTTTCATGTGAAACATTTTCTGTTATATCCTAGGAGGCTATGAGGTTTGATGTTTCAATGCATTTATAAATGGATGTCATTATAATTTCAATATTTCAATGTCTTACTTAGGGGATATATTTACCAATATACTAACTTATGGAATCCTAGTTTGGTATCATTTACATATATACTGTTTTGGGATTCCATGTAGGATAAATCCATTTTGATATTGTTAAGGGATTCTATACTGGATTCCTCTCATTAAAATAGTTTCTATAGACCCCTATTATGGTAACTCCACATATGAGTTGAAAATTAAGATCCTATTGGAATTATATTTGTAATGTAGACTGGTCTAAAACCTATTGTTTGAAAGGTTCATGACCAAATCATCTTATTATTGAAATAATTTACTTTAGGTCCTTTTGAAAAGGAAAATTTATTTATAATAAAATAATATTTCAAAACATTTATAATGTGCCCTTCCTCCCTATTAGATAATGGCATCACCACTACCCATTTAATCACACATCTCAAGACCCTTGGTTCATCCAAAATCTACCCAAATAAATTCCCAACATCTATAGATTCCTCCTTGAAGCCTTATCTTTGGAAGAAGGAAATTCAATAATGCCCTTTGTCTCAGATCCAAGGTAGTTGCACATTTTAATAGATAAGGTCTTCTCTAATGATCCATTCAATTATATTAGTTCATCACTCCCTATTCTCTTATATTTGACTGATTAAATAAAAAACCAGTATTATCAATATGCATGGATGTTTTTATGAAAATTATTCAAACTACACCTACACAGATCTCCATCAATTAGATATGAACATAATATGTCTATCGACGGTGATCTATTGCCTCACGAAACGATGATTGTTCAATTTTACCCTACCACCTATCATGGTGGCCATTTTGATGGAACTATATTTTTATATGATATATATTTTTATTTTTATTTGTTATATTCTTAAATTTTTTATTTAATTCATATCTTTATTCTTTCCATAATGTGTAAATACAATAATTTCATTTGAGGATGTGCGGACTACTACCCTCTCAATGTCTTATGACTCGTTAATTCAATACATGGAACATATAAGTGATGTTGTTAATGAACATATTAAATGTATATATAATATGATCTTATAATTTAATTATAATATACATATGTATCATTTTTTTCATTCCTTTAAATATAAAAAATAAATGAATGTACGGTACATGTGTATGTACAGCTTACCGTCTCCATGAATGATGCATTTTATTTATTATCATAAAATGATATGTACTTTTACAAATACATTTATATAATGGATATATATGATATTTAAATACTTAATATCATTTTAACGATAATTTAATTTCAACCACATGAATAAATTGTAATTATAACAAGTTCACATTTGACTCTCAAGTACAGAATGACAAAAAAATGTCTGATATTAACATAAATAATTATGAAATGTTTATAATGTTGTAATAAGTGATATAAAAGGAATAATAACGATGAAAAAGTTTCTTAATAAATTAGAAATTAAAAGAAGTTTATTATTCAAAAATAACAATGAACAAATGTGACAAGTATGACTTTAATTAAGGGAACCTTTCACCATCCCCTTTTAGCAAAAGACTCCATTTATGTTATTCCTTTTAATTTACATTTTATTATGTGGGATATATTTATAGATATTCTTATTAATGTAATATTTATGTACACATGATTAGAGACACTTTTTCCTCCCATCAAATTATTTATTGAATTATAATCTGACGTCCTTATGATTGAAAATTTTCGTTAGGGACTTCGTCTCAAATTCCTTTCATTGAGGAATATCAAGATCGTGTGCACCTTTATTATCTTATATGGTCTATAAACTACCCTTTGACATATTATATCATTAATTTTCTTATTATTATTATATTATAGGTTTTATTTAATGTTATTATTTAATTATTTGTATTCATGTATTTTCTCAAGTGGAAAGGGAATATTTAACAAAAACATTGTTGTAAATGTTTTAAATATTTAATATTATAAATAATTATCATTAATTTCCATTTTATCAAAATGGTTATAAGTATTTATTTTTATGGTACTTAATGTTTTCAAATGTTAATTCCTTTAAATGCATGAATGTGGTATGGGAAACATTGATTAAAAAATATCTTTATTAAATGTTTTTAATGGTATTGTAAATGAATTGAATATATCCATATATTGAATTGATTTATTTTGATTGGTGAGTTAAATGATAATAATTTCAATCTATTATGTGTTATGATTATGTAGTGGTACATGGAAATTTGACAGGTGGTTTCGTGATAGACAAAATAAAGGAGGTTTTGTGAAAAACCTAGCTCAGGAAAGCCTGAGATATCTCCCCAATTCATTGGGTAATGTGATGGAGGTAAACATAAATGTTTTTCCTAATATATTTAGTGAACATACTGTGATGGGAATTCCAAATGTTACTCCCTATATATATTTAAATTATACAATGTAATTTTGTTATTGATCCCTCAGGTTACCTTTATGATTTATGATTTCTGTTTATTATTCATAAATCTTAGGATTTCATGATGTATGTTAATGAACATATGTTTTACAATTAAAAATAATGGTTTCATTGATTTGTATGTATTTATGGACTAATTTTTTAATTGGTTATTTTATATCCCTTAATGATCTTTTTTCTCATCCCTAGTTTTTTGAAATATGTTTCACTTTGTATAAGGAATGTTAAGAGAAAGGAAGAATTCTAGAAGATTTATACCAAGAAAATAAATCTTTTTTTATATGAAAGATTATTATTTTTGTCTAAAAAACATGTATAGATAGGAAGTTTAAACATTGTAGTTTTTGAAATCTAATGTAATAGTTTTGGGATAATTATCTAAAAATATTAACCTGTAATGATCCTCAATGTGAATTACTGACATAACTCAAGATTATGTGATGTTTACGGATGAGGCGTTATACTTAGTGTTTGTCAATTATCACATTGATGAGAATGGCTGTTCAGGTTCTAGGACAAGTTGACTATCCTTTAGAATAATGATAATGTTGTTATTGTGTGGGAAACACTTGTAACTAGAATGATTCTGGGTAATGGTTTTTCATGGAAATAAATCATGGAATATTTATGGAGGTGTATTTTTATGAGGATTTTATGGGGGGGATTTTGGATTAATAAACCTTATGTGTCATGTAGCATGATCAAATAGTCCTTTTGATTGATTTCTCAAAATTGAATGAATTTTTTGATAATAGTATGCATCAATTTTTTGTGTTATAGTAAATTAATAAATCGTTGTGTGGTCATGTGTGGGCGAAAGACTAGTTTTTTCAAAATTTTGTTGGAGTTTTGTTCTTTGGGTTGTGATTAACTGATGAATTCACCTCTAAGTTAGTGCAAACAATGAGTAAAAATCATGTTCTATGAGGGGGATTACTCGTGGGTGGACCAAAACATGGATTTGTGGGATAAGAGGTGCCAGAAATTAAATAAATGTATGTGAAAAAAGTTGGGCATGGACAGTGAATGGAGAGAGGAGTACATGCTTTTTATTGAAATCCTAGTATAATCCCTCTTAGAGAAGATTGCTAACTATCATGAAATCATCTATAATATGATGAGAGAGCAGCAGTTCCACATTGAGATTATTTGTTTTCAATAAATATCAAATCATGATTAATGAGAGAACCTAATAAGTTTTTTTTTCATGAGGTTTGGGATAAGGTAAGACTTATGGTTAGTAATCGACCACCATCTATTTTATAGTGCTGACCCTCATTTCTATTTTATAATTCATAATTTTTTATGGGCCATTGAGATCAATTATTTGTTTTTTCAGTGAAAATAATGGTATTCATGTGGTGGGGAGTGCTAGATCGGTCATAGTTATGTGTATTTGGTGTTAAAGATAGTTTCATCCATAATGAGTTTGGTTGTTGAAAATTTGAGATAGCATAGTTTTTTAGATGTTGGGGTTGAGAGAATGGATTCTAGTTTTTTTACCATAGTATCTCGATGATGAGAAGTTTTATGGTGTGAAGATTGTAATGCCATTTATTTTTTCATATATGAATTTGGAGTATTAATTTGGAATTTTTTCATTCAAGTGAGTGTAAGGGGTAAAATAGTCATTTTCCACTTGTAGATGGTCAAGGATAATATTTTTACCTCTCTATTTTTCAAATAATGTGGTGTTTACCCTAGGATCGTATTCTAATATAATTTTGACATGTATGAATTTTAATGGAATAATTAAAAATTAATATTTAATTAAATAAATATTAATATCTTCAAATTGGTTTCTTTGTTCATTTATTTTAATCAAATAATAATATTGAGATTTTCTCCCCCTTTGAGTTCAGAATATGGATTATATCCTAGGACGTAAATAATCTTATTTTGGGAACCGAGGTCATGATTGGTCCATTTTTCTTTATTATTTCCTTTATAAGATTCATTTAATTTCATTAATTTTCCTTCTTTTACATCCATGTGTTCTCACACACACCCCCAGGGGGGATTCTATTCCCAAAATTGGGAGAATATAAACACAGGGGAGAGAAAAATAAATATATGGATATAGGGGAAGTGAGTTACCACTATAGAACATGTAGAATTCCTAATCATCAAACAAAAACCATGGTCCATGTAATAATATGAACCGTTGTTGGATTCCATCAATATGAATGCAATATTGATCTAATTTTTGTAATTCCCTATTTATTTTATATTTTTATGTTTTAAACCCCTTATAAAATTTCTCATATGTAATTTAGTTTTGATCATTAATTTTTTATGATAAAAAAGGGTTCGAGCTAATTCAAGTTATTTCCAATTTGGAAAACATGTTAACACAACATGTTGATTCAATGAAAAATGACATGTGTTCTTCCATTTAAGTGAATATGACTAGTTGGATATACATAAAATGTATGTGGTATAAATTATGTTCATTGTTACTCATCAATGTAGCCACATACTGAATAATAATTCCCGCATAGGGGTACTTGGTTGTGTAGAGTACACAGGTAGACCCTGTGTGGGTTGTATGTCATTTAGTGGTTTAAAACCCATAAATGTACATCTAATGTACTTGTAAGTTACATGAAAATATAATCTATGTAAGGTAAATTAAATGTATATGGTCATTGACATGCCATGTTCGGCTAGTGTACACGCCCTGGTGGATTGATGGGGGTACACACCTTGTTCTTGGATAGTCAGATTGTATATCCCTCATGTGATTCCGCTTTATGTTTTTTTACAATATCTTTTATAATTATTAAAAATTATCTTTGTAGGAAACATGAGTTGTCCTTTCTAAAAATTATTTCATTTTGATCTTGTTGGTGAGACCCTTGTGATAATTTGAGGAATCTAAGGTGGTGTTTTGGGTGTCTTATTAAATATAGTGGTTCTTCCAATGGTAATTAACTCATGTTATCTCGTGAGTGAAATAACAATCCTAGAAAATATGATTTGATATATCTATCATAACCTATTACATTGTATCATTCCACTATAGTATGTATCCCATGAAATTTGTCCCATCCTGGCCCTGGTGGCAATGACATTAGTGGGTTTTAAGGATCCCTAGTAGGATGCATCCAACATTTTATTTTTCCCAAGGGAAAACTAGGGCATTTTTTCCAACATGCTAACCTAGGGAATCCTTGGTGGGATCCCATTATATATGTACCATTCTAATGCTACCATGTAGTATATTATTTTTTTCATATCATTATTGGATGGTATGCTGGATTCCTCCTATTACCTTCACTTCTATGTATCCCTAGATGGATTACCATCTTTATGAGTTCACATTGAGGAGCTAGAGAATGATACCTCTAATTTATTTTATCTTGAGGGGCCTAGTGGGTTCCCAAATTTTTTACTGACCATCACATAGTGCCTCATGTGTCGGTACTAATGGTTGAGTGTTCCACCATTGAAAATGTGTATAACTAGTAATTGTGGGAGGTTGTGATAGTAGTGGTGTGATATTTTTGTCCACCCTCACCCTTTTTTATATTCTTTCAAAAATTTTATTGATTATATAGTTATGATTACCAATGGTAATTCTATATGGGGGTAGATGATATGGACATTATGCATATTTCTTTTCTCAAGGATACCCAACATTTTTTTCATTAGGATCCTTCTAAATTATATATTAGGAAGCTTAAATTTATTCCTTCGAATCAAAATTTTTTATGTTGTTTTTTTATTATTGAAACACTTCTAGGTACTTACATGGATCATGTTTTTGATCCATATGATTTATTGTTATATCATTAATATCTTTATAGGTCTATCCTGTGATATAACATTTGATCATATGATTATGATATTCAATAATGAAATCTCTTGTAATGAAATTCATTAATAGTTACTCCTACCTGATTGATGAGGATGAGTATTCTCTACTCGCACTGATGAGTGATGAGTATGATTCAACTCAAATCAATTTTATTATACACGGGTATGATTACACTCTCTCGGGTGATATGGAATATTTCCATCCCACTACATGATTACTAATCTATGGTGTTCGACATGGAGTTTCTCATCATTATATACTTGTGTACGAATATGTATTCTCATTTGGGAGGCATGATAGAACTCTCCCTAATTGTAGACCTCTATGAGTGGGAATTAAGTATCCCTAGTGTATCCTCCATACAGTTTGGAAATAGTTTATACCATTAGGGTTTATCCTACTACAGATGCCATGACCACTGATACATCCAAAACAATGGATCTGAATTCAATATTTATTTACTTAGAACAAATGGAATTTAATCTAAATCGGTTTCACCTATTCAAAATATCCAAATATAGTCCCTAAATTATTTAATTATTGTTGTTAGTGAAGAATATATGTGAGCCCATGTATAGGACATTTATACATCCATGGTTACATAGTATTGTCAAAGAAATTTTTAGATCTGGTTGAAGAATGTATTTTTGGTTGGGATTATAGAGCCACATATTGGTTAATTTATAAATGTCATACGTGGAATGACATCTAGATATTTTCCCCTATCACATTATCTATAGATCATCAGTTTTTTATTGAGGTATTGTATTAAAATTCATTTTTTTGGATTTTGTATCCTTAATGATGAAATTGTTTATATGAGAACATGTATATATAAATTTTGGGGGGATATATATATATAAAGTCATTCTTATATTCATATGGGGTGTTCTGGGTACATAATTTTGGGTTCATAAAACCAATAATTAGTTATGGACTTCATTATATTATTTATATATATTTTTTTCATTCAAGTTATGTATTGGGAAGTTTGTTCATGTTAAATTAACATTCTCTTATGATATATTATTTATGGATTCATATTTTGAGTGGCCTATTGAGATTATGTTATCACCCATGTATATAAATAACGATGTTACTGTAGAGTATATTTCTATTTATAATCCTCTCATTATTATTGGATAGTCTTAAAACTAACACTATATATTGAGTAGGAATAGGGCTAACCCAATAACATTATGTTAAAAATGATACTATATAGTAATGTGAAACTATAAATAAGGATGCAAATTATAAAAATAATTGCAAATGAATAATATATTTTGAAAGTAAACACTATATATTATGAACCTAGACAATAACAAAAAATATTACATGATTTTAATCTTAACAATCCAACATGTACAATCCAAGTATCGTAAATTCTAGTGTATTTTGAAAATTATTTATATATAAATAAAGATATCAACCAAAATAGAAACATATTTTATTTAATCTTCATAATAAGATTCTATCTTCCAATGAGGACATACATATAGAAATGATAACCTTGGGAACACATAAATAAAATGACGATCAAAAAATAATAGTAAGGGAATACACAAAAGAATAATAAAAGGAACATAGGTTAGATGGCATAACATGATGACATAAAAAAGCATGAAACATAAGTAAACATATATATGTAGAACATGAGATCATGTAATCCTGGAATAATATAATTTTGGTAGAAACATAAAAAATGAGATACATATGAGTGAAAACTTATTTCACATGTAGGATCACAAGCCATGGATAACCACCAAGACCATTGCATATAAATCAAAATTCAAGGCTGACAACCAAGAACATTGCACATGAAGTATCAAGAGACTAAAAATTAACTAATAAATAGGATATCTATCAAGGAACACCATCATATCATGTTAATAAATACATGTTTCACATACAAAATCATACAAACAGAGTCAAATTTAATCATAAGGGTTACTAATTGAAATAATTGGTTTTCATAATAATGTAAAAAAGCATGTCAAAATAGAATACCTTAATATTGACTATGAAAGAAAGGATTTAAATCAAAAATGGGAATTAATAAGGTAAAATATGAATATAAAAACTTATTTTATGTCAAAATAAAATGAAATCATGTAAATTTTTTTTTATGAAACATTAAAAAAATTCTTGCAGTTTATGGAATTTTTTTAAGATTATTAAAAATGGAAAAGGAATAGTTGTTTTTATAAGAAAATTTAACCAAGATAGATTTTCCTGATAAAATGATGAATTTTAGAAAAAAAATATTAACTTCAAATATATTTTTTAGTTCACTTGAAAATATGATAAAAATCAGGACGCCCCCTTTAATCAGACTTCTTTAACAGGATTAAATAAAATGGGATCCTTATTAGAACATGTATATCACCATAAATGAAGGATGTAATGATCAAAAACATGTTTTTGGTACATATATACATAATTTATAATATTTATATACAAATAATAAATATTTAAATTATATTACTAATAGATAAGTCATATTATGAAGAAAAACATTCTAGATTAGAAATAATATATTACCTTATGTACAAAACAACTCTTCAAATGATCTTAATGTCATGGATAATGAAATTATGTCCATTAATTAAATAATTAAGGATATTTTATAGTTTTTTTTAAATTATTATAATTGTATGATTTTTATTTATTTACCTTTTTATAAGTAATAAGATTAAATTTCGTCATTCCTTAGTGTTGATTTACATGGATTTTATAATTGGTTCACTTTTATAAAAGTATGAAAGATCTGGTGAAATTGAAATAGATATCCAAAATTGAAATTATATATTATTAATGAATATACTGAATATGAAATGTTTATATATGTTATTTGGATATTTTGTGTGAGGATGACTAATTACATAAAACGTTTATGATAAACATTTACATTATTTGGGTGTTTTTTTTGATAATCAAAAAATTATTTCATTTTATTAATTAATAACAGTTATATAATTGTACAAGAACTTTTATAAAGAGTTAATAAATATATTGTAATCTCTTAAAACCATAAATTTTGATTAATGACCAAACATTAAGGAATATATGAAAAATGCAAACATGTTGTCCATGAAGGCGATAAATCGTCACCTCAAGGATGCTGTTTTCATTTTTAAAATAAATTGAATAGGATAATAGTCATAATGGAACATTGTATATTAACAAAATAAAATAATAGTATATATATATGATACATGGTTTATCATTCATTTTTTATAGATGGGGTCAGTAGAGTTTTAGAAAAGGAATTAATGAGAAATGAAAAGAATAAAAAAGAAATATTATTTACCTCTTAAATCCTTCTCATTTAGAACCTCCTTAATAGAATTGGTTATGTTCTTCTATTTAGACCAAAATATAAAATACATGGATAAAAAAATTGGGTATAATTTTAATAAGTCTTAATTATTGGTAGTTGTGAGGAGAAGAAGATGCTAGGGGTTGTTTTGATAGTGGAGTAGAGGGATATTTTCTTATAATTTTCTCATTAGTTCATTATTTTTGGCTCATGACAATGAATTGTTTGATAATTATCACGAATTATATTAAAATAATTAATTTTACTTATATATTAATCTTATTACACAAACAATTACTCAAGTAATAGTTTAATTAATTAATAATGAATATATACCTTAATTTAGTGTAGTTTACTATTCACCAAAAAATCATGTATTTCAGATAAGTCCCAAAAATTCACCCAAACCATTTTTCAATAAGTATAATAATAAAATAAACATCATCTTATTAATTAAATGTTATAAATATTAGAAATTTAATTTTTCATTAAAATCATTCATCAATAGAGAAATATTTATTTTAAAATTAAAACAATTTTTCTAACACATAGATAAATTAATTAATGACTCATAGGATTTTGGTATACACATAAGAAGAAATTATTAATCTAGAAATATATATTAAGAAAATAATTTTCTTCTATGTTATAGTATTAATAATAATATTATATGTAAACATGTATGATTTTCAAAAATACCAACACCAAATTAATAGTTTTAATGTAATTTTTTACATATAATATGATATAATTATTTTATATTATCATTTATAAGATACCTAAATATTATTTATACATTCATATATGAGGTTAATATTCTATGGGATGATTTTCTATTCCAAATGGTAACATTACTAGTCAAAATTTCAAGTTACTGTTCTATTGGTTTTGGTTCACTAATTTATATAAATACTCATTATTTGATTAATTATTAATTTATAATGTTTTTATTGTGATCTATAACTAATTTTATCTGATTTTTAATAAATGAAATAGTTACAATAAGTATTTTTTTTTATAATTTTTTTGGTCTTCCCACAGTCACATGAAGGCATATAATCCAAAAATACATATCTAATCCAACCAAAATATTAAACGATGATCGGAGGGAATCAATTCATAAAATTTTATTGTTTTACATAATGTATCTTAATTTTAGAAATATAGTTTGAAATACTGTTTATATATTAAAATTAAAATTATTCATATCATTTTTATATCTGATTTTAAAAACTATGTCACAAATAATTTTACAAATTCATTTAAAACAATTATGAAAAATACAAATTTATTTTATTATAAAAAATTATAGTTCAAATAATAATGAAAAAAATATTATTATTTAATCCCTAAGTATGTGAGGAATAATCACAACCCATGGAATCTTTTCTTGTTTATGACCCACGTTGTCCCATTGTCTCTCACAACCCTACAGATGTGAAGACAACTCATCCCTCAGCTTGTCCTTTCATGGTTTTAGATCTTCCCAATATATCTGCTACTGCGATGAAGGATCCATGATATTTTTCTAATACATTCAGCCCTAAGTATTCCATGATCTCTTGTACCACCTACTGTTCTCACTCGGTCTCAGATCTACTAGAAAAATATAATGATATGATGGCAAGAGTGGCCTACATAATTCAAATTCTAGATAAATTTTTTAGACATGAAGATGTGTTTGATAGATCTACTGATGTTGTGAATCCAAACCATAGCGATTTGAGGATTCTATGAGGGATAAAGGATAATGCACCCCTGCGGGATGCTATGGTGGATTCAATATTCTATGGTTTAAATGATTTTCCTTCTCATTCACATGATGATTCTGTAAGGAATAACATTCAGGGATAATGTTCAATGAAATTAGTTTTATAGGTAAGCTCAATGATTTATGTCCATGTAAAATCCTTCAATGGTTCACATTATCTCACATTGAAGATAATCCTACAATGCTTTCATTGAGAGTGAGAATTAGAAAAAACACTTTTATTACACATGTTTTTTATATAAATGAGAAAACCCAATGAAGGTTGATAATTCGATTCACTGAACCATTATATTATGGGGTGTTTCTAGTTAGAAATGTGTATGTCTTGATCATGGATTTTTTTATTGTTTGTTTCATTTAGATGAATTGAAGAATCATGCATGGAGCTTTGAGACTCTACTTCTAAAACCTGGTTGGATTTACATATGTGAATGGTCTTTTCTACATTAATGTTTTGCATTCTAGAAATGAATTTTCTCAGGTCTAGGGTTATCTTCATGGGATCAATTGGGTCTTCTGGCATCTAAATATTCTATATGATATCACTAAAACAGTTGGGACTCATATTCATCTTGAAATGGAGATCAATGATGTCGTTTCATGTCTCATTTCAAATATGTTGTTGGAGGTTTACCGAAGCTCCACCATTATTGACTATGGACTAGGTATGTCTCCTTGCTCATTCTGAAAACATTCAAATTTGAAATAGAGTAAGAAAAAAGCCTCTTTTCTGAAATATATGTTTTCCTAAAAAACACTCATTAGAGACATGTTGGAAGCAATTTTCATGTGATACGTGTTTAGGGATGGATATTTCAACAAAAATATGTTAAAGGATGTCAAGGATGGAAGATACAACCTTGTTAAAGCCCATCATTCATGATAGTGATGCACTAGAGTATCTAGTTCTGAATGTGGCAGATGTGATGTTCTCTTGGAAATCCAACTCCCATGTTTCTAAGATAGATGTGAAGGGTTTTTTGGTGTATGTGTCTCTGGAGAGAGCTCATAGTGGCCCCTCAAATCCTCAGGTTTATTTGGTTAAATAGGTTCCTTCATCTTTGTAAATCCCTCCATAGTCTATGAGATTACACTCTCAGGTCGAAGTCTTACACTAGACCGATGCATAATATATTTTGGATGGTCACCACGAAATCCATAAGATATTCCAATATTTTGAATTCTTTAGGAAATGGGGTAATTTTTCTGAGGATGAAGGAGGGAATATTAAACCTGTGAAGGCTTTATGCAGTTGTGTACTTGCATCTTTCAAGGATATAGTATTCAGTGGTAAGTAAAATTTTACTAATGGTGTGGGTTTCACCTCTGTGCCCTCCAAGTAGAGACCACACAAGGAGTGTTCCAGCCTTCCAAGTAATGCTTAAATTAGTGCATCATCGATGATTCCTAATAGGGTTTAATTATACATTCATAAGAATTTTAATCACGATACATCTCAATCTGATTGGGAGAATTTGAGTGAATCTAATTATGGTAATGGAATGTCATTCTATAAAATCTATACCTATTTTTAGTTGGATGAGGGAATTTTTGTTTTTTTTGATCTCATCCACCTCTAATATAATATTTTATTTCTTTTTAATAAGTGTTCAGAAGCTTTGATTTTGGTGAGACATGATGATTAAAAAGAACATTCCATTGATTTTTTAAAAATTGGTAAATGATTTCTTCTAAAATATTAAAAAGATTCTTTTTTAGGAAATTAAAATTAATTTCTGTGGTAGTTTAGTGTGTGATTTTCGAAATTAATAATGATATTAAAATATAACCATTATATGAATTTGATAAATATAATTGTTGTTTATAATTAATCATAGTTGAAAAAAATCAATATAATCAATTTTTAATATAGTAATTATTTCAGCCAATATGTAAAAAATAAAAAATAAATTGACAAATTTAAAACATAAAAACAAAAATAAAATATGATAATTGAAGGGTTTTATGATTTAAATACATCATATCTGTTATCATGAATAATTAAATATGAATAATCATGGTTATAATAGAGATTAAAAAATAAACCTTTATAAATTTAATAATAATTGAATCAAAATCCCTTGAATGGGAAAACCATAATTGGAAAATTAAATATCATGAATTAATGTTATTTTATGATCTAATATGTAAAATGTTAATATATAAACCTAGTTAAATAAAATTGGTGGAAAAATATTATATTACTCATTGGAGTGGAAATTAGCTGAAAAACTATTAATTTTTTTTTTCGTAATTAATAATGTTAAAGACTCTTCAAAAAAATTTCATTTTCAAATAATATGTTAAAAAACTTTTTATATCATCCATTTGTAAATTTCTAAAATATAAAATATTCATGCATTCATTGAATTGACCTTGTTTTTTATGAGCATTTATGGATTCTTTAAAAATTGATCCAAAGTTTCTTTGGTATATTTTCTATCACAATAAAGGTCAAATAATGATTCCATGTTATCTAAAATGATAATAATCATGGGGTTATAATTTTAATTCTTTATATAAAAATCTAGAATTAGTCACACAAGGTTATAAAATAAAAACCTAATATTTTTTTCATGGATGTGGTAATACACTTGTTCATCTTGCATCATTTTCTTTCCCATAATGTTTTTGAATGAATGATCATATAGAATACTTTATTTTTAAAAACTAATATTCATTTCATAAATTATATATATTTTAATCAAATTTTTTCTTTTAATAATACATGAAAATATATAATATTAAATAAAATCATGTTAATTAATTGTGGTGGGGGTCCACACATATGAATTTTTTTATCATTTTCAAAAGGATATTAGAAAAAAGGGTAGATGATATATTATATTGACGAAATCAAAAGTAGGGCATTTATATCGAAAATATTGTGTAATTAATTATTTACTATCTTCTAATAGATGGAGACTTGTAAAATAGAAAACATCACTTCGGGAAATTATAGTTTACTTTTATGGATGAGAAATGATTTAATTTTTCATCGATGGACGAGAAATACAAAAATATTATTTCATCAACAGAAAATCATCATACTATATTAAATATAATAGTTTATTGATGGAAATATTTATGTTGAATATTTGGATATTTTAATGATGGTTGAACATGGAAAATTTCAATATGAAATTATATCTCTTCTATCAGTACTGTCTATTTGAATTCACGTTAATCCTTTACTGGGTTGTCAAATGATGATTCCCAAACCTTTTGGTTAATAAAAATAATGAATGTAAGGAATTTTGTTAAAGGTTATTCAATATATGAGGATGATGATGTGTTGTGAAAAGTGGATTAAAGGACCCTATTATATGAAATGATAATAGGAAACCTGAAAATACATGGAATTTTAATATATAAAATATACCTTTTTCAATTTATGAATTACTAAAATATTATATTTTCTGGAATTATAATTATTATGTTTGAATAAGAAATATCAATAATATTAAATAACATGTTTTACAATACATTTAAGATTTATACATATATTATAACTCCATAATAAAATTTATCCAATAATAACTGTGATAACTTTTTTAAATGGTCACCATTAATTATAATTAAAAATTATGCTAAAACAACATATAAATTTTAATTATTATTTCAATATTTTTTAATCAAATTTAAAAAATTGGATTCCAAATGTGATAGAAATTAAATTTAATATATGTTTCTAAAATGAAATGAAATAGGTTTTTATAAATATTCAATATTTAACCAAAAAAATGATTTTATAAAAAATGTTGTTTAGTTTTTTTAAAACATAATTATTTTTATTATTTTTAAGAAATGTATAATATTTTTTACGTTGAAAATAATAATAAGATTGTAGGAACCTTTAGAAAACATCATTATGAATGATGAACAAATAGTAGTTTTTATTTAAATAAAAACTATCATGACCTGTCCCATGGGGCCTGAACGTGACTACCACAGGCCCGCCTTCTATAGGATATGGGTTGGTGAGTATCACATGAAGGATTTTCCTGAATAGGGATGTAATTTCCTTAGATATCCATACACACTAAAAAAGGAAATGGAAGTAAACGACCCAAAAAAGTAAGGAACAAACTCGACAGTAATGTAAATCCACCAGAGTAAACTACAATCAGACGTAAAAATTTAATCTGAAAATAGTGGGCCAGAATAAATCCCTTGAAATTGAATAAAATTAAATAGTTATCACATATGATATAGGGAAATACCTAGAGTGTAGTATTTGTAAGTCTAATGTCAAATAATCGGATCTCGACTGCTCGCATCACACCAAGCTCCACCATGTCCCGAACCTCCAATGACTTCCTCAGAGCGTGAGTATTCTGCACCAGACACAAAGGTGCGGCCGAAGCCCTTCTAGGGGTGAGTATATAAAATCATTAGGGGACCCTGAGACCCCCCATGGTCTCTCAGTTATCCAAAAAAGAAAAAATTACAAGAAATATCTCAAAGGTAATATCACAATCATGATCTAAATCATGAACCAAAAAACAAAAAAGACAGCTCACTCTAATTGTATAACTTCAAGGTTACTAGAATAGGGTTGAATAGTCATACAACCAGATCATCCTATCTATAGTAACTCGACTTATAACCATAGAGGTAATTGTTTGCTGACACATATTGGATGCTATATGTGGACCTGTATTGGTCACTAGTGTTGAACCGTTTCAGTTTCTAGATGTAGACCCGTATTGGTCATTGGTGTTGACCTATACCGGTCGCTAGATCAATTCTGTATTGGTTGATCGTGATGACCCACCTTAGTTTCTGATAAATAGGTAGGGATTATTAGTCATACAACTATACCCTCACACTCTAGATTTTTTGATGCTGACCCGTATTTGTCACTCTTCTTCATCATGTCATAGCCAGCCCCTGGATTCCCACACAGAGCACACCTGATCTCTGAAATACTATGATCCTCTATCCATGGGACCTTTTCAACCTGTAATTTTTCCCATAAAATGAATACCCATAGGACAGTCTTGTCATAGGACTCCCAACATGATAGACGATGCGTCGGTCGGACCATCGGTCTATGAGATATAGGAACTTTTGTATATAGGGCCCGGTTGGATTCAAGTCTGATCCAACAAAAGGAATACATCAAACTCTATCCAATCTCATAGAGATTATCTCCAATGGACCACAATATTAGATTTTTCCTCAATCCATAGATGACGCGTCGATCGGACACACAGTCTGTCAGTTACACCCATTTCTATGAAACAGGGGGGGTCACACCTTGGTCCGACCTGGTTCAGTCGGGGTAGCCGGAATATTCCAAAGGGAACACTTACCTAAAGGGTCCCAATGAAACTAACGAAAAAGAAAATAGAGACCTGTTTTTTAGATATAGGTGTTTAATTATTCAGGGGTCGGTTGGGTCTAGGCCAGGTCCGACTCGGTCTGGTCGGCCCAACACAATGGGTCACGGGGTCTACCTGACCCCGCCATGGTCCGACCCATTATGGTTCGGCCCATTTCCACTGGGATTGGCCTATTTGGGTCAGCCAAACCAGTTCAAAGGGCTGGGCCATGGTTGGCCAAGATGGCAAGGTAGGGCTCAAACAACCAGTGCAGGCCCGCTGGGCCACAGGTCCAGCCAGGTCCGCCTAAAGGCGGACCACTTTACCCAGCTAGCCCCATGGATGTGGGGCCATTTCACCCGGTGCGACATGGGATCTGCCTCGCCCCCTCTTGCAGGGAATGCTACCGACTATGGTGCTTGTAGGTGCCACCCATCTCCTACACGGTCGGCCGACTCTGTCCACTACGACACATGACAATGCACTACCTTCCCCATCCCATGGCCAATTTCTGTGGGTAACCTCTATCCAACACTGGTCGTCTCCGATATGGTGCACACAACGATTATTTTACATGGGCCACAAGAATGATGTTATCATTTTGAAACCCTCAAATTCCATTCCATCACGTTCATTTCTTCTCCACAAAGAACATACCAAGGACATGTTTGGCGGAGGGTTTGAGCCTTGTTGTTTTTGAATTTTCCCTCCACATTAAAATGTTAAACATGAGACAAATTAGTTATAACAAAAGGAAGAATAATCCTTATGTTTAAGATCCCACAATAACCATCTGCATTATTAGGCAAGAAGAGTATCAACCCATTAGTCATTTGGTATGGATTCATTATATATTTCATTAAAGGGAAGAGAGGGAACACCAAATCACATAATCTCTCTTCTTTTGATTAATTTTCTTCTCACACGTTCATCCTTAATGGTTTACAGCATCGATGAATCTTTCCAATTCTAAAATTTGAAAGGTGTTCTTCATCTCTCATCCTTCATCATTGGGGTGGAAGTGCATCAGTGTATCACCTGGAAATACCCCAAATATTTCCTCCTTATTTTTTCCAACATGCCGAACTATTTCTAGAACTATGCCACACTGTTTCTATAATAACGTGATGTCCTATCATTATGATGTTTGATTTATGAAATAATGTCGTTGTTTGGCACCATTAAATTCGATGTTATGTTGTGGAATACTGGTCATTCATCTGTTTCATTAATGTGCTTTGTCTACACATCATCTCAACCTTGCAATGTCGTCGTCTACCACAAAATAGAGATAAAATAATAAAATAGTACTTTTAAATTGATTTACTATTTTTCATAGAGTCCAAAAATTATCTTTTCTGGTCAGCCCTCATTGGCCAATGTTAAGTAATTTCTAGGTGATTATCAATGTTTCAGATTCAACGGTGCCCTCATATTTTTAATATGAATAACAGTTAAAAAGATAGAAATTGATGATCCTGTGTTTGTTGAGAGTATATTTAAAAATGTTCTGAAATTCATTCTGGCCACATCGGGCCTCAGAATCATGCCCGTCAATTTTTGAATACTCGTAAAAATCCCAAATCATTTTAAAAATCTTTCTAAAGGAATTTTTGGTTCTTTACCTACTTCCCACCTTGTTAGTTTATGTCCACAAAAGCCAAAAAAAATTATACATAAACAAATAGGGTTATTGGGAACCCATATGAGAATCTCACTCCCATGTGATACCCTAGAGATTCACATTCTTCCAATTGAATAGAACTAGAGGAATCGACCACCCATAAAGGACCTGCTCCATTCAACCATATATCTCCATCGGGATCTCTAAGAAAGTTACCCCATAGTCGATCTGTATCTCACCATGGCCGATGACATGAGATGGGTCATGCACGTATCTCCTCAGCTGGGATACATGGAATACATCATGCACCCTCTCCAAATGCGGTGGTAGTGCCATGTGGTATGCCACCTTGAAAATCCTTTGAAGAATCAGGAATGGTCTAAAAAACATCAGTGAGTGTTTTTCGCTTCATCCAAATCTCCATGTTCCCCGTCATGGGGCGACATGAAAGAATATTTGGTCCCCATACAGGAACTCTATTACTCTCCATATCCAATAAACATATAAATTCTGTCGGTTCTATGTAGTTTTCATCTGCTCTCAAATAACCTACACCATTTCAGTGGTAGCATATATCATCTCTCGACCCACGAGTGTTGGGTCTCCAAGATCCATCCTGCACAAGGTAGTTCTACACGGTCTATCGTACAATTCCTCAAAAGGGGCCATACCAACTGTGGAATGATTCATTTTGTAGTATGAGAACTCCATAAAGGGTAGGTGGCCCTCCCAACTATGACCTAAATCAAGGACATATGCACAAAGCATGTCATACATGGTCTAGATGGTCTGCTCTCTCTGACCATCTGTATGCGGGTGAAAAGTTGGGCTTAAGAGAATGTGAGTCCTGAATGCCTCATATAATCCTTTCCAAAATCAGGATGTAAATCATGTGTCATGTTCAAAGACTATCGGAGAATTTACCCTGTGAAGTAACATGGCCTCATAAATATAGAGATGTCTGATGCTCTCTAGTGAAACCATCTCCCAAATAGATAGGTAGAGGACCGACTTGGTGAGTCGGTCAACGATCACCCAGATGGTATCGTGCCCTCTGGATGTACATGGTATCCCCATCACAAAGTCCATTAATATCCATTTCCTATTACAATCTGGTATCTCAACAGGCTGGGTCAAGCCGTCTAGTAACTGGAGCCTAGACTTCAGTTACTGGCAATTGAGTCATCATGATATGAACACTGCCACAAAATTCTTCATCTTTGTCCACCACTGTTGATGTTGAAGGTCCCAATACATCTTCATCATGCCATGCTGTACTACCAGTGGGGATGTATGGAACTCCCTCATCAACTCCTCTCGTATCACCACTAGTACAACTCTACATCCTATTAATAGGATACTATACTCCCAAACCTCACAATATCATTCATGTGCATGGACTAAGGATATCTAAGAATATGTAGTCTCGCAACTGATGTCTCCACGTTTCACATCACTGACATGCTGAATGAGTGGAGGGGAAACTACAATCAACTGGAGGAAGACTGTCTCATCTCTACCCACATTGGATTCATGAAGTGAGGCTAACTATTTTGAACCCTCATTCAGTAGCTTCGAACTAGATCTCTGGCTAAGTTCAACTGCCACTACGTTCCCCTTCTAATGAGTATAGACTATCTCAAAGTCAGAGTCCTGGGAGAACTCTAGCCAAAAGTGATGTATTAGATTTTGATCTTTCTCGGTGAATATATATCTAAGGCTCTTGTTGTCTAAGTAAACAATGAACCTCTCTCCCATCATGTAGTCTCGATGTATGAAAAATAATATTTCCAACACAATGTTTTGAGTCTCAAAACTCTATTCATGAGGCCTCAACTATCATGAATCATAAGCAATCACATCATCATCCTACGTCCGGACACAACCCCATCAAGTCCATGATGGAACATTGTAAACTACGTAGTCAGTACTCTCCTATGGAAACCTCAGAACGGGAGTGATGGTCAAGCTCTTCCTCAGTTGTTGAAGGCTCTACTGGGATTTCTCTGACCATAGGAAGGTTTTTCCCTTCTTCATCAAGTCAGTCATAGGTGCTTTTACAGTAGATATATCAGGTATGAACCTCTGATAGTAGCCTGGTAATCCATGAAAGCTTTTCACATCAGTAACACTATTGGGTGGATCCCAAGAAAGTAATACCTTGATATTTTCCAGATCCAATGAACCCCTAGTGTCTAAGATGATGTGTCCCATGATGTTTATCATCTATATCCATAACTCACACTTCAAAATATTCCCATATAATTGGTGCCCTAGGAGATTTTCCACAACTATCCTAAAGTGTACAATGTGCTATTTCTCAAAATCATAGTACCCCAAAATATATTTGATGACGACCACCAAAAAGAGATAAGGGTATGCATAAATGATCATATTCATGAGCACCATGAACACTGCTAGAGTTTTTCTCACACCGAAAGGCATCAGCAAAACTCGTAATGCCCATACCGACATCTGAAGTTAGTCTTCAGTAAGTCCACGTCCTGTATCCTGAGAAGATAATATCTAGATATGAGTTAAATCTTCAAGAAACACATCGATCCATACAACTGATCAAATAGATCATCCATCCTCAACAGAGGATACTTGTTCTTCACAGTCACATGGTTTAGGAACATGATGTCTACACATAGCCTCAAACATCCACCATTCATCTGTGAAAACAACACTAGGGATTCCCATGTCGAAACACCAGGCCTTATGAATTCCTTTATTTTTATGTCCTCCAACAGTACCCAAAGCTCTCAGAGCTCTGTATGTTCCTTCTGATATGCTCTTATAGATATCGTTGTTATTCCTGAATACATGTCAATTCTGAAGTCTAAATCTACGAGATGAGTTAGACATTGGAAATATTCTAGAAAGACATCCTCAAACATGTACACGACTACTAGAAACTGTGCACTCAGCTAATCCACCATGTCTATGGTCATTCCATCCAGCTTATATGTAATTGGCTACACTCTCCTGAGTGCAAGTGTAGTCGTAGGTGATAGGTCCTCCTCCATCACATGATGCCTTGTTTTCCTTTTCAACAACTATAGAAAACTAGCCTCCATATTTTTTCATACATCACACTATATTTCTCAAGCAATCAAACTATGTCTGAACTAATGATAGAGATTCCATGCCTAGAATGACATCGCAGGGATTCAAATCCTCTACTAGAACATCCCATATGAATATCTGTCCTTGGAGATTAAGATCAAACTATCGAAACCAATGTGTGTTTTATGATTCTCCTCCCGTAAAAGTATAGAAACACAAAGGACGATCTAAATTCTAAGTATGAATATCTGATTCCTGATCTAAGTCCATTTTAAGGAAATAATTTCTATCACTTGTGTCGATAAAAACATCTTATATAGTATAGATGATACATATAATACCATTTATCCTCTTAGGGGCGTCTAGATCATAAGCCTCTACTGCCTGTAGCTGGGCCTGTCATTGCCCACCCACTCTCTGAGCTTGTGTTAGACTAACTGGGGGTTGTGGTGGTAGTGCCTTGTGACCCTGACCATCCCCTGACACGTTTCCTACTCCCCATCCTTGACATACACATGGATAACGCTCATGATCCTACCACTATTGCTGCCGAGGTGGCCCCTCAACTGTCTATCAATCATCTGCCTGGGAATTCCAAAAATCATGAGCTATGTGACCATTAACTCAAAATGAAAAAAATCATGCCGCACTGGTGGCTCTCAAAACCTCTCGATCCTCGCTCCTCTGACCCTACATCCCGAGGTCACCCTACGGAAGGTCTATCCTATTTGGGATATTGTTTCTTCTATCTACGGCTAGCTAAATATGACTCTACTACATGTCATTCGGTAGGGGCTCTCACTGTCCGTACCTGCTCGATGAGGAAGATCTCTATTATCAAATCTCACTCTAGACCCCTAGATTATTTTGAGATGCTGAAATAAACTATCGTAGCTCTGATCTATAATCATATCCCCTACTCAAAGGTCCAAGACCTGATGTATAGACACCTTACCATGTCGTTGGACTATTTGGAGAGGTCAGTAAACCTTACCGAGTTCTATTCCACAGTATGACTTCCCTGTTGTAGATGCAGCAGATCCGGAATACGCATATAGTTTAGTTTCACTATCTCGAACTCTGCCCTGAATAAGATCTCATGGTCCGACTAAGTGAGGTTTGTCACCTCATGCACCTGGAATAACCATTTTCACCATCTTCCTCCTGATATCTAATGATGGCTAGTAGCCAAATCACCATATTCACGATGGGTGCCTCTACTAAATGAAGGACTCGTGAAAATGCCTTCAACCAGTCCTATGCTACCTAGGGGTCCTTCATACCTTGAAACCTCAGAGACCTATGTCTTTGGAAGTCATGCAACACACTCCGCCTCTTTTCATGATCCACTGGTGGTATCTTCTTCTCAATGGGTGGTTGTGGAGCTAGTACCGCACCCGAAGGATCATCATTAATAGTGGTCCATGTTCTGACTCCTCATCACTCGTTGGACCACTATAACAATATCTAAATGGAGTCATCGCCGGCTATCTCTGTGGAGTCATCCTGTAATTAACAGATGTGTCATGGTCAATAAGTTATACCATGTGAGCTAACTCAAGAATGGTCATGAAAACCTTTAAAAATAGTACCAACTGGTGTTTTCATGAACAGAGTCAGAAAATCAAATTCATGTCATCATGTATGGATATGTCAGCTGCCGCACCTATACATGACATCCCAAACTGAAAAAAAAACTTAAGAAACATTACATTGTTTCGTCATTAAAAGTTGACACAATGTTAATCTAGTATAACTGACAACCATCTCATACCACATTGTCATGACCTGTCTCACGAGGCACAGGCGTGAATACCCCATGCCCGCATTCCATAGGCTAGGGGTTTTTGACATGAACATAATGGTTTTTCCCAAATAGGGAAGGCATTTACATAGAGATCTATACACAATAAAAAATTAAACTAATGTAATCAACCGAAAAAACGAAGGTACAACCACGAGAGAAAAGTACAACCACTTGAGTAAAGTAAAACCACATGTACGACTATAAACTGAAAACAATGGCCTAGAATAAGAGCCCTAGAAACTGAAGAAAAGTAAACAACTATCCAATATACCATGGAGCTCTACCTGGAGGGTAGTAGCTGTATGTTTAATGTTAACAAAGAGAATCTTGACTGCTCTCATCACACACATCTCCACCAAGTCTAGAAACTCCAAATTCTACCTCGAAGTGTAAGTAGTATGCACTATAAATGCACAATTGGGCAGAGTCCATGTAGGGGGTGAGTATAACAACACTGTAGGGGACACTGAGACTCCCGAAGATCTCTCAATAATCCAAAAAGGAAAACATCACAATAAATACCACAATGGTAATATCATAAGAATTATCTAAACCATGAAGCACATAGAAATAGAGATTACTCACTCTAACGGTATAATTTCAAAGTTACAAGGAAAGGGACGACTAGTCATACATCCAGATCATCCAATCTGTAGAAACTATACTAAAAAACCATAAATGTCACTGTATAATGACCCGTATTGGTCGCTAGATGATGAACTGTAAGGGTCGCTGGTGTTGACTTGTATTGGCCGCTATATGATGACCCGTATTGGTCACTGGTGCTGACCTACCTTGGTTGTTGATACAGATTTAGGGATGATTATTCATACAAATATATCAGACCACTCTAGATTTTCTAATGCTGACCTGTATTGGTCTCTCTTCTTCTTCTTGACATAACCAGCCATTGGATTCCTACATGGAGAATGCCTAATCTCTGGAAGACTCTGCTCCCCAAGATATCAGTCCTTTACCAACCTCAAAAAAGTCCCAAAAAAGCATATCAAAAGGACATCCTTGTCATAGGGTTCAAAATGTGATAGATGGCACATCGATCGGATGCCTGGTCTGTGAGATATCTGTGCATTTGTTTAAAGGACCCGATTGGATTCAAGTTTGATCCAACATATTGTACAATAGACACCATAAAAACTCACATAGAATGTCTCCAATTGATCACATTATCCCAAGGGACTTTATGCCATATACGATGTGTTGATCGACCACCCGGTCTATTAGTTACACCCTTTTCCATGAAAAGGGGGTGGTCACAACTCGGTCTAGCCTAGCTCGGTCTGGCCCACCGGAATATGATAAAGGCACCACCTCCCAAAATGGGTCTCAACAACACTAACGACATGTCAAATGGACACCCAGTTTATCAGTTATGGGTGCTTCATTATTCGTGGGCCGATTGGGTCTACGCCTGGTCTGACTCAGTCAGGAAGGCCTGACACAACGGGCCCCAGGGTGTACTTGACCACTCCCAGGTCCGACCGATTAAGGGTCAGCATGGTTACACTAGGTCTGAACCATCATTTTTGGCCCAACGGGTTTTCAGGACTGGGTTGTGGTTGGCCCGACCAAGTAGCTGGGGCACGGCCCACCAGTGATGGAACACAAGGTTGCGGGACGTGCCCGTTTGGTCGGCCCACGTCCAGCCCAGTCAACCAGAAGGCGAAACACAACACTTAGTGGGCCCTAGGAATGTGGTCCCGTCTTATAGCATCCCATATTTTTATAACATAACTTTCATTTCATTACACGGAACTGAGGATCTTTTAAGGATTAGTGTCTTGGAAACAAGGAACATAATACATGAAAAGAACATAAAACATTCTTCTTAAACACTTGAAAGGCTTCCCCTTAAGTTCATCCAAGGTTCATTACTGCATCTCATAACCTGGGGACATACATCAAAAGAAAGGGTGAGCTGAAGGCCCAGTACGGGAAACAAGAAAAACATTTTACATGTGAACTTGAGATACGTCAATGAGGACATGAAAAGAACTTTATGGCATGAGAAGAAATCATGAGATACATCATAATAAAAATAACATTTTTCATAACTTGAAGATGTGGCTGAAACATTTAATATTGACAATCATTTCGTTTCACCAAGTTCCATCCCCAAGGTGTTGTTAAAAATTACCAAGGTTATTCACCAAGGCGTCGTTAAAATGGTCATCTCTAGAGATTAAGTCTTTACCCAATGCATTGGAGAGCTATCAGGGCACACCATCAAATTTTCCTTTATTATCATGTGAGCCACATTTAGTATCATCAATCATTTCATAAACAACCCATATAGAATAAAATAAATGGGTTTCATTTCATAATTAAAACGTTTTAAAAACTACTTTAAAGACATGATCTTTATGTCACTTTAAACCCACGAAAAGGGAAAGCGGGTTTCATGTATGTAAATCACAGAAAAAATAGAAAATTTTGATATATATGTGAATAATCCTGTAGAAATAAGAGCTTTGAGTATTCAATTTATAACATATAATAATTTTGAGAAAAGAGAGAGAGGCACTTTGAGATGAAAATTCTACAGCATAACGGCTATGTTTTGGGGTTTTAGAAAACATTGAAAAGAGAGGGGACATGAGTCAAAAAATCATAATCGACCCATAAAACAGTAGAGGGATAGAATAAGAAGGATATATGGACATGGTGATGCAATTTCAAGAACATACCATTTGAAATGAAAAACATGGAAGGAAGACAAAGATTAGATTTCACTTATGAAAATTCGGCAGCCTAACATCGTCACTTAAACTTCAACAAAAATGAATTGAAAAGATCAAATAAGGTCCCTCATCATATGAACATAAGAGTTCAATATGATAGATATAGAGATAATACCCCAAAATAATTAAAAATACTTGAAAGACTTGACATGAAAGTAGAACATTGAAAGGAATTAGAAGGGTGAATGAATCCCCTTAAAATTTCGGCAGCCTAATGGCTCCACTAAAACTTTCTTAAAACGAATTGATGAGAGAAAGATGGGGTCTCTCATAATGTGAACATGAAAATGGAGGTAATATGAATATAGAAGAACATCCTACAACATAAGAACATGGAGTATAAAAGATATGACATAAAAGAGATTACTTGAAAAGAAGAGAGAGGTCGGATCCCTTACCTTAAAACATGACTTTTGAAACTCAAAGGTTTGGACCTTGAGGGCTTGGGGGAACCTTGGGAGGACTCCTTGGGAGGTAAGGAGACCAGAACATCGTTGAGAATGGTTTTTGAGTCGAAAGGATGAGAGGATGGCTTGGTATTTATAGGTAAAGTGAGGGGACAAGGCATTAATGGCCAAGGGACACCTCACAAGTGCTTTTCTCAAACCCATGTGCTCTCTCGTGATATTTTCCATAAAGTTAGGCCACATGGGGCCCCCAAAACAATAATTAATCACCCTTGTCCGTCCAACCCTTAAAATATCTCATGAAATCATCATGACACAGTTATGATGTCATTAAACAAACTGAAACCCTAAAACTGCATTTTTACTATTCACTGAAAAATTCATCTTTCTCAGAAAAATCCAAAAATTTCACCTTAACCAAATATCGATGTTCTAATTACATTTAGGAACTCCATTTTATAAAAATAATTTTCTAACTATTTGTAATTTAATTTTTAAATAAAAAAACTATTCATCAAGAATTCAATTTTTTCAGAAATATCCACAAAAATTACCATAACATAATATCGATGCTCTGAGTTCAAAAATAAAGTGATTTTTATAAAAATAATTTTCTAATTATTTTTAATTAAATTTTTAATTAAAAAGAATATTCCCCTGAAAAACTAATATTGACTAATAATTTATGAAACCGTTATTTACCAATTTTATTGAATCACATTACTTAATCAAGGTGTCTAAATTATATTAAAACTTTCTTTGAGTGAAATTACTAATCCATTTGGTCACATTACTAATCCTAAGCGTAAAATCACTATTCATAATTTACTATTCATCAAAATTTATGTTGATCTTATTAGACTCCAAATTCCTTACTGAACACTTTTGTAGAAGACCATTTTTTGAAATTCATTACACATCATTAATTATTTAGGGTTTACATAAATGTTTTAAAATATCCCTTTTTAAAAAATTCATCAATAAAATATATCCTAAAATTATCTGGACAAAAGAAATTCCACAAACATCACTAAAGGAAGAGATCTCAATTTATTCACCCGAAAGGATTACACAAAGAAGATAGGGTCTCATCACATAGCCCCTTATAACATCGGCATAAGACCTAAGTGTAAGGTGTGCTATGGTGAGAGAATCTGAGGGAGGCACAGATAACATTGCCCTAGTAGTAATCTCTACAAAAATGAACTTCTCCCGCAGGCGTTTCCATTCAAGCTTGACACGCTGGAGTTCGGCTTGGGCTTGGTCCAAAGCGAAGCCCACAGATGATGCCTCCTTCCCAAGCTCTGATAAGTGGGATTCATAAGGTTCGAGTCTACTGGATGAATCCATCGACTCCTCTTTCTCCATTAACCATTACCATCTTATTAAATCATTAAGAGTAAGTTAATATACTACTCAAAAAGATTGGGTCGTTAAATTCTTCTCCCCTTAAGAAATTTCTTCCCCGAAATTTATACTTGAGGCATAGTCGAAAAGGTGAGGGTACTTTTGCTTCATTGTTCCCTCAGGCTCCCAAGTCGCTTCTTCATATTTATGATTCCTCCACAACACTTTCAGAAGGTGGGTAGTATTGTTTCGTAGAACTTTGTCTCTATGGTCCAAGATCTCCACTGGTTGTTCCTCATAAGAGAGGTCATGTTCCAGTTGTACCACTTCTGGGTTCAGTACATGCAAAGGGTCGGGTATGTACTTCCTCAAGAGAGATACATGGAAGACATTATGAACTTGATCTAGGTTCGGTGTAAGTGCTAGACGATAGGCCACTGCTCCTATGAGATCAAGGATTTCATAGGGGCCAATGTACCTAGGTCTGAGCTTCCCTTTCTTCCCAAACCGCATGACTCTCTTCCATGGAGAGATTCGAAGGAAGACTTTGTCACCAACAGCAAACTCCAAGTCCCTTCGACGATTGTCAGTATAGCTCTTCTGCCGACACTGAGCAGCCTTTATGTGTTGTTGGATGGCATGAACATGTTCTGTCATCTCATGCACGAGATCAGGCGAAAGAAGCTTCCTCTCACCAGTTTCATCCCAACAAGTAGGAGTTCTAAACCTCTTTCCATACAGAGCTTCATAGGGTGCCATCTAAATACTTGCATGGAAGCTGTTGTTATAGGAGAACTCCACTAATGGGAGGTGTTGATCCCATCCAACTTTAAATTCCATTGAGCATAATCTCAACATGTCTTCGAGTGTCTGAATAGTCCTTTCAGATTGGCCATCAGTTTGAGGATGATAGGCTGTAATAAAATTCAATTCAGTATTCAGAGCATGTTGAAGGCTTTTCCAGAACATTGATGTGAATCTTGGATCACGATCAGACACGATGGATAGTGGTACCCCATGCAGCCTTACCACCTCCTTCATGTATATCTTGGCAAGCTGATCCAGAGATAAATCCTCCCGAATAGAGATAAAATGGGCTGTATTGGTGAGATGGTTCACAATAACCCATATCGCATTGTTTCCTTTGGATGTTTTTGGGAGAACAGTTACAAAGTACATAGTGATATTATCCCACTTCCATACTGGTATGGGTAGTGGTTGTAATACCCCCATAGGAAGTTGTCTTTCTGCCTTTACTTGCTGACACACCAGGCACCTTGTAGTGTAATCAGCAATCTCCCTCTTCATGTTATCCCACCAATAATGATCACGAAGGTCTATATACATCTTAGTGCTTCCCGGATGTATTGAGAAAGTAGAGCTATGAGCTTCATCCATCAGTTATTTCTTTATCTCCGGAATATAAGGGACACATAGTCTTGTACAAAATTTCAATACACCTTCTTTATCAATATTGAAGTCAGGGAACTTCCCATCCTTTACAGCCTAAAACTTCTCATACAGCAAATGATTTTTTTTGAGCCTTCTTGATCGTCACTAGTAATGAAGGTTGAGAAATAATTTGGGATAGGGTTGATGATGTAACTTTCCTTATAATTCCCAGGTCCAGTTTTACTAGATCTTTAATCAAGGGATCTCCTAGGATCCTCATTGTTGCCAGAACAACAGGGTCTTTCCTGCTTAATTCATCCACGACTTTATTTTCTCTTCCAAGGTGATAATGAATTGAACAATCAAAGTATTTAATAATCTCCAACCATCTCCTTTGTCTCATGTTAAATTCTTTCTGTGTGAAAATATACTTTAAACATTGGTGGTAAGTGTATATATCACATTTCTCCCCATAAAGATAGTGCCACTATATCTTTAGAGCAAAAATGACTGCCGCCAGCTCTAGATCATGCGTAGGATAATTCTGCTCATGAATCTTCAATAGTTGAGATGCATAATCAATTACCTTGTCATTTTGCAGGAGGACGCACCCAAAACCTTTTAGAGATGCATCGCTAAAAACAACGAATCCTTCTCCGATAGAGGGTAGTGTTAACACAGGTGTAATAACCAATATCTTCTTCAGCTCTTGGAAACATTCCTCACAATCCCTTGTCTAGATGAACTTAACCCCTTTTCGAGTCAACTTGGTTAGTGGATTAGAAAGCCATGAAAAGTTTTTCACAAACCTCATATAATATCCAGCTGAACCAAGGAAACTACGAATCTTAGTTAATGTTGTGGGTTGAGGCCACTCCTCCACAACCATTGTCTTTGCAGGGTCAACCGAGATTCCCTCATTGGTTACGATGTTCCCCAAGAAAGCCACTTGTTGTAACCAAAACTCACACTTTCTGAACTTCCCAAAGAGCCTCTCCTTCTGCAGAGTTTTCAATATAACCCTTAGACGATCTTCATGCTCCTCATGACTTTTTGAATATATCAAAATATCATCAATAAAAACAACCACAATGTTATCAAGGTAGTCCTTAAAGACTCTATTCATCAAATCCATGAAAATAGAAGGAGCATTAGTCAAGCCGAAAGTCATAACAGTAAACACATAATGCCCATATCTTGATTGGAAGACAGTCTTTGGAATATCTTCCTTCTTCACCCTCAATTGATGATAACCAGATCGAAGGTCAATCTTAGAGAAGAATTGAGCCCCATGAATTTGGTCAAATAAATCATAAATTCTTGGAAGAGGGTATTTTTTCTTCACTGTGATCCTGTTCAGTTCTCTATAATCAATGCATAGCCGCATTGATCCATCCTTCTTCTTCACAAAGAGAACTGGTGCTCCCCAAGGAGACACACTCGGTCGGATAAACCCCTTCACCAACAAGTCTTGGAGTTGTTTCTTTAACTCTTCTAGCTCCACATTTTCTATTATTTACGGAGTCTTTGATATCGGTTGAGACCCAGGTACGAGTTCAATGGAGAACTCTACCTCTCTTTCTAGGGGAGGTCCAGGTAACTCCTTTGGAAATACATCCATGTATTCCTGAACAATCAGAACATCTTCTATTTGTATGCTCCCTTTTACTTATTCATCATCACTGATTAACTCCATAATGAATGCTATAGGAGGTGCTTCTAGATAGGGATCAGTTCGGGATATCTCTCCTCGGAAGATAACTGTAGGTCGTTCATTCAAGACTACTGAGATTTACTTACTTCTTCATTTGATCTTAGCATTATACTTTGAGAGCCAGTCCATCCCTAGTATAATGTCAAATTCCATCATGGTAATGACTACTAGATTTTCGATAAGATTGTTCTCACCAAAGTAAACACTAGAGTCTCTAAACACCATTGATACAAGGATAATCCCACTTGGAGTCATGACAGACAACTCTACCTCAAGAAGTTCAGGGATTGATTCTATATTCCTTGAAAACATGGAGGAAATAAAGGAATGCGTAGAACCAGAATCAAATAAAGTATTTTCTAGTTTTGAGAGGACAACAAGAGGAGCTACTACCACATCGTTCGGAACTTCAACTTCAGTTGTTGTGATAGCGAAAGAACGACCTTGCTCCCTTGGCCTCTGATGAGGTTGACGGTGATTCCCCTCCAATTCCCTCAGATTTGGAAATTGATTAGATAAGTTCCCAAGATATCCTCACTTGAAGCATGTGACTTTGGGTAGGGCCAGAACCATATTTCCTCTATTGTTAGTGTTGGGAAGCTGAGGCTTCACCTCACTATGACAATTCCGAGCGATATGGCCTCCTCTTCCACACTTGTAGCACTTTCCACTTCTGTTCAAGTAGTTCCCCAGATGATTCTTCCCACATTTATTACATGTGGTAATTTGTATTTTCATTCCACCTCTTCCCTGATCAAAAGACTTCCCTAAACTGGGCTCCAACGATCTCTTTTTTTCATTTGATTTATGAGACCACTGTGTCTCACCAAACTCTATCTCGACTTTCATAGCACTTCGAACCATTTATTCATATCTATCATAGTCCCTGTTGGCTAGATTCTTCCACAGACGAGGTCTTAGTCCACCAAAGAATATATCAACCTTCCCATTAGGGTCCATGACAAAGCTTGAGGTATAACAGGAAAGCCTTGTGAAGTTCATCTCATAGCTTACGACAGATTCGTTCTCCTTCTACTTCAGCTCGAGAAACTCTTCCTCCATTCTCGTTCTCATGGAATGATGGAAATACTTGTTAAAGAATATTCCCCAGAATTCTTCCCACTCCATATCTTCCATCTCTCCTCGTGGCTTTGTGTTTTTGATCAGTGACCACCACTGATCAACTTCTCCCTCTAGGCGGTAAACAGCAAGGGTGACTTTTTCTTGTTCCAAACAATGAAGTAAAGAAAAGATCTTTTCAATGGAGATTGTACATTGTTCCGCAACCAATGGGTCAGTAGATCCACTGAATGTTGGCAGTTGTTGATGCATAAAGGACTCAACAGAAAGTTTCTCCCTTCGGGGTGAGATCGGCCTCTCACCTTTATTCAAGTTATTACTCATAACTTGAGTCAGTTGGTTCATCATTCGCATGAATGTTTCCATTTTGGCTTCCATCGAAGGGCCATCAACACATGGTGCATTGTGGTCACTATATTCATGGTTCCTCCTATTTCCCGCCATTTTATAAAAGAATAAAACCTTAGTGGGAAACTTATTTCTTTTATGAATCTTTTAACTAAGACTTGATGCTTATACAATTACACTTATCTATAATTCCTTCATAATGATTCATAAAAATCTTGTGATTAACCAAACATATCCCCCGGGAGTGTCATAACCAAGAGTGCATCAATGCCCGTTATCGTGCACCAGTTCCCGTTTGAGTCTAGCTCAAAGCGGTGTTTTTGGGTTTTACCCCTATGTACATTTGTGCCAGAGCCGCCTCTACCTGCTCGTATCCAGACATGGATGTATTTGTTTGATAAAACACTTACTCAATACTTACCAAAATACCAGGAAGTTTTCCTATATTTAATATTTTCTATAGGGTTCTTCCTAAAGTTTTTATATCCTAATCTCCACAAATAACTAAAGCATCCTTTGATACCAACTATATAATCCCGTCTTTTTATAACATAACTTTCATTTCATTACACGGAACTGAGGATATTTTATGGTTTAGTGTCTTGGAAACAAGGAACATAATACATGAAATAACAAAAAAAATTCTTCTTAAACACTTGAAAGGCTTATCCTTAAGTTCATCCTAGGTTCATTACTGCATCTCATAACCTGGGAACATACATCAAAAGAAAGGGTGAGCAGAAGTCCCAGTAAGGGAAACAAGAGAATCATTTTACATGTGAACTTGAGATACTTCAATGAGGACATGAGAAGAACTTTAAGGAATGAGAAGAAATCATGAGATACATCATAATAAAAATAACATTTTTCATAACTTGAAGATGTGGCTTCAACATTTTATATTGACAATTGTTTCGTTTCACCAAGGTCCATCCCCAAGGTGTCGTTAAAAATTACCAAGGTTATTCACCAAGGCATTGTTAAAATGGTCATCTCTAGAGATTAAGTCTTTACCCAATGCATTGGAGTGCTATCAGGGCGCACCCTTAAATTTGACTTTATTATCATGTGAGACACATATATAATCATCAATAATTTCATAAACAACTCATATAGCATAAAATAAATGGGTTTCATTTCATAATCATAACATTTTAAAAACTGCTTTAAAGACATGATCTTTATGTCACTTTAAACCCACGTAAAGGGAAAGAGGGTTTCATGTATGTAAATCCCAAAAAAATAGAACATTTTGATATATATGTGAATAACCATATAGAAATAAGAGCTTTGAGAATTCACTTTATAACATAAAATAATTTTGAGAAAAGAGAGAGAGGCACTTTGAGACGAAAATTCTGAAGCATAACGGCTATGTTTCGGGGTTTTAGAAAACATTGAAAAGAGAGGGGACATGGGTCGACCAATCATAATTGACCCATAAAACAGTAGAGGGACAGAATAAGAAGGATATATGGACATGGTGATGCAATTTCAATGACATACCATTTGAAATGAAAAACGTGGAAGGAAGACAAAGATTAGATTTCTCTTATAAAAATTCAGCAGCCTAACGGTGTCACTTAAACTTCAACAAAAATTAATTGAAAAGATCAAATAGGGTCCCTCATCATATGAACATAAGAGTTAAATATTATATATATAGATATCATACCCCAACATAAATAAAAAGGAACTTGAAAGACTTGACATGAATGTAGAACTTTGAAAGGAATTAGAAGGGTGAAAGAATCCCCTTATAATTTCGGCAGCCTAACGATGCCACATAAACATTATTAAAAAGAATTGATGAGATCAAGATGGTGTCTATCATCATGTGAAAATTAAAATGGAAGTAATATGAATATATAAGAACATACTACAACATAAGAACAAGGAGTATAAAAGAAATGACATAACAGAGATTACATGAAAAGAAGAGAGAGGTCGGATCCCTTACATTAAAACGTGACTCTTAAAACTCAAAGGATTGAACCATGAGGGCATGGGGGCACCTTGGGAGGACTCCTTGGGAGGAAAGGAGACCGTACATTCGTTGAGAATGGTTTTTGAGGCGAAATGATGAGAGGAGGTCTTGGTATTTATCGGGAAAGTGAGGGGAGAAGGCATTAAGGGCCAAGCGACACCTCACAAGTGCTTTTATCAAACCCATGTGCTCTCTCATGATAGTTTCCATAATGTTAGGACACATGGGGCCCCAAAAACAATAATTAATCACCCTTGTCCTGCCAGCCCTTAAGATATCTCATGAAATCATCATTACACAGTTATGATGTCATTAAACATACCGAAACCCTAAAACTGCATTTTTACTATTCACTGAAAAATTCATCTTTCTCAGAAAAATCCCAAAATTTCACCTTAACCAAATATCGATGTTCTAATTAAATTTATAAAATCCATTTTATAAAACTAATTTTCTAAATATTTTTAATTTAATTTTTAAATAAAAACACTATTTATCGAGAATTCATTTTTTCATAAAAATCCACAAAAATTACCATAACATAATATCGATGCTCTGAGTTCAAAAATAAAGTCATTTTTATAAAAATAATTTTATAATTATTTTTAATTAAATTTATAATTATAAACACTATTCACCCGAAAAACTAATACTTGACTAATAATTTATGAAACAGTTATTTACCCATTTTATTGAATCACATTACTTAATCAAGGTGTCTAAATTATATTAAAACATTCTTTGAGTGAAATTACTAATCCATTTGGTCACATTACTAATCCTAAGCGTAAAATCACTATTCATAATTTACTATTCAACAAAATTTATGTTGATCTTATTAGACTCCAAATTCCTTACTGAACACCTTTGTAGAAGACAATTTTGTGAAATTCATTACACATTATTAATTATTTAGGGTTTACATAAATTTTTTAAAATATCCCTTTTTCAAAAATTCAACAATAATATATATCCTAAAATTATCCGGACAAATGAAATTCCACAAACATCACTAAAGGAAGAGATCTCAATTTATTCACCTGAAAGGATTACACAAGGAAGCTAGGGTCTCGTCACATAGCCCCTTAAAACAACGGCATAAGACCTAAGTGTAAGGTGTGCTATAGTGAGAGAATCTGAGGGAGGCTCAGATAACATTTCTCTAGTAGAAATCTCTACTAACTTGAACTTCTCCTGTAGGCATTTCTGTTCAAGCTTGACACGCTGGAGTTCGTCTTGGGCTTGGTCCAAAGAGAAGCCCACAGATGCAACCTCCTTCCCATGCTCTGATAAGTGGGCTTCATAAGGTTCGAGTCTACTAGATGAAGCCATCGACTCCTCTTTCTGCATTAACCATTAACATCTTATTAAATCATTAAGAGTAATTTAATATACTACTCAAAAAGATTGGGTCGTTACATGTCTAGTCTGGTGTTACATAGCATTATGCAGGGTCCATGCCGACCCCTCCTAATGAGGCCTACTATCCCCAGCTGCTGTCGCTGGCGTCACCTGCGGGTGCCCCCATCTCCCGTGTAGCTTGCTTGAGCTAGCCACCTCAAGCCACAGTGGTGCCCGATGACACGAAACTATCCACAACCCGCAAATTTTTTATGCAATACTTCTCTGTCCACCACAGTTTACCGCTGGTATAGCGAGCCGACGGTTGATTCCACGTGCCACTGGAATTCAGCTATCATTATGTGGCCCTCAATCGCCTTGTCGCCATGTTTGTTGCTCTGCTACGAATAATTCCACAAGGACATGTTTAACAAGGGTTCCAAACCTTTTTTGATATGGCCAGCGCCCTCAACGTTAGTGTTTTACACATGATGAAAAATTAATAATAAAAAAATGAAGAATAATCCAACGGTTTATGATCCCTCAACAAAAATGAACATGATTATACGAGAAGTTGATTTACCCATTTGTCATTTGGTCCGCATTTGTTATATTTTTCATGAATGGGAAGAGAGGGAACATTAAAGCACATAAACCCCTTACCATTTACTATGTTCGTTGTCAGAAATTCTTCCACGAAGGATTGCAGTGTCGATGACGATTCCTGGTTCTAAACATCGAAAGGTGTTCTTCATCGTTTGTCATTTTTTGCTGGGGTGGATTTGCATTAGAGGTTCACCGTAGAATCCCAAAAATCCTTCCTCCATAGTTTTACCGACACGTCAATCTATATATAGATCCATGATATAAAACTTCCATAATGACATGACGTAGCATCGTTACACTGTTTCATTTATGAATCACCATCGCAGTTTTTCATAATTAAATTCATTATTTCGTAGTGGAATAAAGTTCATCCCTGTGTTTAATTAATTTTCCATGTCGATGCATCATCGCTACACTACATCGTTTCCATCTTCAACATCGCGAATATAAATGAGTGAAATAATTTTTTTAAATAATTTTATTATTTTACTCAAAAAATCCAAAAATTAACATTTCTACATGGCCCTCGTCGGATGATGTTAAATCATTTTTTGGAGAATCACAAAAATTATATATTCAATGGTGACCATGAGTTTTTAATCTGAGAACATATTCAAATGATAGAAAAACACCACCCATGTGTTTACTAAAAATACCAAAAAATTTTCAGAAATTCATTCTGGGCGCACCGGGCTTGGAATCACACACCGTCAATTTTCACAGACTTGTAAAAATCATTGATAATTTTAGAAATAATTTACGAGGAATTTTTGGGTCATTAATCAAACATTATATATATTTTGAAATAGATAATAATTGATTTTAATTCAAAAAATGTATTTTTAGTAGAATTTGAGTAAATAAGAAACATATTAATCTATTGAAAACTTTTCATTTATTTTGTATATTGTCATTTTAACATATAAATTTCATAAATATTACATTAAATTTAAAAATAGATTTTTTACTTTTTAAAAAAATACACTATTTTTAAATAATATATATAATTAACCCCACTATAATTATAATATAATGAAATAAAAAATTGATTTCATTAAATCATATTAAATTATTAATATAGTCAGAAAATAAATCTAATAACTTGAATAAAAACATAAATTGATTTTTAAAAAAACATCAAAGAGTATTACGAACATTCTATGCATAATATCAAATATTATAATTTTTTTAATTTTATGGACATAATATATAATCGATATATTTAATATTAAAAAATTTCCAATAGTGATTGAATAAATTAGTTTTGATCAAAAAAAAATATCCCTATAAGAATCATTTAATGAAATATAACTCATAATATGTTCAATTAGTTTTATCATCATTTAAACAATATTTAATCATATTATAGAAGATTATAAATTATATAAATTTTATGAACATTATGAAATAAATTTCATAATGATAATATGACAAATTTGTCTTCTAAATGAAACATTTATTATATAATTAAAACCTTATTTTATAGAAAAATAACTTATAATACCATTATCAATTCCTAACTGTAGATGATTTAATTCATATAACTAAAAATTTAATAATTACTTCATATGTATGAGTAAATATATTTAAATAATGAAAATTTTCCAATATATATTTCCTAGATTAGTTAATCATATTTATATATGATTATCAAATGACTAAGTTATAAAGGGCATATTAATGTAATTGTACATTTATATTATATAATCTTTCATTTAATCTAAGTGTTGTGATTATAAAAATTTAACCTACATTGTATTAATAAACACAAATTATGGGTTTTACATGAAAAAAATATATTTTAAATATATTATTACATGTTGAGTTTTTGATGAATTATATGACAGATTAATGGATTGTGAAATTATTTCATTTAGAAAATATATGTATTGTGCATGGATTGAGAGCCTAGAAAAACCTAGTTATTTTAAAATGTTTATAATCATTTAAATATTATTATAATTATTAGTTATTATAATTTTTATATAATAAATTACATATTCAATGAAATAATCCATGCTATATTGTCATAAAATACATATAATTCTGACATTTAACAAACATAATTTTACCAAGAAAATATAGTATCCGGTTGAAACCACTTACTATATATAAATTAAATGAAAAAATTTAACAATGATAAAGTAATTAGTAGACAACGATTACCCACATCCAGTAAAAGTGAAGCTACAAATCAGAGTATAGAAAGATATTTCCATAAGCATACTCATTCGTAGTTTCCCAATCAAATTGAGAATTACTTTGATTGAAAAACATTCGAATATAAAAAATTATCCTCCTTGACACCATATTGGGGGATCTGGTAGACACGGTCTTTGGCATGTTGTTACAGCCCTTCCACTATCTTTTTTGGTGGGGAGGGGGTTGAATCCCACTCTGTGCAGAAGATTTTCCTTCAATGTGTGACAATATCATTTATTGTGGATATATCATAATGCAATACATGAGGAGGTGTGTTTTAGACCACCCGTTCATCATCAAGTACCTTCTCCCACATATCAATGACTCATGAGGAGATTTAAACATTGCATGTCTCTTCTTTAAAATTAAATATTTTTTTAAATATAAAATCAGATTCTTTATATTACATTACCAATATCAAATTATCTCATAGATGTATAAAACCTCCCCCATAATCAGATTTTGTGTGTTAGTGTCCTAAAGAATCACACACTATGTTTTGTCTCAAACAATATGACCACTTGGGCCATACTTATTCACTACATCATTCAAAGTTTGGTTAAAGGAAACCCAATGCATTTCTAGATTGTTGTCCATTAGTGCACAAGTATGTGAATCCCCTTCTACCTTAGTTTATACTAAACGAACTATATTTTTGAGGATCATATTCTATTTAAAGAATATCTTCTTATGCCACCACAATACAATGGTGCACCATTGATCTTGGATATCTAACCACTGTCCTGACACATTTCATCATTTAAAAAATTTCAGTGACCTTGGATCAGCCGGTAGAGCCTATTCTCATTTATTACTCTCCTTGAATGCATCAACTGAAATCAAAAGTCCAAAATCCTTGAAAATGATTTTACAGAACATTACAACTCTCAACCTCAATTTTTTCGTTGCATTACACATCTGGTAGCTTTCCACCATTAATATAATTATTTCATGATTTCTGATTCATATGATCACCTTAAGTACATCCCTTTTGGATCAACCTCTTACGCCTACAAACCACCAAGTTGTTCCCTATTTTCTTTCAAAATAAAAATAAATCAAACAATCATTCAAAGAGGACTGTTTTATTTAAATTGAAACTCTTCACCAGCACCAATCTAGAAAGACTAAACAAGAGACATAGACACATCAACATCAACACATATTCACAGTGAAATATTTTTGTGCACCATCCTAGTCCTATTATCATATCAAATATTAAACACTACAAAGGGTCATAGAATATTAATGATCTATGCATTCTATAATGGTATTGGAAGTTCTAGAAATCATACCCATATCACCACAGTTTTTAAATCTTACATTATATGAAAATTGTACAACCATTTTATTAAACAAAAATGAGAACCATTATACATAAGATGTGCACACGACCAGGTAATTACTAGATCTTATTATGATGCAGACCTTATCATGAAATTCATAGAGTCAATTGTATTTGTAGTCTTTCACTCCTATAAATTTATAGATTGAAAAATATGTTGGTTAAAGGATACCACCAGTAATAATCAATATCATATCAATATATATATATAAATAGTGTATGATAGATTATTTAATGTGAGTCTCTAGAACTCTTATTAGTTTGGATAGAAATATTCATTAAACTCAATATCAACAAAAAGAAAAAAATAGATAACCTATTTAAAGAGAAAATTATGTTTCTATGGTGTTATATTGTGAGATGGCATCAAAGGATATGTTTCATGTTTTTATCTATTTTTCTTTAATGGGGTAGGCAATCATATTTATGCGATACAAATAGAAATATTGTCTTTCATGGTAGATATATATTTATTTATATATATAGATGAAGATAAACAATATTGATTCTTAATATGATATCATTTAAATGAAAATGTTTTTAATTTTGTTAGGAATTATTTTTTAAAAGAAATTAGTTTAAATTATTTGTGAATTAATTATGAAATATTTGTTCATAATGATAATGAAATTATTAGATGTGGATCTGATCTACTGATACATAGATATTAATTTAGCTGTTTTAATTTGAATCACTCTTTTAAAGTATATATTTTAAATTTATACATATTAAAATATTTCAATTTTGTTTTATATAATTATATAAATACATCAATATAGGGATATTTCATTGTATAATGGATCTAAAAAAATAATTTATTTTTACACTATTGATATTATTTATCATATAGGTTAAAGTGGACTAGTTTCAAAATTTCCAATGGATTTAGACTAAGCCTTAGTCTTCTAAATGAAAAAGAATATTCTCATCAACAGAAATAATTGTGTGTAGAACATTAAATATTTTAAAAAATGATTAATTGAATGTTTAAACACATTCAGGTTCAAATGTTTTTAATGTTGGGGATTACTACATACATGTTAATGGGAAAATCTTTTATGTTTTTACAACATAATAGATATAAAATTTTCACAAGGCTCTAAAATATGTCTAATTATCAAAGTTATTTATGTCAATTATTAAAATCATGAAACATCAGTGACATTGAAAACTGAGATAATATATAGTTGTATAAAAGGAATATAAAATTTCAATATTATATAATTAATTTTTAATTAAATTAAAAACTTTATATGAAATAAATTCTTCATTATTGGTTTCTAATACATTAATTATTCATATGATTCCTTGTCATGGGATTCAATTAAATTTGATCTTAATATGTTTACCACTGAATATAGTAAAATTGAATAAATAATGAATGGATTAATATGAAAATATAAATGATTAGTTCATTATTCCCAAAAATCCATATGGATATAAATAGATGAAGATTAAATTCGTACATGAACCTAGTTCAAAGAGAATAATAAGAAAAAATTTATATTATTGGATGTGTTATCTTGAGTGTAAAAAATGTTGTACCATATTTTAAAAAAACTGGGGACTATAATTATTATCATTTGAAGTTATATTAATTTTTTATTTCTGAAAATCAATGACGTTTTTAATTACATCATTCTTGAAACGGGTAATTAAAATTCAAAATATATTTTGTAACTAAGGATAGAGAAAAATAAATAATAAAAAAGATGATAAATCACTAAAAGGATGTTCAATAATCATTATCATTGTTTTCTAATTGTAATTTTACAGTTATTAGTGATATAAAGAATGTATGAATGGAATTAGATTCAATATCTATGATAATATTAGAAATCTCTCAATAAAATTTCTATGATCTCTATAATGGATTCTATGGTTTTCTCACTTTTATTTATTCCAAAAATGGTGGATTATTTGTCTTATTATAATTTTTATATTATAGTTTATTATTTTAAAAATGGAAAACAATAAGGAAAAAATATTTCATTTGGATTTTAGAGAACATTTTATTCAATTATGATTAGTGGTATAGAAATATATTTGGACATCATAATTATATAGATGATCGCATGTGATAACTTTATGTGAATCAATTTGGTGATCATGACTATTATTTGTTAATTTTTATGTCCATATTGTTTTTTTAACTTCGTAGAATAAAATTGTTCACAATTTTTTAGAAGATTATAATATTCATATGAGTATATAAGTACTATTTATTAATGAAATTATATATATAATATGTCATTTGGTCATGTTAATAATAGAATATAAATTGTTATGATATTGGTATTAGTTTCAGATATTGGTATGATATTACAAGGATGTGTATTCTGAAATCTTCTCAAGACTGGATATAGAGAGGGGTATTGAGTTTATTATCAACATCCTTACTATACAACGTCTGATATCTTGAAATAATTATTTTATAGTAGTTATATTTAATAACACCTAATGATATAATTTGATGATCATGACAAAAAATCATTTTTGTTGAGCAATGTATTGTTTTCAAACAATTCAAAATAATGTTTTTTAAAGGGGGAGATTATTTTAAATAATACTCTGTCTCTTTATGATGATTTTGATGCTCACAAATACCCTTAATTATTTACTAATTATTTCGTTGAGTATTTTGCAGGAATTTATTTTATATAACGAGATTTTATACTTCATTTATTCCGAGATCAATTTTAGCGTATTCTGGAATCACTGTACCGCGAGATCAATTTTAGCGTATTCTGGAATCACTGTAGCGCGAGATCAATTTTAGCGTATTCTGGAATCACTGTACCGCGAGATCAATTTTAGCGCGTACTGGAATCACTGTTCATACCCTACGTTGATGAACGTAACATATGGATGAAAAGTTTACTTTTTATGTTATTTTGAAACGTATGGTTAATGAACCTTACGTTGTTGAAAAGTATTGAAGAAGAACATTACGTTTGGAAGGAACCTTACGTTTTCGTTGTTGGACAAGTATGGAAGAGAAACCATACGTTAGTTTTCAGTGTTGAGTTTGTTTCTCAAAAGTATGGATCATCAACCTTACTTTTATAATCAACCGTACGTTCTTTGGAGAGTTGAAGCAAGACAAAGTATGGATGATCAACCCTACGTTTGAATGCTGAAGAGAAAGTATGTATGTTCAACCTTACGTTCTGAACCTTACGTTCTGAACCTTACGTTTGTGAACCCTACGTTTGGAGCCACGTCATCAACCCTACGTTTGGCGTCGGGATATTTTTGACAGACGATATTTCCTTTTGAATTAGTCAATCAAGCGGATTATTAGGCGGATTTCGAGCTGATTCTTAAATACGACTTTGACTGAATCAGAGACGATTTACAACGGATTAATGTTTGATTTAAACGGAGCTTTTTGTGCCGATTCTTCAGGGGAGTTACAACGGCTCTGTTATTTCATTTAATATCGCGAATCTAAAGGAGATTTTCATGGATCTATTTATGCGGAAGATTTTCTCAGATTTGAATATATGTTCTATCTTGGAAACTTCGGAGATATATATATGCACAGGAAAGTGTGTGAAATATAGAATGATTGATCTTTTGACGAGCAAGAAAACAGAGGCTGTGTGAAAGTGTTCTTTTCTGGTGATCGAGAAGAAGCGTAAGACCTTTATTACTGAAGGAAGATCTTGATAGCAGATTCACGTGTTCTACATCGACTACCTATTGTGAATCTACTGCTGCTGAAGTTGTGAAGTTTCTGGTAATATCTATTGCAACTGGATCGACTCAGAACTGTTTTGATTACGGATCTTTATTTTCTGAAGACGACGATCTATCTACTGTCAATTGCATTCTGTTGCAATTGTGAAGAACAACTGGAGAAGTGTTTCTTTATCGAAACCCTTTTATTTTTGAGTGATCAGCTTCTCGTTCTAAGCTGTGTGGGTTCGTGTTTGAACCAGGAAGGCTGTGTTTGCCTGAATCTTGTAAAGGTGTCAACTGCCTGTACTCAGTTGTGGACGGGTCTGTGGAAACGAGGACCAGATAGTGAAAATCGCCAAGCTCGTGGATTTGAGCGTTGGTGGAGTGGACTAGGGGACTTCTGTTCCTCGAACCACTATACATCCGTGTGTTCATGCTTTTACTTTTTCCGCTGCATATTTAATCGTGCAAAAGCATAGTGAACAGAATTTGTCTAAATTGAAGAGATTGTAATAATTTGAAAAAGACACAATTCACCCCCCTCTTGTGTATAATCCGTAGATTCAGATCCAACAATTGGTATCAGAGGAGGAGCTTCTTATTTCTAAAGTCCTATCAAGCTAGAAGTATTTAAAGATTATACAGAGTGTATCATGGCTGATATGAGAGAGGGAATGTCAATGGTCAGAGCACCTTACTTTAATGGAGATAATTATGGCTGCTGGAAATCACGTATGATTATTTATCTGAAAAATCTTGGTTACAGAGTCTATTCAAAGATTCTGACTCCCTATGAAATTCCTGAAAATCCCGATACATGGAGTGCTGCTACAGAGGCTGAGTATGACATAAATTCAAAAGCTATGAATGCAATCATCTGTGGTCTAGGACCAGACGAATTTAACAGAGTATCTCAATGCCCGACTGCATATGAAATGTGGCAAACAATAGCTGTTGCTTATGAAGGAACAGATAATGTAAGACAGATGAGATATGCAACTGCTAAGTTAAAATTCGATACTTTCAGAATGATTGAAGGAGAGAGAATCACTCAGATGAATGGAAGATTGACAGAAATTGTCAATAATATAACAGCTCTAGGAGAACCAATCAAGCAGGCTGATCAAGCGTTGAAGGTACTTAGAGTACTTCCTACTCGATGGAATGGAATCTCTGCAGCAATCAGACAATAAACTTCTGTTAAAGATCTAACTATGAGAGAACTGATTGGTACACTGATGATGTACGAAGCTGAAATGCAAGATGAGGTAAATGAGCATAAAGTCTACATAAAAAGGGAAAATACTGCTTTGAAAGTGACTTCTCAACAAAAGGATAGAAAGATGAAGAACAAAGAAGTGAGTGCTAAATCAGAAAGCTCGGATTCTTCAAATTCGGATGAAGAACTGGCACAGCTAGCCAGAAAATTCAGAAAGTTTTATAGTAAGAAGAAAGACTTCAAGAAATCCTTTAAAAAGGATAGCAAGGAAGTGAGATGTTATGAATGCAAAAAGATGGGACATATCAGACCAGATTGCCCAAAATTGAAAGATGCAAAGAAGAAGAAATTCTTCAAAAGAGATGATTATGAGCAGAAAGACAAGAAAGCTATGAAAGCTACTTGGAGTGTTTCTGAAGACTCAAGTAATTCTTCTGAATCAAGCTCAGAGAAGGAGGAAGCCAATTTAAATGCAAATATGTGTTTCATGGCTGAAACTGATGAGGTACACTCATACTATTCCTCTGACTCAAATAATGAATCAAAATCTGAAACAAGACTCTCAAATAAAAAACTTGCAGCTTACTGCAATATGCTTGAAGAAAGGTATGACTCATTATTTAATAAATATAAATCTATAAAGAACTTGTACAAAGCTATTTCAGATGAGAGAAATACTTTGCTAAAACAACATAAGGAATTAATTGACAAATACAATTCTGCTGAATCAAATAAAATTAATTTTGAATCAAAAATAAAAACTCTACAGGATGAAGTAGAATCTTATAAAACGGCTGCATTAATTTTTACAAAAGGAGAAAACACCTTAAATGAGATACTTGGAAAAACTGTAATTAAAAAGGAAAGGTTTGGAATTGGAAGTAAAGGAGAAAAACCTAAGTTATACAAAAATTATTTTGTTCCTAGCACTAAACAGGTTATTTGTAACTACTGTGGAACAAGAGGTCATATAGCTAAAAACTGTTTTCTAAGACAACCTCAGATATGTGGAATTAAGAAAGCTTATATTTCCAACGATCTATATGATTCAATCAATTTTAAGAAAACAAAGCAAACCTGGATACCCAGATCACTGCTTGCTAACACTCCTGGACCCAACAAAATATGGGTACCAAAGCAATTTGTTTGAATGTCTTTGCAGGTAGCAGGTCACCAAAGAAAGAAAGAAATATGGTATATGGACAGTGGCTGCTCAAGACACATGAGTGGAACTTCAGCTAATTTCTCTTCTCTTACTCGAAAGGAAGGAGGACTTGTCACCTTTGGTGACAATGCCAAAGGAAAGATTATTGGTATTGGAACAGTTGGAGATCCAGAGACAGTCTCAATCAACAAAGTACTTTATGTACAAGGGTTAAAACACAATCTGATAAGTATCTCTCAACTCTGTGATGATGGATACACTGTTGATTTTACTAACAATAGTTGTACTGTTTCTAAAGATAAACTGTTTAAGTTTAGAGCACCTAGAACTGATAATGTTTATACTTTGGATTTGTATTCCTTGTGTAAACAACAAGTAAACTGCTTAACTGCTAATATAAGTGAATCCTGGATCTGGCATAGAAGACTTGGTCATTGCAATATATATGCTTTACATAAATTATCTAAGAAACATTTAGTTTCTGATTTGCCTAGTCTCAAATTTGAAAATGACAGATTCTGTGATGCATGTCAGCTTGGCAAGCAACACAAATCATCATTCAAATCTGTTAATAAAGTTGCTACAACTAAACCTCTAGAACTTATCCATATGGATTTGTTTGGACCTTCAAGAGTAGCAAGTTTAGCTGGTAAATTATATGTTTATGTATTAGTTGATGATTATTCTAGATTTACTTGGATTTTCTTTTTGAAATTTAAAAGTGAAGCTTTTAGTTTATTTGAAGGTTTTTGTAAATCTATTCAAAATGAAAAAGGTTTTAATATAATCTCATTGAGAAGTGATCATGGTGGAGAATTTGAGAACCAGTAATTTAGTTCCTTTTGCTCAAACATGGGTATTAAACACACCTTCTCTGCTCCAAGAACACCTCAACAAAATGGGATTGTAGAAAGAAGAAATAGAACTATTCAAGAAATGGCTAGAACTATGTTAAATGAATATAGCCTACCTATATATTTCTGGGCAGAAGCTGTTAATACAGCTTGTTATATAATGAATAGAATTTTAATAAGACCTATTTTGAAAAAGACACCCTATGAACTATGGAATAACAGAAAACCTAAAGTAAATTACTTTAAAGTTTTTGGATGCAAGGTTTACATCCTGAATACCAAAGATAATCTTGGTAAATTTGATCCAAAATCTGATAAAGGTATTTTCTTAGGATATTCTGCAACCTCCAAAGCTTATAGTGTCTATAATAAAAAGTCAAGGATTGTTGAAGAATCAGTTCATGTGAAATTTGATGAATCTGATCCTTTTGAGAAAAGGATAGAACAAATAGATGAACCTGATTCTAATGAAAACATGAGACCTGAGAATTTAAAGAATGATTTTGAAAATGATATAAAAGAAATTCAGTCCAGTTCAGAAGAACATGATACTGAAGAGCCTTTGAATGTAATGCCTAGACAGTCTAGAACCTCAAAAAATCACCCTTTAGAATCTGTGATAGGTGACTTAGAGACTGGTATTCAAACTAGAAGAAACTTTGGAAACATAGTTGAATTCTCTGCTTTCCTATCCCAACAAGAACCTAAGACCATAGAAGAAGCCTTAGATGATGGGAGCTGGGTAATAGCAATGCAAGATGAATTGAACCAGTTCAAGAGAAATAAGGTTTGGGAATTAGTTGAAAGACCACATGATTATCCAGTAATAGGAACTAAATGGGTCTTTAGGAATAAACAGGATGATCAAGGGATAATAACTAGAAATAAAGCAAGATTAGTAGCTAAAGGATATAATCAAGAAGAAGTAATAGATTATGATGAGACCTTTGCACCTGTAGCCAGGTTAGAAGCCATTAGAATCCTTTTAGCCTATGCATCTTATATGAATTTTAAATTATTTCAGATGGATGTTAAATCTGCCTTTTTAAATGGTTATTTAATGGAGGAAGTTTATGTTGAGCAACCTCCTGGTTTTGAAAATTCTCAAAAACCAGATTCTGTTTTCAAACTTACTAAAGCTCTTTATGGCCTTAAACAAGCACCAAGAGCTTGGTATGAAAGACTAAGTTCTTTTCTTTTGAAAAATGATTTTACTGTTGGACTAGCAGATCCAACACTCTTTAAGAAAACTGTGAAAAATAATGTTTTGTTGGTTCAAATTTATGTTGATGATGTAATTTTTGGATCGACCAATAAAATTCTTTGTCATGAATTTTCAGAATTAATGCAAAAAGAATTTGAAATGAGTATGATGGGAGAATTAAATTTCTTTTTGGGTCTTCAAATATTTCAAAAAGATTTTGGAAATATTCTAAATCAATGCAAATACATTACTGATTTACTTAAGAAATTTGGACTTGAAAACAGCAAGACATTTACAACTCCTATGTGTACTAATATAAAACTTGATTTGGATGAAACTGGAAAATCAGTGGACAACAAGTTATATAGAGGTATGATTGGTAGTTTGTTATATCTTACTGCTAGTAGACCAGATATAATGTATTCAGTATGTCTTTGTGCTCGATTTCAATCAAATCCCAAAGAATCTCATTTAACTGTTGTTAAACGAATTTTTAGATATTTAAAAGGTACTATTTATCAATCTCTGCTTTATCCAAAAACCTCTGATTTTAATTTAATTTCATATTCAGATGCAGACTTTGGAAGCTGTAGATTAGATAGGAAGAGTACTTCAGGAACATGTCACTTTTTAGGAAAGTCTTTAGTATCATGGTCTAGTAAGAAACAACACTCAGTTGCCCTGTCAACAGCCGAGGCAGAATATGTGTCTGCAGGTAGTTGCTGTGCACAGGTGTTGTGGATGAAAAACACTCTTATGGATTTTGGATTAAATTTCAATAATACGCCTATTTTATGTGATAATACTAGTGCAATTAATATTTCAAAAAATCCTATTAGTCATTCTAGAACTAAGCACATTGATATAAGACATCACTTTTTAAGAGATCATGTGTTAAAAAAGGATATATTTTTAGAATTTGTAAATACAGAAAATCAATTAGCAGATATTTTTACTAAACCACTTCCCACGGCAAGGTTTGAATTTATTAAGGGGGAGTTAGGTTTATTTAATTTTAAATAGTTTCTTTTTAATCTTATTCTGTTTTCGAATTCTACTTAATTTCTGTTTCTCGCTATAAGCTATTTTATTTTGTTTTAAATAAAAGTAATGATTAGTGATTACACGGGAATCAAGGCTGTCAGAACCGTTTCACCTTCTAACCTGTTTTCACCTTTTTCGGAAACCCTTTCGAAAACCTAAAACCGCACATCTGCTCCAAAACCCTTTTCTGAATCTTCAAACCCTAAACTTACGAACCTTCAGAAATCGTTGTTGAAATGGCAAAGACTAAGCGTCCAGATGAAGCCGAGAGCAGTGCTGCAAAGAAATCTAAAGTAGTTGGTCGGAAGATACTGCAAGGTAAAGTCATCGATTTAGAATGGCTGTTTGAAACTAATTTGCTGTTGAAACAAGCGTTGTCGTTTCAAGGCCTTGAGCAAGCTTTTAATAGTGAAAACTCTGAGTTTCTATATGAGGCAGAAATGAGACATTTCTTTAGAACTGTTCAGTTTAGCCTTGGAGATACGGAGGATAGTTTATTGGCTCAAATAGAGGATAAGGACTTTTCCATATCATCTGTAGAGATAAGTCAAATTCTTAACTGCCCTCATGAAGGAGTTTTTCATTTTGATTTACGGAATATTGGAGATTCTGTACATAAGTCTGAAGACATTATGTCTTTTCTGTTTGGAACCAAAGTGATAAAGAAGATGTTTATTAAAGATTTGGAGCCTGATCAGAAAATCTTAGTAAAGTTTGTTCAGACTGGTTTAGCACCAAGGATGGCTGAGATGGAGAAAATTCTGTACCCTGACATGTATATAATGTATCTTTTGATGAGTGATATTAAGTTTAATTTTCCTCGATTTATGATAAGATATCTGAGATACTGCTGTCAGAGTGAAGCAAGAATGACCTTTTTCCCATATGGAAGGTTCATTTCTTTGTTTTTATTTAAAAGAGGAATGATCAGATTGGTAAGTGCTGGGGTGAAATGTCACCACAGTAATGTTTTTAATGATGGAACTTTGAGGAAAGTGGGATATTTCTGGAGCACAATTAAAGGAAAACTCTTACCTGTTGGAGCTGAGGAAGACTCGGAGAGTGCTCAGGCTCAACCGGCTAAGTCCAAAGAGGGACAAGCAGAATCAAGGGTTAGTACAGTGGCAAGGAGAATTCGCTTTGAGATGGAGGAAGTTGAGGAAGAGAGAAGTCAGGAAGGACTTCAATCTAGAAGGAAGAGGTCAATTGATGAAGAAATTATCTCTCCTACCTTGAAATCCTCTGAACCGGTAATTTCTTATTCCTTTGTGAGGGAAGCTGTTGTGGAGAGGACTGCACCGATAGAGGAACCAGTAGCTCAACCGGAAATTCAGCTAGAACCTCAAACTGCTGCTGTGGCTGTTGAAGAAGCAATTCCACAAGAACAACTTATGGAGGCAGTGCCTGGTGAAGAAGTGGCCCGACCTCAAGAATTTCTTGAAAATATTGTTCTTGATCATTCAGTAGAAGTCAGAGAGACTACTGTTCGTGATGAACACACTTCTGAAGTTAATACAGAGGTACTTCAGGAAGATTTTTCAGTGGAAGAGTTTCAGGCTTCAAAGAATAGTTCAGTGGATCAACCTTTTCAGGACAAAGAACAATCAGATGCAGATTCTTTACCCCTTGCCTTGCCTCATCAACCTATTTCTGAACATGAGAATAGAGCACAGGGTGCCCCTGATTCGAGAAAAGAAGAAATTGCTGAGTTGTACAAGCGTATCTCTCAGTTGGAATCTGAGAATGATAGTCTCAGAAATTCTCTGAACTTGGAGCAGTTAAAGTTTCAGAACCTGAAAGAATGTACTGTTTCAAGACAGGAAGTAGATTTGTTTAAGACTGATATGTTGCATGCTGTTGATCAGTTAAAATCAGAGATGGTAACGAAAGATGATTTGGCTAAGATGAAGATTTACATGGAGAATAAATTTGAGTCTGTTGCAAACAATGCTGTGAGTGGATCAGGTTCTTCACCTGATTTGATTCGAAGATTTCAAGCAATTACAGGAGCACTAAGCAATATGAGTGACAGATTACACGATCTTCAGTGTAATAGTGCCCCTTTGTCAGTTTTGCTAGATAATCAGAAATTTTTGGTAGATCAGTTGACATCTGGAGAGCAACCGATTAGGATTCTTTTGAATCAGTTATCAGAAAAGCTGGCTCTTTTTGTTGAAAAAGAAGAAAGAATGCATGAGTTTTTCAGAGTTAATTTGATTGAAGATATTCATATGACTCAGGAGAACAGGGATCTTATCATCAAGTTAGGAGATGGGATGATGAAGAGGCTTCGAGAATAGTTTACAGAGATCAAGACCGCAATTCAAAGGAGATAGACACCTTTTTCCCTGTCTTATCCCTACACCTTGATTCCTATGTATATCACTGTCGTAGCTTGTGAATGAAAATTCTTTTCTTATCTTTTTTGTTTCGTTATTTATTGATTTATGATTAAGTTAGCCAGTATACAAAATTCACTTATTCATATCCAGTTAATTATAGCATTTACTTATAGTTCAGTGCAATATTGAATGTGTTCAAATCCGTAATTTTTCATTCTTTTTGATATCACAAAAAGGGGGAGAATTTGGATAAACACAACATTTAAATTCATTCGTTTCCTATGAAGAAATTTGGATATATAGGAGCATTTGGATATATACGGCATTTATCTTTTATCTATTTGAAAATTTATTTTTATGGGAGAGTTATGGGGGAGAAATTTTATAGTTAAATATTGTTTTAATCCTTTCAAAATTCTAAAATTTTATAAAACTTTTTTTTTCAATCAAGATTGCAATTAAATTAGTTCTATTATTTTATGGGTTTTGTGATCATCAAAAAGGGGGAGATTGTTGAGCAATGTATTGTTTTCAAACAATTCAAAATAATGTTTTTTAAAGGGGGAGATTATTTTAAATAATACTCTGTCTCTTTATGATGATTTTGATGCTCACAAATACCCTTAATTATTTACTAATTATTTCGTTGAGTATTTTGCAGGAATTTATTTTATATAACGAGATTTTATACTTCATTTATTCCGAGATCAATTTTAGCGTATTCTGGAATCACTGTACCGCGAGATCAATTTTAGCGTATTCTGGAATCACTGTAGCGCGAGATCAATTTTAGCGTATTCTGGAATCACTGTACCGCGAGATCAATTATAGCGCGTACTGGAATCACTGTTCATACCCTACGTTGATGAACGTAACGTATGGATGAAAAGTTTACTTTTTATGTTATTTTGAAACGTATGGTTAATGAACCTTACGTTGTTGAAAAGTATTGAAGAAGAACATTACGTTTGGAAGGAACCTTACATTTTCGTTGTTGGACAAGTATGGAAGAGAAACCATACGTTAGTTTTCAGTGTTGAGTTTGTTTCTCAAAAGTATGGATCATCAACCTTACTTTTATAATCAACCGTACGTTCTTTGGAGAGTTGAAGCAAGACAAAGTATGGATGATCAACCCTACGTTTGAATGCTGAAGAGAAAGTATGTATGTTCAACCTTACGTTCTGAACCTTACGTTCTGAACCTTACGTTTGTGAACCCTACGTTTGGAGCCACGTCATCAACCCTACGTTTGGCGTCGGGATATTTTTGACAGACGATATTTCCTTTTGAATTAGTCAATCAAGCAGATTATTAGGCGGATTTCGAGCTGATTCTTAAATACGACTTTGACTGAATCAGAGACGATTTACAACGGATTAATGTTTGATTTAAACGGAGGTTTTTGTGCCGATTCTTCAGGGGAGTTACAACGGCTCTGTTATTTCATTTAATATCGCGAATCTAAAGGAGATTTTCATGGATCTATTTATGCGGAAGATTTTCTCAGATTTGAATATATGTTCTATCTTGGAAACTTCGGAGATATATATATGCACAGGAAAGTGTGTGAAATATAGAATGATTGATCTTTTGACGAGCAAGAAAACAGAGGCTGTGTGAAAGTGTTCTTTTCTGGTGATCGAGAAGAAGCGTAAGACCTTTATTACTGAAGGAAGATCTTGATAGCAGATTCACGTGTTCTACATCGACTACCTATTGTGAATCTACTCCTGCTGAAGTTGTGAAGTTTCTAGTAATATCTATTGCAACTGGATCGACTCAGAACTGTTTTGATTACGGATCTTTATTTTCTGAAGACGACGATCTATCTACTGTCAATTGCATTCTGTTGCAATTGTGAAGAACAACTGGAGAAGTGTTTCTTTATCAAAACCCTTTTATTTTTGAGTGATCAGCTTCTCGTTCTAAGCTGTGTGGGTTCGTGTTTGAACCAGGAAGGCTGTGTTTGCCTGAATCTTGTAAAGGTGTCAACTGCCTGTACTTAGTTGTGGACGGGTCTGTGGAAACGAGGACCAGATAGTGAAAATCGCCAAGCTCGTGGATTTGAGCGTTGGTGGAGTGGACTAGGGGCCTTCTGTTCCCCGAACCACTATACATCCGTGTGTTCATGCTTTTACTTTTTCCGCTGCATATTTAATCGTGCAAAAGCATAGTGAACAGAATTTGTCTAAATTGAAGAGATTGTAATAATTTGAAAAAGACACAATTCACCCCCCTCTTGTGTATAATCCGTAGATTCAGATCCAACAATTTTAAGTAATGTTTTATCTTGGGTTCCACATGTTTTTTTAGTAAGAACATTAATGATAAATTTTTGATTTATGTTGACTAATGGAAACTAAATAATTTAGACATGAATAATAAAAACAGATCGTATTTTATTGAATTTTATTCAATTATATTAGATAATAATATAGTTAGGAGAATATCAAATTTATCTTAGGATGTGATTAATATTGTATGACAGATGATGAATTTCAGAAGACATAGAAGGGGATAAAATAGGATAATTGTTATTTCTTGGTATTTCCAATTTTTATTAAAAATTTTATATTTCATTTTTTATATAAATAATGAATATTATCTTTTAAAAACTATTTGATGTGTTAGTTGTAATAATTTTGGATGTTTTATTTGCACAATAATTTTATGGGAACATTATGTAGTTCAGAATTATTTTTTAATTATTTCAATTATATGAGTTATACGAGGGACATTGAAAATTATAGTCATAGATTATAATGATAAAATTCCTATGATAATTTACATCTGAGCAGGTTTTCATAGATAGTAGGAATAATGATTATGTTTCAATTTTTTATGATCTAATTAAATAAATATATTAATATAATTTTTTTCTTACAGTAGAAAATTATTATTGGTAGTTTATCAATTAATTCATAAATATAAAATAAAATAAGATAGTTTTAATAGAAATAGTTGAGAACCTAAATTAGGAAAACAACTATAATAGGTCATTTGATGAGATAAGGTTAACATTGACTACCATGTATTGTTTATATTATTTGAATATAAATTGATGTATTTAACCGAAATTAATGTTTTTGGATCTAGATTGTGACCATTAATATTCAAGGGATAATGTGTTAGAATATTGATCAAGAGAAATACTGAAATATGGGATGAAATATAGCATATATTTCATAGATCAAGGTGTAGTATCTCATCCATTACAGAACATGTGATATTTAATATATTGAAATAGGATCAAATTGTATTTAGTCTATAAAATTAAAAAACATATTTTATGTTTCTGGTTTTAATATAGATGTTTTAGGGATGGGTTGTAAATCATTAGAATCAGAACTCATAATTTTCAGACAACCTCATAAGGAAAATACATTGGTAAATTATTTGTGAATGAAAACTAGAGAAATTAATAAATTTAAAATTCCTCAATAATTGATGATAATGATAGTGAATATTTATATTTTACATAATAAACTATACCAGATCAACTAACACATACAACCAAATCATGTATCGCTATATGATATCAAAAAAAGATAATGGATCATGACTTTAATATATCCCAAATAAGAAATTAAATCAACGTACAATAGAGATTAAAAATCAATACAACAAAAAAATAAAATCTAATCCAATATATTCTAAATCTAAAAGTATGAAGAGTTTTTATGTGACTAAAAATCACCTCTAAACCTCCACATTATAAACGAATGGATGAATAATGAATTTGGCATGATTTAACAGTACCCACCCATTACCTAGACCCTACGATACATAATATTTAACCACCCAATGTAAAAATAATGGTGTGATAAAAAATACCAATAGTATACCGCCCCCATGTTTAAATATGGTGTAATATAATGAATTCATTTGATTATATATTTTAAAAGAAAATTAATTTTACATATTTTTTCTAGAAATTCAATCCATTTGAAAATAATTTCTTATTTGGTTCTCCAGAATGAAATTCATATTATCAATTCTAGATATAGGACAAGAAAAAGTGATAAAATAGGAATGAATTTTCATTCATAATAAGTAATGAAATTAAACATATATCCATGAAATACTGTTATAGAAAAACATGTTATGAAACCTCATATTAAAACATCTAAGAAAAAATCATGCTAAAAACAATCATGGTTTAAAAATAACTAAATGATAAATAAATATATGATTTGTTCTCAATACTATGGGACAATACATACTATACATAAGAAAAGAGTGATAAAATAATTCAAACATTGGATAAACCCAATATAGAGTCATTCCATAGAATATTTGATAGGTCCAATAGGCAAGATATCCTCAGGGGGAGTTGAATAAGGGTATGCAAGATTAAAATAAGCTCACCTTTTGATATTGTTTCATTGTTAAACTAAACCTCCTCACCCTCTTTCCTATATCAATGTATCAAAATTATTTAATGTATGCACGAGACACATCAATTATTACTTGGTTCACCTTTACTAGGAAACATCCAAGGAGAATAAAATGGAAATGTGCTAATGTACCAAATACCCAAAATGCATACTATTGTTTACATGTTTTAAGTGGACTCATTGTCCCTCCTGCATTACAACGAATCACAATTTGAAAGCTCAGTGCTCTTTCACTAGAATTGCTCACATCTTCTTCATAATATCAACTCATAGTTGGTAGACTTGTATGTACTTTCATTATCACTAATGTATTCATTCTCCACTGTATGCTGATGCTCTATTGATGTCCCACATTCATTCACTAATGAATAACACTTTACGATATTTGTACTGAGGAACTACAAATCTACCACACAACCTTTATTGCGTCTTGCACACAATTGTAATTCCTTGCACGTAAGATTCCACTTTTTTTGCAAAACACCAATTGCACGCAAAATAAACATTATACACAATCCCAACCTTACATGCAACATTATTAGCTTACGCGTAACTCAAAATCATTCACACAACTCATGTTTCAAAAATTCTTACATGATTTAGAGCATATATTCTCCCTAGGTGTTGAGCTAGTACGAATAAACAGGTCACCTCTTATTTATTGTCATTGTCGTCCCGTGAACGAATGATTCTAAATGTAGTGAAATATCCTCCTGAAGTGTGAAAACCCCTAGTTTATGTAAAATTGGTCACTCAAGATTGTTTTGGAAACATTTTCCATCACTCACTTTTTCAAATATTTTTGTTCACATCATACCTTTCCTATTTTTTAATATACTCTTCCTGAAAAATGACTTGCGCGTATTTTTCTTTTGTGCAAACTCATTATTTGCACCCATTTCCATATCTTTATTACACATCATGCCTTTTCTATTTTCAATATTCTGTTCTTTTTTTATCACCTACAAATCAGCCATTACATTTTCATTGTACTTTTAAAACATTGGCTATCAACAATATCACTATAACATGACAACTTACCATGGAAATAGTCTTTCTAAATAATTAAACCCACTGGGTCAATAAACACAATAATCCTAAAAATGATATAATGCTTCCCTAAGTGATTTTTTCCCAACAATATCTATATCAATAAAATATCATCTAGTAGATTCACACACAATGGTGTTGAATATGTTTATTTCTAGACACTCCAAAGCCTTCCAAAGTGCATAGAAATTCTATATACCCTTTAAAACCATTCTAAAAATTTATAAACCATTTTTTAATGCCATGAAAAATCCATTTTCTATTTGAAAACCCATTTTCTAAATCAAAATAAACTGATTTTTAAAGAAACCCCATTTAAAAACATTTACCTTATTAATAAATTCCGTTAAATTAAAATTCCATTGAATTCAATAAACACCATAATTTGATTTATCAAATATGATAATGAATTCATATAAATGAAATATTTTATAGAAACACATACAAAAAATTGTATATACCTATCCTCCCTCATCAATAGTGATTGGAATCCAAATAATCGACCATTAAAATAAAAGGCACATTATGAAACCACATAGAATCGATTAAAAAAATATCTAATAATGAATATAAAATATAAATGTTTCCAATGAAAATTCCTTGACCATTAAAATTTAATAAAATAAGGAACGCTTATCAAAATAGGTTCACTACAAAAACCCTGATGATGGATCACCGAACGAGAAATCTAGAAAGGATAGAGTAATCTAAAATTTTAAAGGGGTATCTCTAATTCTAGAGATGGAGGATGCATAGAATAATTAATATAAAATCACAAATATTACATACTAAGTATCATATCTCGTGATATTTATACAAAATATAATCCTATTACATGACTTGAATTCCATGAACGATTAAAATACCAATACACTCATCAACTATTAATGAAAATACTATTTTTACTATATCACAACATGATATCCAAATGAATTGTGTATAAAATTCACACCTTAGACCATATTCAAGACATATTCCAAATTAAAATTACATAATATTTAAACTCATTACACATATTCCAGTATAAAAATATATACAAAATATTCCAGTTCTTCCCAAAATCCAAAAACATCCATTGATTTTCAACAATGTAATGGAGAACAGTTTATAGAATTGGGAATATTTATACTCAAACTCCATTAATTAAAGAAATCATACATGCTTGAAAATTTGGTCATTTTTCACATAAATTGACCTCTATACTATTAACCTCACAAAAAACCACACAATTATGATAAATGGAGAGTCTACAAATGTAGTATATGAATACTGTATCAGGATATTAAAATCTCCCACCATAAATGATTAATACCAATAGATATACCATTGATTCCTAGGTTTATGAAAGGGGTTGGAAACATATGCCTCATTAGAAATAAACTCCCCTGTGTCTCATGGAAACCCCATCAGCACTGCCACAAAACAATGAAAACATGAATCATTTTACCATATAGTACCTTTGGTTGGAAATCAATAATCTGAACTGGATTGTCAGTCGTAGTGGTGTTGGCCTTATAGTGAACATCCTCCCATCTAATCATATTGGAATTATAAACTATATAACTCATTATTTTTAATATATAAAACATTTGTTAGTGAGCTTTCAATCTAAAAAAACTACCAACCTATAGGCCACCATTCTTAGTCTTCTGATGATCTCATCGGTACCCATGAACCTTAGTACCATATTAAAATGATTACCTAACAAAGGATTTACCATGTGAGGTGAGACTCTATAAAACCCCATATCACCATCCTCAAATTCATTAGGACTATAATGATAGTCCACATATTATTTACTATTACTCTTCTATGTGATCAATATCCCTAGAATCAATTATAACCTCTCTATCGTATCCTAATCGAGCCTCAGCCTATCCTAGGACCTATCTGAAAACTCTACCTCACACAAGCATGTTAATCCAGGCTGCCCATAAAGATCCCTGAATTGATCAATCTAAATTGAGGAAAAAACTATTATTATATATAAGAACAAACACAAATAAATTATTGTATCATGATCCCCCAAAATTGGGCATGAATAACTAATCATACCCTCAAGTACCTACAAAGACCACTCAATTTGTCCATCCATATGTGATTTCTAATTTCTTATGAATATAATCATGAATGTATTGCATCCTATAAACCATTCTTGATCCTTTATGTGATCTTTTCGTTCTTTTCGGAGACAATCCTAGGTGAAGCCCCATAAATTTTCACAAAATATTTAAAAAACATGTACCCAAGATATTAAACCATCATCATCTCCTTGATAGGGAGTAAATACATTTTTTTCACAGGATAATCAATGATCAGCCAATTAGGTTCATTACTAGTAGTAATATATTATAAACCAATGATGAAATCATTCGAAATAACAACCCATTTCCATATTGGAATGAGTATGGTATGGAAAAACCCCCATCAATCTATGGTTTTCTTTGTCGATTCTATAACATGAAATACATCATGATAAAAAAAGTGGACCATATCACCCACTCCAACAATTAAAAACGTCTCAAATCATGATTCATCATAATATACCATGGGTGAAGAGACTAATAACAATGGTTCTTACTATCCATAAAATCATACATTATGGGATAAAGAACAAATATCCTTCCCCAATATGATATGGTTACCCAAGAAAACATTACCACACACCCTAGTTCTCCCCAAGAAAATGAATAAAAACTAATCATTAGAATTAATTTTCAATTAACATCTTTAGATGAACTCACTCATCAATATATGAGTCATATTTTATCAAAAAAAGGAACACAAAGCCACCAACTCATCAACTTCAAATTTCATCTCAGAAAAAAAAATCGTCATAGAAAACTCCTCAACTAATTTCTTTAATGATGGTGTCTGTAATTTTATTCTCAATGAATCAAAAACCAAATTTCCTTTACTAAGAGTGTGTAAAATATTGAAATATAGAATTTAATAGTACCCCACATAGTATGTACACCACTTCATCAGATCACTCGTAGTTAACATATATTAATATCTTTTATAATACTAATATACTATAATATTCACCCCAGTGTGATAGTGATGAAATTTTTTGAGTTCATTCTTAACATTTTCCAAAAAAATATTGTCGGTAGGTTAGTTCATCTCTGGAGGGTGTAACATGCATGGCCCTAAAAGACACTAACTTCTTCCCTTTATTAATTAATAATTTCAAATCCATAATAGAAGAACTGTAGAAAACATCAAAGACTATACCCAGTTCCAAAACAATATATAATTTTGGGGAATTTGATCTCTACTTCACTTCCTCAAAACATCATAGCAACTTTTCATTCGACTCAAAATTTATGACAATTTTGATTGAAGAAGATATCAATGTTGTGAACATATATAATTTCATTATAAACCATCTATTATAACCCCCCAAATTCTTCATAACTCTAACAAATTTCATGGGATATCCTCAGACATAATAGTCATGAAATGTTGAAGATCTTCTGAGATGACCATCTCAGGTTTCACAATCCCTAGAAATTTGACTTCTCCGATCCAAAAATAAAATTTCTAGTCATATCATTTGAATTTTTTTTCAATATTCCATGAATGATATCCATAAGGTTAATTTTACCATACATTGACATAGACTCACCAAAATATCATCCAAAAACAAATCAATAAAATAGTATAGTAATTGAAGGATGATCATATTCATCAAATCCATAAATAAAATAGGATCATTTTTAGACTGAATGTAATAATTAAAAATTTTAATTGACCACACATTTTCCAAAAATACCCTTATGTATATCTTCTTAAAATTCTATCAATTGGTGGTACCGATAATGCAGATCTATTATAGAAATCTAGCATTCCCATTAATGTTGGTTGAGAAGGACATCAATCATTGGAAATTTATATTTTTTCAAATTGTTCACCTGATTCAAAAATTTATTAACCACCCAATGGTTATGAAACATGTATCCTTTCATAGAAAAATTATTGTCGGAACACTTGGTGAAATAATATGATGTATAAATACATTATCCTCTAGGTCCTCAAGTTAGACCTTTTGTTCAACCAACTTAGAAGGTTCCATTATATATGATGGCATAAATATCATCATGAAACTAGGTAGCTGGTCAATATGAAAAATGATACATCTCAATAGTCTTATACTTGGTATATCATCATGAAATGCCACTAGGTTTGCACACAAAAATTTAGGATTTTATCCACCAAAATAATGGCCAACGAGAATAACAAACATCTCTAAAATTAGGTATCAGATTACCCCATCATATGGAACAACAATCTCTACCATTCTTGATATAGATTTACAATCACCATAAACATCAAGAGTGACCCCATAATAAGATATGAAGTCAAATAAGTGGTGATATAATTATATTTTTGAATTTAAACTGACAATCATATCCAAAAAATGATCATGTAAATGATGTTAATATAAATAAATAGAAATCTACCAAACAACCTCAAAGTCTACTATCAACACCATACTCATGGGGACCATAAAACATTGTTTTAACCCCTTTTCAATGGTGACGAATTATCAACAAAAAATAAATATTCTCAAAAATCATTTTCAACTTGTCAACTAATAGTAATGATACCTAAAAAATAGAAGAATTTATAAAAATATTTTTCCAACAGAATTTGAAATAAATAACCTAAATATAATTATTGTTAACCCATTATTGTAATTTTCTGGTGCATGGTCCAGTTCATAAGACATCTTGTCTTACCTTCTTTCCAATCATTTTGTGCAACTTGAATATACTCCATAGCTTGGGGATAGGACCCAAACCATTGGAAGCATCATCATGAACATGACAACCCTTTGCGATAGTGGCTCATACCTTATATTGTTGATTTATTCTAAGTAAAAAGAATGTCCTCCTCAACCACAAAGTGGATATTTCTTGGGGGCCTCAACACAATCTAGTATTGTAAGGCCAGGATCATCAATTATTAGAAAAAAATCAACTAGTTTCTTTAGGGATCTCACAAAACTATTCCTAAAAAAACTAGAAACCATTGCACTTCATTTTTTTCAATATGACTCGCCCTTACTACTATCTCACCAACTGAATCCCCACCTAAACCATTACATATAACTATGTATAAATCATCTAAAACATTTTTTTGATGTACCCCCCAAAATACCAAATGTCACATTATATTCATCATCAAACGGTTAGACAGCCTTAATAAAACTCAAACCTATACGCCATTAGGTTACCATTAATAAAAATATCCACTGTCAATAGCAGTAGCTCAACAAAACTAGTTGAATACTCTAAAATAGTACAGTTCCCCTTATCCATGGATAGGAAAAATTGGATATTTTATTCATGTAATATTTATAATAAATACTAATAATTTAATATTTTCATGAATGAATCTCAAGTATGGTTCTCAGTAAACATTTATTTTATAATAGAGTCCCATATTATTCATCTTGGTCACTCAATCTTGTACATGGGAAAAAATTACATATATTTATTTGGGAGACATTAATATTTTGATAATATTCTCAATACACTCAAGACACACCCAAAACCACATTGATCTAATGTCACTATGAAATTAGGTTGTATAACACATAGTGAATTAGAAAAATGAAACACCACATGTCATCGGTTCCAGAAACATTCATGACCTAGATTCTAAATATTGTGGATTACAACTTCTACAAATGAAAGGTCTGCTATAATTTTTTCACGTAGAAACATTATCATATATTCTTCTATTGTATTTGAAATAACTCTTCTAAGAGTCATTTTATATAAAACAACAGAAAATAAATAATTATATTATAAGAACATTAAAAAATCATAATACCACATTCATAATTCAAACCAATTCATTGAAATATCAAGAATATAAATCAATTATGAATTTTACAAATGAAATATATTTCATAAAAATTAATTTCTAAATTTTAATAATATTTTAATACATTTCATTCAAATAGAATCAAACCCATGTCTCAAACATTGTAAAACCTTGTACCACCCATGGTAACTCAGGATCTGCCATAGTAGTTAACCATCCAGTACCATTGTCCATATGTGATATCAAATTTCAAATGGTCCTAATATTATTTTACTGATTTCGCCTAATGATACTTCTTGTAGTTTCATCAATCATCGAGATATTTTTTTCATCAAATTCCAAAATTGTAATAGACCAACCAGTGTAAACTGAAACCTACACACATTACGGACACCAATAGATGTGGGAAAATAATGAAAACATATCTTGTCTTAAATATATAACAATTAATATATAATATTATATCAAAATGTGTATGAAAATGAAATAAAAAAACATTATAATACAAGTTAAAACAAGATAACTTTGAACGCATGACATGTCTCCATGTGAACAAAAGTCACCCCAATAACCATGATATGAAGGAATATCCTACATGAGAAGATGAAATGCTATAATATTACCTTCCCATAACATGGATCCTGTAACACAAAATCTACATCCACCAATTTGAAAATGTACGATGTTATAAAAAATCCCAGTAGGACACCAGTAATGAATTTATAAAATCTCCAATACCATGAATGTAATAGTTCTTGTTATTAAAAAATATTTTGAAAGCATATTCATAAATTTTATCCATTTTCATACCAATTTCCATTATCTATTTAGAAAATCTTTTCATATTCTCAAATTGTAAATATATTAAATTTACATGTCACAAAATAAGTAATCATATTCATGGATCATAAGGAATGAATTTGAACCCATATCCATGAATTTAACATCATGTCAATCCATGTGATAAAACCACATATAAAAACCAATCTGAAAAAATCCATTGTAAAAACCATTATGTGATAAAAAATAAATGAAAAATCACACAAAAAGTTTTTCACTAGAAAATGTGAAAAATGATATTGTACATTAAAAATATACATAATCCAACTAAAATGTTATATTAAATTGGAACAATGTTCTTCCAATGTCTTTTAGTATGAACATAGAAACTATTTTTGGTGCCATAAAAATTATGTTTATTGGTTATTATTTTAAAATAAACAAAAGTATAGTAATGATACATTCATGTAAAAATAATTTGAAAACAATTTTTTCAATATATAAATCATTTATAAAACCAAAAAAAAATTCAATGTTTCAAAAACCATATTTTGAATAAAAAGAAATCAATTTTTGAAGAATAATCCTTTAAATTAATTTCCATTCAATGAAACCCAATTAAATAATAAATCACAATAACAAAAGTAAAAAACCAAAAGAAATTTTAAATTAATGATAATAAATTCATCAAATAAACCCATTTTAGAGAAAAAGAATAATTGAAATTGTATAAACATATCCTCCTTCGACAAACAGTTATTGAAAACCAAGAGATCGACCATTGAAATGTAATGATCCTCATGAAAAAAATGATCCATAAAAAATAGAATGTGGTCATGAATTTGAACCCTAAATGTGTAAAACAATGTTTTAGCGAAACATTCAAAGGAAATAATGATATAATGAACACTATGAGAGGAATAATGAAACAACCCTGATGATATATCATCGAATGCACAATCTGAATGGTGAGAAGAACTCTTAAATAACCTATAGATAGTTATGTGTATACAAAGGGTGTATTCATGGATTAATTAATTGATAATAACTAATATGGAATCCTAACAACCAATAAAATATAAATTTACATGATGTTTAATCCCACTACATAATGTACATTCAATAAAGGGATAAAAAAGTTAAAAAAACCGCACCTATTAATAAAAATAGAAATTCATCCATTTGAAAAAATGAAATAAAAAAGACACATTTTGTATTATGAGTTCCCTAATCCAGATTCATGGAATATTCTGGGAAGAAATTACAATGTGTGTAATCACTTTATATATATTTTAATTTCCTTTCACTCCATAAACAAGCCAATTCTCCATAAAATTGCAAAAACACCTTCCGATATTCACGGAACATGAAATGAACCACGTTATTTATTTTAAATAATCTATACCATGACTCCAAAAATTAAAAAAAAACTAATCCAAGATCATTTTTTAATTTTTCCAATAAAATGGAATTTATACCTTATAATCCCGCAACCACATCAAAATAATGACAATAAACAAAGAATGAAAAATAGAGTTCCTAAAAAAATGTCACTATATGATACATTACACCTTGTGATGATGGCTACAAAACCATACTGTGAATGATTAATGTAACATAATTTCATTCATAGAATTTAATGGATTGTTAAATAACACTAATTTAAAAGGAAAAATATTACTAATCAATTAGATATATAGAATTCCATTAAATTTTTATCAAGGACATCATTTTAAAAATATATATCCAGATTATGATAGGGGATCATATAATATTGAACAAAGGTCTCAAAAAATGAATTCATAAATAAATATCACAAATCTATGTAAAACCCCCTTTTATGTATGTAACCCCTTATTTATTCCTTTATCTATGGAATATGGTTGGATAATTTTTGAGAGAGCTTGGGGGGTTTTTTAAAAGTCGTTGTGACTTTTCTAAGGATGCGATGTTTTGAGAGAGGTTAGTGAAAATTGTGCCCCATCTCCATTAAACCATGCATGATGATATTGTGGGTTGGGGTCAGTGCACAGTTAAGGGAATCCATTTTAAAAATAGTGAGGCCTCTTGAATCTAGCCTTACATCATGAGAGAGTGGTTTTTCACATGGTATGAACATGGTTTTCTTAATCATGTGGGCTATGAACACAAGGAACCCTCTTGAGGTAGTAACAGACAAACATATAACGCATTGTTTTCTAAAATGCGTGGCTAAAAATTAATAGTTTAGAATGCATGTTTTAAAAAAATTGAGGGTTATTTAGGATTAACCCTAAACATACATGAGTTGGTGTTGGATCTATTCGATGATTCATGGTCACAACATCCACTTCTCCAATTCTCTTCCAAAGAACATACATTGTTGGTCAAGAGTTTGTTCTTTTTACTGAAGTTAATTATATACCCTATGTGAAACTATTTAATGTTCCTAGAACCATTCAAGATACTTCACTAGGATGGGATATTCTAGAAATTCTTCTAGAATGTTCTCTTTAAAAATCTCAAAAAATTCTCTATGTGAAAAACACATGTTTTTGGAGTTAGAAAAACACTTCAACCTTAAAATGAAGTCTAAAACACTATAATTATAAATTTAAATTAATTTTAAAGTAACGGGTTCTTTTCATCTACATATTTGTGATAAATTGATAATGAAACTATCAATGAAGATATTTATTATTTTTGTATATAAATTTTTATACCATATTAAGGCCAGTTCTTATGTATTTTGAAGGAAGAACCTTATTTTAGTTTGTTCATATAGTTCTAGAGTTCAAATCAGCATGAAATATAATGATATGATATGCATATGGTGTTTTTCAAGATGACCTGAGTCATTGAATGATGGAAATATACGATTCATAAAGGAAGGAGGGGTGAGAGTTAGGTCTACTCTTCAAGGTATGGATTTCTATTTGATAAACTACTATGTGAATTACATCTATAGAGTTAAATATAGAATTAAATGAAGCCGTAGAATTTTATAATGAAGGGTGGTGGATAGATATTTATGGAATTGAATGGTTGGATTAATAGTAATGGATGAATGAGGTATTTTTAACTATTTATTTGGTTAATAAAATGCATGTGATGTCCTATTTTGATTTCAATAACATGGTTTTGGTCTCATTATTGATATATGGGATACCAAATATCAATGATTTCATTGATCCAAATAAATTAATTTTTAGGATCAAAAATTGAATAGGTTCTCGGACTCAAATTTGATTGTTATGCTGGGTTTTTCCTTTTTTTGGATGTCCAATTTTATAGTAAGATATTATTGTATTTCAAGAGTATATCTAGAAGGGATATTACTTATGGTTAGTTTCATTATATAGTATCTCATATCTACCATATCATCCATATATAAATCAATCCATTACCCATGTGTGATAGTTTAAACATATTTAAAGATTGGGTGTGATGTAGTCACACCTGCACAAATTTCATTGATTGATTCCAGCTGAGGAGGTGGAAAATATAACATATTAGGGATTCCCCAAATTCATAGACTCCATCTAATTGTTGGTCCACACACTATCCTCCTTAATTTAAGTGTTTACAATTTTTTAATGGCAATTCTCTTTATCATGTTCCCTTATATTGTACGCATGATATTTTTCATCTATATGGATAATGATAATGATATTCAAGAATTTTCAGGGAATTTTAGTTCATCTTCTTTAATTGGATGGATAAATGGTTGATTTCATTTGGAATATTCACAAAATTGTTTTTCATATTTTGGAGAATATTTATTCTATTATAGGTCTATTTTCCATGCGACTAATTGGGGCATTACCCTTCCCTTCAACAATTCTCATAGAGCTTCATAGAAAGGAGTTATCCGAATAGAATATAAAAAAATATTTTTCATTCTCATTATATAAGTATAATATGTGTAATGATTTGGGTGAAATTAAGAAGTAACACCCAATTATTACCTTCAGAAGTATGAGGTAAGATACATTTTTTAGGATGTAGGTTGAGGTTAAAATTAACCCAACCCTTTGGGAAGTATTTTTTCAATAATATTACATCTAATTTTTTCAGAATTGAAGGCCATTTTGGAATTCCCTATGTTCAAAATTCCCCCTAACTAATGATTTAGAGATATTCTTATATTTCTATTGATTTATCTATTTGAGATACTCTCTAGATCTTTTGAATCATATGTTGATCATGATATTGTTGAACATTATGATCTATATTTGAGCTACGTACCTCTAAATAAATAAATGTTACTTTATGATTTTCTTATATGCATAAGAAAGATGACTCGATAATTTCATATTCATGGTAAAACATTATTTCTATGGATTACTATAATTATGCATAACACTTTTTATATATGTACATGTATGATTCTTATAGTTAATTCTACCCTCTTTAGGGATATATCACTTTAAATGTATAGGGAGAATAAATAACGTTACCTGAGATCACATAAGGCTAGCCATGCTGATTTTTGAGTGAGGTGAAGTGTAATGTTTCATGTTCACACCATCACAAACACAAATGATGGATGGTGTGTTGAAACTCAACTAACATGTCTTGAATAAGGCTTTAAGGCATCCATTTTGGATACATTATGGATATTTTCTAGGTTTGTTTCATTGAACTATATAAAGGTAAACCAAATCATATTGATAAAAACTTTCTACTACTACCTTGATGAGATGGGTATATCCCTCATATAGAATGATGTTATTTTCTATATAGCGAAGATTTATCAACATATTAATGTGAATTTCATGAAACAGTCATCTGAAAACATATTCAAATAGCATATTGATTATTGGATAAGGGATAAAACAATATTTTTATATTATATTTATCCATTTCCTTCCACATAAGAATATTTTTCAGTTCTTCATACATTGTAAATTGATAATGTATATATGAAAAATGTTGATGCTAACCTACTAAATTGTATTGTAAATTATGATCTATAGGGATTTATTTTTTGGTGATGAAAATAATAATATGTATTTGCGGTTTGATGAATTATCATTTGAGATATCTTCTGGATGAGAAACAATTAACTTTCTACTTTTAGGGAACTATTTATGAATACAATTATCTTAAAAATAACCTTAAAACATGAATTTATCCATGTAACAGGAACCTAAAGAGGAGGAAATTACTATTAAAATGAACCATCACTATGGGGATGGTCATCATTGTGAACACCATTATGGTTAAAAATATGAAAATAATTTATATTCTGACCACATATCAGATTATAGTGGTGTTTTCAATGCGGAAGGACTTTAGGGTGGAATATAGTAAGAAGATGTGATTATTTGTGTTTGTTCCTTCGACCATGAGTAGGGTTTTCATGGGAATCATCAATAGATGGGTCCTCATGATTAGTCATGGTAATCCCAATAAAGAGGTTGTTTGGGTAACACTTATGGGGAGGACATCATATTTTATTAATAGAATGTTCATAATACATAACTTAAAATAACTAATACTACTTAATTAACCTAGGTCATGGCACACCATTGAAAATTTTTAGAGGACCTTGAGATTGAATATTTTGTGTCGAGTAGGATTTACGATATTCTCTTCAATTTAAAATTGACATTGGTGATACTAGTTTTTATATGAAATCATACATGATGATAGAGTAGAATGTTGTGGAACATGACCTTGAACCATTGGTTTCTACTTGAGTAGAAATCCTATTGATTTTTAGAGTATTCCATAATTTTTTAGAAGTTTTTTTCATGATATATTCATACCCTAATGTAGCCACCAAAAGTTTCAAATGATCTCTCATTAAAATGATGATATTTTTATAATTGTGTTTTAAATTTATCACTGGTGTGTGTTTATTACCCTATTGAATGAGAGTGAGTCTTTGTTACCACTCCAAATATCCTATTCTTTATGTAAATTATTCCTTGTAATTATTTGTGCAGGGTAGTTTTCCTAGAAAATAATGACAACCTATATAGTAATTATATATTTGAATTTTTATAGAGTGTGTGAAGGGATATATTTCATCACGTATGTTAATAATAACATGTGTTGTGTGATATTCACCTATTGAATGGGAATATATGTCAATTAAATGGTTGGATAAGGTATATATGGATGGTAATATCCTTCATTCCAATCTACAATATACTAATAGGTTTTTGGTGTAGGGTTGGAATCATGGGCTTATCTGAATTTTCCATCAAGGTATGATGAAAAGTTCATTACCCGATTCTAAACTATGATGGATGGATTGATGTATATTATAATTTATAGGTTCCTACTCAAAGTTTTTTTCATAATTCATAATATTACATATATGGTGTACTAGGGGTATATATATATTTAGTTGTTTTTGACTCTTAGGGGAATTTACTAGGATACATGGTCTTATTAGAAGGAGTTTGGACCCTCAGGGTGGAATCCTCGTTAGGCTAAGGGTTCTATGTCTCATAGTGTAGGTGGGGGAGACTATAGATATGAATCCATTTATGTGACATATATTTAGTTAAAATGTGGATTTTTTAATATCATTATCTACATACCATAGAAATTATAGGATATATATGTCACATTTTAGGAAAAGGCTCCTTAAATGTTTTGAAATGGGATCATTTTTCAAAATAATTTTCCATACCAATATCACTTGGTAGTTGGTTGATAGGGATTCAAATCATCGAATGATTCAGGTAAACCCACAAATATTAGGTTACTACCATTTTGGTGGTGATCATATATAAATACATTTTACACCAACCATTAGAGATGTTGGATAGGTGATATCATATTTTGGTCTGAGGAAGATTTAATCAATGCGACAACTAATTATATGTATGTTTAAATTGTGGAAATTCCATTATATGATAAAATTTTGTTTTGGTGAATATACTCTATCAATATAAAACAAAATTGGAAACCCCATCAATACACCATCACAAATGAACACAAATTTTTATTTGATTTCATAGAATGTGAGTGATATTATATAAGGATTCATGTTGATATCTCGATTTTTTACACTAGTTTTCAAGGGGTTTCCAATTTGTTAGATTCATGGAACTATAAAATCGAAATTCTTCTCAAATTCATGATGATTCATGGATCTTTTGTAAAATGGTAGGTGATATTTTATTATTTTTTAATGACACATTGAATGTCACATTAATCAATAGGATGGGAGGTTGGGATAATCAAAACAAATTTGGGCTAATTATTCCTTAATTTTTACCCTCTTATGAATTTATTATATATTTTCGAAACCTACATAAATCATGAAGGCCACACTATTTAACCTTTTATTAGAAAAATAATGCTGGAATGTTTTTTCCTAACAACATGTGTATTTATCTGATTTTCTACCCAAAATAATCAATATTTACATATCAATGTTTTCTCTATTAATGGAACCATTAATATGTATTATTGGTTTAATATTTTGTTTCAATATTTTTTTATAATGGATTTAGGAAACATTGTTGGGAATATTGGTATTTACTATATTATAATGATATAGGTGGTGATTTGATGTTGGCATCAAGACATTGATAATTCATTTCTCTTTAATCAAATTCGTGATAATTAACCAATTTATCAGAGTCCAAATTACTCAGGAAAATATTCATTTTAAGGTAATGATTCATGTACTATTCCATTCAGTTTAATTTCTTTCTATGAGTATTACGATGTGAATGGTTCATAAAAATTTATTGTGACTCAATAATGAATGAGAATTCAGTTGGTCAATCCTAAAGGGATGATATCTGGCTGAGGTGACAAGATGAGGATAATGTAAAACTATGTGTGTTTTGTTTGAACCACATGGAGGGTTCATACATATCCCATCGGGATAAGAATAAAATACCACATGGTTCTGATTGTTTTAGGGATTAAGACTACTATGGAGTCCCAGAATATGATATCTTGACCATGCTAGTGGCATGATCACAACAATTCTAAATGACTACGTGAGTCATGATTGGTGTCACAAATGTGGGGTAGTTTGGTATTTTAACATTGTTGAAACACATGTGGGATGTGACATTCAGATGAATCAAAAATATATGGTGTTGTTTTTTTTTCCTCATAAATTGGTGGATGAGGATGGGATAATAGATAACATGTGAAGTGTTATTTCTTGAAATAATGGCTGTGTCTAAAATCAGGTGGTATTTCCATGGAAGAAATATTTTCCCCATTCACTAGTGGATGAGGGTGAGACAATGGTAATGTAAGACAAGAAGAAAGATATTACCATTGAATTCTCATATTATAGAATATTTACAAATCCTAGATTTAGGATTAACAAAATTTGAAGAAATGTATACATATTAATTCACATTTCATTTAAGGAATCACTTAGAAAATGGGTGTTTCTGTTTAACTACTACAACCATTACTAATGATCGGATCATTACATCCATATGAATACATTATTTGGAAAATTTTGTGGACCCTATATAATTGTGAGGTAAATTGTTTGACATATATTACTATTAAAAATCTTGGCAGTGAGTGAAACTTATTTATGGGTCCCGTACATTTTGAGGATGGATCTAGAAGATATAGGAGAATTATTAATAATAGAAGTATCTATTTTGTTTTGGATCGGTGGAAGATATTTGATAGTAAAAGGATGGTATAATATGATGATATTATATTTGGAATAATGGAACTGATATTAAAAATATAATCCCCTTATGGATACTTTGTTCATTATGATATTCATTCTATTAAATATCTATTTTCAAGAAGGTGTTCCTTTAAAAAATAGACATCTTTTTGAGAATATTTCATTATGATGCTATTATCCTTTTTAGATGGAAAACAGGGTTCCATATATCTTGAAGAGAGTCCCATTTTTAGGAAAAACCAGTTCATTGAGGATTCTTAAATGGGGCCTCCTTTTCTTTTTTGGAAATATGTTTTTGTTTTAATTGTTGAATTTTATGTTTATCATTCAATCTTCACTACTATATACTTTTCCTTTTCCTCCGTTATTACTTTCTTACCAAAACCTCATCTCTAATTTATTAGGGTATTCATGTACAAATTGGCTTTATGGAATTAATTTCTATCATGAAATGTTTATATGTAGTTAATACATGAACTATGTGGTGGGCAATACAAAATATCTCAAACCGAAAAGGTTATCCTATTCAAGGGGTGGGGTTGATGTTCCCACAAAAAAAACAAATAATATTTAAATTATTGGGTGATATAATTTCTTGTTACCCAAAAAATAATTTTCATTTAAGGTGGGTGAAAAATGGTATCCTCACCTCACAAGGATTTTATTATTTGGGATTCCATATGAAGCGACATTTTGGTATAGTGTGTGAACTACGCTAGAAGGAGTTGGTTTCATTATAGTTTATTATAATTTAGTAAATTTTTTAGGATATCTAATTCAATTTATTTACTTTTAAACTATATTATTACCTCAATATAACTCATATATGTTTCCAAAATAAATTAGGCCCAATATTATGGTACATGACAGATAAAATATGTTTTATAAAAAATTATCTTGATAATAAATATGTTTTAATTCTCATTATATTCAAAAAAACCATTTGATTAATATTAGTTAATATAATTAAATATATTTTTTAAAAATATCATAAAAATAAATTATAACTTGTCATTAATTTTATTTTTTAAAATACAAATGCATTGAATGTATAAAATTGTTTCTTAAAAATATATATTTTTAGATGAAAATTATTTTCATCTAATTACTAACAATTTATTTGTTAATTAATGATTTATTACTCATTTTTATTAATTTTTATAATATAAATATATATATATATATTTGAAAATAATAGAGAATGCATTTTAAAATATATAAATACATTATACAAATATGGGTTTTAAATGAAACATTTACTCTTTGTTAAAAATTAATATACTAAATAATATACTATTTATTAAGTAATTCATCAGTGTAATTAAATTATTTTACAAAATATATATTATAAATATCATTTAAGTATCTATTAATGTATATATTTTTTATATTTTTCGTAAGAATCTATTTACTTGTGTTCAATTTTTGGTGTTTTATAAGCACTCAATCACAAAGAATTTTTAATAGGGAAACATATTATTTTTTATTTTGATAAAAATGATTTATGAATTTGTTTTAATGAATAATGGGTTATATATTATTCAATGGAAATTCAGGAAAATTAGTTATTTCTCAATTAGAGATGAAACCCCAAAGTTTATGTTATCTTTCATAGTTCAGGGGATGACTATATATACCCTAGGTTCCTTTTTTGATTCCCAATATTAGAATTTTTATAAATCTATATATTCTGCATTTGTAATTTTTATATTCCCCCTATTGCTTCTCATGTTTTTCAATACATATATTTCATCAAATATGTTCTTATGTTCTAGGGATTGGTATATTTTCACTAGATGATAAATTTTTCTAAGAGACACTTAGCATTGTCCAAAACATGTATGAAAATCAAATAATGGTTCTATGGTGAGACATGGTCCACCTATTTCGTTGGTGTGATGTGTTAAAATAAAATTTTTCACTTAAAAATATAAGCATGGTCTATACATGAAGTGGTACCATCAAAACATGTTTTCCACAGGTGTATATTTGATATGAATTATGTTTTATGTTTATAAGAGTGTGTATGTATTTCAAGTTCTCGATTTTACTCTTCATATATAAAAATTTGTATTTTATGATTATAATCTTTATCATAATAAAAATCAATATTTGTGACATATTATATATTTCCTAAAATGTCATTGGAATACCCCTAACTAGTATATATGGAATGTCTATCAATGTATATATGTATATCATATTTTTTTCTATCATAAAAATTATACTTATTAAAGGTAGAAATATATTAACTATATAGATAAATGTAAATGATTAATATTTAATATGATTATTTTATGATTTGGGATGGATGCTTCCCTATTTAAAATATCCATTTATAATTTTTCTATAATTTTTTCCATTGATCTATTTAAATATGATTCTACATTATCATATACTTCACTATTATGTGTTGATTCATCACTATAAATGCTTTCCAATGATTTCTTATATACTATTGGGGTCCATTAGGCTCCTTGCATTATTTTTCTATGTTTTTTTGGATATATCTTACCCAAATAGTAATATTTATTTCATGAACCGTCCCCCAGGGCCCGTGTCGTGACTACCTCGAGCCTGCCTTCCATAGGCTAGAGGATGGAGACTAGAACCAAAGGTGAAATTCCCTAAACTGGGAAGGCATTGCCTTTATAACTGTAAACACACACAAAGTAGCACACAGCTGGACACAAAACACTTTGTAAAACTATATAAAAAGTGAGTGTTGAAAAGTAAAGAGGTCAGAAATACAAGCCCAACTGTAAAGTACATGTAATACTGAAAAGTGAGAAATTGTAGAAAGGAGAAAAACAATTCTTGAATAGTCCACCAAGGATCCTACCAGAAGGGTAGGTATAGATAGCCTCTACAACACTCCATGTCTGTCTGTCTCCTTCCTGTAACATCACACCGTGTGGTCCACCTCTAGGTACCATATATTCCTCATACACTCAGCCTCAGTCAGTGATGTCTGTCTTCTACAACCAACACAATGAGGTGTGGACATAGCATGTGCATGGATGAGTATAACGATACATAGTAGGGACCCCGAGACCCTCAAGGTCTCACAAAATCTTACAAGGATAAACCACAGGGTATGAAATCAACAGATAACTCCACTTAGTTATATGACCATATATATACCTAAGTTATCAAGTAATTCATCTCAATCATGAGGAAAACACAAACGTTACAGACTCAGATCAACCAGGATTTTTATTCACATTATTGAAAATAGGATGATGAAGAACTCCTCCTCTGTTGAGTATAGTGGGTCTTCCACGACACCAAGGTGCTTCCCACTAACCTTGGACTACTGAGGTAGTTCTCCTGTTGAGTATCGTGTGTCTGATGCATCACCAAGGCGCTCTTCCCCATGTGTCTACAACGTCACCAAGGCACACCCCCTCATGGCCTGCTATGGTACTCTTCTTGTCGTTTATTGTGGGACTTCTGTGACACCAAAACTCTCTGCACTGTGGGTTTTCTGGGACACAAAGGTGCTTCCCTCTAGGCTAGTCGAGTCGCTCCAAGTTGAAATGGTCAGTAGTTGTCAGGTCTCATCCAGCTACTAGGTCTACACACTCTACTCGCTCATCTCCATGAGGATCCGCTCCACGAGATACTAGTCGATACTCCAACTGACACGGATTCCAACATATAAATATCTCAAAGATCTTCCAAGTCATATGGGTCTCAACGCAACAGACGACACGTCAATCGAACGCCCGGTCTGTGAGTTATTAGATTTTTAGTCCCAGGGGCCCAGTTGAATTTGTGCATGATCCAACCGAAACATATCTCAACTATACCGCAAACTTTAATGGTGCATACTCAAAGGTAGTGTCATGCTCCAAGATTACCAGCATTGTTGACTGTTTGTCAAATGGATGTTCGGTGCCAATGATATGTCCAAAAGAAAGTAGTGGGTAGTAGTGGGTTCAGGTTTGGTCCGACCCGGGAAGACCGACCTGGCCCAACATTGTCTGAGGCATCCTGGTCTTTGTCATTTCAGTCAGACTTGTTGGGTATGGCATGTCCCATTGGGTGGGCCAGCCTGTTAGGTTCGGCCCGGCATACTGGGCCCTGCCCAGTAGGCTGCCTGGGTGGTTCGGCCCATGATCGGGGCCGGCTCTGCCCGGAGCACCATGAGTGTGTGGCCCAACACAGATCGACCTGGAGGGCACATCCAAGACAGTTCGGTCAGGGCGCGACGAGGGGGTCACCGGCCGTCATGGGGGGTTGGCATGGCCAGGGTGCTCGTTCGGTCGGGTGACAGGTCGGGAGGCCGGGCATATGGGGAGGTGACCGGGCAGGCCACCAGGCGGGCTGAGGGGCAGCTGAGCAGGATTCTAGGTGGGCTGGTGGGCGGACGAGTGGGGCACCAGGAAGGGAGGAGGGTAGCCAGGCGGGCCACCAGGCGGGCCAGCGGGTGGTCGGGCTGGTCTCTAGGTGGGCGGCCTGCCAGTAGGAGGCCGGGTGTGCTGGAGGTGGCTCGGCCAGGGCCAGTTCAGCCGGTGACAGTGCGGGATGTCGTAGGGGCTGTGCAGATCATGGAGGCCACAGGTAGTGAATCTTTTGTCAGTTCCCTTCATCTCCTATTTGTTTCATCTCCATGCCGAAGAATATCAAAAAGAGAAATCGACAGAGGGAAACTGTCCATGTTAGTTTGGCCCACACCATCTGCGTTTTCGGTGATAGCAATTAGTTCATCATGGTAGGAGAACGATGAACAACAAATCACCTGTCAAAGGAAACATACCCTTGTTCATCATTTTTAAAGAAATGAAGAACATGGAACATAAAAGAACAAAACCCCTACCGTTGTTCGTTGATCGCCGATGGAGTTGCGGGGAAGAAGGCAGTGTTGACACCATTCTTCACATATGCCACACACTTCCAATCCAATGCTCGCACGTCAGCTGTGGGCGACACTCCTTGATGGTAGGATCTAAGGTATGAAGTCAAAGTCACTCATTTCTGGCATTCTTCGTTCTTCGTTCATTGTTCATCATTAGGAGATTTTCTCTCTTCTCCCAAGTTCCACCGAAAACCAATGCCATGAAAAATACTAATAGATTGTGATATCTTATAAATTCAATGTCACAACATTCAAATATCATGAAACAAAATAATTGGATCCAACTAATTAATGTGAACAATTGGCATAATAAATTATGTGTTTTCTCAAATAATTAAAGTGGATGTGGTGGCACCATAAATGGTAGAGGCAGTCAAGGGCCTCCCGCTCATTAATGACGGGAGTTTAGAGATTTTCCTCTCCTCCCATTAATAGGGGTCGGGTGGTCCCCTTCCATATTATTCGAATTGGGAGGTTATGTGGTCTCAGATGGTCCCCACCACATTAAACCCACATGGGAGGTTGATGTGTGAGGGTCCCCACCACCATAACCTCTCATGGGAGGTTATTTTCTGGTGGTCCCCAATTCCAACATCCACAAGGAGGCTATAGATATATTGGAAACCATCTCCAAACACACACATGGAGGCTAAAAAAATAATAATGTAAATCTCACATTATTTCATATTTTACCATGAAAGCCCAAAAACTAAAATTTATTCTCAACCCATTGCCATCTAACTGAAAGACTCCTTAAGAGAATACCGGTGCTATGAGTTCAACAGTGTCCTCATATTTCAATTCCAAGCACCGGTTCAAATGTTATATAAACTCACTCGTATGTTTACTGAATGTACCCGAACAAAAATTCAAGAATTGATTCCGGGCACCCCGGGCCTCGAAATCATGCACCATCAATTTTTGTGGACTCATAAAATTCCCATGTATTTAAAAAAATTCCATGAAAATTCCAGGTCATATATTGTCCCCACCTCAAGGATTTACATCCCCATAAGCTATAACTCGAAATAAGGGAACATGTGGTGGTACTGAGAACACATCTGAGCCTCCCACTCCCATATGCTCTCTTGGGGGGTCCCATGAAACCAGCGAACAAGCACCAAATGTATCGACTGTCCACATATGATCTCCTCGTGTTGATCCTCAATCTCCACTAGAACCTCTGTGAATTTCGCCCCATCATCAACATCCAACTCTCCATGGTTGATCATGTGAGAAGAGTTGTGCACGTATCTACGTAGTTGAGATTTGTGGAAGACGTATTTCACCCTGTGCAACTAGGGAGGAAGAGATAAGCAGTAATCCACCTCTCCAACTATGCCATGGACCTGGAACAGTCCGATGAACCACGCAAATAACTTGGCATCTTGTAAAAATCCTTGTAGACCTCTTCGAGGTCAGACCCGTAGAATTATGTGGTAACCATCTTCTAACTCCAGAAGTCTCCATCTCTTGTCTGCAATGTGCATTCTTAATTAGCTACTTGATGACTTGCACCTTCTCTGTGGTAGATCATACCATCTTTGGTCCCACTAGTGCCGACTCCCCGGGGTAACTCCAGCACAAAGGTGATCTACAAGGAATTCTATATAATGCCTCCAAAGGTGCCATCCCTATGGTGGAGTGATAGCTATTGTTGTATTCAAACACCACCAACGGTAAGTAATCCTCCCAACTGCGACCGATGTCGACGACACAAGCATGCATCATTACCTCAAGGGTCTGAATGGTCAGTGCCATCCGTCTGAGGAGGGATATTGGTGATCATATGAAAAGGCATCCCAAAAAACTCATGCAACCCCTTCCATAGTTGGGTAGTAAACTGTGTGTCACCATTGGAGAATATAGATGAAGGTACTCCATATAGACGCAAAATCTCTTGAACATAGAGTTATATCAATCTCTCTACTAAACCCGTCTCTCTGATTGGTAGGAAGTGGGCCAACATGATGAGTTGATCAACGATCACCCAAATCGAGTCGTGACACCTGGATGTATGTGGAAGTCTGATCACAAAGTCTATTGATATCTCATCCCACATCAACTCTAGGACCTCTAAAGGCTGAACAAAGCATGCTGGTACCTGGTGCTCCACATTCACTTGCGGACAAGTGATGAATCGAGAGACAAACTCCACTAGTGCCTTCTTCATACCTGGACACCAGTGTTGTCGTTAAAGGTCCTAGTACATCATCACCACTCCGGGATGTACCGCTAAAGGGGATGTGGGGAACTCCCTTAACACTTCCTCCGGATGTGACACTGGTACCATAGTACATCCTCTAAAGAGGATGACATGCTCCCCACCTTCCTAAAATCTAACCGGTGCATGCCATGTGGATATCCGAGAATGTCGTATCTCACAGTCAACGTCCACATGCTATGCCTCCCAGACTCGCTGAACAAGTGGGGGAGTGACAATAAGTTAATGAAGGATTGATTCTACATCTCTATCCACAAAGGATATCTACAAAGCATCCATCTGCTCCGTCACCTCTCTTAGCAGTTGTATAGTAGATCTCCTACTGAGTTTATATTATACAACTTTATCATTTCCAGGAGTATAGACTATATCTAAGTCATAGTCCTGGAGGAACTCAATCCATTTCCACTGTCTCGGGTTCAAGTCATTCCAATAGAATATATAACTGAGGCTCTTGGGATCATAGTACATAGTAAAACGCTCTTTCATCAGATAGTGTCTTCACATCTTTTTGGAGAACACCACAGCTGCTAACTCTAACTCATGGGTAAAATAGTTATACTATTGTTGTCTCATCTGCTGAGAACCATACTTGATCACTGCTCTCTCCTGCATCAGGACACACCCGATTCTGGTCCCTGATGCGTCGTAGTACACTACACACCCACCACCTTCCTCTAAAAGTCTCAAGATGGGGGAAATAGCCAGCCTCTTCCTCATATTTTGAATGCTCTACTGGCATCTCTCAATCCACATGAAGTGTTTCCCCTTCTTCGTCAAGGCTAATAGTGGTGCTGTAACTTTGGAGAAGTCTGAAACAAATGTCCAGTAGTAACCAGCCAAACCCATGAATCTTTGCACCTCTGTCTCACTCCTGGGTGGTTCCCAAGATTTTATCACGTCAATCATCTCTGGATCCACTTCAACTCCAACCTATTAGATGACATGTCCCAAGAAGTGAACCTCTCAGATTCAAAACTAGCACTTTGGGAGCTTACTATAAAGTTGGTCCTCTCAAAGTGTGTCGTGTACTAACTGCAAATGGTAGGCATGCTCCTCCTCAATAGTCAAATAGATCAGAATGTATTCGATGATGACTAAAAAAACAAGTTGAGGTAATGCTAAAATATCAGGTTCATGAATCCCATGAACCCTATAAGAGTTTTGGTTATGCTGAAAGGAATAACCAAGAACACATAGTGGTCGTACCTACATCTGAAATCCACCTTTTATACATCCTCATCTCGTTCTCTGAGCTGGAGATAGCCTGATTTGAGGTCTATCATCGATAACCACCATGATCCCTACAAATTATTGAAGAGGTCGTCAATTATTACGAGTGGTTACTTGTTCATCAGGGTTACCAGGTATATTTGATGGTAGTCGAAAAAACTTTCAAGCTTCCATTTTCTGTCTTGGGGAAGAGAATAGAGTCTTCTAATGTAGAAACACCGGTCTGGATGAATCCCTTCCCCTTCAAGTCCTCCATCTATAACCACAACTCATGAACCACAACATGAGAAATATGATATTCTGGTGTAGATATCGATGTTGTCCTAGGGTACAGGTCAATGTAGAATTCCACCACTCTTCGAGGAGGTAGTCCTGGAACATCATTAGGGAAAACATCCGCGTACTGGTCCACCACTACAGGACAACTCAGAATCTCCACATCAACTTCTCTAATGGTATGGAAAGAAAAATGATGAGTGATTGAATGCACCCTTTTCTGAGTAAGTCTGTCCTATGCTATAAAGGGCCCCTTCTCGCTAGTGAAGGTAAAATAGATCCCATTAGTGCGGACACACCACACTATTCACATATACAGTCGATCTGAGGATGGACTATGGATAACTAGTCCATACCCAATATGAAATTTTAAGCCCTCGACAATGCTATTATGATATTAGAGCCAAATCTCTCACCTCCTAGAGTAAGCTCACATTGCAGGAACCAGTGCGTTATCGCTGAGTCTGCTCCTGTAAGAGTATCAAGCTATAAGGATCGAGCCAAAAGCTCCATCAGAATCGCCAAACCTCGAACGTGGATAGTGGAAATCAATGAGTGACTAGATGATGTGTCTATAAGAACTGCAAATAAGGTGGTGCAGACATAGATCAGACCTCGAATCATCTCCAGAGCACCATGATCAGAAGCCTCAATTACCTGGAGCTGAGCTCTCCCATTTCCACATGATCTGTGCATTCAGGGTGGACCTACTAGTGGTGGTGGTGGTAACACCTCTAAACTTTGTCTACCGCCTACTGCACGTCCATCTCTTCTACCACGTCCACCTGATCCCTGCAGACCACCTTGATCGAATCTATGTCTCTGCCTAGGCGGTCCATTGACCGTCTACTGATCATCCGAACAGTGGGTCAGACAGTTACTAGCCATGTGCCACTGCCTGCCTCAGAAGTAACAATTCCCACTCCAAGAATGGCTGGATCTATATCTAGTGCCCCACACAACTGATCTTAAGTCATTCAGTCATCCACCGGATGGTTTGGTCTTCTTGTACCTATGAAACATCTATCTACTTCTAACTATTGAAGACTTCCCTTATTTTCGACTAATGGTGGGTCTCGCAGCTGGAGACTTCTCAGCAAGGAAACTATACAGTAAGATGGCTCTCTTTAGCACCTCCACCTATGTCGAGATGCTGAGGGAGACCATCGAAGCACTAATATCTCGCCTGAGCCCATGATCAATGGTCCGGACCTTAATGAATGGGTCTCATACTATATCGGTGGAGTATCGTGAGAGGTATGTGGACCTCTATGAGTACTGAGCTATAATCATGATGACATCCTAAAGTCAATGTAGCTCTTGTATGTGTAGTGTTTGAAGATTATCTGGGACAAACATTACCCCGAATAGGCTCTTGACGTCTTCTAAGAGAGAATTCATATCGTCATGAACTTGGAGCATCATGCTCGACCATATTCTCGCTGCTACCTATATAAGGATGACAGCAAGAATCACCATGAGGTCAGATACAACCCCTACCTGTTGGATAACTCTCAACACAGCCTATAGCCAATCCTCAGCCCCCTGTGGGTATATCTCTTCCTTGAAACTAGGTGGCCCCTGGTGTTGGGACTCATGAAACATGATCAATAATTATGCATCAACTACTATTGAGGCTGGTGGAAACGGTGGCCCAATGGGTAGTGGTACCACTGGTGCCTCTGTTGGAAAATGGACCTACACAGATTCTGTGTCGCTCGATGGGCTATTTGTGTGTTCAACTCTCAGTACTATTGCTAATACTCTATGGGGAGGCATCCTAAAAGTAGCAGATGCGACACAGTCAAATATTATTCCTAGTGTGCTATCCTAGTTGAGTTGACATAAATTTTTTTGAAAACACATTTGCAATCAATGTTTTCGTGCACTGTGTCGATAAATCTGTAGTCAGGGTCCTGGTGTATGGATAAGTTGGCCGCCGCAACAACACTAGACTCCATGAACTGAAAACAACATTTAGTACCATTAACACTATTAGTTCACAGATAACATCAGAGTCCTATGTTCTGCAGTAGAACTGACTCCTCTGATATGAAAGTTTCATGAACCATCCCCTTGGGCATGTGTTGTGACTTCCCCGAGCTCGCCATCCAAAGGCCAGGGGCTAGAGACTAGAACCAAAGGCGTAATTCCCTAAATTGGGAAGATATCTCATTTATAACTGTAAACACACACAATATAAAACAAATAACATAAAAAAAATTATGAAAAACCATATAACAAGATAGTGATGAAATGTAAAGGGGAAAAAATAAAAGCCCCACTGTAAAGTACAAGTACAACTAAAAAGGGAAAATGGGTGAAATGTGAAATGAAGCTCCTGGATCATCCACCATAGATCCTACTTGAAGGGTAGGTACCGATAGCCTCCAAAGCACTCCACGTCCGTCCATATCCTCTATGTACCATCATAGCTGGGTCCCATATAGTCCTGGTACACTCAGCCTCGGTCAGCACTATCCTTCGTCTGCAACCAACACAATGAGGTATGGGCAGAGTGCGTGTAGGGGTGAGTATAACGATACTTAGTATGGACCCTGAGACCATTAAGGTAGCACAATATCCAACATGGTTAACCCACAAGGTATGAAATCAAATGATAACACCACACAGGAATATGCCCATACATAAACCCTTGTTTTCATGTAATCCATCTCAATAATGAGGAAAACACAAAAGTTACTGACCCAATTCAACCAGTATTTTTATTCACAATATCTAAACCACAACATATGGAGAACTCCTTATCTTTCCAGTACAATGGTCTTGCTGTGAAACCATGGAGTTTTCCAATCTCCTCGGACTGCTAAGGTACTCCTCCTATCGAGTTTCATGGGTCTGCTGCATCACCAAGGCGCTCCCCACTGTGGGTTTGACACGTCACTAAGTCTCTCCCCCTCTTTCTTGTTATGTTACTCCCCTTTTAGAGTACCATTGGTCTTCTGTGACACCATGGTGCTCACCATAGTGGGTCTTCCGCGACACCAAGGCATTTCCACTGGGCTATTTGAGTCACTCTGATTCGAAACGGTCAGTAGTCATCGGGTCTCAGCCAACTATTTGGTCTCTGCATTCTCCTCAGTCATCTCTAGGAAGATCTGCTCCATGAGCTACTGGTCAATACTACAACTAACACGAAGTCCCATGTAGAAGTATCTAAAATTATTTCCACATCATATGGGTCTCAACACAATAGACAGCGTGTCAATCAGACTCCCTGTCTATGAGTTACTAGTCTTTTAGTCTCGGGGGCCTTGATGGATGTGTGCACGATCCAACCTGACTGTAACATAACTATAACATGATATCTAGTGGGGTAGACTAAAAGGTATTGTCATGCTCCAAGACTACTAGTGTCATTGGCGGTTTGTCAAACAGATGTCATGTACCAATGATATGTCCAAAAAAAGTAATGGTGCAATAGTTGGTCTGGGTCCGGTCTAACCCGGTCGGACAGACCCGACCCGACACAGTCTGGGTTGACACGGTAAGTCCTGTTGGGTCTGGCCGGAACCATTGGGTGGGCCGGCCGGTTAGGTTCGTCTGGGCCCACTTGGCCCAGCCCAGTAGGCTGTGTGCCAGTTCAACCTGGGATAAGGGCCGGTTCGGCCTAGAGCACCGTGAGGGTGGGTCACGGCGCTGCTCAGCCCGGAGGGCATGGCCGGGCCAGTTTATCCAGTTTTTCGACAGGGGGGGTCATAGGATGGCACAGGAGGCCAGCATGGCCAGTCACCAGTTTGGTCATGGGATGGATCAGGAGTCCGAGCAGCTGGTAGGTGGATGGGAATGCCGAGAGGCGGCCGGGTATGCCTGCGGGGGACGAGCAGGCCGACAGGCGGCCGGGACGAGCGCTAGGTTGGCTAGCGGGTATCCAGGAAAGGTTCTAGGTGGGCCGGTGGGTGGTCGGGTAGGGCGCCAGGTGGGCCGGCGGGCGGCTGGGTAGGCTGGCTGGGGGTCGGTAGGTGGTTGGGCAGGCTGGCGGGGCGCGTGCCGGCACGGGACAGCGGCTCGACTCTGTGAGCGGGATGACCGGCGGGGGCTCGGCTGGGGCCAGTTCTGCCGGTGGCAGTTCATGATTCCACAAGGGTAGCGCAGATCATGGAGGCCGTGGGTAGCGTGACCTTTCGGAGTTGCCTTTATAGCCTTGTAATTTCATTGCCTCGTCATTTCATCGCTATGTTGAAGAATATCAAAAAGAGAAATCGATGTAGGGAAATGGGCCATGTTTGTTTGGCCCACACCCTCCACGTTTAGGGTGATATCAATTAGTTCATCATGGTAGGAGAACGATGAACAACTACTCACACACCAATGAAAAGATAACCTTGTTCTACATTTTGATTGAAAAGAATAACTTGGCACATAAAAGAAAACAACCTCTACCATTGTTTTTTGATCGCTGAAGGAGTCACGGGGAAAAAGATGGTGTTGACTTCATTCATCACGTCTGCCACATACTTCCAATCATGAGATAGCATGTCATTTGTGGAAAATGCTCCACATCGATAGGATCCGAGGAAGGAAGTCGAAGTCTCTCTTCTCCAGCGTTGTTCGTTGTCGGTTCTTCGTTCTTCGTTGGGACATTTTATCTCTTATCCCAAGTTCCACCAAAAATAAATGCCAACCAAAATAATAAGAGACTATGATATCGTATTAATTTTTTGTCCCAATATTAAAATTGGATGAAACAATTTAATTGACTCCACTTAATTAATGATAATATTTGGCCTAATAAATTATGTGTTGGCTCAAATAATTAAGGTGAGGTTGTGGAACCATAAATTTTAGAGGGGGTAATGGGGATCCCCTTCATTAATGAGGAGAGTTGAGATATTTTCCACTCCTCCCTTTAATAGGGGTCAGGTGGTCCCCACCCCTATTATTCAAATTGGGACGTTATGTGGTCTCGGGTGGTCCACACCACATTAACCCCACATGAGAGGTTGAGGTATGGTGGTCCCCACCACCATAACCATTCATGGGAGGTTATGGCCTAGTGTCCCCACATTCAACCTCCACAAGGAGGTTATAGATCTAGTGGGACACACCTCCAAAAACCCACATGGCGGGTCAAACAAAAATAAAGTGAATCTCACTTTATCTTTATATTTACCACGAACGCCCAAAAACTATCATTTATTCTCGACCCACTAACATCGAAGTGAAAGTCTCATTAAGCGAATACCAGCGCTGTGAGTTCAACAATTTCCTCAGATTTCAATTCCAAGCACTTGTTCAAATGTTATAAAAACCCCACTCGTACGTTTACTAAACGTACCTTAATTAAATTTTATAAATTGATTCCGTGCACATGAGGCCTCGAAATCATGCTCCGTAAATTTTGGAGGACTTGTATTATTCCCATGTATTGAATAAAAAAATTCCTTGGAAGTTCTTTGTCTTTACAATTGACAATATAGTTTTTTAAGGAATGACAGATAAGAATTATATTAGAATAAATAACCTCTCTATGATTATTCTAGTCCTTCATTACTAGCTGGAAGACATTATAATATATGGAATTACACATGATGTCTCTGAGAGGACCTGAACGACTATCATTAATATAGTTTGGTATGGTGTTTCATATGAATTAACATGTTCAAAAATAAACAATGGTAAGACTTTCCATATTAATATGAGAACCGAACGAACCTTCCATCCAATATTTTAAATTTCGGTTTCCATTTTTAGATATGTGAGTATTAGTTTTTTTAATATGCAATTTTGTTTAGTTTTGACTAAAAAAGTTGATGACCTTTTAATAGTAAAAAATTTCCACATTATGTTTATAGTATAGTTTTATACCTTATAATCACCAGGACTATATTATATATTATTTTATATAATACAATTTGTGAAAAATAGAAATAAAAATCCATCTATATAATAATGAAGATAGAAACATGGGAATTGAATTTCATTTATCTATAATTTCATCATCCATCATTAATATTCAATAATTTGTATCTATTATATTATTAAAATTAAAATCAATAATACTTTATAAGTATAAATAAGTTCCTATATAATGAAAAAATAAATATATTTTTGAAATTTTTATCGATGTCGATTTCGAATAGATCAAAAATTATAATAAATAATAATCCATTTCTCAAGAAAATAAATATATATATTAGGAACTATAGTAATATTATTAAATCAGATTAGTCTTATTTTTGTTTTGGTCAATTAAATTTTCACTTTTTATTCTTCATTAAAATTAATGAATAATGATTTCTATATTTGAATACTGAAATTTGGAAAAATAGTATCAATTTTAATATATTTAATATTCTTTTCATTGTGGATATTGAACATCTTGTATATCACTTACTAATAATATCATTTTCATTTTTATAATCTCAATCTAAAATGACCCACATACTCATATGTCTAATTAATGGGAAATTATATTAACATTTTTTAAATTTAGAAAATTATGTGATTGTATATTTTATTTATTTTATGTTGATATATATATATATTTTTTAGGATTTCTGGGAAGATTTTGGGGTTCTGTTTTTATTGGGTTTGACATTTTGTATGTGATATGGAAGTGTGGGTCCTGTAATTTTTTGTGATTGTTTGAATAAACTCTATGTGGGGTGGCAACTGGGGGCCATCAGAGTTCTGTTAGAATACAATCAGATGTCCAAGGGTTCATCCAATAAAATAATGGGCTACCATTATAGTATTTGTTGTTCCAATAAATTTTAAAAATGATCCTAATATGTTTGTTTTTTAAAAAGAATTTTTTTTCCGAAATTAAAATAAAAAATAAAATCACTACCAAAAATATACATTTTCCCACTCTATTCACATAGTTGGGTGGATTTACTCGTCTTTCATATTATACCTCCCTATATTTATAAATATGTATACATTTAATTAAGAATCTTCCACTAGATTAAGGCTTCATATGTACCTATCATGTCCTATAAGTTAATTATTCACCATGTCTTCTATTAAATATAATTTTTTATTCATTTATGATTTCATAAAATAGTGGTAAAATCACATATTTACCATGGGATAAAAATATTTTAATCTTATTGTAATATTTATTTAGTTTTTTTTTATTTTCTATTGTTCTATTTCAAAAAAAACTAATTTTGGTTAAACTATCAGATTTTTTTCATGGTCTATATATTTATTTAAAGAATATAATGGGTTCTTAATGTAAATATTGTTGATAATTTAATTTATAATGGAATATATTGAATGACAACCTATTCATTTATTTTATTTTTTTTAATATTAATTAATGGTGGCATTGTAACTAGAAATAAATATTTATGGTTTATTATCTATTTTAAAACACATTTTCTATAGTTTTGTTTAATATATTCATTTTCATTTTTTTGCTTAAATGTGTTATAATGTTTATGTAGAGTGACTCTTATCCATCCTAAAACTCTAATCCATGACTAAAATATTCCTAAAATAATTAGGAAGAATTAATAGCCTATTGTAATAAAATTAGTTTAAAATTAATTATCAATGTTCCTAAAAAAATTTATTTTTAAATATAATATTTCAAAATTTTTTATATTTAAAAAATTAAAATTTCTTTGATTTATACATTATTTTATATACAATTATAATATATGTATAAACTACAAGATATTTATATTTTTGTTTTTTAGTCAATATAATTTTAAATATATCATAGTATCTTGGTTGATTGATTATTAAAGAATTAATGTAACTGAATGTTTGAAGATTAATAATGGTAAATGATTGATGTTAAATGATGTTTTTTATAAAGATATTAGAGATAATAGAGTATATAAATATGATTATTATAGATAATTATTATTAATAATTAATTAAATGTTATTATATAAGGATAATATTGTTGTCTATTATATTTCTAAACTATGTTGGAGTAGAAATGTAATGTAGAGTGCGATATTATATGTTTAGTGAAAGAATTTTTTGTTTTTGATTTAATAGTTAGTGAAGATACATAGAAAAACTGAACCATATATATTTATATCCTAAAATAGTTAATAAGTGAAGTTGAAGAGGATTAATAATAATTTTATTATTTTCATAGCTATTCAAATGATGATGAGTTTTTTTTAAAGAAATTTATCATTGAATTATATAAATTGAAGAATCTCTATCCAAATTTGATGATGTTTGTAAACCAATATAATATATTGTTTTTTGGATGAAAATAATTAAATTCTTGAGTTATACCATATTTCATTTTATATAATATATTCTCTATAGATAATATAAAATTTCCTATGAATGATTTTACATATATATATAACATCATCTTAGTATCATATTTTACATATTTATCACATTTAACTCTGAATACATTATTTTTTAGTATATGAATATTTGATTCAGTTCCGAATAATATATTTGTTGAATATAAATTAGAAATCATACTGACTATTTTTATAGGAATTATGATTGTAGGAAAATATTTTATTATCTCTCACTGTGTACACAATATAGACGCTCTAACTGAGGTAATTAATCATAGTCATATTCAATAATAATATGTGGAAATAATTTTATTTTAAGTGTTTTTTGTTAGATAATAATTTTGGAATATCCTCTAAGTCAATATGTAATATTATACAAGATTTCTCATTAATTAATGAAGAAAAATTAAAGAGATAATAGTAATCATTTAATAAAATTTAAAATTATATGCTTAAAATTTTAAAATTATTTTATTAGATGGGGAACAATTCATTAATTAATTTGAAATTGAAAATATAGACTATGATTCATGAAAATATGGAGAAAGATAAACCTCATAGTACTGTTTAGAGTATCTTGTATTAAATTATTCTATCAATTATATTAATTATGATACATATTTTCGTATGAGATTAACTATTACGAACCCATTATTATTTCAAACACAAAAAAGTTGTGTAGTTGGTTTTTCATATAGTTTTTGAGATTGATGTCATATGGGTATTATGATATTTTCTTTGGATGAAATTATTGATTGTATTTCTTATAATTAAATAATTTTATAATTAAATCGAATTTTATGGGAATAAATACTACGGTATTTCTTAAAAATAATTCCCAAAAATATTTAATAAAAATATATTTATAAATGTAACATTATAGAATTAATATTATATTAAATAATGATTATTCCATGATAGCATGGTATCATTACCAGGTCTTACCATTGAGTAATAATTTGGTAGGATATTATAATATTAATAGATGAGATGTTATCTATTCAAAAAAAATTATCCTCTGTATGATTTGGTTTGTATACATCAAAAGATGAATGAAGGGAATGTATTTTGATAATAAAAGAGAATATAATTCTAAATTCAAGTGGATGTTCTTTTTGGAATCATGCTAAATGATAAAATTGTTGATAATTAAATATTAAACTAGTAGTAGAGATATTCATGGTGAATAGATATTATAATCATAAAATCGCATGTGGATCAAGTTATATGAGAGGATACAAATGATTTTTTGGAGTAATATTTATCTTGTATATTAATAGATAATGAGTTGTATGAAGTTTATCATGTCATAAATGATATTAGAGACACTATTGAGGATAAATGATAATAAATTTATTGTGGTGGATTTGGGAGAATATTAATGATATTCATCTAGATTTTTGGGATATATTTTATAATGAATTAAGATATTATAAAACCATTTAATCATTTTATTTAGATATAATAACATTTCTAATATGGTGAATATATATGTTTATGGTTATTATTTATCTTAGGTTTTTGGTAATTCCATCTACATTGTGAAACATGTGTTTTTCCAGCAAAATTAGTTAATTGTAGAAAACCCTACCATAAAAAGAATTTTGTACACCTATTTTGAAAAAAATATGGTTAAAAATATTCCATTGCACTATTTAATATAATTCATTATTTACAACATATGTTTTACTACAATGTTTTTCATATGAATTTCTATATTTATTTTAATCAGTTTTAGGGGATTGAATTTTTATTTTATATTTATGATGTTGAATATTAACTATGAAATTAATTTTTTAAAAAATTCCATCAGGATTCACATACCCATTGATATTTTGGGACAACCCCAACTTCGAATAAAATTAAATGTTAGAAAAGATCTTTAGTTTCATTTTTATAGAACTATTTTTTCCCATGTATTTTTATTTAAATAATATAAAATGATATTTTGATGTTTTTGTAAATTACATTAAGTTAAATTATATATTATTCCCATATCAAATAATAAATTATTGTTTTGAACCAATATTTTCGGAACATCGTGAAAACAGATACCATGAAATTGAAAATTTATTTAACTATGTAAGATGATAAAAACATGTTGAATTTAATAAACATGGTATAAGTTCATATGTTATTTCAATTAATAATGATTCATATTATGAACTATTGTTTTTCTTGGATGAATACGAATAGAATATTCACACATAATAAAAAAGTTATTATTATTCTAAAGGTAATAAATATATTCATATGGTTATAATTTATTATTTTAAATATGTACATGAGTAAATCAAAGTGATACATGATGAAAATTCACATATATAGTCAGAAGCTAATATAACAGATGAATAATTGGACACTAAGGTTCATATATGAAACAATCCTATATGTATTTCTAAAGAAAATGGATATATTTTATAAAATTGTAATAATTTGTTTTATCTAGATGAAGAAGGAATGAAATTGAATGATTCTGAGAAAATATTTTGTTATAATTTATTTAATAGAATTCATCAATCATTGAAAAATGTTACAAACATCATGAATTATAAACTAGAATAAAAAGATCTTTTTTAAAATGAATATTAAAATTAATTTTCAAATTGTAATACCATGAATGATGATTAGATTTGGACGGTCAACCGTGGGGAAAAAATAGAGAATAAATAAGTATGATAATAAAACTTATATCTTATATTTCTTTGTACGAGATGTGATTATTGGACATATGGATACAACTCAGTTAGAATATTAAAAAATTATTGAATGAATTACTGTCTCCAATATAATTTCTAATGAAATTGATTCATTAAAAACAATAACCACTCAATTGAAATAAGAGATTGTGTTCATTATAAGATATTTCTATTACAATAGCATGGATGAGTGGTTTAGGTTCATTAATATAATTTTATAACCCCACCATCCAGTATCCACAAGAACATACAAACTTCAAAAAAAACCTGAAACAAAAAAATTATAGAATTTCCATAATGTGAATGTATTATCAGCCATATCACTACACCACAATTAAATCCCTCCAAGACTTACACCATAATAATTGTCAGATTATAATGTATAAGGAAACAAAATGTTAAAAGAGAAATGAATTTTCAAATTTTTTGGAATGTGTTTGAATACATATTTGAATTTTTTTTATATAAGTGAAATTTTCTTAAAATAAAATTGTATTTTTTTATCACAAATGAGCCATCATTAAAATTTTAGTAGGACACAGTTGGTTTGTGTGGATGTATATTCCTATTATTCCATACCTAATCAACACTACAAAATTAAACCAGTATAGATTAACCATCCATTTGATGAGTGAACAACACACCAAAAATCCATCAAATGGTCTATTTTTGTTGTTGTGAAGTTATCATAGAAAAATCATTTATGTTTTATTCCATTCATTTAGATTCCCTGAACTTATAAGATCAGGGGTTGGGTTATGATAAACACATTGTGATTACCTCATCCATTTTATTCATTGAACTATACAATAAGATGAATATTCCTATATAGAAGTATTTATAATACATCATAAGTATGTACTCTATTCATAAAACTTTTCCATGGTTATATACATTCATATTTTCCCATCTAAAAAAATTATAAATCAAGAAATGAAAATTTCTCCTTCTGATAGGCTAATTCCTTTAGAGAGATAATGGTTTTAATATCCAAATCCATATATAATCTGAGAATCAATTATTGTGTTCACCACCTTGTCCAAAAAAATATCAAATTATTTCCTCTCACTCATGAATACACACCTAAATATATCATAGTTCCCCCCAACTGACATCGGTTTGTCCCATCCAAATTTATATATAGAGAAACATGAAATGAAAATATAAAAAAAATATTTTTCAATATTATATGTGGGATTTTCTATCAACATATCATCAATAAGAATATAACTCCATCAATAAATAATTTCTTGTGGAGGTGATACCTCATATAAAATTCATTTTCTATGAATGAGTCACTACCATTTTTGGTATGTCAATTATATTTTTTTTTCACAAAATAACAGCATGTCAACATATTTCCAATTTAGATCATCCATTAGAAAGTTATTAAGGATTAAATCCTAACCCACATTAATCAATGTGAAATTATAAATTTCCATTACATTATGTGTAAAAAATGTTCTATGTGTCAACAAAAATTTAATTTCGTTAATTATAATATTATAATGTATCATTTTGAGATATTCTTAGTTTTTACATGTCTACCAATGCCATTATTATACAAGCCTTATAATGATAAAAAATTCTATTACATACTTACAATCATATTATACCATTTTTCTATTAATGAAACCACATTAAAACACCATAGTGTTATATTTTATTTTTTTTAGAATATTATGAACATTTATTGTTCTGTTGTAATGTCTAATTGAGTAAAACGTTTATAATAAATAAATTACACCATCCAATAAATATTTAATTTTCTACAAATACTAAGGAATCGATTAAACTGATGGTTACTTTTATTTACTAATCATGTCTGGTTTTTACCATGGGTTTATTAGCATTTCTCTTCAACTATTATATTAACGGATACATATTTCAATACAAAATATTATTGAAAATGGTTGAAATATTTAATGTATAAATCAATGATAATTAGGAACCAGATAGTATTTTTTTTTGTAGAATATTGATATTCAATATAATAGAATCCGAAATTTTTTATATTTTGATTGTTTATTATATAATTTATTATAATATCTATAAAAAATTCATCATAAAATGTATATAATATAAATAAACTATCATAATAAAACAATTTTATTATAATTAATGGATAAACTTAATATAAAAAACCTGAAATCAATAATAATGTCATCAAAATTTTGAATCCATTTACATTGATCCTACTTCAATCCATTATGTCCCCAAATAAGCTTTCACATAATATCTTATATCAACAATTCATAAAAAATAAATAGCTTCTCTATTTATATTCCCAAATCAAAATATATATAAATGGATCATTTCCTCAGATATAAATGTTCCATATGAATATTATATAGGGAAAATATACTAATATCCATATATATTATAATATATTTAACGTTGGGATAAATGGTCACGATAAAATAAATCCCATTATTTTTCATTCACTTTACAAAAAATCTTATTATTGTTCTTATACCTACCATACACTAATTATTTTATTCCATTTTATATTTTTTTGTGTTATTTCATCAAATAATGATTATTAATCATCATTCATTCTTTTAATATCTTAATGTTTTCATTTTAATAACCCATGGATAAATTCCCATGATTTTAGTTTTCTAATATTATGCCCCTTATAGGATATGATAATATATATAATACAATATAAAATGTAGATTAATTCACATTTATTCCCCTCTAACTAGAAAATATATTGTATCCCAGAATCCACACTCCCATATCTAGTGATAAAATCAAAATCGTTTCATTATTAAAATTGATACTCGTATGTGTGGAACAATTATTTTCCCATCTAATCCTATCAACATCAAAATGAAAAATTAGACAAGTTATATTCTCAATTACCTATTGGTTATTAGATTTTGAGACATAGTGAAAACCCATGCATCAAAGATACACATGTCATCGATTAATAATTTATCACAATAAACCCATATTTTATTATTCCACAAAAGGTATCAACAACATCCATATAAAATAACAACTGGAAAAAATACATAAAACTCATTATTTGTAGCCTTTGAAAGAGGAAACATAACAATTGTAAGTTAAAATTATCAATAACCATATAATTATCCATTAACGATTAAATGTCATCATTGAGAATCAGTAGTTCAAAATGATATAATGATATAAACAGAGTGCATGGAGAATCATACAAGAACAAAAAACTATAAATACATGAATAATTAAGGATATAACATGGAATACAACTTAAATAAAATATATATTCATACTAATCAATAAGCATGAGCCATGTGATTTAAATTGTGATTAATATAAACATTATAAACCCATTTTTATGATAGATAATGATTCATGGTATCTTGGAACCAAATTATTATCAAAAAAATACAAACCCATATACACCCCATAAAAATGAAATAACTATACTTCTTACTACCAATACAATTATTTGGAGAAAATAACCATTACCCAATGCATTGTATCATTATCTGGGATCACCCATCGTTCTAAAATAAGTTGGCTCATCTAATGCAATTTCGACCACTCCAAAATATAAGATGTACCATAAAAAATCGATTCAATCTGAACATCAATAAATCATAATATTTAATGGAAAAAACAGGCATTATATGGGTTTCCCCATCGTATAAGTTGTAACGGAATCTCTTAATGATATTTGGGAAACCCCTTTGTATACCTAATGTATTTGAATAACAAAATTAATATAGTATAGTGGGTTTTCATATCAATATAAAAATCATATGAAAAAATATTATTACTTTCATAATAATGTTACCATATGGAAGGTAAATGGGTTCCGTGGAAATATCATTGAAACAAGAGTCACCCATGGTAGTGAAACAAGTTTCACAGTAATAAATTTGAAAAAATCATAATCAATTCAGATAAAGAATGAGATTGGTATATATAACAAATTTCCCTAGTGTATAAAAAGTAAAATCAATGTTTTTTGACGTTAATGAATGTAAATACCATTAAAATATCATCAAATAATTACTCAAAAAATAACTTTTTCTGATTTTATTTAAAAATATAACACATTTTGAAAATCCATTTTATTGAATTGTATTATTAAATACTGTGAAATTATAAAATATTTACTTAATATTTTCTTTTAAAAAAACATCGTAAAGTTTCCTATGAAGTTTGGAAGAAATGATTCACATGATGGCGGTAAATTCTGAACATGTAAAAAATTACATTTCTTTTAAATAGAGAAAATGTTAGAAAGGGACCTTTTCTAGAAAGTGACATGATGATTCCTTTGGAAAAGTTTTATATAAATTAAAATTTGCAATTTATTAAATAAATATATTCTTGAAAATATTAAATAATTGAAGTTCAATATAATTTTTTTTGTAGTAGGTAACTTTTCAACTGAAAATGGAAACAATGTTCTTTTTTGTTGAAAATGTTTTCTAAATTAAAATAACATTCAACTAGTGTAAAATTTTACCATTAAATTGGAAGTTAATGAATAACTATGTTATTATAATATTCATGAGTATCTAGAGAAAAGGATCATATGGTATCCTAATTGGAGTCGTAATAAAAACAAATCTTGATAAATGATAATATTGTAAGATAAATTCATTACCACTTGAGAATCATTGAATCATAAGCCCCATAAAAGAATAAAATTAAATAAAAAATATAATATCATTAAAATATTTGTATTCATAATATTATTTTTCAATATTATTTCATATAGACTAAATAACAAATGTTTTCTGTATAACATAATATACATCTTAATGAAGAAAAATTGAGATAAAATACATTTTGAGAAGGTATCATTGAATCACTAAACCCCATGAAATATATGTCCTCAAATGGATATGTAAATAACCATAAATATATGGATATGAATCAAAAAAATACATTAATGGGTATTATAAACTCCAAAAAAATGGTTAATATAGTATATATCTAAATGAAATTAATTTGAGATGACAAAATCACCTTAAATTAAACATCTATTTCATTGAACACGGTTTATGATCCAGTATAGTGGTTTTGAAAATTTTGTACACTTATTACCAAAAAATTATTAATATTTATAATATAATTAGATATCCTTAAATAAAATCTTATCATTCATTTGTAACTAATGTTTCATTATTTTCACTGTAACATGTGTTAATCACGTTATATTCTCTTTCTTGATTTGTTATGAATGTCTCAGTTCCTTTGCATATAATAATGTTATAATATATAAAGAAAAATTTAGATGAAATCATTATAATATTTTTAAATTAATTATAATTTTAATATCAATCATGAATTTTGGTTATGATTAATGAATAATGCTATGATAATTGAGATGGAAGGTCATACATAATCTTTAGTAACATTTCCATTTTTCAATGATCATTATAGAAAGAAGGTAAGTAATATTTTAGTATTACATAAGTATAATTTTATCTAAATTAAATTAATATTTAATATATATTATTATATATTTAATTATTATAATTTTTAAACGATGAACAAATCACATCGATTTAAGGCAATTTAGTTGATATGTCTACGAATGACATAATCACATTTTTAATCAGTGAAAATGTAAGAATCATATTGATATATTTTCTATTACTCTAATCAAATATTTTATTAATTTAAAAAATATTTTATTTTTTACATATATTCATTATCTTATCACTTATTACTATCCATGCAATGTGATAGTGAAAAATGAATCACACCGCGTCATGAGGAAGTAGTATTCCGCAAACACGAGTAACATTATCATATCCCACACAGAATCGAATATAAGAGTTAATATGTCATATAATTGACACATATTGATAATTATTTTATAAATTTATTTTATATACAATATATCCCTTGTCACACACAACCATGAGAGGTCAAAGTGGAAAAACGAATGACATTAGTTTTCTAGGCGGATGTCCACCATACACATGATCAATGATTTCATAATCAATTTAGTGGGAGTTAATGTGGCTGTTGGTTATGACCATATTATAAAAATATAGTTATGGAAAATAATAATTATATTAAATTTAATTTTCCTAATAATAAATTAAGGATGTGGAAAAATAAATATAATAAATACCCCTGATGAATAACAGAAAAAATTCTCCAAGTATCATCCTTTGGATTTAACCAAATTCCTTCCTAGTTTTTAAGAAAAAAAATGCATAATGTATATTTGTTGGGATGTTCTGAAGTTATTTGGTTAGGACTTTTATGATCCAAACTAGTTTATATGTATAAATAAATTGTGGAGTGATATCTATTTTATAGTCTAGTTGGAGTGATTTTTTTGTAAGTACACAAAATTGATCAATAATGAGAGGTAAATGATTGGTAACATTATTTGAGAATTGTTAATTAATGGTTTATATATATATAATAGACGATTCAATCCTCCACCACATTATAAAGCATAATTTTCAAACATGTTGTTCTTTAAAATGCACGTTTTCTAATTTTTACAATACTGGTTTTCCCTGTAGTATATAGAATTCTAAAAAGGTACATTATAAATTAATTCAATATTAAAATATGAAAATTTTTATAATTTGGACCCAATCATTCTAAAAAAGAAATTAATGTTATTAAATAAATCATATGTATTATGAAACTAAATAAAAACAGAACTACATGTAATTCATAAAAATATCAGTTTAACCATTATAATGATAACAAATCATTTACAATTATGTAAAATATAATCATTATTAGTTAATAATTGATCTGTGAAAGAAATATATTATTTTATTTTAAGAGAATTACAATTTTCTAGGAAGAATATTTGATTTTTTCCAAAATTTAAAACATTTGATAAAATATAATTTATTATAAAATAACACTAATATCAATTTTGACATTATTCATTTAATATGAATGTAATAATATCAAGAATATTATGAAATTATAATAAATGCTGTTAAATTATATGTTTAATGAAACTTATTCCACAAAATTAATGGAACACAAAAATATATTCAATAGAGTTTAGTTTTAATATTTTCGTAATGTTTTTTATTATTAAGTAAATAATTAATTTGTCGGTATTTCAAAACAATTTATTAAATTATTTCTCTCTAAAAATTATAAATAAATTAATATGATAATAAAAACACATCTATCCTTGATAATATTATCTTTTACCGATCATATGATGTTTTTTCCCATCCCAAAGCATTATATAAATTAAAATGATGGAATTTTCTTTTTAGTGTTTATTTATATATAACATATTATATTAGTAATAATAATTAAATGATAATAAAATTAAAATATATTTATAAAATCGAATGTACATGTGAGAAATAGACACAATATATTAAATTAATATAATATTTTTAGGTTATTTGTCATCATCATTTTTAAAATTTACCTAATGAAAATAATTTTTTTCCTTAGCCATTGTGTATTATTTATTTAATAATTTGGCTATTTATTATATAAGAAAATTAAATTTTACATTTTTCTAAATTTAATATACATATTATTCCAAATATATAATAAATTTTACAAAATTTAATTCATAGACCGGTAAATATTTAATTTAATATTATTCAAGATGATGTGATGAGAAAGCATTTTTTAAGAAGAAAATGTTCAAAATATTATAATATTATTATATCAAAAATCTCTATGGGAATGATTAAAAATAAACCAAATTTTTTTTTTCATATTATATTTGATTAATACTATATTATTAGAAATGAAAAATATAATTTAACAATATGAATTAACATATAAAATGTTGTTTTCAATGAAAATTGTGTATTGTTCACTATTCATCATAAAGAGAAACGTTTCAAAAAAGTACAAAATATTTACTATAAGATAATTTTGGTATTATTTGTAATTTTTTTATAAATGTGGTGAAAATAAATTTTATATAATGCTTGAAATCTCTATTGAAATATTCTTTTAGATTAATTCCATTATTTAAAAATCATTATTTAATTGAAATGAATTGTACATTTTTTAAGATAAATATATTTAAATTTTAATTTTGTTTAAAACTCATTATACTATTGATTTAGTTATAAATATTCATAACTCCCATTTTATCTTTTATCATGATTTTGTTATACTAATTGTGGGTCCTTAATGCCTGGTTTTTTATTTCTAATATGTTATCCACTATTACAATCTTATTTATAAAATTTCATATTGCTACATACTACCCCTATGTAATAAAATTGAACATATAAATTTTAACATTATCTAGATGATAAAAACATGGAAAATTAAAAATACTTTTCCAGCTGACATTTTAAAAAGGATTCATAAAAAATTATGTTAATAAGAGAGAATATGAAGTACAATGGTCATATTGAATAAAAAATAAGTAGGTTTCCAAATATGAGAAAATTGGTGGGAAATTAGAAAATTTGTAAATAAATTAATTCGGTGATTGAATTCATTTATCCCATGCCTGTGAATGATCCATGGAAATTTAAGGGCCTAAAACAAAAAAAAAATTCTTGATCTGAATTACCATCTCACTCATCAGATATGAATGTCATATGATAATGTTTTAATTTAAAGATCATTTCCCTATTGTTGAGGAAATATATTACAATATAGAAGATGATAATATTTAAATGTACTTACTTGATATATATATATATATATATTTTTATTATATAATCAATTTCTACCATAATATCACATTTTTTACTAAAAATTATGTGTATTTCAAATGAATTTTTTATTTTTGAATTAAAAAATTAAAATTGAAAGGACCATATAATCCTGAATAGCATAATTTTTTTTCCACATGTATTTATAAATTACCCAAAAAATGTATATATTGTAGGAGGGAAGAAACATTCATAAATTACTCTCTCAATTTTAAATGTAATACAAAATGTTCATAGAAAATCATTCCATAAATAATTATCCTTAAAATTAGCCAAATATTTCATTAATAATTGTGAAACCCAAATATTAGAAGGATTTTCTCATATATTAATAAAAAATAAAAAAAAATATTATTCCTAAAATTAAATCACATATGTTTTTTAAATAAAGATAATATTTAGTTTTAAAAATATCATATTAATCAAGTATATTATAGGCATGTGGTAATATATATAACCATGTTACACTTAAGCTATTAGATCATGAGAGGGATCTTTTTCAGATGCAACATTTTGTAACCCAATTATAATGTTTTCATTTATTAAATTAAACATGAAAAATGAATTACTATGTAAATTAAAATTTTTATCACATTTGGTACAAATATCCAAACAAAAAAAACAACAAAAATTTCATTAATCATTATAGTATGACATTTATAAAAAAAGTGGTTTCTATGAATTTAAACAAATTATCATCGTTAATATTATTGAACTATTATGATATCCATAATTATTCAGATAACCACAAATAAAAAATCCAAATCACTAGATTTATATAAAATGACCTCTAATACAATCTATTACATCCCAAACACACACACTCATGAATTCATTGATGAAATTATGAAATTTATATTTTTGAATTAGATGCCAATAATAGTGAATAAAATTTTCAACCAAAATTAATAAAAATGGGCTTACTTAAATTATTTAGAACATTCTAGGTTTATGGATTTTAATTATTTTGAAAAACACAGACATGAACATCACTCAAGTCTAAAAATTATATTTTGTCATACATAACATAGATTTTTTTATTTCATAGTGAGTCGCCATCATAATCCCTCTAAAATACATTTTATAAATAATTTTTTCAACCAATTTTTTTATAACATATAAATGAGGTAACATAAAAATGGTGATTTTAATTTATCTTTAAGGGTAAACATAATAATTAACTATTAAATGTTAGCGATGACTAGAATTATAGTATAATGATATGATGAAATAATAAAAGTACATGAATGAATCCTAAATATATTCGTACCAATAAATACCGGAATAAAAATTATGGAGAATGGAAAAAGTCCTACAAGAATGAATGATTCATAATGAACAATATTCACCAGCCATGTTATAAAAATCAAGAACAAATTAATCATTATATACCCATAGAAATAAAAAATAAAATTCATTTTTATCATCCAAAATCAAAATCATATAGACTTTAAGAACCCTTATAGAACCCGTAAAATTTTAATAAGGAGGTGGATGTTATCCCATATAAGTTTATAGATAATATAATTATTATCAAATGAATTGGAGAACAATCTAGGAGAGTCCTTAGTTTATTAAGTAATAAAATCATCCAATGTTATCTAGGATGCTCTATCATATAACATGTAATGGTATAACCAAATTATTTTTTTGTCTCCACATTGTATATGATGGAACTATAACACCCATTATTTTCTATTCTAGCATATCATACAAGTTATAATGGGGTAAATTGACACTATCTGGTTCACCCCATTATATATGTAATGGACAATAATAAAACATGAATAAACTAAAATTATATTTCATAAACCATAAAACTATTAAAAAATTCCATTATTCCTTTCATAACATTGTTAACTCATTGAATGTAATGTTTTCTATGAAAATATCATTAGAACATGATTAACTCGTGAAATAGAAACAACATTATTAACTATATCTGAAACAATATTATTCTATCCATATATATAATGATGATGTTATCTATTAAAAATATTCCTATTCCTGGAAAAGATAAAAGAATATCTTTTTATGTGTATGGGTGTAATTAAAATTTAAATATAATTAAAAATATTTAGAGACCATATCTTTTCATTTTGAACATAAATTTTCTAAACATAATTTTTTTTAAATAATTTTTTTTTGAAAATGAATTTTCAAAATAATGAATTTACATAATAGGAAGAATTTTCCCCCTATATCAAACCTTGTATCATGCAATGGATTTTTCAAATAAATGATGGTCATCACGATGAGAAATTAAATAAATTTCATAATGAACCCTAAATTTGAATTTCATTAATGATAGGAACTCTTCTTATTTTGAATGTGCAATGAATATTCCTATTAAATGTTTTGGTAAAAATGAAATATGAGTAAATCTATGTTTCATAAGTAATTTTTGAAAGGGTTAAAACATTTTTGAATAAATATTTTTAAGACATGTTTTAAGATGAAAAACAATTATATATCAAATTAGAGAAAGGATGATAGATTTTTCACAAAAACATTTTCAAACATATTATAATAACCAAATATTAGTAAAATAGTTCAATTATATATAAATATCAGGAATCATAATATGATAATAAAATTTATTATTTTAATAAGGCATTGATCAAAATTCTTCATCATTGGATGCATAATCATTAACAAATATGAACAAATATATGTTTGTTACATTATATCCTTACAACTTTAGTAACATTTAATCATAATAAAGAAAAAAGAATAACCTCAGAAGAATCATATAATATCAATAAAATAATAATATTCATTAAATAAAATATTAAATAGGCCGTACATAATCCTTACAAAATAATATTGGTGTATAACATAACATACATCTCATATATGAAAAACTATGAGAAAAATTATTACCGCTTCCTAATCATTGAAACTGTAAACCCTTTCAAACATGTAATATAAAATGGAAATTAAAATACACTTAAATTGAATTGTATTATTCATAAAATTGAATCATTATTCTATTATACATTGTAGAATAAATTAAGTTTTTAATACCATATAAATCATAAAAAATTAATGTATGATGAGAAAAATCCCCTTACCTCACACATATTTTTTATTGAACATAATTTATTCTAAATTATACTAATTTTAAACTTGTTTTTAACATATTAAGAAACCATATTAATTTTTGTATCATAATATATGTTCATTTTATATGATCTTATAAACAATTCATTAATAATATTTCATTTGATTAAATATTTTAGGTGTTAATCGCCTTTTTTTCTCAATCATGATTATATATAAATGTCTGAACTATTATGTGTATAATATAGTTATATTATATATTGAATAATAATAATTATATAATTATCAAATTGATACATTTTTTTAATTTAAAAAAAAATCATGAATTTTTTTATTAAAAATGATGTATATTATGATTATGCTGATAGTAAATCGTATGTACAGAGAAGTATTGTTTCTATTATTCAATGATAAATATTTTAAAGCCTTGAACTTGTATATCTGGATTTAGTACTAAAACATGCTTTGTATTTTTGAATATATAATATAGAATAAAAATACAAATTACATTATACATTTGAGGACCTTTTCATATCTACGTTTTAGAGAATTGGTCAATGACTTTTATAAATTTAATTAGAGTAAAAAATAATAATTACAAAATAATTAATTGGATTTATCGGCACTTACACCATAATTATCCCTTGAACCTCTATGGAATCTTATGAATTATTTTTTAGAGATTAGATAAAAATTTCATTATGGGATATAAATAATAAGATTGAAAATATTAGTTCATAAATACTTGTAAATAGAAAAAATAATTTTCCAAAAGGTATAATTATCACCAATATATAATTAATTGGTGAAACATGATATTTTCCTATAACATTGGAAAAATAAATAAACCATAGAGGTATCTTGGGGAAATAATTAATTAGTATTGTAACCCTAATGGTTACTTTATGATTTGTAATCCTCACAACTACATTACAATCTAACCTCCACGGCTACTTTTTTGTGTAACCTTCATAGTTATAGTTGGAGTAACAAAATTTCATGACCTCCTACATACACATATCCAATAAATTTGGGGGAAATATTGGTAAAACCATTAATTATAAATAATTCCTAATAACCATAACATAGTCATTAAAAAATAATACATGAATAAAAATATTAACATTGAATTTTGTTAAAGTAAATGTTTAAAAGTGGTTTCTATAAGAAAAGTCCCATAAAATAAATATTATGGATATAATTATCATTTAAAATAAAGTAATATGTGTATGAAATTAAAATTAACATAATAAAAGTTAATAAAAAAAATATGCATCAGAAAAATGATTTTAAAACCAAACAATTAATGATGTTGAATGTTATCCCAAAAAATGGAAATCATGTTAAGAATTCCCTTACCTCTGGTTTGACTTACTTTAAAATGGTTTAAAGATCATGTATAATAGATAAAATGGAGTTGTTAGTATTTTAATATATCATTTCAATGTTTATAAAACATTATATGATCATTTTACTATATTATTTTAACCTATAGTTATTAGTATTTTGTTCCGTCCATTATTTCGGATGTATTCTTAAAATATTTCCATGGTCAGTTTTTATATGATATTATTGTCATATTGTAATGAAATTCCAAAAGTTGAATGAAATTTTATTCACGTATTTAAAAAATATATAATGTTACCATGAATTATACATTTTTTATATATTATTATTTATCATTATATAAAACATTAATGATATTTTATTAGATCATTTTCCTTGGTTCCTTGATAATCATGAACTTCTTCCATTATGCAATTTAATTTCATGATTAAAATTTCATTCAAAAACATAATATAGGTTAAAGAATACAATTTACATTATGTTTCAATAATTAAATCTGTTTTATGATCAATATTAACGGTTTTAATTGAAATTACAAACACATCATTCACAATTTTTGGAAAATCTCCACATCATAAACGATATTTTTTTAGAATAAGAGGGAGAGGAGAGGAATTAAGATGATAAATTTTATACATGAACTTCATAACATAATGCGAATATAAGATCTTGGAGATTTCATACCTATTGGATATATTGAAGGGAAGATAGTATAAGATTATATAGGAATTTAATAGAAAGACTTGACAAAGTATGAGGATTCTTACCTCTTGATCTCTTATCATTATGATCATCTATATAGCCTTTTGTTTTGGCCTTTTGGTGAGACCAGAATGACTTGGATGTGTGAAGAGCTTTAGGGTAGGGATTTCTCTGAACATTGACAATGCTCATGGATTCATATGTGTGAGAGGAAGAGTGGAATGAAAGTGGTATTTATAATGGAGGAGTAGATGTATTTTACCTTATTTTAGTCATTATTAAAATATTTTTTTCTATAGACAATGAATATTATTGATTTATGTGACTATAAATTGTAAAAATGGCATGTGAGTTTGAACTAAGTGGGATTAAATCAGCCTTTTGTAACCTATGATGCAATAAAACAAGTAATTAGCATTTATCATAAATTATCTTCTTTTACGGTTCATAAAAAATTAAACAATTTCGGAAAAATCCCAAAATTTCACCATAATAAATTTTCAACGTGTTGAATTCAAATATTCTTAACATGTTTTAGAAATAATTTTCTAAATATGATTAATTTAATTTTAAAAAACACATGTTATTTAAAAAATATCATTTTAAAACAATAAATTATTTTATATCACAAAAAAAATTAATAAATATATCATTATATTATAACATTATGAATATTAATTAATAATATGATTTACTATTGAATATAGTAATATTACTATTAAGAACTTTATGTTACTATTCACCAAAAATATGTTTTTCCTTTTAGACTAAAAAATCCACTAATCGCAACCTTGTAAGCACATTTTTCGAAATTAAAAACACAAAAGAGAAAAAATTATATTTTATGGCTAGATTAGAAATTACACATAGTACACAATTTTTCATTTAAGAATAGAGTGTTTCTTTTTATATTCTTGGGATATTACATCTTCCCCTCATTAAAATAATTCCACACTTGCAATTCGATCAGTATGCTTTTAATTTGTAATTTTGATATTGATAATTATAAGAAAATATTTTCCTATGTGTACTTAATTAAATGACATTTGAAAAGTAAATAATATAGCTAATTGTTTTCTCAAAAATAAAAATATCTAATCTCCATAATTATGTAGACCATTTCTCTGATACCAACTGTAATGCTCGAATCATGTACTTCAAGATTCAGCACAAAAACATGTGGTGTATTATATTTGCATAAAATATATCATAAAAATTCATAGTAAATTATACATTCTAAGACCTTTTTAGGTATTGGTCCAATATAATTAGTCAACTAGGAATATTCATTGAATATTTTTTGCAAAAATAATTACAAAATTACTAATTTTATTTATCTAAACATGCACCACAACTATACATTGAACATCTAAAGAGTCTTTTGAAAAACATTTCAATGAATGGGATGAGAAAAAAATATCAATAAGTGATATAAAATGTTGGAAGGAAAAAATTATGTTATAAATACTTGTATATGTAAGAAATCATTTTAACAACGACATATTTCTCACCCATATATAAATAATTTGTGAAATTTGAGATTTTAATAAAACATAGGGAACATATGTAATCCATATAGGAATCGTGGGGAATTACATAATTAATATTTTAACCCTCATTACTACCTTGTGATTTGTAACCCTCATGGCTACCAAATAATGAGTCCCTCATAACTATATTACTATGTAACCATCATAGTTATAAGTGGAGTAAACATATGACCGACCTCCAACTTACAGATACCAAATGAATTAAAGGGAGATATAGGTTCCACCATTAATCATAAAAAATTCCCAATAAACAAAACATATTCATTATAAATAATGTTGTACAAAAACAGTCCCATTGAATTTTGTAAAACATGATGTTTAATAGATGATTTTATAAAACAAATGTCCCTTAAAAATAACATATAATTGATATTGTAATCAATTTAAAGAAGTAATATGTGTGTAAACTGTAAATAAATATGATTAAACTTAATATAATGAAATACTCATCAGATTAATGATCATAAAACCACACAATTAAAGATGTAGATGATTATCCGAAAGAAAGAAAATCAGGTTATAAATTCCCTTACATCACGTTTTTCTAAATTTAAACTTCTATAAACCTCTTCAATAATGGTCAAAATAGTGTTATTTTTATTTTATAGATACATTTTAGTTGTTTATAACACCTTATAAAATCAAATTATAACATCTTTTCACCCTTTAGTTATTATTATTTTGTTCCTTACATTGTTTCAAGTGCGTTCTTTACATGATTTTAAATGGTCTTTTTGTATTTGATATTCATATCGTACAAAATTTAAATTACCGAAGAGGAATAAAATTACATTCATGTGCTTCAATAATATATAATGATATCATAAATCATTTTTTAAACTATATTATGATATATCATTAGATAAAACCATAATAATATTTGTTTAGATAATTTTTAGCAGTTCCTCGATAATAATGAACTTGTTTCATTATAAAATTTAATTTTATTAATTGATGTTCATTTTAGAACATAAAATTGTTTACAACATACCCATAAAATTCTGTTTCATCTATTAAAAGGTATTTTTGATATGCCTTTAAGGATTTAAGGTAAATTGAAAACTCATCATTAATGATTTTAGAAAATTGGCAGATCGTTTACAATGTTTTCATTTTTAGAATAAGTGGTTGAAGGGAGGAAGAAGATTATGAATTTTTTACCTGAATAGATAACATATTAAATATATAATATTCTAGAGATTTTATACCTCTTTTATAATTTTAAGGGAAGAATGTATAATAAATGAAAGGAATTGAAAATAAAAAAAAATGAAAATGGAATAGGATTCTAGCATCAGGATCTCTTCTCTTTGTGATCAATCTTATGTATTTTTGTTTATGCCTTGTAGTGAGACCATTAGGTCTTGTACATGGGGAAGAGCCTTGGGGAGGTGATTTTTCATAATATAGACAATTCTCAAGGAATTATATGTGTGAGAGGAAGAGGGGAATGATGGTGTTATTTATAGTGGAGGTTAGAAGGGATTTTACATTATTTTAATCAATATTTTAATATTTTTTCTCAAGGATACGAATAATAATGATTCATGTGACCCCAGATAGTATTAAATTAATGTGAGTTTGAACCATGTGGTCTTAAATAAACCCTGCATCACCTATGATGTAGTAAAAAAAGTATTTTTTTTATATTGTATCTGAGTATGATATACTCTATAATACCAAATGTAGGATGAAAATAATATTTACAGTCAATAAAAAATCTAAAGATGCACGATATACAAGAGGGGGTGAATTATATACATTAAAAATTAATTTTCAACTATTAAAGATGATTATTTTTGACATGGATAAACAATGTAATTCATCAAACCTCTAACTCTACACACTTGCCCGATTTAGGAAATATGATTCTGAGAAAGTGAATCCAGAAAGATGGTTCTGGAAAATGAAACATAGTGAAAGTTTACAAGGATAAAGTTTCCACCATAAAGCGTATATAATCTCACTAAGTCAGAGTATACATGTATAAGGAAGTATAAGATAGTTATATTTTCCTCAAAAAAAATGCAATCTAAAAATTGTAACAAGACATGTATCAAGTAGTAAATATTTTAACTCAATGAGAAGGGTATCCAACATCCTTGGATAAAGTTCCCTTGATTTATACATTCATGAAATTCTATCTTACCCACACCATGTTAATCCCTTGATATAAAGATCAGAATCTGTCTTGCTATCCCCAAAAGCCCTCAAATTCCTGGTACTCAACACCTCTATTTTCTTCAGCAAGGAAGACCTCAACATTAAGGTAGTCGGCACCTCTGTCTTTCTATCCCCAATAGCCCTCGATTGTACACAACAACAATCAGAGTCACCCAAATCAGATTTGTACAAGATGTTCAGTACACACAAGGCAATGAGAGTCTCTCTCTAGAAAACACTTCAACAACATCTAATATCTAGAATCTTAGAATAGTGTTGAGCTCTTTCAAAAGAAGTCCAATTTATAGGCACAACACCAATGGTCGTCTCCATTCTCCAACAATCATATTTTCCTTGAATTTCATAGGGACCAGTACACAAGTCACTCAAACAATGATTAGTTAGTAGCTGAATGCATGCCATTGTTCTATAACAAAAACAAGTGTAAGAAAAAATATGGTTACAAAACCAAAATCAATTATTCAGAGTGTATGAAAACAAAAGTTCTGAGTGTAATAAAAAATACATTTGTTGTCTATATACAAGGATATTTAGATTCTGTTTTATAAGGAATTCAGAAACTGAACTCTATAGAATTCTGAAGTCTGAATTTTAAGGATATTCGAAATCTGGATTCATAAGAATTAGGACCTGAACATATGATGTTCAGTGTCAGATTTCCTATGAAATTTGAGATAGAACTCAGAAAGATCAGAGTCATAATTCATTAGAATTCAGAGTCAGAACTCAAAAAGTTCAGAGACAGAATTCATTATAATTGAGAGTCAAAACTCACAAATTATGGAGTCAAAATTAATTAGAATTTGGAGTCAGAACTCACAAAGTTAGGAGTCTGAATTCATTTGAATTCAGAGTCAGAACTCACAATGTTCTGAGTCAAAATTAATTTGAATTCAGAGTCAGAACTCACAATTATCGGAATAATAATTCATTAGAATTTGTTGTCTGAAATCACAAATTTCATAGTTATAATTCATTAGAATTTGGAGTCCGAAGTCAAAATTGTCAAATTTTGAATTCAGAAGACTCGGAGTCTGAATTCGGAGTCTGAAAACAGAATGATCTTTGTCTTAGAAATATATGATTACGAGGATTTAGGTTTGAAAATGAATTTTAAACTTAGACAATATAATGAAGAAAAAACATGGTAAGGATAAATTTTTTATGGTAAGGTAAATTTTCCTTAGGGAAGTGAAACACAGTGTAGAATAAAATTTTACATAAGATAATGTGTTTGTGATTTTGAAAAAAAGAAGGAATGATAAAGTTATAAAGATAACTTATTGACATAAGAATTTCCCAAAATATGAAGGAATGAAAAATTCATAAGGAAAACCTTATTGACTAATCAATCTACCCCTTTTTGAAAACCACAATAATCATTATGATAAAGAATAAAAGTACATAGTCAATATTTTTCTAGACTTCGAAAATAAAACGTATATCCCTTTACACATAGAAAATGATGAATACGACTGACTCTTCCTTTGGTTTTGGAACTCTAAGGATCTTATTCTATATTTTAGGAATGACATTTTCCACTATCTTGAGTATGGAAATCTCTATAATGAAATCTCCCCCTTGGACAAACTCCCCCTTACTTTGAGATATTTCTTCTTTTCATAGTATTCTTTTTCCTTTATCCCCCTTTGTGATTTTCATAAAAAAATTTAGGGAATATAAAAGAATATATAGTACCTATAATATTAGTACAAAATATACAAACAAAAACGAGCAACAAAAATTTCATTTAGATAGGAATAAGTTGTACAAGGATAGAATACAACAAAAGATAGTATTAGATCTATTTTCCTTCCTTCTCCTTGGGTATCAATTTCTTTACAATGGTTTTCAAATTTTTGAATTACTTGTGGTCTTCCACTTCTTGATTTAGGATCTGACCTTGGTTATCTAGGTCAAACTTGTTGGGTATGTCCTGTCCCATTGGGTGGGCCAGCCTGATAGGTTCCGCCCGACCTGCTGGGCCCTACCCAGTAGGCTGCCTGGGCGGTTCGGCCCGAGCTCGGGGCCGGTTCAGCCCAGAAGACCGTGAGTGTGTGGACCGGCGTAGATCGACCTGGAGGGCGCTACCGGGACAGTTCGGCCAGGGCACTGCGAGGGGGTCGCGAGCTGTCTTGGGAGGTTGGCGCGGCCAGGGCGCCCGTTCGGTCGGGTGATGGTTCGGGAGGCTGGGCAGGTGGGGAGGCAGCCAGGCATGGCACCAGGTGGGCCAAGGGGCGGCCGAGAAGGATTCTAGGTGGGTCGGTGGGAAGCCGAGTGGGGAACCGGGAAGGCCAGCGAGCGGCCAGGCGGGGCACCAGGTGGGCCGGCGGGTGGTCGGGCAGGTTTTTAGGCGGACTGGCTACCAGTAGAAGTCTGGGTAGGCTGGAGGTTCCTCGGCCAGGGTCAGTTCGGCCGGTGATTTATATTCTGAATCGCCACATTATCTAATTTTGATGCAATTATTATTATGAATGAATATTTCATATAAATTTTATAAAATGTTTAATGGTATCCAATAATGATGAAATGCTAGATAAAGTGGTAAGGGAATAACTCGAAAAATAATATATTAGAATTTTGTGGGATTACAATCATAAATTCTTTAATTAACTAAATAGAATTCCACCAGAACACAATGTTGAGTATTCAATTGAAAATATACCATGATTTATTCAAATAGAAAGGATTACTTATCATATGTCCCCTATAGAAATATAATGTTTGAAGAAGAAAATTCATTATAATATGAATTTATTTTACATCTTCTGAAGGTTCACTATGGTGTATATCGATCCTTTTTATAGAAAACAAGTATTGATCACTTAATATTTTCACTTATTTCCATGATATTTTCTAAATCGGGAAAACAATATAGTATCCTAAACCCCATATTGATTACATTTTTAATCAACTTATAAGGACATATAACATCTTGATTACTTACCTTCGATGAGAATATTATCTGCTAAGGATCAAAATTCAAGAGATGCCAATGAAATCATTCTTGATAAGATCTTTGTACTGTGTGAATATATTGATCCATTCTATACCTACAAATTTCATTGAAATATTCATGATTCTAGTGAATAAAATAATTCAATTATTCCTTTATCAATTTGTTATATTATTTATATAATATATTCATAAATTTTCCAATAAGGAGTATTATCCTAAAAATCATTGAGGTTGGTGTTAGAGACCTTTGGATAGGATAAAATGTAAGGAAAAATTTAGAATTCTCATGTTCTAATAGTAGAAAGTATCATTTATTTGGAATTTAATTAAATTTTTTGGGATATTGTAGATTAATTTTACCTTAAAAATATATTCATGTGCGCACAATATAAAATAGAATAGTTTTAAAACACCTACCCCACATAATTGAAACCAACAATAATTAATTATACTAACATGAATATTTTAATTTTAAAATATGTTGTCACACTATATAAAAGACTTATTTTATTGCAACAATTGTATTATTGGTAGTTATTTTTTTCGATATTAGATTACAAAATTATGTTTTAAAATTATAAAAAATTAATTTTTTTTATTGAAAAAGGATATATGAAATGTGGCTAATCTAGATTGAATAGTTTTCACCAGTGGATGGATATTTTGGGGAAATACAGAAGATTTCATTAATTATATAGATAGAATAAATTTTCTATAAAAATTATTAAGTTTTTTTATTGAGTCTAACCGAATTTTGTGTCGAAATATCACAACATTGGCAGGGACATAATGTGGTCAGTGGGTATAGTGAAGATGGTGATAAAGTAAGGTTAAACAATTTAGTTACTTCTATCCATGGTGGATAATTAAAATCTCATATCAATTAATATAGAATGGTAAATGTTGTGGTGGAATTATATATAAATTAGGAAACAAATACATTCTATTTGAAATTAATTTAAATTGTTGTATAATTTTTAAAAACTAGTTCTATAAACAATGGTCCACTAAATTTTGATAAAACAATTGTTTATACCATTGGGAATAAAAACTTGAGATGGTTTTTTAAATCTATTGTAAGGAATGGACTAATTATTTTAGTATTCACCTATGAGATTCCCAGAATTCAATACAGGCATGGTGATGCTGATGGTTATGTGTCTTTATTTTGAAAATAAATGAACATAAAATGTCTTTATAGGAGAATGGAAAATGTACAATATTCCATGGTATGGGGAATTTTAATGGGAATGTTTTCATAGAGATAAAAAAATACTTCGGTGTTTAATGGAGTGTTTTATCATAGGCTGTTTTCAAAGTAGATAATTAATATTTGAAAGATTTTGATTTTAACGATGCATGAAGAGTTCATAATTGGATTTATGAAATTCTCTAGAGGAATCATTAATTCCTCTAGGAAAAACTCAAATTATAAATTTACATTTTCACAAACCATACAATCTATAAAGGTGTAGTATATAAGAAGTTTGGGTTCATAACTAAATTGAAAGGGGGAACCCATCAATTAGAACTCCAAACTAAAGGACGGGTCGGTTCAATTTCATTATTATTTTATTCCACTAATTTTACAATTAAAATAAATGAATTCCAAAAGAGAAGTATAAGATAATGAAATAATTTTATATGGTTAGATTTTGTAAATAAATTAATTTCAATTTACTCACAAAATAATTAAATTAAATAGTTGTTCAGCCAAATACTTGTATTGATAGAAGAAATGTATATTCCCTATCGATCTAACCCATAATCTCTTTTCATCATGGTAAGATAAACCGAAATATCAAAAGTGAATTTTATTCGTGATTTCATTATGTAGATGAGTAATTACATTCATTGTTCATGAATAAATAATCACGTTCATGATGGGATTTATTCATTATCTAAAATACATGTCCAATGATTCAATGATTAATAAAGTATATGTAATCACACAACATAATATTATCGAATAAAATAATAATTAAAATAAATGGTAAACCAACTAATGAAGTTATTCCACATTTTTATATGATCTCACTCTTCCCTATGGTGGTTATCATATCATCTTTGGGTGGTCACTGATGATGAAGGGGACAATACCAATAAGAGAGAGATTAGAAAAAATAGAAGGAGAGTGATAATAAAATAAGAGAGAAATTGAAATTAAAATAGAAATAATTTAATCAATTTCACGTAAAAATTAAATAAGAACAAAACTAAAATAAAAAAATATCTATAGAAGGGAAGAGAATTACAGATGTTTCATGTTGACATTTTTTCTTCCTCATGTCCATTGTAATTTAGAGTGCCTTGTAAGGGCAGTAGAGGTTTCCTTTTATAGGAATATCTAACAAATCCTTTGGGCCACATCACATTTAATTATCAATGTATTTTTTCATCATGATGTGTACCTATCATACACATCATGTACTTAGACACAAATTTTTCTCCACCATGTTGAATCCATATAAACTTCCTACGCTTGTTCGACTCTATTCATGTCGTGTACTGGAGTTACAAAATGTGTACTTGTAGTTCGTAGTGTGTTCTTTCATCCTGAATTTTTCTATTTGGTCTATAATGTTTTAGGAATTAAACATTATGTACACTTATTACATTGTGTATACTAGTTATAAACCAGAATTTTTATCTTCCTTCTTTCTTAAAAATCTGGTGTCCCGCTGATTCGCTAGCAGCACAAAGTGTCGTTTTATTCCACATTTTCCATGTTTTCCATATGTCATTGCACAACTCAATCCTACATAATAAAATCCAAAAACATTAATATCATGCCCATAAATTATATCAAAACAATTAATATTAAATGAATTCATATGTAAAGTACTATCAAAATATCTATACAAAAAAGTGTTATGAAATAACCCCACACTCAATCCTTCTATCATCCTTGAAAAAAACCTCAACATAATATTGCCAAGGATTCATACTTCAACAAGTGAATTTTAAAATTATTATTCTCATAAATAGTAGGTATAACTGATTTTTGTAGATCCATATCACATTCCAAATAAATAAACCAAAAATCATGCATAATTTATAATCTGAAATTCATAACATTTTCTCTCTTTCACACGTAGTTTTCAATATTTCATCAACAACAATTCCATTTATGATTTACCTCATCATTTAATTTTTCCACTAATCAGTCAAGGTATTAATTTAATTATTTAATTCTCATACTAGAAGTAAATGTTCCTAACCCTAGGCTTACATTGAATATGCATTCCCTATAGTGTAAAGAAAAATAACACATTTAATCATGAGGGATTTGAAAAAAGGATCAAATGACTATATGACTGAGGGATGATTGGTTAAGTTTTGAAAATAATGTAATGATCATTGAATAGGCTAATCGGTGAAATAAAATTCATAATATTGAACGGAAAAGATCAATGAAAATTACCTCTCTAAAATATAATGTCATCTCACACACCCCAAAAAAATAAGTATCACAAACAATTTATTCATAATGAATTATAATACCATATTACTGATTTTTTATTTGTTTTTTTTTCACTCTCTTTTATTATTATTTTTTTAAAAGGAATGATGGTAATAAACCTTATATTCATCACCTAACTATATAAGATAAAAATCATATGTTTTAAAAATGGTGATTTTTGATATTTCGAATTCACTACACAATTTTTTATTTTTAACAATTTCCTAGGTGTAACACCCCGAGCTGCCACAATACGCTTCTCATTCAATAATGCAATAGCTTGCATTATACTCAACTTCGAGTTCTAAAACACCGCGACTAATCAAACTAGCCGTTATGAATAGTAATAACCACTTTTTAAAATTATATAAATTTTATATTTCAAAATGGACTTCATTTTTTGATTCGGAATATTGAAATTAGCCTATGTGGAATTTTTGGTATTTTTCTGAGAACTTCTAATTTTTTATGAATAGTGAATAATACTTAAAAAAAACTTTTTTTAATAAAAATAATTTATAGTGATAAATTAAAATATTTAGTGGTTTTAAAGTATAATTAGAATATATTTTTACAATTTTATCCAATGGTGGTCATTAGAATTAATTTAACATTGAAATTGGACATAAACACTTGCCAATCTTTTGATATAAATTGTTTCTTAAAAACACTCTATTTGTTGTGAAAGCGGGAATTAATTATAAAATTAATTAATGCAACTTATATGTTTGGAATTTTTTAAAATAGACATCATTTTTGAATTCGGACTATCAATTATAGCTTAGGGTGAAATTTTGGCATTGTTCTGAAAAACTTCAATTTTTTATGAATAGTGAAACCACTAAGTGGTAGTTAAATAACTGATTTTTCGTTTAAATGAAATATTACCACTTCTGTGATTTGATTTTCAAAAATCCGACATACATGGTTGTCATTAAGAAGTAAAATGTGGTTCAATGGAATTAAAATAATTTTTGATGAATAGTAACTTTTAAGTTCTTAATCGCGATTAGAGGTAATTAGTGTAGTTTAAGGTAAAAATAATGTTTTAATAATATGAGATGAGCTTGACACATGTCCTACCCACATTGGATGTGCCATGGCCGACCAATACATTCCATGGGTCAACTTGGGGACCCCATGGTGCAACTTTAGTTGGATAATGACATAAATACCTTTTATTTAATGTTAAAGTAAAAAATGACACAAACAAGAAATGTTGTACTAAAAAAATTTTTACATGGGGTTATAAAAGTCATATTATTTACTATTAATAGTCATTGGAATTATAAAAAGATTTCCTACATCATAGTATTTTTTTATGATTTTTAGACATTAAATAAATTAAATTATTTATGACATCATTATGATGCAGCGATGACCTCATTATTTAACGATTTCAATAAAATGAAAAGATAATTTACAATACAAGGATTACACTTGTCCAAATACTATTGGATGGGTAGATTTCGATCCCTTATCCCCTTATCCACGAATTATATAAGTGTGGGACCTTTAGAATCCGAAAATCATTGTATAATAATGTAGAATTTCCTTACTTTCCAAGAGTGCCCCTCCTCTCCTCTTATAAAAGGCCCCCACCTCTACCACCTCATTCAAACTTTCAAGCCATTTGGCTCGGCCAAAATCTGCCCTAATACTCTCCCAACTTCCCCCTATTACTACTAGAAGCCTCACTTTGGGAATAACTCTTCCCAAGGAAGCCTTTGGCTCAAATCAAAAAGAGTTACCCGATTTTGTGGTAATGTCTTCTCTAATGTTGTTTTGTTTAATTTTTCTTCTCCAACCCCATAAACTCTTTTTATTAATATCTTTTGTTACAAAACCAGTATCCTCATTATACTAGGCTGTTTTTATAAGAAGTATTCGAGCTACACTTACACACACCTACATCTAATGGTAAAAGAACATACGGTTTCTGTGGATGGCGAATTTCTGCCTCACGAAACGATGATTGTTCAACACTCATATAACACCTTCAAAGGTGGCCATTAAGATGTCACTATATTTATATATGATATATAATATGTTTATGTTTTACTTATGCTTCTTTATTTCTCATTTATGGCATACTTTATGATTTCCATTATGGGTAAAAGGCGATAATTTCATTTTAGGAAGTGCGGACTACCGCCCCCTCAAAGTGATTTGAATCATTAATGCCATATGTGGGATGTATAAAGGATGGAGTAAATGGTATTATACACCATATTATACTGGAATTATATATTACATTTATATCATTATGATTTCATTCAATTAAATACGAAATAGAAATGAAAGTAGCATTCATGCGTACGTACAGCTTACCGTCTCCATGAACGATGCATTTCATTTCTTACCTCTAAATGTTACGTAATATTATAAATGAATGTATATACTGGATATATATGATATATATGACATCTAAATCATGAATATAATTCTGGAGATAATGGATATTCAACCACATAAACAACTTGTAATTATATGAAGTTAATTGTTGACTCAAGTACCAAAGATCGACAAAACGACCGTTATTAACTTAAATAATTACATAATGTTCATAACATTGTAATAAGTGATATAAAAAGTATAATGAAATTGAAATTGGTTCTTAATAAGGTATATATTAACTCTAGTTTATTATTCAGGAGGTTAAAGAACGGTTGAGTCAAGTCAGACACGAGGTAAGGGAATTTCTTAACCCAACCTCCATTCTTTGGGTTAATCTCCTACTTTCAAATTATGTCATGATATTATTGTGTCCTATTTTGTATTTTTACATTCTTTATGTGTACCTATAGTGAATAAACATAATATATATATATTATTTTAAATATGATCTGTTTATGGACTTCGTCTCAATCTCCTTTCATTGAGGCATATTTGGTTTTATACACAAATTTCTTTTATACAGTGTATAAACAACTTTGACTTTTACATTTATTCAAAATGAATCTTTTTTATACGAAGCCTTTACTAAATGAAAAAATGGAATGTTTTTGTCGTACTTATGCGGTGACAACGACTTCTCCTCCACCGTGACCACTATTTGAGTTTCGGCTTCCTCTACAAGCCATACCCTTTTTTAATGAAAAATAAATACCATGTTATACTTTTCTTTTATTTTGGTATTGAAAATGGTTTTGAAAGAGTTTTTATTATATCAATGTGTTGTATTGATATCTTGGGATTGAAATGTGGAAATGTTATGTTTCCATTATGCATGTTTTATGTGATACGATTATGTTATGGTTTTTGAGATGTTTAAACCTGTTCATATGAGGAATGTATTGGACTTAATAAGTGACTGGTGGAGCCCGCTGTAGCTCCTCGATGCATCGGTAGGTCTCATGAGACAACTAGACGTGGAATTGGCCGAGGCCTTTTCCCAATTTGATTTATGATTTTGGCCGAGGCCTTAATCATTTTAGACGTCTTGGCCGAGGCCTTGACAAAATGATTTAGAATGTCTGGAATTATACATTCCCTCATTAGGAAAGTGGTTATTGATCTTTCATGTGATTATTCGTCTAGTAGAATATCCATGTGAGTAAGTAAGTGGCATTATTTGGTTTTACTTTTTCCATATTATGATGAAGTTCAAGTTTAATAAGGATTTTGTTTAGTTATACCTTGCCTTAATTGTTAATTTATATTTATGAATGATTCCGCAATATTGTTATCCTTACTGAGAATCTGAGCTCACCCCTTTCAATGTTTTAATGTTTTCCAGGATGTGAAGAAGTATATTATGAATGAACTGCAGTGATAGTGTGAGGGGATATGAAGACAATATGTTGTTGTATTTTTGTTTAACTTTAGGATTTAATGAAAAACTTATGAATGTATCTAGTGTTTCCAAGGCTACAAAACTAATCGGTCTTTCGAGACTTGATCTTTTGTGATCATTCCAATGTTACGAAGTAATGCACCGACTCTGGGTAGCTGGGGTCGGGGAGTTACAGTTGGTATCAGAGGCAGTTTAGTACTAACCTTGGAAGCTAGATTTAGATAAACTCTGATTAGAGCACATAGCCCGAAGATAGACTTTAAGGATTAGTATAGAAGAACTTCCTAGAATTTTGGTATTATAGAGATTTTGTGAGTTTTCCGAGAAATACATCCCTGTCTGGATACAAGCAGGTAGAGGCGGCTCTGGCATAGATTTACCTAGGGGTAAAACCCGAAAACACCTCTTTGAGATAGACTCAAACAGGAACTGGTGCACGACAACTGGCCTTGCTGGACTCTTGGTTACGACACACCCGTGGGATATGCTTAGGATAATTCTCATTTTCTTTACAAACCACTATGAAGAGTTATGAGTATATACTTCCTCAAAGAAATCATTTCTTTTTATGATTATGGATTATATCCATAAATAGTTCAATTTATGTAATGTGTTTTAAAAATATGGAATTATGTATTTTATTTCATAAACTAATCTAGTTTATTCCATTGTTTAGAAATGGCGCCTAGTGGAAGGAATGGAAACAGTATCAATGCACGCACTCCGTCTAGGGATTTCCCTCCTGCTCAAGATAATTATTGTGGATCTGGAGATACAACTGGTGCTGATCAACTTATTACCATACTGGGACAACTCACTCAGGTTATGAATAATAAACTTACTCGTATGGATCACCCTGATCCACAACATGGAGGATCAATATAAGACCGCTTCATGAGGAAACAACCGCCAACATTTAATAGGGGTACAAATCCATTAGTAGTTGTGCAATGGATAAACTCCTTAGAGAAAATATTCCTTGCCTTGGGGAGTAGCGAAAGGGAGAAGGTTGTCATGGCAGTTTACCGCCTCACTGGAGATGCCGATCAGTGGTGGTCGCTGATTCAAAACACAATGGATGATGATGACGTATCAAATATGGAATGTAGGGAGCTCAAAGAGCTTTTCTTAGAAAAATACTTTTCTCGTGACCATCGAGCAGATATGGAAAGGCAATTTCTGAGTCTGAGGCAGAAGGGGATGAGAATGTCACAAAGTATGAGGCTAACATTACAAGGTTAGCGAGGCATGCTGCCGATTATATATGTAACCCAAGGAGTAAGATTGATCGTTTATTTGATGGGTTAAAACCATTTCTCTATCGAGCATTACTATCACAATCCTTCTCATCATACGAAGATATTGTCTCGTGTGCTATCAAGACAGAAAAGGAATTCTCTAAGACTTATGACAACAAAGTAAAGCAAGAGAAGAAGAGAATGGTGGAACAAGAGACAGATAAAGGGAAAAAGGGAAAGAAGGATTTTCCATTATGTGATAATTGTGGGAAGAATCACCCTGGTACTCTCCTAAAAGGAATGGGAGTTTGTTATAAATGTGGAGAAAAGGGTCACCAGGCTAGTGATTGCAAGGGAAAGAAAGAGGCTATCAAAGTTGAATGCTACAATTGTAGAGAAATGGGTCATATGAAAATGAATGTCCTAAGCGTCAGGGAAACTTACCTCAGAAAAGGCCAAGGGATCAAGGACAATCTTATGCTGTTACTACAGTTGAAGCAGAATAACTAATGTATTGGTGCTTTTGGACTCATGGATTATATTCTGGTTATTAGAATAATGTGATATAAATATAAGGATTGTACTGCAGTACTTCTTGATTTCAGTAAGGTTTTAATATGTTGAAGGTAATTATATTTTTAGTATGTGACAATAAGAGAAACTTTACTTTTTTGGGGAATCTGATAAATTGATTTTGGAATTAAGAGACCTTTTAGAGAAAGTCTGGACAGAGGTATTTTGGATAACTATAAAGGTTGGAGTGGATTAAGGTTGGAGTGGATTAAGTTTATCTTTGGATAGTATTGTTTAAGGTTAAAAAATTTATGAAGATTATTTTTGGAATATTATGATGCTATAGTTTTAGGAAAAGGACAACTTGCATGGTGGGGCATAACCCGTCGCGTCGGACAAAGCTGCAGAATCGAACCCACAATCATAGTATGACATGCCTTTATTTCCTACCACTAGCCTACAAGAAGTCCCCGCTTATTACAAAATAATTTTACTAATCTAAATGGTATGTGTTAACATTTGGAACCTTATACAATTAAGATAAGTATAATATTTTTGAGTTCTATTATCTTTTTGAGTGAAAGATGAGTTGAATGTTGAAACTCTAATTGTCAAGCATAAATATATATATACCTATCTCTTATTCAATGAATAAATTAATTCTTAAACTTTAGTAAAGGGATATTAAAACAAAAAAATGTGTTATCCTAATACCTTATGTCTTGTTGAACTGATGATATTTTAAATCAACATAGATTGAAGGATTTGAGGCCCTCAATTTGACAGTTGATTGTGATTGATGACCTCAATCACTCCCTACTAATATTTACGTTTTTCCTCCAATTATATGTCTGTAATTGCCACCAATGTTCTCCTAATCGAGATCATAATTGGGTGGTGACTTTTTCATTTCCCTTTCCCTCGTATTAAGGCTAAATTTTATTAATCTTATTTCCGATGTGGGTTTTCCACAAAGGTATTTTCTATTTTAAACCTTTTATTTTCCAAGAAAAATTTCAAATTGCGAGGACGCAATTTATTGAAGGAGGGGAGAATGTAACACCCCGAGCTTCCACAATACGCTTCTCATTCAACAATGCAATAACTTGCATTATACGCAACTTCGAGTTCTAAAACACCGCGACTAATCAAAGTATCCGTTATGAATAGTAATAACCACTTTTTAAAATTATAGAAATTTTATATTTCAAAATGGACTTCATTTTTGGATTCAGAATATCGAAATTAGCCTCTGTTGAATTTTTGGTATTTTTCCGAGAACTTCTAATTTTTTATGAATTGTGAAAAATACATAAAACAACTTTTTTTAATCAAAATAATTTATAGTGATAAATTATACTATTTAGTGGTTTTAAAGTATAATTAGAATATATTTTTACAATTTTATCCAATGGTGGTCATTAGAATTAATTTATCATTGAAATTGGACATAAACAATTGCCAATCTTTTGATATAAATTACTTCTTAAAAACACGCTATTTGTTGTGACATCGGGAATTTATTATAAAATTAATTAATGAAACTTATATGTCTGTAATTTTGTAAAATATACATCATTTTTGAATTAGGAATATCAATTATAGATTAGGGTGAAAGTTTGGCATTGTTCTGAAAAACTTTAATTTTTGATTAATAGTGAAACAACTAAGTAGTAGTTAAATAACTGATTTTTCGTTTAAATGAAATATTACCACTTCTGTGATTTTATTTTCAAAAATCCGACATACATGGTTGTCATTAAGAAGTAAAATGTGGTTTAATGAGATTAAAATAATTTTTGGTGAATAGTAACTTTTAAGTTCTTAATCGCGATTAGAGGTAATTAGTGTAGTTTAAGGTAAAAATAATGTTTTAATAATATGAGATGAGCTTGACACATGTCCTACCCTCATTGGATGAGCCATGGCCGACCAAGACAATCCATGGGTCAACTTGGTGACCCCATGGAGCCACTTTATTTGGAAAATGACATAAATACCTTTTATTTAATGTTAAAGTAAAAAATGACACAAACATGAAATGTTTTACTAAAACAATTTTTACATGGGGTTATACAAGTCATATTTTTGACTATAAATAGTAATTGAAACGAAAAAATTATTTCCTACATCATAGTATTTTTTTTATAATTTATAGACATTAAATAAATTAAATTATTTATGACATCATTATGATGCAGCGATGACATCATTATTTAACGATTCCAATAAAATGAAAAGATAATGTACAATACAAGGATTACACTTGTCGAAAGACTATTGTATGGGTAGATTTAGAACCATTATCCCCTTATCCACGAATTATATAAGTGGGGGACCTTATAATCTGAAAAGCATTGTATACTAATGTAAAATTTCCTTACATTCCAAGAGTGCCCCTCCTCTCCTCTTATAAAAGGCCCCCAACTCTACCACCTCATTCACACTTTCAAGCCATTTGGCTCGGCCAAACTCTGCCCAAATACTCTTCCAAATTCCCCCTCTTTCTCCTAGAAGCCTCACTTTGGGCATAACTCTTCCCAAGGAAGCCTTTGGATCAAATCGAAAAGAGTTACCCGATTTTGAGGTAATGTCTTCTCTAATGTTGTTTTGTTTTATTTTTCTTCTTCAACCCCCAAAACTCTTTTTATTTATTTCTTTTGTAACAACACCATTATCATCAATATACTAGGATGTTTTTATAAGAATTATTCGAGCTAAAATTACACACACCTACATCTAATGGTTAAAGAACATACGGTTTTTGTGGATGGCGAATTTCTGCCTCAAGAAACGATGATTGTTCGACACTCATATAACACCTTCAAAGGTGGCCATTAAGATGTAACTATATTTATATATTATATATTATAAGTTTATGTTTTACTTATGCTTCTGTATTTCTCATTTATGGCATACTTTATGATTTCCATTATGGGTAAAACGCGATAATTTCATTTTAGGAAGTGCGGACTACCGCCCCCTAAAAGTGATTTGAATCATTAATGCCATATGTGGGATGTATAAAGGATGGAGTAAATGGTATTCTACACCATATTATACTAGAATTATATTATAAATTTATATCATTATTATTTATTCCATTATATATGAAATAGAAATGAAAGTAGCGTTCATGCGTACGTACGGCTTACCGTCTCCATGAACGGTGCATTTCATTTCTTACCTTTAAATGTTACGTAATATTATAAATGAATGTATATACTGGATATATATGATATATATTACATCTAAATCATGAATATAATTCTGGAGATAATGGATATTCTACCACATAAACAACTTGTAATTATAAGAAGTTTATTGTTGACTCAAGTACCAATGATCGACAAAACGACCGTTATAAACTTAAATAATTACATAATGATCATAACATTGTAATAAGTGATATAAAAAGGATAATGAAATTGAAAATGGTTCTTAATAAGGAATATATTAACTCTAGTTTATTATTCAGGAGGTTAAATAATGGTTGAGTCAAGTCAGACACGAGGTAAGGGAATATCTTAACCCAACTTCCATTATTTTGGTTAATCTCCTACTTTCAAATTATGTCATGATATTATTATGTCCTATTTTATATTTTTAATTTCTTTATGTGTACCTATAGTGAATACACATAATATATATATTTTATTTTAAAAATGATCTTTGTAAGGACTTCGTCTCAATCTCCTTTCATTGAGGCATATTTGGTTTTATACACAAATTTCTTTTATACGGTGTATAAACCACTTTGACTTTTACGTTTATTCAAAAGGAATATTTTTTATACGAAGCATTTACTAAACGACAAAAGGGAATGTTTTCGTCGTACGTATGCGGTGACAACGACTTCTCCGCCGCCGTTACCACTATTTGAGTTTTGGCTTCATCTACAAGCCATACCCTTTTTTTAATGAAAAATAAATACCAGGTTATACTTATCTTTTATTTTGGTATTGAAAATGGTTTTGAAAGCGTTTTTATTATATCAATGTGTTGTATTGATATCTTGTGATTGAAATGTGGAAATTTTATGTTTCATTTATGCATGTTTTATGTGATACGATTATGTTATGGTTTATGAGATGTTTAATCCTGTTCATATGAGGAATGTATTGGACTTAATAAGTGATGGGTGGAGCCCGCTGTAGCTCCTCGATGCATCGGTAGGTCTCATGAGACAGCTAGATGTGGAATTGGACGAGGCCCTTTCCCAATATGATTTATGGTTTTGGCCGAGGCCTTAATCATTTTAGACGTCTTGGCCGAGGCCTTGAAAAAATGTTTCAGAATGTCCGGCATTATACATTCCCTCATTATGAAAGTGGTTATTGATCTTTCATGTGATTATTCGTCTAGTAGAATATCCATGTGAGTAAGTAAGTGGCATTATTTGATTTTACCTTTTCCATATTATGCTGAAGTTCAAGTTTAATAAGGCTTTTGTTTAGTTATACATTTCCTTAATTGTTAATTTTTATTTATGAAAGCTTTCGAAATATCGTTATCCTTACTGAGCATCTGAGCTAACCTCTTTCAATGTTTTAATGTTTTCCAGGATGTGAAGAAGTATATTATGAATGACCTGCAGGGATAGTGTGAGGGGATATGAAGACAATATGTTGTTGTAGTTTTGTTTTACTTTAGGATGTAATGAAAGACTAATTAATGTATCCAGTGTTTCCAAGGCTACTAAACTAATCGGTCTTTTCAGACTTGATCTTTTGTGAACATGCCAATGTTACGAAGTAATGCACCGACTCTGGGTAGCTGGGGTCGGGGCGTTACACTAGGATAGGTCCCACATCCACCATCTAACGACAAGTTATTTTGATATCATCAGACATACAATGGTGATTTTTTAACTACCATAGAAATAACCGATTTTTTCTATTTTTATTCATGTTATTTTTAAAATATATTGCATATACAATGGAATATAATAAATGTAAATATGAACCATCACTACAATCCTGGAAAACATTATGTATTCTCCCCATAATATATCATATCCCATATCCACCATAAACAACCCATCCCATGCACACATTTGATTGAATATCATGAAAAATACAAAGTGGTGGGGATGAAAGGAAATAATGGATTGTAATGTAGATTGATCATAACAAAGTAATACACGGATTCTATATTCTAAATGATGATAAATGTGATGGTGGGTGTATAGATAAAAGTGATTATTAGCTACTAAATGAATAATAGAATGTGAATAGTATATTATTACATGAGGTTATAGAATGGAAATCAATATTTTATTTACTCAATGCATGGTCCTAGGAATCAACATCATGAAAATAAATCATTCCCGCAATCATTTTCATGAAATCCCAAATTAATGTAAGCAATTAACATCCAAAAAATTCGGATTTATATCTTTTAATTTAAGGATAAAATATTTTTAATTTTACAACATATCAAAATATTTCTCCTCGGTGATGATTTATCCTAAATCAGTGAGTATATGAAAAATAATTCCATAATTATTCTGGGGGAGTCATATTAAATTCAGTTCACGTAAAAATACAATTAATTTTATTAATTCATGACCTAAAAAAACAACGGGTGAAAAAATATAAATATTTAGATATAATAATTTACTTCCATTTATGAATCTAAATGAATATAAATGATTCTATATGGCTAGGTACATGGATTGTAATATGATTATATGATGTGTAATTTTCATGTTTTAAGCTTCGTCAATTGTTTCGTGATTCTTCCATCAATGGAACTGAATTATAAATGAAAACCGTGAAAGTATAAGTAATTGAGAATTCAAAATATTTGTATAAAAAAAGAAAAGAGGACTACCACAGGGAGAATTATTTAAGAAAATAAAATAAAACAAATCAACATAATGGAAAACATTTTTTAGCATCCGAGTTTCCTCTTCCTAGCTGCTACTTTTTATGATCATTTAGCTCAACCTATTATCTTTGTTATCTTATTGGAACATGGTTCAAATATATCCTTCTTGGATTTGACCCATTATTACTCTATTGTGCATCTTGGGTTGTCTATGGATTTATACTCCATTGGTTTATCTTGGCCTGTAGTGGGATTCAATGTGAGGAAAGATGTAATGAAAATAACAGGAAATTGAAATGTGACAATATTTTGTAATTATCCAACTCCACTACAAATTCATTATCTTCATCTGGTACATATTTTTTAATGGATGCTTATTTTAATGCCTCTTTTTCCTTATCTACTTATTGAAATTGTAGGGGAGAGTCCCATTCATATTATTTCTCATGAATACCGATGTGGTTAATGGATGTTTTCGCATTGTCATCATTCATTAATTTGTCTACATCCATTATAAATTCACTGGAATTTACCTCCTTTTCATACTTATAATCATTCATTTCTATTTATTCTAACTCAAATTCAATAGATTGTATTTCTTTGACTTCCCTTTTTCATCCCCTACAACCATCCAAACAGTAATTTCCCTCATTTTTCTTTCCTCTTCATCCCATAGTTTAGAAAGAAATTATATTTTTTCTTCGTGGTATATTTATCAATATATATGGGATGACTCAGGTGATAACCCATTTTTGTTATCTCTATGTTCATATTTTTGAATATATCTTACATACTCCATGTAATTATCTTTGTTTTATTCCTCTGGTTTATCATCCTTTTTTGTTTCTATAGTATTGGATTACTCCACCTTTTGATATTATTTTTCTTCAAAGAAATAAATCCATGTATTAGATTTTAATGGTTTGTTTCATAATAGTAAATTTAAATTTTAAATCATATTTGAAAAATATGGAATTAATTCTCCATGTTCATTGAGTGGGGATACATGGACATCCATATTTTTATCCCACACTAGAATAAACTTGGAGATAAAAGTGGCTAGTATGTCATTTGAATTATGCTATTGAGGATGATGAAAGGAATGGTCTTCATGAATTAAATGTTATTGAGATTAATTTATATCTAAATCATGTACTTCCTACAAATCATAATGATTATCATATTTAATTTTACATTTATATTAATTAGATATAATTAATATTTTACAATTTAAATTTAATTTTTTTGGTCATGGTGAGTATTCAATTGTACATTCTCATTGAGTTCAGACTCCTAATTTTCCAACCTATTTTATATCATATTAATACCTTGGGTGATAAAAATAAATAGATTTCTTTCAGGATTAGGCACTTGTTATTGTTGAAATTATAATTTTTAATAAGTTTATTTCAAATTCCATTAATTTACATGGTATATTTGATAGTCAGGAGCTCCTCCATTTTGATAATATTATGTTTCCTTCCACTATTGGTGTTTGAATTAATTTTACTATTGATAAAACCACTCAACCCAACATTTGTCATGATTTATCTAAACTTATGAATTCATTGATTCCCATACAGTAGGATACTCCAAATATTCAATGTCTTTTGGTGGTGGTGCAAAGAAATACTTGTTCATTTGAAAAAACTTAATGCACAACATGAAACACAAACAGAAGCATAATATTAGATAAAAAACAGGTTATAAAAATAATTAACTGACCTAAATTAAATAATTTGAAAATGGATATGAAAATTGATTGACCTATAAAATTGGTCTTGAGTCAGCCACAACACTCAACTACTCCTCGACAACATTGCTGACGTTTGAAGCAGCTGAAATACATTGTTAATTATTCTTTATGTGAGTCAAATTTGAAATTTATAATGTCATGATCCATACAATATAAAAATGTGTAGTATAGTAGATGTGCGAGGTCATACCCATATAGATCCAATTATGAATTGATGATAACTCCTAACTAAAGGTTGGGTCGATTTAATTTCAGTTTGATATTATTAAACTAATTGTGAAATTAAAATAAATAAATTTCAAATATGATTCATAAATGAGGGGAATTAGATTCTAGGGATGTTTTTTAGAAATTAATTAATTCCAATTTACTTGAAAAATAATTATTTTAAATAGATACACAACCAAATGAATTTATCAATATGAGTAATGTGCATTCCCTACGAAACTAATCTAGAATCTCAAATCATCATGATCATATGAATCAAAATAGATAACGTGAATTTAGTTCATATTTCCTTATATAGAAGATTTATTCCATTCAGTGGTGAGAAATATATCATCTTGATCATGATGGGGTTCATTCATTATTGAAAACATATGAAAAATGATTCAGTGAAGAACAAATTATATGTGAAGGTGCAACATGATACTATCAAATTAAATCAGCTTTATGAGAACTGGTAAATCATCCAATGATGGTATACACCCTCTATAACTAATATCACTCTCCACTATGGGGTTTAGCTAATCTTCATTGGGTGGTCACCGATGATGATTGAACAATTACCTATAGCAGATAGATTAGAAAATAGTGAAGGATAAATAGAATGAATAAAGAGTGAAAATGAAATTAAAATTGAAAGAATGCAATCTGTTATAACAAATAAAGGAAATAAAAAAATAAAATAAAAACCTATCAATGAAAGGGTGAAGCCAAACGGAAGCCTCCCAGTGGTCGTGCATTCTCACTCAGGTTCAAAGTATTTCAGAATGCCTTTTTATGAAGCTGAGGGTGATTTTATTAAATTTTCTACCAAAACCCATGGACCACCCGAGAATTCATTTTCAGAATATCGACTTCATCGGGACATGTATCAAGAATACATGTCTTATATTTCAGATCCATGATTTCCTCCACCATGTCGAATCCATAGAAACATTATATGTTAGTTTGACTATGGTCACGTTGTGTAATAGAATGATATGGAGTGTACTTGATGTTTACAATGTTTTTTGTCATCATGAATTGTTCCTTGTGGTATGTAGCACGTCTTAAAATACAAGTAATGTACGCTAAGTACATGGCATATACCAGTTCTTCTATAGATTTTCCATGTTCTTTTTTCACAAAAATCTTGTGTCGTGTTGCATCGCTCGCAGCCTGAAGATTCATTTTGTTCCATATTTCCCATGTTTTCCTTATTTTACTACCCAACTCAATCTGGTATATGAACAACCAAAATATTAATATCATTCACATAAAATATATCAAATCAATTAATATGTATTGAATTAATATTTAAAAACATATCAATATATTTATACAAAATAGTGTTATCAATTTATATATTTAGGACTCAATTGTATGCAATGATTGCAGAATATAAAATATGTAGATTTAAATTTTTATAAGGGATATTTATTTTATAATTAATTTATGGTCCATTATAGATTCAAATTATCCTTTTATTGGTTATATTGAACAATTGTTATGGAATTAATGATATGTTTTTGATGATTTATTGGGATTTTAATTTCCAAAATATTTTTTACATATTTCAAATTATTGTGTCTATTTTTAAATACTTTATATAAGAAAAACTGGTTGAAATGATAATAACTTGATATATGGTAAAAGGGTAGGTAAATTTCATTTATTCATATCAACATCTAGGTAAAATATCATATAATGTTAACCTCGTTATTTGGAGGTCTACATCAACTTTTAAGAAGTGTGAGTTAAATTAATATGTTTTTTAATTTCATAAAAATTTCAAAAAGCAACCCCTTTATGAGGTTAGTCTCAATATAATAACCATTAAGGTATATAATTTTATATTAATGGGTATATTATTTTATTTGATATATTTTATTACTTTTAATTAATCTAAATACTCGTGATGTGAAATTGTATCCATTTTAAAGAATATTTTTTTTGGATATAGTATAAATAATTGATTTAACATTAATACCCATATGTTATTAAAGAGTATTCACATGGGTTTCCTCAATAGGTTTTTCTTTATGAAATTGTTCTATTAATCCAATATAGTGTTATAATTGCGTTATATACATGAAATTTTGTGATTGATTCCTCAAACAAAAATGAATAAGGGTTTCCCTTGAGAATGATGTGTACAATTAAATTTCTCATTTTTGATTTTATAAAGCCATGCAGATTAAGTTGGAATATTATTTTTGAACTAAATAAAATACTAAATAAAGATACCTTATGTATAAATGTCTAATGAAAATGATGTTGAATTCATCTCAAAATTTGGTTCCTTTAACCGATGTAAATTCTGATTCAACAATTATATCCAATTTTAGAACTTATATGGAGAATATATACATAAATTTAGCTTAAATTTCAAAGTACAAAAATAAGTTATTATGAAAGGATTGAAATTAAACATTTTTTTAAAATTAATGAGTTTTTATTGAAATTAATAAGAGGATATAAGAATTATAGAACATATTGTAGCGTAGTAGGAAGTAATGTATGAATTTTATTATAAAGTGGTTGAAGATTTTACATTGTGTAAAATATGGAAATGGGATAAAATCATTCCATGTATCTTAAACAAGGGAAATGGTAACAAAAATGAATAACTAATGATACATGATTAAGGACCATTATGAATAAATTTTAATGAAAAATGACCCTTCCGATGGAATTGAAAGAATCCATAATTCTACTAAATAAAAAAATTGAATATTATTAGAATGATTAGGTTGGATAATTCATCAATTTAAAAATATATGGATATATAGTAGAAAAAAAGATGATCAAATAACTTGAGGAGTCGATGAACACCATAAATTACAAGATAAAAAATCTAATGACTACTGTTTTGGTAAATATTTATCATTAAATAAATATAGTGGTGATTATTTTTGTCATGTAACACCAAAAATATTATAATTAAATATTTCATAAATATTATAATAATAAAATATCTAAATTTTATTAAGAGATACTAATTAATTAATAATTAATACCAAATTATATTAATAAGAGTGATATCATAAGGATTTCATTTTTCACCATAATGTTTTTTCTCTAAGATAATGTATTTTCAAATGTTATAATATTTTTTTTTCTAATAGTGATTTTTTTTAATTTCCACAATGCAGTATTATTCCAATTTTTTTTTGGTTTTTTTATAAAATAATTTCATTAAATGAATGGTGAATAGTATAATTTCTACCAAAATGATTACTTTTGTTGCTTAGTCAAAATATAAAACACACATATATTCATATAAAACAATTTTAAGGATAAAATAAAATTTTAATTAATTTAATTAATTCTTTTAATGATGTATTTCATTATTTATAAAACCATTTGTTATTATTTTAAAAAACATTTTCTATATTAGATATTGTAAAATATATTGTTTTTGGTTTTTTAATTTAATTAAACATTATTTTTAAAAAAAATTTATGCGCTGATTTTAACATCAAATGAAATGAATTTATTTAATACCAAATAATTTATTTCTTGAAAGAAAAAATTGACTATTTTTTCCCACACATTATTTTTATTTAATAAATAATATTTTTCCTAAATTTTTTTTTTATGGGTTATGTTTGTTTATTTTAAAATATAAATTTCATCCTAATACATATTTTATTTCAAATTTATTGTAAAAAAATAAAATCATATGTTTCTAATTAATTTTAATTTATATTTTTAATTTTTTTTATTAGAATTAATTTCTGTGTGTAAAAATTTATGACCTTGGGAAAAGTAAATATGGTAATATTTTATTTACTATGCGGAAACGACCTAAACCATTATGAATTTCTATTATAAATTTAGCTTTGATATTTTCTTGAAAAAAAATAACATAGCCTTACTATGTATTGATTTTTTATAATTCTATCAGTTAATATTATGTTATCACTAATGAAAATGTTATGGGTGCTTAAAAAATTCAACTCATATTCACATATAAATGGGGTTCCTCCCACCAATTTTGGTTACACCTTTCCCATTATACATAATCTTGAAAAACAAAATTTCAATCCCTATAAATATAATTATATTTTTTATTAGCCTTATATCTCATTTATTTATCTCATTCCCATCATAACCAGAAAAAATATTAAGATATTTTTCTAGGTCCCAACGTGAAAATTACATAATAGTTTTTTTTATATTAGTTCCCATTAAAAAGAATCCTAAGCCTGGATATATATTTACCTAAAATCATTATCATATTAAATTTTAATTAAATTAATTCAAAAATATTATTTATTCCCTCTCACCAATATAGAAAAAATGGAACACTGATAGTGTGTTTGTGGAATACTACCTCAAAGAAGTAGATTTTTTATGTGTTCCATTCTATCAAATTGACAAAATTTATTTTCTAAAACATAAAAGTAATAAAAAATCATCATTACTCTTTTATAAATATATTACCTTAATATATTATATCTCATGAACAAAATCACCTATTGAATTTTGTTGCGTTATTATTTAGGCCGTTATGGCCACCAAATTAAAAAATTATATATAATAATATCATTTCTGGCTATAGAAACATAAATTAGAAAATCATTATAATTTAATAATATAATAATAATTTAAATTATTTCTAGAAAGGTGAAATTATTAATTAAAATTAATATTATAATATCATCTTCATTTTCTAAAATTTGAAAACCAGAACAACACATATGGTTTTCCTGGAAAAAAACTATATAATAATAAAAAAGATTATGTTATAAAATTTCCTTAGGAAATAAAATATTTATGAATATAGAAACCAATAATGTATCTAAAAAATGCAATTTTAATATTTATGATGGTAGGTTAATGTGAATAATTAACCAAGACTATGGTATGAGTTAATTATCTCTAATATTCACCCATTAAGGCATATTTCATATTAATAACCATGATTTACATATAATATCTTATCTAATATCCCATTAATATTTTTTTAAATTGATTCAATTATATTTTAATAATATCTTTTGTATTATTCATGTTTCTTTTAATAATAGGGTTTTTACTAAAAAACTACAAAAGTATTTATGTTTTCATCAACTCAATTTCCCATTAACTAGGCCATAATATCCATTAAATGAATATTAATTTGACGATTTAATGGATCCTAAATTACCAAAATTTATATGGTATTTCATTCTCTTATTTTATAGTATTACATATCATTATCCATAACCAATTCCTTGATAAATCAATTTCAAAAAACGTATCATGTTGTTCGAAATGACCTTCATTCATAAAACTAATTATTTAATTATTAATACATATTTTTCCTATAGAATGTGTCTTTCTTATTGAAATATAACGATTTTTTATTTTATAAACATACAATTTTTATTTACAACATTTCTGAAATTAATTTATATGAATATATGTTCTTTTTCATTAAAAAACAAAAATATATTGTTAATATGTGATTTAATTTAAATTATTTAACACAGTATAACTATTTAAATAATTTTTTCAATATAAAAGATTATTTATATAAATCTTTATATTATTTCATTTCATGAAATTTTCTTTTTCAAACTCAATTTTTTAATATAATTTTCACATCATAATTTGGAAACAAATTAATAAATTGTTTGAGAATATTTTATTTTAACATCATCAATTCCTCTAATTTTTAAGTATAATAAAGATAAGAATTAATCTTTCAATATTATTTATTAAAATACATTTAATTTTTGAGAATGTTATTTTTATAAAATATTATTTTTTAATTACATTTATGCAATGTTTTTTAAGAATATGAAAGGAAATGTTTTTAAAAAGTATCTTTATGATATTATGATGAAAAAAATTAATTTACACTCAAATGATTAAATATTGGTAGGAGGTGTATTATACCACATTAAAGTACATTGGTTTTATACAATAACTCATAACATATTCAAGATTGGATAAAATCTATCGATTCTCACATGTGTGCACGTAATTTTTTTTCACATTTTTGGACATATTATAATGAGTTTTTTCAAATAAACGTGTGTATAATGAGAATTATTATAAAGGATTTAAAATAGTTATTGTTACAAAAATTAAAATCTAATTAAATGTTATTATAATTTCAAATATTTAATTTTCATGATATTCCATGTTTTCTTATTAGTTGTTATTTGTAATGTATTATTCTATCTTTAATTAACATAACACTGTTAAGTACTGTTGAGATTTTATTCAATACTTTTCATAACATTTTAGTTCCTTAATTATACTTTTAATATTTTATTTTCACATTCATTTTTTATGATTATCATGTATGTTATCATGATCAATTATTAGCATATTCGTTAGATTTTTATGTTATCTTTCATGTTGATGATATGATACATTATGATATGGTTTTCCATTACAATTCATATGAGATCATAAAATTCGTATACATCCATTTCCTAGGATATGATCATGACTATATCATGTGATATATAAACAAATGGGATTAGATGAGAAAATTATTTATTAATGGCTCCAAGTGTTTTAAAATTGTAATTTTATTTAGCTAACATCCAAGGGAATAAACCTTTTGTACCATGAGTTTTTTTTGTGAGATGTATTATGAAAATCATGAATTTTTTTTATTAATAATTGAATTCTTATCAATGGTCATGACAGTCGGTTTTATAGAATGGTAAAATTATTTTTCCATATTATTTGAATTATTTTGGGGATTGTTTTGAAAATTAATGGACAAAAATATGGGGAATATTCATTGGAATAAGTATAAGTATATATTAAAATTGTAAATTTTTGTAAGGATACATTGTTTGTTTTATTGGAATTAATATTATTTTCAGCGGTACTACAAGCTGATACATTCTCTAGAATATGTGTTTTATGGGTAATAACCCTTAAAATATTATGTTAGGTGTTAAATATATCATCAACTGTCATGTGATTGTGATTCTAATCTGCACATAATGTCTAACACACCTAGTTAATATGTTTCTATTAATTCTCTATCACTTTATGATCCATGATGAAGGATTGGAATATGATTATGTTACAGAACAAAATAGAAAATTACCATGTATAACCATGATTGAGTCCTTGAGAATTATATGTTTGTTTATTTACATCATTTATATAATACATAATCAAATAAAAAAAATAATGTATTTGTAAATATATTAATTCATTTTCATAATTACTCTTTCATATCACAATGGTTTCATATCACTTTCTATTCACCAAATGAAGAAAAATAAATAGATATAACTGTAAAAATCATGGTAAAACACTGATTATGTTTATGATATATGAATCGAATCCAATTGATATTTGTGAGAGAATACATGATAATAATCTAATTTTTAATAATTTAGTTGAACTCAAAAAATATTACATATATATTTACATACCATATATATATTGAACATATTAAATTTCTTGATTAGAAAATATCATTTCATATTCTGGATCATCTTGTTATCAAATATCTATAATGGAATAATCATGAAATACCCTAGTAATAAATTAGTATATATATTCTATGATACCATAAAATGGGGTAAAATTGACTAAAATTTATGGGGTTGAATTCAATATTGATTACATGCCTATCTTGTGGTAGTATAAAATTGAATTTTTTAATGAACTACTAGGTCTTCCACCTAGTGTGAGAGGATGAGTTCTAAATTAATCCCATGTGAGATCAATAAGTATATATAAAATTCAATATTTAATGGCCCCATGGAATTGAATATTTTAAATACCGATTTAAAAACGAATATTAATATTGGTTTTATATCTATTAGTGTTTTTCTATAGCATGAAATAGCATGTTGTGTAAAAAAGAAGGATGTATTAGGGAATATTTTCATTTGATATTGTTAGTTTAATAATATCAATACCAAAAAAATGTATCATCAACCATGTATTATTGATATGTTTGATCAAAAAATTATATATCAACACATCATGAAAAATGACCTTCGATCTGGGTACAATCTATTCATTGTAAAAATGGAGGATATTCTAGGATGATGTTTTTTTATTTATGGACACTATTAGTTATGTGTGATTCCCTTTAGACTTATGAATTTCCCCCATTATCTTTAGCGATTTTAAAAATATGCACATTTGGTAAAACCATGATTAATTATTAGTTTTTATAATAAAAAATATTCTTATATATTAAAAAATAATGAATGTGAAGGAATATCCTTTCGTGATTATGATTACAAAATGGAGAAAAAGATAAAGAACATGAAAAAAAATTCATGAATGGATTATGATAATGTAATGTTTCACTTATGGGTCATGTAATCATAATGAATAGAATATTAGTAGATCTATTAATGGTAGAATTTATTAGGTAACTAAAAAAACTACCCACAGTAACTTATTTCAATAGTATTCTCATATAAGATAGATATTATATAATATTTTTGAGAAATTTATTTGGATAATAAAATATAAAAACCATGTTGGAACAAAAGGTTGTGAATGTCATTTTGATAGATTAATTATAAATATATATCAATGGATGAAAATAGAGGTTCATCATTATTATTTAACATAAAATAACCTATATATAGAATATCATCATAATATATAGTGAATCATTGAAAATGGTAATTGGTTTCATCCTTATACTAAATTATAAGATAATTTATAGAATTTATCTTAAGATAAAAAATTCATAGAGAAATAACCTAACACATTATTTTTATTTTTCATTGATTAGATATTTATTAATAATTTAGTGAAATTGAAACTATTATAGATGTTTGATATATTTAATCATAAAAAGAAAATGGTATGTATATTCATAAATAAGGAGTTTAATAGTCAACCAGTTATATGCATTAAATTTATGTTAGACGATTATTTCTCAAAAAAATTATTATGATGAATGATAAATAATTTGGTTGTTATAATGAGAAGCATAAACCACCGAAACTTATCTCTAATGATTATTCAAAAAAAATTATACCCTTAGATTTGAGAAGGATTTATCATTCAGTCATAATTAGAGGATAAAAATTATTATAAGGCCCCAACCTTAAACCTTACTTAATCTTGAGTTATTACAAGATTACACATTGAGGATCTTTTCGGGTTTAGAGTTTTAGAGAATTAGATCATAAAACATTCATTACATTCCACATATAAACAATGTGGTTTCATAAAGATAATATTCTTCATTCCCATCAATGGAAACATATTTAAAATAAAACATGGATTCATTCTTGACACTTCCTTGACACTGTCATCATATCTTGTACCTTTCCCTTGACCCGTGATAAACATTTCAAAAAAACATGGGATGAGCATAAAAATCTCAGTATGGGTTATAAAAAATATGAAAAGGAAACATGGGTACATATATACATAATAATGAAATCATACTTTACCCATAAAATATATGAACTTTAACATACCTCATAAAATCATGAATAAATCATAGAAATAATAAGACATAAAGGTAACTTGAAGCATTCATAACATTCTTACGTTGGGAGTAACCCTCTTGGTTACCTTTGGAATAGCCATAACAGTATATTCCCTAAAATCTCTTCGGTGAAACCTTAACGTTTCACTCCTTCGCGTTACCCAATGCATTGGAGAGCTATAACGGTCTCACCCGCCCTTAGTTTATCACGGAACCACCCGTCTTCATAATAATGCCCAAGAACCATAACATAATTCATATCACATAAAACATGCATAAAGGAAACATAACATTTCCACATTTCAATCACGATATATCAATACAACACATTGATATAATAAAAACATTATGAAAACCAGTTTCAATACCAATGTAATACATGATATTTATTTTTCTTTTAAAAAATGGTTATGGCTTATAGAGGAAGTCGAAACTCAAATAATGGTCACGGCGGCGGAGAAGTCATAGTCGCCGCATACGTACGAAAAAAAAATTCCCTTTTGTCATTTAGTAAACGCTTCGTATAAAAAAGATTCTTTTTGAATAAACGTAAAAGTCAAAGGGGTTTATACACCGTATAAAAGAACGTTGTGTATAAAACAAAATATGCCTCAATGAAAGGAGATTGAGACGAAGTCCCATACCTCGTATCTGACTTGACCCGACCGTTCTTAAATCTCCTGAATAATAAACTTGATTTAATCTATACTTGCTTGAGATCCTTTTTCAAGTTCATTATTCCTTTTATACCATGTTATGAACATCATGTAATCATTTAAGTTAATAATGTTCATTTTGTCGGTATTTGGTTCTTAAGTCAAAAATGGAATTCTTACACTTACATGTTGTTAATTTGGTCAAAGTTTCGTTATATCCAGAATTATATTAATGCTTTGGATAACATATATATCATATATATTCATCATATACATGTATTTATAATATTACATCACATTTAGAGGTAAGAAATGAAATGCACCGTTCATGGAGACGGTAAGCCGTACGTACGCATGAACGCTACTTCCATTTCTATTTCATATTTTAGGAATGGAATCATAATGATATAAGAGTATATTATAATTCCATTATAATAACATATATAATATCATTAACTTTATCCTTTACACATCCCACATATGTTATTAACGAATCAAATCACTTTCAGGGGGCGGTATTCCGCATTTCCTAAAATGAAGATATCCTGTTTACCCATAATGGGAATAATAATAGTAATCCATAAATGAAAAATACAGAATCTTAAGGAAAGAATAAAAATATTATATATCATATATAAAAATAGTGACATCATAATGGCCACCTTTGAAGGTGTTAAATGAGTATTGAACAATCATCATTTCGGGAGGCAGAATTTCGCCATCCACAAAAACCATATGTTCTTTAACCATATGATGTAGTTGTGTGAGAGTGTATCTAGAATAAACCTTATAACAACATCCTAGTATATTGAAGATACTGGTGTTGTTACAAAAGAAGTAAATCAAAAGAGTTTAGGGGGTTGTAGAAGAAAAATAAAACAAATGAACATTAGAGAATGAATTACCTTTAAAAGTTTAACTCCTTTTGATTTGAGCCTAAAGACTTCTTTTGAAAGGATTATGACCAAATGGAATCCTCTAGGATGAGGAGAGGGATCTGGAGAGAGTAAATGGGCAGGGTTTGTCCGAGCCAACGGCTTGAGGAGTGTGTGAAATGAGGTAGAGGTGGGGGCCTTTTATAAGAGGAGAGGAGGGGCACTCTTGGAAATCAGGAAACTATTATTTTATTTTCAAAAGTTTTTAGAATTTCAAAGGTCCCACATTGATATATTTCTAATATAAGATGATAATTCTTAGAAATATTCCCATCCAATAGTTTTTGGACATGTTTAGGTCTTAGATATTACATTATCTTTCCATTTTATTTTAATCGTTAAATAATGAGGTCATCACTGCATCATCATGATGTCATAAATACATTAATTTGTTTAATGTCTAAAAATTATAAAAGAATAATATGATGTAGGAAATATTTTTATCTTTCTAATTAATATTTATAGACAAAAATATGATTAGTATAACCCCTTCTAAAAATTGTTTTAGTAAAACAATTTATGTTAGTGTCATTTTCACCTTTATTTAAAAAAGAGGCATTAAAGTCATTATCTCACCCGAGTGGCTCCATGGGGTCCCCTAAATAAACCCATGGGTTTTCCTGGTCGGACTTGACACAACCAATAGGTTTAGGACATGTGTTAAGATCATCTCATTTTATTAAAGCATTATTTTTACCTTAAACTACACTAATTACCTCTAATCGCGATTAAGAACTTAATAAGTTACTATTCAACAAAATAATTATTTTAATCTCATTGTACCACAGTTTACTTATTAATGACAACCATATATGTCGGATTTTTGAAATTCAAAACACAATGATGGAAAAATTTCATTTAAATGGAAAATCAGGTTTTATAAGTACCACTTAGTGGTTTCACTATTCATCCAAAATTGAAGTTTTTCAGAGAATTACCAAAAATTCACCCTAAGCTATATTTGATATTCTGAATTCAAAAATGAAGCCTATTCTACAAAATTCAAAACATATAAGTCAAATTAATTAATTTAATAATTAATTCCCGCTGTCAGAGCAAATAGCGTGTTTTTATGAAACTATAAGTATCAAAAGATTGACAGCAGTTTAAGTCCAATTTCAAAGTGAAATTGACTCCAATGACCACCATTGGATTAAATGGTAAAAATATATTCTAATTTCACTTCAAAACCAATTCAAAAGATAATCTAATCATATAAATAAATTACATTAAAAAGCAGTTTTGATGTTAAATGCAATATTTTTCACTATTAATTAAAAAAATGAACATTGCCTGAAAAATACCAAAAATTCACACAAAGTAAATTTTGGTGTCCCAATAATAAAGAATAAGTTTATTTTGACAAAAATAGTTCATAAAATTGTGAAAATATAGATTCCAAAATTGTTTTCCATCAAAAGGAAGTAAAACAATCTTTTAAAAATATTAGTGTATTCCATACTTAAGATTGGATTTATTTTCAATTTAAGCCTCTAAAACACTATCTAATTCATTAATAGACATATATAAAAATATCTATTATTAATTAATTAATTGGGATGATACAATTATACACCAAATAAATCACTACTCAAACATCTACCCACAAAAAGATCAAACAAGACTCAACAGATGATGTAGATCTATAGAAATAATTGTTTATATTTGACTTAATTTTTTATAAATATCGATGTCTATGGTTTGCATCCTATATATATATCTAGTTAATACTATAATTAAAAATGTATCTTTGGGATGATTCAAATACATCATCATTACCTAATCATATAAGAAGTACAATGATTTATAATTATCTAATACAAAAATATGGTTAGATTATAGGAAGTTTGAAATTCATGAATACATATCTTGAAGATTCATATGCTATCATGTTATTATGGAATGATAATTTCATAATCATATGGAGAATGCATTGCACATATAATTATGTATATCAGTAAAAATGACCATTTATTTCATTATGGAACCCCCTAAAATTTTAAGAAGAATGATATGTTATTTAGGTAATAGTTGAACACCTAAAAATTTTATCGAATATCATTTCAAACAAATATGATTTCATTAATGACCAACGAACCCAATTATACATAATTGATGTATTAAAATTTCATGGAGTATATTTCATTGTTGTATCTAATTAGTATTTTTAGGATAACTACTAGGTCCTGAAGCAGTAGAAAATTATAGATGGAGAATGTGTATAGTTTCATAATGACTAATCATCCTATGAAACTTTCTAGTCTAAGATCACCATCCATTATCTGGAATGTTTTCTAAGATCAAAATTAATGTAATTCCATGGATGTTGATATCATATACTTACACAAGTGGAGTTAAAATGGAACAAAAAAATCCTAATTCCTGAATTATATTTAAACATTAAGAAGATATTAATGTGAAGGGATATATTCCACTATTTAATTATGATGAAGTTAGATTGAACAATTATATGTCTAGGAAATTTTTTAGAAGTCATAGAAATTGGTCAAACCATTTTGGGAAATATGAAACGAGATTAAGGTATGAAATGATGTGTTATATAGATAATCATCAATGAGATCTTAAGAAAGAGTTTGGTGATAGGGTGTTATTGTTCATTTCAATATTGAATAATGTTTTGTGGTTTACGATGAAATGGATGTTTAAAACGTTTTACATTACTCCCTCATAGATAGTTGATTAGGTCTGTGTTGTATAACACTTCATAGAACACCCTTCACACCTCTATCGAGTGAATGATGTTCTTCATGTATCACATTGGAGGAAGTACACACCATATCCCTTACATGTACTGAGCTTGAATATTTTAAAGTTAAATCCATAACCCTTCACAAGAAAAAATAAAATTGTAAATAATGATTGAATGATAAAAGGTTATGAGGAACAAGACCCCCAAATAATAAAATGTTCAATAGTTGAACCCTATGAATGAGTGGTCTATAAGGGATCAAAAGGATCAAATTAGTGTAAATTTACTTCATTTCTTCCTTTGTGGAATAAACCATATAAAAAGAAATTCATTTAATGGGATAAAACATAATGACCCATGATTTTTTAAATATTTATCCATAATTTTATATATTGTTTAGGAGATTGTATCACTCACAAAACCACAAAAATATATATAGAATTTTATAAAAGTAAATTATAATTACAATAAAACTTATTATTGATAATAAAATGTTGAAATAAATTATAAATGTACATAAATTTGTAATATGAAAACATTATTCTTAAAAATTTAATTAATACACTACAACAGAATCTTCATTTAGAGGCAGTATTTTTTTGCGTTTAACAGTGGTTTAAACTGCCACAACATTGTTTGGAAGAAGTTTACAGAAACCACCGCCTAAAAGGGAATCAACAATCTATTACCAGTGGTTATTTAAGTTTAGTGGAGGTTTTAGGAAAGCATCATCGTTGCCTCATTTCGCTGTGGTTTTTCTGATTTTAGCATCGGTTTTATGAGCCCTATATATCAATTTATTCGCAGCGGTTATAACCGCCTCGAATGAAATCAAATTCTTACAGCCGTAAAACCGCCTCTAAAGTCATGGGAACAGCCACAGAATGAGGCAGCCATGATGGTCCTATTTAGAGGAGGTTATAACCGCCGCTAAACGTAAATTTTATTTTACATTTAGCAGTGGTTTTTACCGTTTAGCGGCGGTGTAAACTGCCGCCAGAATACATTTCATGGTGGTTAAAACCGCCACGAAAAGCTGCCCAGAATAAAAAATTAATTCTTTGTTTCTACGGCACCACTGCCCTGAAAAACAAATAAAACCATAAAAAACCGTCCCTGGCCTCCCACCAATGACCAAGAACTGAATATCCCAAATAAATCACAACATCCAAAAAACATTTTTTTCTATCGGTGAGAAATAATATACATCTTTAATATTTAAAAATAGAACAAAAATCAGAAACCCTGGAAAATAAGTCATCCTATTAGAGAAAGTATTATTAATACAGTAGTCAGATATCCATCAAAGGTTCCAACACATTCCTCATACTCATGTATACAATATCCTAAATTGTAAAAAATAGAAAAATAAAACTCCATTGATTCAACATTGTAACATCCCAAACTGGATTCCACTAAATCTTATAACTTCACTTTCTTAGGATAGATCATCCATAGTGATTCCACTCTACTTATAAAAATTGATAATTGATGAATTAGTAGTTATATTAGTACCAACCCATTTATATTATGATTTTTTTGGGTTTTTGGCCTAGATACCATCCTTAATACTTATAATAAATTTGAACTGATGAAATAGCTTAATAACACATTATAAAAATATTGTTATAAAAAATAATATTGTGGGAATAGTTTTAGAGTTACATTGAGATATATATTTTTTAGGAATGTAGATATTTCCAGTGAGTCATGGTTGACATCTTTTAATGTTGGAATATAGTTTAGGTGGGATATTCCAGTGGCCTTTTAGGAATAAACCTAGAATTAGAATTGATTCCTCATGTTATGTGAGTGGTTAACATAGTTTTTCTAGCATACTTGGAGATATTAAGCATCGTTGGATACATCTTATTATTTTTTGGTCATAGAAGGTGTTTTTTATGTATTTTGGGATTGAGTAGGACTCTAGTTGTGGAACGATTCCCCAAGTTGGTAGGCGATAAAGAGATAAATAAAACTTATAGGTGTTATGAGCATTTTGAATACTTTAGATTAGTGGGACTGACATGGTAATCTAAATATATATAGTTTAGTTAGTTGTGTTAGTTTAATATCAAATGTGTATGAATCAAGAATTCTTCATCCATATTAAATGGTTCGGTAGGACAATGTGACCCTTGGGTTTGATTTTTTGAGTAGGCTAGAAAATACCAAGAATGCACAGTGTCATTAGTCCTATAAATTATATGAAATGGGTGTTCCCATTTCATTGATGTAACATCAATTTAGTATTCATTATCATATAAATTTTTTTTAACTATTGTTTGGTGGAGAGAGTTGTGTGGTCTTTTGTGAAAAAAATTCTAATCTCTGAGAGTTTGAGGGATGAAATAATAGGTATCACCTTGAGGGGTATTATCACATAACTACTTGGTTTATAGTTTTGGGATCTAAAAAGGTTGTGTTAACCAATCACTCCCTGATTGAGGTTACCTAATTATTAACTATGTTGTGGTGAGTGATGTAGACCAGAGTTTTTAGTAGAAAAGCTAAGTTATCCTAGTTCTATGGATGACTATGTAAGAGGATCGAGTTTTATAACATCATCAATCTGGGTTAACGTTTACGATGTAGTTATTGATGTTGATTGAATGTGTGCGCATGGAATGAGGATCGCATAATGAAGATGATTATGAATAGACCATTTCAATTTATTATTAAGTGGATGTTGTAAATATATGTGGTAGGATGTGAACCACATGTTGTTCAAGGATGGAATATTAGTTCTAGATGAGGCTTCAGCATATGCCAAGGATGGATTTTCATGATGGAACATGGTATAATTATATTGACTCACATCCAGAAACTATGTTTAGTGGTGTACATATTGTTTTTCATGGGAATTAGATTCCTATTTTTTATTAAAATGATGAATATTAAAATCCTATGGTGGGGAGAATCACACTGGTCATGGAAAATGTAAACTTTGGGAGAGTGGTTGTAGAAAAAATATTCATGAATAGTCAAAATGAAATTCATAATTTTGTAAGCTATAAAATTCAAGTTTTCCAGACATGAAGGAGGTGTTGAATTTATGACTTGGGTATGAGTTTGAATCAGGTTTGGAAATTATATTCAGACTCGGGATGCATGTGAAATCTAGGAAATGTGGTAGATTGATATCACATATTTTCTTGTAATGTAGCATGATGTTGAAATGTTTGGTTGAGTATTCACCCATTAAATCACACCACGAGTCAATTTTGGAATTCAGTGGGTTCATCTCAATTATCAAAATATAAATTTTCAATTTATGTTAATATGATTTAGTTTTTAAATAAAGGCATTGGCCATCAATTTTGATGTCCTCTAAGCAGGTCAACCTAAGCGTTCTGACTCGAATTTCAGTAAACAAGTGCAAGTTGTGAGCTAAGATTTCTTTGTGTAAGATGTATTAATAATGGAGAGTTTGTTTTTGTTATGACCCTTTAGTTTAATTTTTTTGGACTACATTTACAGTGATAGACGATTTGTAAATAGAGGTAGCGGTTTTCATGTGGCACCCCTTCATCAGGAGTTTTCAAGCGAGCTCAAGTGAGAACTATCTTAAATAAAGCCAGCAATGCTCAAACATGTCAATGTGAAACTAGAAGTGATGTATAATAGTATAGTTCTCATGGTTTAGTGGTTTGATAATTACTATGGTGGGAAGACACTAGGGACCTGTAAATCATGTGGTGCTCGCTTTAAGTAGTTTTTATTGTTAATGAGTCTGAGTGGTGTCACTTGGATTAATGTTTCTGGAAAAAATTCAGATGGAAGAGAAACCTAGGGATAGTTGATGAGATGCGGTTTGGGGTGTCTTATTAAATTGGACATCCTCTAGATGTGGGTGTTGGTCAAATTCAATATGATCATTACATAGAGTTGTGGGAGTATAACTATTGTTTCTTATGAGTATGTTTGGATAGAAGTGTTTTGTACCAGACCTATGACATCTCCCTATAAGGCCTAGTGTTGGTAAAGAAGAAAGTTATGGAATTCCAGTAATTAATGTTTCATGACCGGGTAGCTTATAATGAATTGTGGTATGTTTGGTTATATGATTTTTATAACATATACTCCATGGTTGTTTGTTTTGAATGTGAATTTTGAAATTTCATATTCTAAATCTAGAGAGAAGGTTGGGTTTATAACTAATCCACATTATGTTATTCTAGACATTTTTAGACCATCCTGTATGGTTATGGGATTATTTTAAATGTTTCATTTTTCTGTAAGTATAGCATGGGGAAGAGTTGTCATATAGTGGGAAGTACGTAAAAATCACCTTTTTGGACTATTTTGGATTTTTCATAAATCGGTCATAGTTTAGTAAGTGGAGGTATGTATCATCAAACAATTCCAAAAAAAAAACTCAATGCTCCTCCATTTATTCATCCATTTAAAGAATATGAATTATAGGGGTTTGGATTCTGCTCCTTTTACCTCCTTTGTTTTCATCATTTATCTAAGTGTTATCATTGTGCAATCTTATATGCCCTATTTTTAGTTAATTTTTCAGGTTATCCATTTTCATATATTTTTTATTTTATCGAGAGACATAAATATAAGAGTTAACCATCCTAATATTGAAGTATTTGGTAGATGTTCTTTTCTTAAAATTCACGTTTTTATAAGACATAGAAATTGTGCGTCTAGTCAAAATCCATATTTGGGAATAAATTTTAATTTATAAAGTTTTCTTGCCTAAATTCATGGACTTATGCTAATTTATCACCCCTCAGTCACACCTATATCTAAGTGAACCACCCTTGATTTAGAATATTTCATGGAAGATAAATTTCATATCCTTAATCCTAGGAATTAGTTTGATGAATTTATGACCCTCATTAAAATGTTCTCACTCAAAATGGTTAATTTATTAATCACTCATTCTATAGTCCATGTCATACCTATGGATGAGTCTTGACCTATTAAACAAGTATCCCATTAGGTTCAAATTCTTCATAGTTTCCTATTTAGATATGTAGTGTATTTAGGAGTTTTATAACCTAGGAAGCTACCCAAATAAATTTAATTTAGTGTTTGACCTTAGATGTGACAAATGAATTAAGAAACATTCTCATCACATTTTAGAAGAGCTAGAGCGTGTTTAGATACTTTTGATTCTTAAATCTGACATTTTCAACAATGGGCCTCACCAAAGAGTCCATAACATTTTCTCCTTGATCACTGTGAAATGACCCAATTTGATCAACACATCAACAATGTGTTTAACTCCTAGTCATCCAAAATTTCGACTACCAATTCAAACGCAGACCTAAATGGAATGATATATACCACACTCGAGAAATGAATAAATAAAAAGAAATATCAGAAATCAATAAAATGCATAAAAAGAAACATGAGAAATCAGGGATATTTTAGGACATGAAAATGTGTATTGGAAACTATGTTCCACAAATGTTACATATACAAACCAATTATTTCCATTTTTGTTCAACACATCAACAATACAATTACTCAGGGTCCGATTATACACCGTCTCCCTCTCCACCTTCATTTCCACTTTGTGTTGTCACCTATATGAACATTATATTTAAAATTAAATACAGTTACATATTTAAATTGAAACTTAAAACCAATGTAAGTTAGAAAACTAAATGGTTTTGATTTTCTGTGATTTACCTGCATACCACCAATCGATGCACTCCCACCAAGGGCATATCTGCTCATCTGCTGACGTATTTCAGTCAACTCATTCTGCAATGTAGATATTTTATCCCCCTGCTAGTGAACTATTTTTTGTAATGAAACAATCTCTTTCTTAGCATCTTTGGGTATGGACTGACTAAATTCAGGAGTAGAAGCAGCAGCTGTCCCCAGTGTCCTGCTAAAAACCTCATATGGAACGTTTCGATTAGAAATTTCAAAATCTAAAAACTCATTCAAACCCTTAACATAATTAGGTGTTTTCCGTGGTATTGTGATCCATATTTTATCCATATATATCACAATGTGCCTAAACAATAAAAAAAAATTTAAAACACATAGTTACTACTTAATAGAGAAATAGATTCATATATACGATAGTGTAGGATTATAGAAACATAATTTAATAAAGATGACCCATTGATCATAAAGTATGCATAATAAAATAAATATGATAAATTGATCACATTTACCACTTACTAAGCATGGCTAGACAAACCGAACAAGTCTGGTCCCTATGAGACAACGTCAACACCTCATTGAGGAGCAATAAGAATACCAGGTTACACACTTATCATAACACTGTCGATCACACATTTATTTTGCCTCAAATAACACCCCATTGAAAGTGATGTCATTTAACAAACCAAAGATGCAGAATTTTCATACCATTAGTACAATGACAATACTAGAAATATTTATCTCTTATATGACACCCTTTGAGAATTATCGCAGGCTAGTGTGGATACCTGGATTATGGGTAGCCTAGGTCAGTTCATGAAAATTGGTCATGATTCATTGCTCTTTATGTTTTTCAATCATTTCACTATATATTTTAATTTACCTCACTCAATGAATTTGATAATTTTTCTTATTTCCTTGAATTTGGAGAGACCTTTGTTATTCATTTTATCATCATTTTGTGCAATTTTAATTCATCCACTTGGATTACCATAGTGGGGTTCTCATTAAAATCTCTTTTAAAATCTAATGAATGATGTATGTTATTTTCACTTAAATATGTATTTTGTTTAGTATTATAAAAATTTATCTTCAACATTTCAAACAAATCATATTGGAAAAATAATGCAAACCATAAAATTTGGAATTGATATAATACAAAGGACATGTCAAATTTTTACTTCAAAAATTTATGTATATTTCAAGTCCTAAGCTCAGTTAATTTGAAGAAATAAATTTCAAAGTAATTTTCATCTTGAAAAAAAAATATTATACTTAATTCAACCATAATAAATTTAAAATATTTAGTTAGTGAGACTAGTTCAGAACTAATGAAGATCGTTTCTAACATGTTTGAGAATACCATGGTGAGAATACTGGTGTTCAACTTATTGGTATGAGCATAAAGATCATAAATTATCATCACCCCTCTTGGTGTTCGTTTATACTGATTAAGACCCCTAACAAATTCATGTCATGTTTTATTTTCCCTTATTATGAAATATAGTCATTCACCATTCATGTTCAGTGTATATAATCCTTAAACAATGTGAATACTACCCTATTCGGGGTAATATTAATTGGTATGGGGCAAAACAATTTACGTAGGGACAATTTTTCTTCTACCTTGATTATACGACCGCACCTCTGTTGTCTTAGATATAAAGCTATAACCCCATATAAATTTTTGTCTATGAAATATAAATTTAATGTATGTGAACACATAATTGAGTGTTTTTGTATTAGTATTAGGCTCTTAATCTTACTTGGGATTACCTTAAACATACCACTGTAGAGAAAACCTCATACTTTCATTAAATCTTTATAAATTTAACCCTTAACCACACATTGGTCTACAATGTTTGAACTTAGACATAAAATACATTGGTACAACTTAAAAGTCCATAAGGTACTAATGTAAATATAATTGGCACTCTCTACGTCAAAAACCCATAATAGGTGACATTGGAAAAATCGACTCTCCACTCACAATATATTTACCTTGTATAGATAGGGAATCATTTTGTTCATCTAAAAATTTGAAAGAAAAAAAATTCAGGTTGAAAAATTTCAAAGGGGGAAATATGAAAAATCAATGTTTCATCCCCCTAAGTCCTTTACAATTCACTGCTAAGGGAAATATTAGGGATAAATTCAAAAGACATAAACCTACTAGAAATCACCACTCAACCCTAGAAAAAGTCATGGTATACCCTATAGGACCATCAACTAGGAATATGTAAGATAACACTTATGTTACTTGAATATGATATTCCATATTATTTTAAAAGAATGCAAAAATATGAAATAAGAGATGCACCATAATGTGATGTCATTGACCAGACCAAAACAAAATCAAACTGCTACCGCAATCCCCTTGTGACCTCAAGTTCACCATCATCCTCTACTAACCCATGGATGTTCTCACATCCAATGAAACCCTTTTACATCCATGAGTCACCCAAAAATATTTTCAAAATCTTCACTTTCCTTTCAAACCAAACTCATCGATTCCATATAATTTCCAAAAGACCAACAATTATCATTTAAAACTAAGAGAGCTTTCCAAACAACACTTTTACCAGGAAAGAAACCATCCAATCAATTAAATATAACATTAAATAGGTAAAGAACCATCAAAATCATCCAATTTCACTATTAAACACCAATTAACATTTAACCACACGCATTAGGCATAAGAAAACATAGGCATAATTTAAGATTCACTTTGAAATCTATTTCTAACAAATCATATCACCAATAAAACATCATAATAATTTAACCAAGTACATTAACAAGTTGTAAATCATGTTTTAAAAATTAATTAGTAACACCCAATGATCATATGGATTGCATTAGAAATGAAAGGTTGGGAAATTCCCACTCCATGAGTTTGAATGCAATGAAACTTCAAAAGGAGGGTCGATGCGGGGTCGTGGGTCGTGCAGGTCTGGCCAAGACCAAAAAGGAAACCACGAAATAGATAGGTGGAAGAGAGAAAGGGATAAATGGGAAAAAACCATAAAAATCTCCTTGGATGTGAAGAGGGGGTCACTGTGGTGTCGTTGTGGGGTCGCGGGTCGCCGTGGAAGGGGTCTCTGGGGTCTCCGGGTCGTCGGTGGTCACGGGCGGTCGCCGAGGGCACGGGGTCGTGCGAGGTCATGAGGGGTCGGGGGAACAAGGGGGGTTGGGGTAGAGGGAAGGGTCGGAAGCATAAAAAAATATGTAGGGTTTCGCAACGGTTTATAATAAACAGCTGCGAAACCAATTTAGCGAAAGGTTTAGCTGCCGTTTTGTGAACCACCGCCACAAAACCGCCACTAATACCTAATTTTTGTGTAGTGATAAAATAATACTTTTCTTAAAATTTATTAGTATTAAATTATAGAATTTTAATTTTGTAAAATTAATCTATTTTGTGGATTTCATATATCAAATTTAGTCTAATATAAGTAATTTAAATATTTTATAAAATTATTTATCATTATATGAATAGTGAAATGGTATTTTGTTTTTAATAATTGGGAGAGTTATTAAATAATATAAATATAATAATGAATTAGAATTTCGTCATTCATTTTAATTGAAAATATATGTTTTTATGGAATTAATTTATAATTATTGAATATATTTTTAACAAGTTCAAAATCATTTGTTTAACATTAAAAAATATTACTATTTTGTTGAACCCTCATTGCGATAATTATTTAAATAATCTCAAATCATTATTTTTTCTATTATAAGTCAATTTAGTCAATTATTCAATCTAATCTAAAAGTGTTTATATATGTTTAATCTTGACTACATATGTTTATCTATAATTATTTATTGTCTAATATTGACCAGAAAGTATTCTGGATTAAACAGACACTTTATGAGGATTTTATGCTTTTGAATCACCGTTAGTTATATTCTTGAGTCCCCGATAGTTAAAAGAATGAGACAACGATATGAAAAACTGATGAAAAAGTCACCAATGTGTTGCACCGAAGGCAACAATCGCGCCGATGACTATGGTCGCACTGATGACAGCGGTCGCACAGATGACAATGATCACACCAATGACACAACTGTCTCACCGACGCTAAAAAAATGACCTACCGAAGTCGATGCTAATTAAATGACCTACCAATGATGATGCTGATAGAATGACCTACCAAAGCCGATGCTGATCAAATGAACTACCGAAGCTGACGCTGATCAAATGACCTACTGAAGTTGATGCTAATAAAATGACCTACCGAAGCTGATGTTGATCGAATGACCTACCGAAGCCGATGCTGATAAAATGAACTACCGGAGACAATCAAAATTCAAAAATCCATACTGATCTCATGACTCACCGATAGTCATGAAAAATGATTGTATATTTATTAAATAATATTTAATTAGAACAATAATATTTGAAAAATTTAATTAATTAATGTTAGTTGTTGGTTGTCAGAGAACCGTACCTCGTACCTGTCAAAAAGTAATCATTCATATTACAAAATCTCAAGGAATAAAAAGGAAGATCTATATGTAGTAAAAGACAAAAACAAATATACAGAGAGAAATAAATATATAGAAACCCAAGAGGAAGCAGAGCATACATGTGTGTGTGTGCGTGAAGGCCTGCGAAAAAAATGAACTTGAATAAAACCTATGAAAACCAGAGAGATTCAAGAAGATCATTCTCCTGGAACAAACACTTAAGACAAGTTGTTGTGCCTTACAGAACATCATATGCACAAGGCTGAGTAAATATAGCGGGGAAGAACAACAATGCTCTATTTTCTAACATCTTCACTAGAAAGGACTCAAATAACATCCACAACATCTAAAGGAGTCTAGAGGTCATCTACAATCTCTCAGAGCATTCTAAACTCGTTATCCATTTATTTACTCTATAGTACACCATAGGTAAATATTTTGAGCATTTTATGTGCGTCTCTCTATTTAGACACACACTAACTTCTGGGATGAACAATATGATACTAGATCCTCAAAGAAAACCTTTTACACCTTATTGTATCCCAATGTGCTTTTTGGAAGAGGTCAAGTGTGACCTGGAAAGAGTGAATGTTGTTGTTGTTGTTTACCAATGAAGGGTTTTGGTTGAGGTTTGAGGCCCTGAACAGTCTGAGCGCTGTTGTAAAACATAGATCTATGGTGTGGATCAAAGTTTATATAAACTGTTTGAGAGGACTATGTCTCATCTTGAGACTGAACCTCATGTTTTGAAACTGCTGTGCATTTTTTCCTTTGTTAAAACTATTTTTGAATATTCTACTTCTATGTACTTTAAATATAAACTTGTTTTTAATGTAACACTGATAGTTGAACTAACATGTTTTTGTAATTGTTATGAACTAGTAATTTAGTTTTAAAAGATAAAATAATATTCAAATTAGTTTAACATAGAATTAATCAATCTTTGAGAATCTAATTGAACATTTACAATCATTATAAATTCCCTACTATTTAACTTGTTTTATGAATTGGGGGATTTTAATACCAATATTTTAAATAGAAAATTTTAATTAGAACCCAATTCACCCCCCCCCCCCTCTTGAGTATCCACTATGACCAACATTTTGTATCATAGGGAATAAATGTTTTCAAAACTACTCTATTTTCAATTGTGATTTTATTTGTATCTTACAGAACATAAAATTTCTGTTATTTCAAAATTTTTATTTCGATGAATATATTTGTTAAAATATAATTATGGGTAACATATTAGAAGGTGTAGCTACAAATATCCCACCTTTTTCAAATGGTTTTAATTAAACTCAGTGGATGATTAAAATTAAAATTCATCTATAATTTATGACATTTGACATTTGGAATCCCAAAGAAACTCAGTATAAGATTCCAGAAATAGTTAGAACAGGTTGGGACGAAACTTCTAAAGCTACTTACAATTATAATTTTAATGAGATGGCTGCCATATATTGTGCTTTTGGAGATGAAGAATTTAATTGAATATTTTCTTGTAAGACTGCTTATGAAATATGGGATACTCTGGCTGTTTCCCATGTAACACCCCAGGTAAATAAAGAATATGAAATTTTCATATTTATCCATATTTGTGAATAAAATATTAATATTACTTTAAAGGGGACGCTATGCTCGATGGCGTACCCAACACACAACAACGAGTTTTTGGGAATCTTACGTTGCACTCTAATAATAAAATAATATTATTTTAAATGGTAGTTAACATGTAGCCGTTTTATTGGTGATAATGGATTGAAATAACTAAAATATTATTATAAATTTTTTTAAAAGTTTTTACATTTATCCAATAAAATATAAAGGCTTAAAATACGGAAAGAATTCAATTTTAGGAGTATATGCCCTAGTTTTCACTAAAGGTTCACATATCGCCTTTTGATGGCAAACCATAATTAAATATAGTTTTGTTCACTCTTTTACATTCTATTGGACCAAATAAAACTCTTCTTAAGAATCGGGACATCAAAATTTACTTTGTGTAAATTTTTGGTATCTTTCCGATAAGGTTCTTTTTTTAATGAATAGTGTAAAATCTTGTATTTTAATTCAAAACCTATTTTTAATATAATTTATTTATATGATTAGATTATATTTTGAATTGGTTTTAAAGTGAAATTACATTATATTTTTACCATTAAATCTAATAGTTGTCGTTGGAATTAATTTCACTTTGAAATCAGACTTAAACTAGTGTCAATCTTTTGATACTTATTGTTTCATAAAAACTCGCTATTTGCTCTGACAATGGGAATTTATTATTAAATTAATTAATGTGACTTATATGTTTTGAATTTTTTAAAATAGACTTTATTTTTGAATTCGGAATATCAAATATATCTTAGGGAGAATTTTTGGGATTTTTCCGAAAAACTTCAATTTTTGATGAATAGTGAAACCACTAAGTGGTACTTATAAAAACTGATTTTTCCGTTTAAATGAAATTTTTCCATCTTTGTGTTTTGAATTTAAAAAATATGACATACATGGTTGTCCTTAAGAAGTAAAATTTGGTTCAATGGGATAAAAATAATTTTTTGGTGAATAGTAACTTATTATGTTTTTAATCGCGATTAGAGGTAATTAGTGTAGTTTATGGTAAAATTAATTTTTTAATAAACAAAAATGACCTAGACACATGTCCTACCCTCATTGGATGTGTCATGGACGACCAAGAAAATCCATTGGTCAACTTGGGGACCCCATGGAGCCACTTTGTTTGGAAAATGACATAAATATCTTTTTATTTAATGTTAAAGTAAAAATGACACAAACATGAAATGTTTTACTAAACCAATTTTTAAATGGGGTTATACAAGTAATATTTTTTATTATAAATAGTAATTGGAAAGATAAAAAGATTTCCTACATCATATTATTTTTTTATAATTTTTAGACAATAAATAAATTAAATTATTTATGACATCATGATGATGCAGCGATGACCTCATTATTTAAAGATTAAAATAAAATGGGAAGATAATGTAATATTTAAGACCTAAACATGTCCAAAACCTATTGTATGAGTGCATTTCTAACCCTTATAACCTTATTTTCGAAATACATCAATGTGGAACCTTTAAAATCCGAAACTCTTTTGAAAGTAAAGTAACATTTTGTAACTTTACAAGAGTAACCCTCCTATCTTCTTATAAAAGGCCCCCCAACTCTAACTCCTTACCCACACTCCCAAAGCCTTTGGCTCGTCCATAACCTGCCCATTTTGTCTCTCCACTTCCCTGTCTTACTCATTGAAGCCTCACTTTGGGCACAAGTCATACCAAGGAAGTCTTTGAGCTCAAACCAAAGGGAGTTACCCGATTTTAAGGTATCGTCTTCACTTGTGTCCTTTTGTTTTATTTTTCTTCTCCAACCCCCTAAACTCTTTTTATTCATTTATTTTGTAACAAATCCATTATATTCAATATAATAGTATGTTGTTATAAAATTTATTATAGCTACACTTACACACACATACATCTAATGGTTAATGAACATACAGTTTCCATGGATGGTGAATTTCTGCCTCCCGAAACGATGATTGGTCAACATTCTTCTAACACCTTCAAAAGTGGCCATTAAGATGAAACTATATTTATATATGATATCTAATATGTTTATGTTTTACTTAAGCTTCTGTATTTTTCATTTATGGCGTACCTTTATGGTTTCCATTATGGGTAAACGCGATATCTTCATTTAAGGAAGTGCGGACTACCGCCCCCTCAAATTGATTTGATTAGTTAATACCATATGTGGTACGTATAAAGGATATATTTAATAATATTATATATGATACCATACTGGAAATTAAAATAATATTATGTATCATTATGTTTTAACTCCATTAAATATGAAATAGAAATGGAAGTAGCGTTTATGCGTACGTACGGCTTACCATCTCCATGAACGGTACATTTCATTTCTTATCTCAAAATGTTATGTAATATTATAAGTACATATATATAATGGATATATGTGAAATATATTACATCTAAATTATGAATATCATTCTGTAATTATAACATATATATATCTCCCTCATTTTATTTTAATTCCATTAATATGAAAAAATGAAAGTAGCGTTCATACGTACGTACGACCTACCGTCTCCATGAACGATGCTTTTTGTTTTTTATCTCCAAAAGATATGGAATAGTATAAAATGAATATTTACTGGATATATATGATATTTTTATCATTAATACTATTCTGTAAATTATTTACATATAACTACATGGGCAATCTTTTTTCAAACAAGTTCATTTTTGACTCATGTACCAAACATCGGAAAAAATGACTGATATGAACTAACATTATTAAACAATTATTATAACATTATAATATGTTATATGAAATGAATATTAATATCTAAAGGAGGTACTTAGGAAATTATTAATTGAACAATGGTTATTATTCAGTAATATAAAGAAACGAACAAGATAAGTTGGACTTGAGGTAAGCGATCCTACTCCACTCTTTCTTTTTAAGTACACTCTTTTATGTCGTTCCTTTTAAAGCTCATCTTTCTTGTTATTGGGATGTTCTTTTATATTTATGTTACTGTAATTTTTTTGTTTATGTTATGAGAGACCCTATTCTCTCTCATCAATCCATTTTAGAAGTTTTGAGTGGCGCTGTTAGGCTGCTGAATTTTCGTAAGATATCTAATCTCTCTCTTTCATTTTAAGTACTCTCCTTTATGTAACTTCTTTTACGCTCCTCTTTGTTATGTTGGGGGATGTTCTTTTATATTCCCCTTTCTATAAACTTTATGTTAATATGATGAGATACCCTATTTGATATCATCAATCCATTTTTGTCAGTTTTATGTGGCGCCGTTAGGCTGCCGAGTTTTCGTAAGGGATTTTTCATCTCACTTTTATTCCCGTGATATTTATGCTACATTTTCCACAATTTCCTTTGATTGGTGTATGTACTTCCCATTATTTTAATCATTGTGTTAAATACCTTCTTTTATGAGTATTTACATCAATGTTGAATTGTCCTTCTTTCACGAGGTGTATGTTTCGAAAGATACCCATGTCGGTAAGGGAACATTTCACCCTCCTCTTTTTAAAAGACTTCTTTTGTTGGGTATTTTAATTTACATATTTTTATGATGGGCTATGTTATCGTATATCCTTATTGATGTAAATTTTATGTCCAAGTGACGAGATACCCTTTTTTTATCTCTCATCAACTCTTTTTGATGTGACGTCGTTAGGCTGTCAAGGGAACATCTTAACCAAATTTCGATTTCTTTGGGTTCAACATGTAGCTATTGAATATGTCATCCTTTGAATATGTGTGAATGACCTTTGATTATTTTACACATAATATCCACTTATATTTGGTGTATTCATTTGTCACACGTAATTATGTAATTGATTTATCCTTAAACCAAGGATATCGTCTTTGTATGAGACTTCGTCTCAATCTCCTTTCATTGAGGTATATTTTATTTTATACACAAATTTCTTTTGTACATTGTATAAACCGCTTTGAATTTTACGTTTATCCGAAAGTAATATTTTTTATATGATGCGTTTTACAAAATGATAAAAGGGCATGTTTTTTTCGTACGTATGCAGCGACAACGACTTCTCTGCCGCGTTGACCATTATTTGATTTTCGGCTTCCTATACAAGATATACCTTCTTTTTAAAAGAAAAATAAATACCATGTTTTACTTTTATTTTATTTTGGTATTGAAAATGGTTTTCATAATTTTTTTATATCAATGTGTTGTATTAATATCTTGTGATTGAAAGGTGGAAATGTTATGTTTCCTTTATGCATATTTTATGTGATACGATTATGTTGAGGTTCTTGGGAATTATTATGAAGACGGGTGGTTCCGTGATAAAATACTGGCGGGTTATCCCTATATAGCTCTCCAATACCTTGGATAACGTGAAGGAGTGAAACGTTAAGGTTTCTCTAAAGGGAATTAGGGAATATACTGTGATGGGTATTCCAAACGTAACCAAGAGGGTTACTCCCTACGTAAGAATGTTATGAATTCCTTAAGTTACCTTTTATGTCTTATAATTTCTATGATTTATTCATGATTTGATGAGGTGTGTTAAAGTTCCTATGTTTTATGGGTAAAGTATGATTTCATTATTATGTATATATGAACTCATGTTTCATTTCCATATTTTTATAACCCTTACAGCTCTTTTTATGCTCATCCCAAGTTTTTGAAATGTTTTTCACAGGTCTTGGGAAAGGTACATGATGTGATGATAGTGTCAGGGATGTGTCAAGAAAGAATCCATTTTTTATTTTAAATATGTTTCCGTTGATGGAAAGAATGAATACTTTCTTTTATGTAACCACTACGTTTAAATGTGGAATGTAATGCAAGTTTCATGATCTAATTCTCTAAAACTCTAATCCTGAAAAGATCCTCAATGTGTAATCTTGTAATAACTCAAGATTAAGTGAGGTTTAAGGCTGGGGCCTTATAGTTGGTATCAAAGGTCTGTTTAGATAACTTTAGAGGTTAGGTTATTCTTTAAGCATAAGTGGCATTACCATAATGGTTAGGATTTCAGAAAGAGTCCTAGTTTTAGATAAAGTGAATGAGTAAGTGTATCTTAGTGTTTTCCTTCCTCATTAGTACATGATGGTTTTGTTGATATACTCACACTGACATTTCTATTTTTAGAGAATGGATGGATCTAGCAGGCACCAAAGAGACAATAGGTTTGAAGAAAACTGTGGTGGTTCTATGATTAAGATACTAGATAAAATGGGGGATTCAACGAGGAAACTCATGTTTTTTCTAAACCAACTATCAAGGAGTCATGATCAACCACTTGAACCATGGTATGATCTTTAATGCATCATGTACAAGATGACCAATCGATGTGGAAGTTCAGGTAATAATTATAATGGTAACCATTATTTTTTATATGATCCTTACTTTTGTGGTAATTATGGGTTACTATATGTTATGATGGAAGTGAAAGGCATGAGATAAAATTGAGGTTAAATTATGTTATGGTTATTTTGATGATTTTATCTCTTTTTGGGGAATTATTTGAGAATTATATAGTTTTGGAAAAAGGACAACACGTAGACTGTGTGACTACCCGTCACGTCGGACAAAGCTACGGGAATCGAACCCACAACCAAAGTGCGACTGGTATTTTTTCGCCTACCACTGGACTACGTGAAGTCCCTGGTTGGTTTGACTGATTATTTTTAGTTATATTATTTTATGAGTTAATAGTATGTTGATTTTGGGTTATTTATGAAAATTATTAACCTATCATGAGGATATGTGATTAAGTTAATTACTTTTCAATACGAGACTTTAGGAGCAACTGATGTTGTTTGGAGATAAATGTTACGATTTAACTTGGAAGACTATGTGACTAAATACTTCAAATATTTGGGTTTCAATCTTAGATTGGTTTAATTTGAATAATTTTATGGACAAATTGTTTATCGGATGGTCCTCGTTGAACTATGTGTTTTGTTGGTCAAATTTTGGAGATTAAGCATAAATTTTCTTTTTAAAGGGTTATCCTTTTCTGGATTATCTGACCCTGTACTAACCTTTTTGGTTTTGGATTTGGTTAATGTCTAAAGATATGGTAAGTATATAGTTATCTTTGGTGGATTAGGTGATTCTCTAGAAGTTGATTATAGTACTCTTAATGCGAACAAGTCTCCCTAAATACTTGTCTTTTGGAAAAAAATATGAGTTTGATTCAGGAATCTAGTAAAAGTTGAAAGTCAACATGATAAGTGATTATGTTTCCGTATTAATAAATTATTCAATAAAAAGTAACTTAAAACAAAAATGGTGTCTATTAACTTTTCCTACTGGGGAATCGAATACCGTTTAACCCATCACAAGTTTGTGATTTTATTATGGTTAAATTTCTCCTAGACATGTTTACTATCACTCTCCCTCAAGAACATGACCCTTTGCATTTTCTTCCATGTCCATGTTTTTCTACATGGAATCCTAGTATGGGTTAACTCGTGTTACCTCTATACTTATCTTCCTTTATTTTATAGTGATTGTTTTGCTGACTCTTGTTCCGATGTGGGACTTTCAAGGATGTTTCCAAGCTCAATTTTAAAAATTACGAGGATGCAATTCCCAAAAGGGGGAAGGATGTTACACCCCAGGTAAATAAAGAATATGAAATTTTCATATTTATCCATATTTGTTAATAAAATATTAATATTACTTTAAAGGGGACACTATGCTCAATGGCGTACCCAACACGCAATAACGAGTTTCTTGGGAATCTTACGTTGCACTCTAATAATAAAATAATATTATTTTAAATGATAGTTAACAGGTAGTCGTTGTATTGGCGAGAATGGATAGAATAACTAAAATATTATTATATATGTTTTTAAATGTTTTTACATTTATCCAATAAAATATAAAGGCTTAAAATACAGAAAGAATTCAATTTTAGGCGTATATGCCCTAGTTTTCACTAAAGGTTCACTTATCGCCTTTTGATGGTGAACCGTCATTAAATATAGTTTTTCTCACTCTTATACATTCTATTGGACCAAATAAAACTCTTATTATGAATCGGGACATCAATATTTACTTTGTGTAATTTTTTGGTATCTTTCTGATAAAGTTCTTTTTTTATTAAATAGTGTAAAATGTTGTATTTTAATTCAAAACCACCTTTTAAAATAATTTATTTATATTATTATATTATCTTTTGAATTTGTTTTAAAGTTAAATTTAAATATATTTTTACCATTAAATCCAATAGTGGTCATTGGAATTAATTTCACTTTGAAATCAGACTTAAACTCGTGTCAATCTTTTGATACTTATTCTTTCATAAAAATACGCTATTTGCTCTGACAGCGGGAATTTATTATTAAATTAATTAATGTGACTTATATGTTTTGAGTTTATTAAAATAAAATTCATTTTTGAATCTGGAATATAAAATATAGCTTAGGATGAATTTTTTCGATTTTTCTGAAAAACTTCAATTTCTGATGAATAGTGAAACCACTAAGTGGTACTTATAAAAACTGATTCTTCCGTTTAAATGAAATTTTGCCATCTTTGTGTTTGGAATTTCAAAAATCCGACATAAATGGTTGTCATTAAGATGTAAAATGTGGTTCAATGGGATAAAAATAATTATTTCGGTTAATAGTAACTTATTAAGATTTTAATCGCGAATAGAGGTAATTAATGTAGTTTATGGTAAGAATAATGTTTTAATTAAATAAAATTACCAATAAAAATGTACTACCCTCATTGTATGTGTCATGGCCGACCAATACAATCCATGGGTCAACTTGGGGACCACATGGAGCCACATTGGTTGGAAAATGACATAAATATCTTTTTATTTAATGTTAAAGTGAAAATGACACAAACATGAAATGTTTTACTAAAAAAAATTACATGGGGTTATACAAGTCATATTTTTCACTATAAAGAGTCATTGGAAATATAAAAAGATTTCCTACATCAAAGTATTTTTTTTATAATTTTTAGACATTAAATAAATTAAATTATTTATGACATCATGATGTTGCAGCGATGACCTCATTATTTAACCATTTAAATAAAATGGAAATATAATGTAATATCTAAGACCTAAACATGTCAAAATCCTATTGGATGAGTGGATTTCGAACCCTTATCACCTTATCCTAGAAATACATCAATTTGGGGCCTTTAAAATCCGAAACTCTTTTGAAAATAAAGTAACATTTTGTAACTTTACAAGAGTGCCCCTCCTCTCCTCTTATAAAAGGCCCCCACCTCTACCTCATTACCCACACTCCCAAAGCCTTTGGATCGTCTAAACCCTGCCCATTTTGTCTCTACACATCCCTATATTACTCCTTTATGCCTTTCATTGGGAAGAAGTCTTCCCAAGGAAGCCTTTGAGCTCAAACCAAAGGGAGTTACCCGATTTTAAGGTAATGTCTTCACTTGTGTCCTTTTGTTTTATTTTGCTTTTCCAACCCCCTAAACTCTTGTTATTAATTTATTTTTTAACAAATCCAGTATCTTCAATATACTAGGATGTTGTTATAAGAATTATTAGAGCTAAACATACACACACTTACATCTAATGGTTAAAGAACATACTGTTTCTGTGGATGGCGAATTTCTGCCTTCCGAAACGATGATTGTTCAACATTCTTCTATCACCTTCTAAGGTGGCCATTAAGATGACACTATATTTATATATGATATCTAATATGTTTATTTTTTTTCTTAATCTTATTTATTTTTCATTTATGGCGTAACTTTATGGTTTCCATTATGGGTAAACGCGATATCTTCATTTAAGGAAGTGCGGACTACCACCCCCTCAAAGTGATTTGATTCGTTAATACCATATGTGGTACGTATAAAGGATATAATTGATGATATTATATATGATACCATACTGGAAATTAAAATACTATTATGTATCATTATGTTTTAATTCCATTAAATATTAATTAGAAATGGAAGTAGCGTTTATGCGTACATACGGCTTACCGTCTCCATGACCGGTACATTTCATTTCTTATCTCAAAATGTTATGTAATATTATAAGTACATATATATAAATGATATATATTTAATATATTAAATCTAAATTATGGATATCATTCTGTAATTATAACATATATATATATATCTCATTGTGTTTTAATTCCATTAATATGACAAAAAATGAAAGTAGCGTTCATGCGTACGTACGACCTACCGTCTCCATGAACGATGCTTTTCGTTTTTTATCTCCAAATGATATGGAATAGTATAAAATGAATATTTACTGTATATATATGATATTTTAATAATTAATACTATTCTGGAAATTGTTTACTTATAACTACATGGGAAATCGTTTTTCAAACAAGTTCATTTTTGACTAATGTACCAAACATCGGAAAAAATGTCTGATATGAACTAACATTATTAAACAATTATTATAACATTATAATATGTGATATTAAATGAATAATAATATATAAAGGATTTAATTGGGCAATTATTAATTGACCATAGTTTATTATTCAGGAATATAACGAAACGAACAAGACAAGTTGGACTTGAGGTAAGGGATCCTACACCACTCTTTCTTTTTAAGTACACTCTTTTATGTCATTCCTTTTAAAGCTAATATTTCTTGTTATTGGGATTTTATTTTATATTAATCTTACTGTAATTTTTATTTTCATGTAATGAGAGACCGTATTCTCTCTCATCAATCCATTTTGGAAGTTTTGAGTGGCACCGTTAGGCTGCCGAACTTTCGTAAGAGATCTAACCTCTCTCTTTCTTTTTAAGTACTCTCTTTTATGTCACTTCTTTTAAGCACCTCTTTGTTATGTTGGGGATGTTATTTTATATTCTTTTTTCTATAAACTTTATGTTAATATGATTAGATACCCTATTTGATCCCATCCATCCATTTTTGTAAGTTTTATGTGGCGCCGTTAGGCTGCCGAGTTTTCGTAAGGGATTTTTCATCTCACTTTTATTCTCGTGAGATTTATACTACATTTTCCACAATTTCCTTTGAATGGTGTATGTACTACCCATTATTTTAGTCATTGTGTAATATAATTTTTTTTATGAGTATTTACATCAATGTTGTATTGTCCTTCTTTCATGAGGTGTATGTTTCGAAAGATACCCATGTTGGTAATGGAACCTTTCACCCTCCTCTTTTTAAAAGAATTCATTTTTGGGGACTTTTAATTTACATATTGTTATGTTGGGATATGTTCTCGTATATCCTTATTGATGTAAATTTTATGTCCATTTGATGAGATACCCTTTTTATCTCTCATCAACTATTTTTGATGTGACGTCATTAGGCTGTCAAGGGAACTTCTTAACCCAATTTCGATTTCTTTGGGTTCAACATGTAGCTATTGAATATGTCATCCTTTGAATATGTGTTAATGAACTTTGATTATATTACACTTAATATCCACTTATATTAGGTGTATTCTTTTGTCACACATAATTATGTAATTGATTTATCCTTAAACCAAGGATACCGTCTTGTATTGGACTTCTTCTCAATCTCCTTTCATTGAGGCATATTTTATTTTATACACAACATTCTTTTATACGGTGTATAAACCCCATTGACTTTTCCGTTTATCCAAAAGGAATATTTTTTATACGAAGAGTTTTACAAAATGACAAAAGGTAATGTTTTTGTCGTACGTATGAGGCGACAACGACTTCTCCGCCGTCGTGACCATTATTTGAGTTTTGTCTTCGTCTACAAGCCATACCTTCTTTTTAAAAGAAAAATAAATACCATGTATTACTTTTCTTTTATTTTGGCATTGAAAATGGTTTTCATAATGTTTTTATATCAATTTTTTGTATTGATATATTGTGATTCAAAGGTGGAAATGTTATGTTTCCTTTATGCATGTTTTATGTGATACGATTATGTTGAGGTTCTTGGGAATTATTATGAAGACTGGTGGTTCCATGATATACTAAGGGCGGGTGAGCCCGATATAGCTCTCAAATGCATTGGGTAACGCGAATGAGTGAAATGTTAAGGTTTTCTCCGAAGAGATTTATGGAATATACTGTGATGGGTATTCCAAATGTAACCAAGAGGGTTACTCCCTACGTAAGAATGTTATGAATGCCTCAAGTTACCTTTTATGTCTTATGATTTCTATGATTTATTAATGATTTGATGAGGTATGTTAATGTGCCTATGTTTTATTGGTAATGTATGATTTCACTCTTATGTATATATGAACTCATGTTTCCTTTCCATATTTTTATAACCCTTACTGAGCTTTTTATGCTCATCCCATGTTTTTGAAATGTTTTTCATAGGTCAAGGGAAAGGAACATGATGTGATGATAGTGTCAGGGATGTGTCAAGAAAGAATCCATGTTTTATTTTAAATATGTTTCTGTTGATGGGAAGAATGAATACTATCTTTAATGTAACCACTTCGTTTAAATGTGGAATGTAATGTAAGTTTCATGATCTAATTCTCTAAAACTCTAAACCTGAAATGATCCTGAATGTCTAATTTTGTAATAACTCAAGATTAATTAAGGTTTAGGTATGGGCCTTATATCCCATGAGGTAACAACCAATGTTAAAGAAATGAGAGTAAACACATACACCATTAAGTATGATAATTTCAAAATGAAGCCCGATAATCCTATTTATGAAATATATCTTAGGTTCAATGAAAATGTGAATACAATGAACCCATATTGAAAGGCTATTCCAACTAAGGAGCATATTATGAGAATACTCAGATAATTTCCACAAATATGGAGAGGCACATCAGTTTCAATAAGAGAATCTTGTGACATTAGTGCTTTTCCTGTCACAAAACTCATTGGTAAGTTATTGATGTATGAGGAAGAAATGAAAGTAAACATGGATGTAGACAATGAACACCTAAATAATTATGTAGCATTCTAGACTTCGAAAAATAAAGTTAAGGACAAAGGTAAAATTCAAAGTGAATGTGATAGCTCAAGCTATGAAAAATGTGCATCAAAAAACAATTCTGAGATGGCTCAGATAGGCAGACGATTTAAAAAATTTTATAGTAAAAAAAAGTTTTCAGAAAATCAATCTATTGGGGAAAGTATAACAACAATGGTAATTGGAAGAAATATTGGATAAGGACAAATAAAAGTGATTACATAGTATTCTATGAATGAAAATGGAAAGGACATGTCAACAATTATTGTCCAAAATTAATGTTCACGAAAAAATATGAATATACGGACATAAAATACATGAATCCTATGAAATAAACCTGGAGTGCTTCAGAAGATAGTTCAATAGATTATGATTCTACTCAGGGTGAAAAATATCATAAATAAAAGATGTGTTTCATGACAAACACATCTGAGGTAACATTGGATACTCTTTCTTGTAACTCTTTTTATTATGGAGATAATTATGATTCTAAAAACATATTTAGTGAAGATTTATTTGAATACTGTAATATGCTAGAGGATAGCTTCAATTAGCAGAAAGATAAGTATAAATACTTAACAAAATGGAATTATTTATCTAGAAATGTTAAATCTGTACGAGAAGTAGAAAAGAAAAAGAATTCTCAACTACTCAAATAGAATATTGGACTGAAATTTTCAAATGAGAAACTCAAGAAATATTTGGGAAAATGTACTAATGGAAACGAGACACTTACACAAATTCTATGAAATCAAGTTGCACAAAAGTATACTTTTGGTATATGTTTTTAGCCTGGACAAACACAGATGACAAAGAATAAATTTATTCTTAAATCTGGACAGTATGTTTCTGGTTCTAGTTCTGAAAATTTCTATGCCACAACTATATATTCACATAGTTATAGATTAAACAAGGTTTATCTATCAAAATCTCTTAATTCTGTTAAGTATATGAGACCCAATAGCAAAATATGGGTACCAATTGTTTTGCTTTATAACCTTCTGGACCCATACAAATCGATACCAATATCATTTTCAATATAAAATTTTTTTGTAGAAAACTTTCATGAAAAATTTCCTATAGGAAGACATGGTATTTGGACCGTCGAAGTTCAAGACAAATTACATGAGACTTTTCATGCTTCAAAAGATTAATCAAGTTTGATGGAGGATATTTCACCATTGGTGATAATTATAAAAGGAAAATCATCGGATTAGGTCAAATTGGAAACACTGATTCAATTTTAATATCTAATTTTTTATTTGAAGATGGATTAAAATAAAACATGTTAAGTATTTCTTAGTTATGTGATGATTGTTTTAATATTAATTTTGAAAATGATTCTTGTGATGTTATTAAATATAAAAATGTTTTATTATTTTTTGCATTAAGATATAAAAATGTATATGTTGTAGATTTCAATTCTTCAGCTAAGCCGAATATTACATGTTTAAATGGTTTTCATAAAGAATCATGGAAATGGAACAGAAGATTAGGACACTGCAATATACATTCACATAGAAAACTGACCTGGAAGATGTTAGTTTGAGACCTACCTAAACATAAATTCCATGTTGATAAAATTTTTTATCTCTGTCAAAAGGGAAAGAAACATAATGTTTCTTTTAAATCAAATAAAGAGGTTTCAACTTGTCAACCTCTCTAATTAGTTCAAATGGATTTGTTTTGACCTTCAATAGTTTCTAGTTTAAATGGAGAGCACTATGTTTATGTTCTAGTAGATTACTTTTGTAGATACACTTGGGGATAATTTTTAGCTCACAATAGTGAATCTTGCTCCTACATTATTAAATACTCCAAGTCTTTAGAAAATCGTAGTGGACTTAAGATTAATACCATGAAAAGTGATCATGGTTGTGAGTTTGAAAATCAAAAGTTTGAATCTTTCTTCACACATAATAGCTATAATCACAACTTTTCTTCCCCTAGGAAACCTTAGTAAAATGGTGTAGTATAATGAAGAAATAGAAACATTCATGAAATTGCTTGATATATGCTAAATGAATATGAATTACCTGTTTATTTTTGGGCTGAAGCTGTCAATGCAGCCTGTTATATTATAAATAGAGTCTTAATTAGACACATTCTTAAGAAAACCCCTTATGATCATTGGAATAATATAAAACCCAAACTTAGTTACATCAATGATTTTTGGTAAATGTCGTTATTCTTAATACTAAAGAAAATCTAGACAAGTTTGCAACAATCATGGATGAAGGAGTCTTTTAACGATATTCAATTTCTAATAAAGACTATATATTTTTTAATAAGAGAACCAAATGTGTCGACGAATCTATTCACATCAAATTTGATAAAACTATTCCACATGAACCTAAACCTACTATTGTAAATCCTAAATAATACATGACTATATTATAACTTAATTATAAAGATAGTGGACCTATTGTAAAGACAACTAGCTCTGAAAATACACCAAAACCTACTTCTGTTGAACCTGAACCAAGAAAAGAACCTTTAATTTCTAGTCCTAGCTTTACTATGTCAACTAGTATTATAAAGAAACATCTTTTAGATGCAGTTGTAGGTATCCTGGATAAAGGAACACAAAATAATTCATCTCTAGGAAATTAAGTTTTACATCAATCATTTCATTCACATCTAGAACCTAAAAATATCAATGATGCAATCAATGATAAATTTTGGGTAATGGCTATGCTAGAAGAGTTAATAAATTTGAAATAATCAAATCTATGAATTAGTAGAAATACCTTAGGACACTTTGACCATAGGTACTAAATGGGTTTTTATAAGTATGGATGATGAATCTGGAAACATCATTTGAAACAAAGCTAGATTTTCTGCACATGGTTACAATCATGAAGAATGAATATACTATGAAGAAACCTTTTCAACTGTAGCTTGATTAGAAGCCATTATGATCTTACATGATTATGCATCTCATCTGAATTTCATTTTATATCAAATGGATCTAAAATATGCATTTCTATATGGTTTTATAATTGAAGATGTTTTTTTGAACAACCACCTTGTTTACAAACCCCCATTTTCAAAATCATGTATTTAAACATTCTAAAATTTTATATGGTTTAAAATAGGCTCTAAGAGCTTGGTATGATAGTATTACAAATTTTCTTAATTCAAATGGTTTTACTAAAGTAATTGGTGATACCACTCTTTTTATTAAATTAATTTTGAATGATATTTTAATTGAACAAATTTATGTTGATGATATTATATTTGGATCATCTAATGATTCTTTATGTATTAATTTTTCATATATTATACATAATAAATTTAAAATGAGTTTAATGGGAGAACTCACGTATTTTCATGGGTTTCAAATTTTTAAAAAGTAATATGGTATTATTTTAAAACAAAGTAAATATACAAAGGATATTTTAAAACATTTTGGTTTGGATTGTAATAAGGTAAGTGATACACCTATGAGTACCACCTATAAGTTGGATGATGATAAAACTGGGAAACAAGTTGATCAAACCAATTATAGAGGTATGATTGGAAGCTTACATTACCTTACTTCTAGTCGACTATATATCATGTTTATTGTACGCATGTGTGGAAGATTTCAAGCTTATCCTAGAGAATCTTATTTTCTTGTTGTAAAAAGGATTTTTAAATATCATAAAAAAACTACAAATTTAGGATTGTTCTATCCAAAAGGTAGACCTTGTGAAATAATAAGTTATTTGGATTCCAACTTTTCTGGATAAAATTTAGATTGAAAAGGCACATTTGGAACATTTCATTTGTTAGGAATGTCCCTGATTTCTTGGTGTAGTAAGAAATAGAACTCTGTTGCATTGTTTACTACTTAAGCAGAATACATTGATGTTGTTAGTTGTTGTGCACAAATTTTGTGGATTAAAAACACTTAATTGGACTATGTATATCAATTCATACATGTGACATGAAATTGTGATAACACTAGTGCAAATAATATCTATACGAATCATGTGTCTCACTCTAGTACTAAGCACATTGATGTCAGACATCACTTTTTGAGAGATCATTATCAAAAGTTTGATATTTCCCTAAAATTTATTGACTCTGAACATAAATTTTCTATTATTTTCACCAAGACTTTAAGATCTAAAATGCTAGATTTTATTAAACAATAGTTAGTTATGATCGATCAGTGAAACCGATCCGTGAATCTAATTAGTGAAACCGATCAGTGTAACCGATCAGTGAAAATGATCTGTGAAACCGATCAGTGAATGCGATCAGTGAAACCCTTCAGTGAAACTGATCAGTGAAACCAATCAGTGAAATGGATCAGTGAAACTGATCGATGAAATCGATCAGTGAGACAGATCAGTGAAACTGATCGGTGAAACCGATCAGTGAAACCGACCAGTGAAACCAATAAGTGAAACTGATCTCTGCTAACGATTGAGTCATAGAATATATGAAACCATTAGTGTTATTCAAAAAAATGATGTTTTACTTAATCTATATTATATTTAATATTTTAACCCTAAATGTTAAATGAAATGACCCACAACTATTTCAATACCTTAGAACTGTTGACCTTCAATATCCTGTCGAACTCCATATCTTCTGAATCCCGAACATTCAAACCATTAGAACCTCTCAAATCCCTCGAACCTCCAAATAGAAAAGAAATAGTGGAAAGACAAGGAATCTGAAAGCTTTTCACCTATGAAACACTCTCAAGGAGAATATAGAAACATGACTCAAATGTCTATGAACCCGAAACTGGTGACTTAGGTGGTCTTTGCAGAAAAGTTTGTATGTTCCGAATGTGTGTTATCCAGTATGTCAGCTCATTTAAAAGTGTTTGAGGTGAAGGGATTTAAAGACTGGTTTTGTAATAATAACCAAGTCTAATACCCAAATATAGTGCATGAGTTTTATTTCAATTTGAGTATTTCATTGGATAGAGAAGAACCTGTAAGATTATCTTCAGTGATTAAATGAAAAAATATAACCTTTTCATTAAAGAAATGGGATGAGTGTTTGGGACAAACACATAAAGGTAGATATGTGGATTACACTGGTAGTATTCCTCCTACTACTGAATTTGTTTTTTATGAGTATGCTCTGGAGATATTGACTGGATAATCTAAATCTAGAAGAATAACAGCTGTTGTGTTAGATAGAGAAAGTAGAATTTTGTTTAAGTTTATTTAGTATAAAATCTATTTCAGAAAGGGAGATTTTTCATCAGTTAAGTATCAAGATGTTTTCTTGTTTTTTCTATATCTAAATTATGATAAGATCAACTTCTGTAGATACATTACTATTCATATTGTTGAGATGGTAAAGCCATCCAAGTAGGCTACAACCTTGTTCTATTCTAAGAATGTGTATTCCATACTAATGTTTTTCGGCTATGTTGAAGATGGAGATGAGTGTATCTCATCTTGTACTATTTTTTGTATTAGCAAGGATATCTGCAAAAGAATGATAATTAACTAGAATCCATGGATGAAGACATGGGTTTCTAATAAAGATAGGATGTTTAAATCCTTTAATCTGATTGTCCACTCTAAGATAACAATGGGGATGAGAGATTCAGGTTTTAATCCTGATGATGAAGTTGTCTATTCTAATGAGAAAGAAGAGATAGATGTTCCCAAGGAAACTGTATAGTCTATTAGGAAGGAAACAGGTTAAGCTGAAGCTGATGATGATGTCGATACTAAAAAGGAAACCGAGTCACTTCCTAATGTTAGGAGTGCCCCGGATATAGTAAGTCCTATGAAAAGAATGGAATCTGGACCAGCAAGTCCACCTATTAAGTTACCTGAGTCAGAACCCCTTCTAGGTGATGAAGAGGAAGTTGACACTGATGTATCAAATTCTACCCAGTATGAATCCAGTAACAAAGACAGTTCCAATGAGACTTAGGTAAACAATAATGGAAATAATAATGGTGGTGATGATGATGATGGTGATGAATGTACTCGACTAGTGGATGGTCACGATATGATTCAAGCTAATACGCACCGATGATTAGTTGAGAATGAACCTGTTCTTGAGGTTAGTATGATAATGCATACTATTATTGATGTAGATGGGGGATACTCTCAAACAAATTCTAGTAAAGCTGATTTCGTGAATCCTAAGTATACCTCTTGTAAAGATGCATGGGAAGAACACCCAGGTTTTGATGTCCCAGGTTTGGATTATTCATTGACAAAGGAAGAAGAAGTGAATATCACAAGGGTAATCCATCCAGTTGAGGCTGGACCAGTTGCTGAGGTAGTGAAAGTGACTTCAGAAAGACTTGTTTCATTTGTTTCCTGATTTTATTTTGACAGGTTTAAAGACGAGTTTCTCAACACAGTCAGAGAAACAATTAAAGTGGAATTATCTAATGCACCTTCACCTACTCCTTTGAATCTATATGAAGATTTTATGGATGATATAGTTCAATAAGTGGTAAATATTGATAAGCTAGACGTGTAAAATACTGGTGAAGTGATTGGCAGACACATTTCTTCTCTGCATCAGGCGCCCAAGGATTTGAGTAGTGACTTAGTATCTCTATCAGGATAATTCAGATCAACCATCACTAGTATGATAGAAGTTTTGAGAAACCTGATTGAACACCAGAAGAAATATGATTTAACAAAATTCTACAATGAGATAACTCAGATTGTTTCCAAGGATAACACCTTCAATGAGACCAGGATCATTGGACATGAGATTAATGCCTTAAAAGATGTTATAATAGAAGAGTTAGTGGCCCTTGTATAGATTTTAGACTTTGATTCGTTGTAAAAGATAAATGAAAATAGTAATCATATTAAAAAATTGGTGAAACTGTATTATGCCGATGCTACTAATTCTCAGAAAGAGATCAAAGAAAAATTGGATCACTATTTTTCTAAAATTTATACCAAGAATGAGTTGAATGATCAGTTTAATGTCCTGGTTGAGAATTTGATACACCGTCCTATCACTCAAGACATTAAGTCTCAGGTTCAACAGATGAAGGATTTTACTCCCACTCTATAGATTTTCATGCAGAAGAATGACGATTTTGAGAAGGCCTTGAAATATGGTGTGATGTAATTTAGTATTTTATCTACCTTCTAAAACTATATATTCATGTGAAAGTAAAGGAAATTGTTATTCCTACTGCAATGCCACTTAATACATCCAATGGTGCTCCTGGTAAGATATCAATTTCTCAAGGATTTTCCAATATTCAGCTAGTCATTCAGAATCCACCCCTAAAAGGATCTTCTAGCCAATAACATGTAACCTTAGCAACTATTGTTATTCCATCCAGAGTTCTCTTACCTCCTCTCTCCATCCGTCCAGATGAATCTTCCACCAAGCCTCATTCTTGCCCATCCATTCCTTCATATGATAAAGGGAATGCACCTATTCACATTTATAAATAGTTTAACCTATCATTTTTGATAGGGTTTATTTTTTTTATCTTTTCAGATATTGTTTCAATGACACTCTCTTCTTTTTTCTATCCCTTGTTTATCTTTTTGATAATCCCAAAGGGGGATAAAAGTATAAATATATAGCTCAGGTGGAGAAATGTATAAATATTCATCTAAGGTGAGGAATATAAATATATATATTTTGGAGATGGAATAGTATATATAAGTATAAGAAAGGGGAGAACAATATATATGCTCTAAATCAGCTTTAATCACCAATGTCATGATATAGAGGATATAAGATCCAATAGGCATATAGCTCTATTTAATTCATAGATATAATGCCATGATCTGATGATATGGTTAACTTTAGACATATATTCTTTTCTACATAGCGGGAATATTGAATGTTATATCGTCTTCCCTATTCATTTATGCCATAGATTTGTGATTATCAAAAAAAGGGAGATTGTTGAACCCTCTGTGCGATAATTATTTTAATAATCACAAATAATTATGGTTTTATTTTATAAAGAAATTTATTCAATTATTAAATCTATTCTAAATGTGATGATATATGTTTAATCATGTCAAAATATGTTTATCTACAATTATTTATGGTTTAATATTGACCTGGAATTATTCTGGATTAAAAAGACACTTTGTGAGAATTTTATGTTTTTGACTCAAAATTATTTTTATTCTTGATTCACTGATAGTTAATGGAATGAGACACCAATATAACAAAATAATGGATGAGTAACTAATGTGTCACACCGATGACAATGGTCACACCAATGAAAATGGGCGCACTTATGAAAATGGTCGCACCGATGACAATGGTCGCAACGATGACAACGGTCGCACCGATGACAAAGATCACACCAATGATACAATTGTCTCACCGAAACTAATAAAATGACCTTCCAATGTCGATTCCGATCAAATGAACTACTGAATTTGACGCTGATTAAATGACCTAACGAAGTCGATGACGATAAAATGAACTACCAAAGCCGATGCTGATCAAATGGCATACCGAAGCCGATGTTGATCGAATGTCCTACCGAATACGATGATGATAAAATGACCTGCTGAAGCCTATGAAAATACAAAATGAACTACCGATATCATGACTCACAGATAGTCATGAAAAGAGTTCGAATTATTATTTACACTTATTTAATTCCAACATTCATATTTTCAAAATTTAATTAATCAATGTTGGTTGTTGGATGTCGGGGAATTATACCTTATACCATTAAAAAGTAATCATTCCATTTAGCAGATCACAGGGAATAAAAATGAGGATCTATTTGCAGTAAAAGATGAAAATGAATATAAATAATGAAATAAATATAGAGATACACTAGAAGAAGCAGAGAGTTCGTGTGTGTATGAAGACCCACAAAACACAATAAGAATTTGAAAACACATGTGAAAACCAGAGAGTTTTATTAAGATCATTCATCTGGAACAAACACTGAAGCCGAGTTTTTGTGCCTTACTGAACATCATATGCACAAGGCTGATCAACTGTAGCTAGGAAGAACAACGACACTCTGTTTTGTGTCATCTTCACCAGAACGAACTCGAATAACATCTGAAACAGAAAAACGAGTCTAGAGCTCATCTGTAATCACTCAGAGCATTCTAAACTCATTGTCCATTAATTTTTCCAATAGTAGACCTTTGATTAATATTTTGAGCTGTGAGTGTGTGTTTGTCTATTTAGACACGCACTAACTCCTGGGCTAAACTGTATGATACTAAATCCTCACACCAAACCTTTGACACCTTATTTTATCCCACTGGGCTTTGTGGAATAGGTCATGTGTGACCTAGAAATCCTGAGTGTTGTTTTTCTTGTTGTTTACCCATGAAGTGTTGTGGTAGAGGTTTGAGGACTTGAATTGTCTGAGTACTATTGTAAAACCTTGATCTAGGGTGTGGATCATAGTTCATATAAAATATTTGAGAGGATTAAGTCTCAGCTTGAGACTGAACATCTTGTTTTAAAACTGTTGTTCATTTTTCCTTTGTTAAAACTATTTTTTAATATTCCGCCGCAATGTACTATAAATATAAATATAATTTAATGTAACTATGACAGTTGAACTAGAAAGTGTTTGTAATTGTTGTGAACCATTAAGTTAGTTTCAAAAGAAAACTTAATCTTCAGATTAAGTCATCTGAGATTTATTCAATCTTTGAGAATCTAATTGAACATTTAAAATCATTATAAATTCACTGCAGTTTATTTTGTATTATGAATTGGGGGATTTTAATACAAATCTTTTTAACAAATATTTTTAATTGGAACTCAATTAACCCCCCTCCCTCTTATGTATCCACTCCGACCAACATTTTTTTATAATAATTGAATAATTTTTTTTACTTAATTTAATATTATTAATGTAATATTTGAGTTATTAATTATTTGAAATCTATATATTTTTTTATAATAAAAAAGTCAATGTCAATAATTTAAATACATCGATATTTTTATCCAAGATATTAGTTTTATTCTCAATGATTAAATTTCGTAAATATTTTTAGGCATTATGATTTTTTATTTTAATAAAATAATTTAACAGTAATATAAATTATATTTTTTGAAAAATATAAAATTTTTATTTTTAGTGAACAAATTAGGTTAAAGGAAAATTTTAAAATTTTTTATAATTTTTACAGTATTGTAGAAAGATAGTCACCATGGTAAAATACAATATATTATAATTATATTAACTATTAGGATATTGTAGATCGATGGGATCATTGAACCACTAGTAGTGGGGGTGATTCAATGGATATATTTAAAAAAAATAATGTTTATGAAGCAATACCACTTCAACATGTTAGAGTCATTTTTCAAAATCATACTTAAAAAAACTAAAAAACATAAAAAATTAAATATCAAAACAAGGAACACAAGATTTACAACTTTAAACAACACTATGAAAACATTCTTTCATAAAATTAGAACACATGTAAGTAAATATAAATTTTCTATTTGAAGGAAGTGAATACAACATGGATAAAACTCATATAAGAATATTTCTATCACCTTATTGAAATGGTTATATTGAGTCCCACTAGATAATATTGGTTTTACTTCCAAACAATGTCTTCAAAAAAATATGGACATTGAAAATTCATCTCCAAAAAGAATACCCAAAATATTATTTCCTTTTAAGTTCATATTGGAAACTCTTCTTATGTACATGAATGTCTTTTAGTGGGCCTAACATAAAATTGTATAGTTTTATACCATGTTATCTAATATATTAATTTTTTTTTAATTATACACCATTAATAGATTCCATAAAAATTCATTCTATTCTTAAAACCCCATTAATAGTTTTTTATTATATAGAAAATGATGGAGACCAATATTAAAATTCAGCTTAGTTAAATTCCTAAACATAATGTCACTCTCCAATTAAAATTATCTAGATGCTTCCCAATTATTCTAGAATAATAATGGATATTTTCTTCTTCTTTATTTATCTATAAAAATCATTCATCTTTATATTTTCTTAAATTTAAAAATTAAGGTAATCACTCCAATGTTATATAACATTGATATATATAAAAAAATTTAACCATAGCACTATATCATCAGATATAAAAATATTGTGTCAAATATTTTTTAAAATGTTATTAATTATTTGTCTGTTTGATTTTTTGTGGTGACATATTTATGAAACTCTTTTATACTTTGAAATTATTACATTATCAAATAATACTAGAAATATATTTGTTATGGATTCATCCAATCCTTCACATTCATCTAATACTTTTTTAGAGATATATTTATTTGAAAAATTTCGGATAAATCATTCAATTTTGATAGATTATGGTTTAATGAGTATTTATCTGAAAGACCTCTATAAAAAATTTATTTCATAACATCTTCAACACAATAATTTCAATAGTCTAAAATAGTAATTATTTACCACTTATAAATTCATATAAGCAAAATATTTAGAAAATTACACCATCCACTATTTTTTAAATTTTGGAAAATAAATGATTATTAACTACATTATTGAACTATCTAAACATATGAGTCCCATTTCATACAATATTTTTGTATGATTATTATACTTCCACCATAATTTTTTATTTACCAAAAAAATTTTTACGTATAATTATTTTGGTGTCTCAAATTTCATAATACTAACCTTTTCAATTTCATTTATTTTATTTTAACATATTCTTGATTTTTGAAAATATCTAAAAATAATAATTTTTTTATTTATTATCATTATTTTATAGGTGTCTCATTAATATTATTTTCATTGTAAGATAAACTCTATTAAATTTTATTCTCTCAAAAATTTTCTTATAAGTAAAACTTCTGATCCATTATATATTTCGTTTTACATAATCTTATGATTTTTATTAAAATTTATATCATAATATACCCAATTGTTCATATAGTACAAATAATAATTTAGTTTTAATAATAGTATTTTACTACGTCATTGGTGGAGGCTGAACATGATGTTTTACTACTAGGTGTCCTTTTTCTCCACACTTTTAACAAACTATCATTCCCTTCATGAATTTACCAATGTGATTATTTCCACATTTATCACATATGGTAAAATCCTTCTTTCCCCTCTTCTCTTTATCCATCATTCTCTCTACTATCCTTTTCTTTTCTTGTGTCCCTTCAAATCCATAGGACTCAGAGAATAATTTACTTAACTTATTAACATATGATATTATTTCTTCATATGTTGAGAATACACAGGAGACTATATCCATTCAAAAATATAATTTAATACCATGAATTATATGATCCTTCTTACTCATTGGATCATACATATTGCTGGAGTTCACATTCCTTCTAATGGGAACCATTACTAAACAATGGAATATACTTGGTCAGTTTATGAATCATAATGAATATTTACAAACTTGTAAAATACATAAAATAAATTGAATAGTTTATGGATATAATCCATAAAAATGAAAAATTTCTTTGAGGAATTTTTTCTCTAAATTCCTTCATAATGTCTTATAATGAAAATGTTAATTATCTTAAGCATATAACATGTGAGTGTCGTATCCAAGAGTGCAACGAGGCCCGTTATCATGAATTTTTTCCCATTCAAGTATAGTTCAAAGAGGTGTTTTTAGGATTTACCCCAAGGTTCATCTGTGCCATAGCCACCTCTACCATCTTTTATCTAGGCTGGGATGTATTTCTCGGAAAACATAAAAAATCTCTAAATTAAAAAAATTATAGGATGCTTTTTGATACTAATCCTCAATGTTTGTCTTAGGGTAGTGTTATCTAATCAGAGATTATCAAAATCTATTTCCAATGTTTTTTCTAAAATTCTTCTGATACCAACTATAATTCCCCAACCCCAGTTACCCATAGTCAGTGAATTATTAAATAACATTGGCATGATTACAAGGAATCAAGTCCCAAAGGACCCATCAGTTTAGTAACCTTGGAAACACTAGAAACATTCATAAGTATTAAATTACATGATAAAGAGAAAAACAAAAACAACATAGTATTCATAGACCACACTCATATCCCCTCATATTATCCCTGTAGGTCAATCATAGAATACATTTCACATCTTGGGAAAAATAAAACATATAAAGGGGTGAGCTCAGATGCTCAGTAAGGATATCAATATAGTGGAAAATTTCCTAAATAAATATAAACATTTAAAGAAATGTATAACTAAAAGAAAAGCCTTTACAACATCAATATTAGAATAATATGGAATAAATATAAATAAATAATTCCATTTACTTATTCTCATCGGTTTTCTACTAGTCGAATAATCACATGAAATGTCAATAACCACTTTCATAATGATGGAATGCATAATGCTAGATAATCATAACCACATAGTCAAGGTCTTGTGCCAAGACTAAAAATAAGATTTTGTCAAGGTCTTGATCCACGATAGTAGATTCTCTCATGAGACATACTGATGCATCGAGGAGCTATAGAGGGCTCCGCCCATCACTTACTATGTTCAATTCATTCCACATATGAACAGGTTTATAGATAACCTAAACATTCGTATTAAAACTAGAATATGAAATGTCAATACATTATCCATAAACAATTAATGTTATAAAAATAACACATCCACAGTAAAATATATCACTAAAACTTAAATAAAATATGGATGTTTTGTATCAAAATAAATCCACTTCAAATAATCTTAAAAGCCATTGAAGGATGTTGACATACATGAAATCAAAACTATTTGAAAGAAATATCTCTTCTTTTGAAATCATTTAAAAGTCACATAATTATAAAATAAAACATTTACTTTGAAAATATTCATATAAGCTTGTAAGGAAATATTTGATGATTTTATAACAGCAGAAAATAGCCTCACCAGTCGTATAAGTTAAAAAACACATTCTTACATTAATTTTGTCTAAATGGTTTATAAGGTCCTTATTTGGAAAACGACAGAATGATTCCTTTCAAACCATTTAATAAAAAGACAAAAAAAGGGTTTAAATTACTTTAACCCATACTATAGTAAATAATAAAATTGTTTTCGAATACATTTTTATAAAACATGGATGTAGATGAAAAAATATCCTAGAATATAATTACGTATAAACAACCTCGGATAATAAAGAGATTGAGAAATTAACAGTTATCTTGCACTTTCCTTTGCTCGATGGTACATTTAACCTCTTGTATAATAACCATAGTATGTTATCAAATCATAACATAGCCATATTAATATTTTTTATATCATAAATTTTTCTTTTATGACTTTATACTACCCATTTATTAATTATTTCCATGTTAAATTAACATTTTGTGTAAGAATATTTTTCTTTATCGTATGTATTTTAACTTTTTATTCTTGATCATATCATTTAGATTATGATTTAAATGATTCCAGAATATAAAATTTGATTTATATATCATATATATATATAAATTAAATATTTATAGTAGATGTATATATGAAATGAATGGAACCATTTATTTGGATGGTAGGTCGTACGTATGCGTAAATGTTGTTTCCATTTTCATATCGTATTGAACGAAAGTAAGTGAATAAGATTTATGCAAGTACATAAATATACAAACAAATATATATATATATACCTTTAGTAGAATTATTATGTAATATATAACAAACTTATTATTAATATATATTTTTATAATCATCATTGAATAGTGAACTTTGAAATGACTCTCATCGCGTCATGGAGACGGTAATCCGTACAAATGAAAAAGGGAAAATATCATTCGTTTGATTTGAAATATTATGTAAATAGATTATATATCATAAATAAATAATCATTAACATTTTATATTTATTATTTAAATCAATCATACATCATTATTATACCCTTCTAAATAATAATGTATTGAATAACATATACAGCACGACCTGGAGACGGTAAGCGGTATGTACGCAGGTATGCTGACATGTCATTCATTGGATTGGTAAAATAATGAATATGGTGTACCACATTTATAATAACATCACAGTATATATATTATACTTGAATTACTGTTTTATAATAGAAACAACAATGAAAGAGGAAGTGGAAGAAGAAAATAACATGAAAGAGGTGATGAAATATTTTCCTCCTCTTCACGTTCTATCTTTTTATTTGATCAAAAGGGATCCATAAGATGGATCTCTGGTCAAAATAAGGAATATAGGATCAATTAAGGGATGTTTTGAGGATCATTGGGTAGTGTTTCACCTAGCCAAATGGCTTTGGAGGTGTGATTCTGAGAGAAGAGGAAGGGACCTTTTATAAGAGGGGTGAAGGTCACTTTAGGAAAAGATTAAAGTATTAATTTATTATACAATAATATTCGGTTTTTAATGGTTCTAAATGAATTTATTTCGATATTTTGGTGGTTATTGGTCGAAATAATCTCAAACAATTGGTTATAGACATGTTTAGGTTACCATTTTAACCATATGCTTTAGATTTAACTCTTAGTTAAATAGTTCAACTTTTACTGTGTCTTCTTATATTTTTACTCTATATGGTTAATAAACATACTGTAAACATCAACGAGAACCTAAAGTGGCTCATTAATGACAAATATAATATTCTTTAAGACCTTTTTTCGATCCTTACATTTTTAAGAACATTATATCAACCAATAATATAGTATTTGTTTAAAATATTAATTTATGTCAATTTTGACAGTATTTGGTATTTTGTTTTTGTAAAAGTCATAAAAACTTGATTAATTCAAACAAGATACATTGAATCATTTATAAATTGTCATATTAACCTATAAAATTCACGGATGTCATAAAATATTTGAAATTATATTCATTTTCAAATTTATAATACCATTTATTTGATTCTTTCATTAATAGGGTAATTACTACATCATCCGTGTGTCCAAAATAAATTTAATTATTTAATGTCTAAATATTTTAAATAAAATACCATGATGTATGAAGTTTTTTTATCATTCTAATTAATATTTATAATCAAATTTATCTTATGTATAACCATTTATTAAAATTGTATTAGTTAATAAACTTTGAATTTAACACTTTTAACTCTTCATTAAATTAAACTATAATCAATGTCCTAATCTAATACATGTGGACCTAAACAAAAATATTTTATTCCTAAGGTTTTTTTGGTCGAAATACAGTTATCAAATATAATTAGGAAATGTGTTAGGGTAATTATAATATTATTTTTACCCTTAATTAACCTATTTAATTTTAACCATGGTAAATAAAAGTGAAAAGTTACTATTCACCAAAAATTATTTTCATCTTATTGAACACAATATTTTTTACTGAGGTTAACTGTGTCTCTAGGATTTTTGAAATTCAACTCACATAAGTGGTAAAATTATGTTTTATGGAAATTTTCAAAAGCTCTTAGAAGGTGCGTAAAAGACGGTAAAAAGTTCAATAAAATTTTATATGTCTAATATTATTATAAAATGACTCAAATTAATTACATTGGAAATATATTGATATTATGAATCCTTTTTCAAAAGAAATCAAATTTAAATAAAATAAATAATTATTTAAATAAAAAGTCAGTTTTAAACAATAACGGAGTGTTTTTCACTATTCATCAAAAGTTCAATGTTTTCAGAAAAGTATGAAAAATTAACCCTATGATAATTTTGATATTTTGAAACAAAAAAAAGAAGTCCATTTTACCAATTTCAAAACCTATAAGTTGCATTAATTAATTTGAAATTAATTCTCATTGTCAAAACCAAAAAGAGTATTTTTAATACATAATAACTATCAAAAGATTGACACATGTTTATGTCCCATTTCAAAGTGAAATTACATCTAATTACCAAAATTGGATTAAATGATAAAAATAAAATCTAATTATACTTCCAAACCATTCAAATTTAAAATTGAATACTATAAATTATTTTGATTAAAAATGTTGTTTTTAGTTAAAATTTATTATTTTTCACTATTCACCCAAATATGAAAGTTATCAGAAAATAACAAAAATTTATCGAAACTAAATTATTATGTCCTGATACTAAATAAAATTTTTATTTTGTCAAATTTAATATAAAAAAGTTTCAAATATTATATTTAAAAAGGGGTTTTCATTAAATGGCGGTAAAATTGCATTTTTTTAAAAATATTTCTTTAATCTGAAAAATTGAATTTTTTCACACATTATGTATAAGAAAATCATAATATGGATTCTAAAATTATGAGGATTATATAATGTTCAAAATTTAGTCAATACTATTGATAAATGCTTTTGATGGGCTAGTTTGGTACATCGAAGTGCGCTTGAACTCGGTGTTGCGTGTAGTTCAAATTATTGAATTACTTTAAAGAAATAATGTTCTTTGAAATCTTGGGGTGTTACATTAAACATTAAATAATTGTTATAAAATTTAAATGATGAGTAAACATAATAAATATTAACCTTATATAATTATTTATCTAAATAAAATACATCATCTTTATTAAAAAACAAGACCTACACAAAAAATAGGAAAGGGAAAATGTAACAGTTTACACCCAAAATAATGGTAATATAGAAATAATATTAATAAAATTATCAAATAGGATCATATACGATATAATAAATATGTATGTGGTCTTAATATAATTTAATATCATGATTTAACCATTATATATTAGGTTAATTACCCATCGACTTATGTAAATTACAAAGTTAGGGTTAGTTTCACAATCTTATTATTATTTTAGGTTGTTTATACGTAAGTATCTGCTAGAACCACTTTATCATCCATGTCCATGTTCATTAAAAATGTGTTTTTAAATTTTATTAATATTTTTAAACAATTGTTTAATGTATGTTATACCCATGTTTGTATTTTTTAAAAATATTTTGAAATGAATATGTCTATCATTTTCCAAACAAGGTACCTTATGACCTTTTTGAAAAGTTAAGGAAATAATGTTTTTTAACATATACAACGGGATTTGGAATTTTTCTCTTTTTTGATGTCTTACAATTTTTAATCTTCTATAAAAATATTACATGGTTATTTTCAAAATATTTTTTTATTTTATAAACGTTTTACTTTTAAATAACTTCAATTTAAATAATGATATTTCTCTCAAATAATTTTATTGAATTTTTTTTGATTATTTTCATATATATCAACATATTTTGTTAGATTATATTCCTAATTGTGAATGATTTTAGAATGATACAATCACCCATATTTTATTTATGTTTTAATGATTTTTTTGACTATAGATGTAATATTTTTAAACCATTCGTGGGTTATGATTAAAATATTAACATTTTGTATGCATGTTTTAATACGAATAGTAATGTAATATTTCACGATTTTCAATGAGGAATGCAGTGGACATTTTACATGACAGTTGGGGCCCACTATAGCCCCTCTATGATATAGTAGGTCTCTTGAGAAAAAATAGATATGGACAGGGTCTAGGACAGTCCCATTACCTTAAAATTTTTGTTTGGCTATATCCCTAACCATTTATTTTGAGAAGTCTTCGAAGAGGCCTCCATGGTATGTTTTTTTATGTTTGTAAGAATTAATTCATTCATTATGAGATTATTCATTGATATTAAATGTGACTATTTGTCTAATATAATATCCATTTGAATGTTTAAATGGCATCATTTTATTTATTCATTCCGTATTTTTTAGTTTTATATTTAAAAGTCTTGTGTTTCAGTTATATAATTGCCTCATAGTTTCTGGTTTTTTATGAAATTTTCCACTATATTTTTTACCCTTTTGTAAAATCTGATCTAACCCCTTTCTTACATTTTATTAAACAACAATTATGTTTATGTTTAAAAGGCATGTGTTTGAAATATATATTTTCAAAAATCTTTATGGTTATTTATGATAGATTCTCCTATATTTTATATTATACTAGAGAATTTGAGATCACCCCTTTCTTATGTTTTAGTTAACTTGGATTATAAAATGTGTATTATGATTTATATGTAGGTTTAATCTAGTCGAATAATGGCATGCTCAAAGCATTATCTATATTGTATTTTAAAATTTTAAATTTTAATGAAAATATAATGTATGTAATTCATTATCCATTACTATTAAAGTGATCTTTCCTTCAGGATTTGATTCTTTGTTATCATGCCAATCTATTAAAGAAATTCATCGGCTCCTAGATTCTAGGTTTCTAGAGTTATAGTTGGTTACAAAGAAATTTTGGCAACAACATTGAAATTATATTTAGAAATCAAAAATTAGAAAACATAACTCCTTTAATAGCATTAAGGATATGTCTAATTATAAAATATAATCCGTTAGATTTGGTGATGGATAACCTTGGTTAATACTATGTAATTAGGGATTTGAAATAAGTTGTAATCATTTAGATATCATATTAATGTTTATTCATGACTATATTACTATGTGTAGTGTTTCTCACTTGGTGATTTGTGTTTTGGTCAATGGTTAGAATCAGTATGGTTATACATGTAATGGTTATACTGGTAATAATAATGATAATAAAAATGTTAAATGTGGTTTTGGAGGTATTAAAGAATATTATGTTGAAGTATAGTCAATGGTTTATGATTTATTTGTAATGACTAAGGTTATTTTATATTTGGATTCAATATTTATTACATTAATAGTTATATGTTTAGATGATTCATGAGATATATTTGGATTGTATTGTAATACATCTTTTTCATGGATATGGAGGTATAAGAGTTACCATTAATGATTCAAAGGTGTTAAAATATTTGCGTTGTGAAAATAATGGAAACATTATATTGTTTGGGAAATATGATTTTATGATTGATTTTGTAAAAATTGAGTGCTTATTGGATATTGAATTTGGATGGATGTATTTTGGAAAAGTATTATGGATGGAATGTAGTATGTTAAACTATGGATATTATTTTTTGAGGATAATATATGATTTATTGGATACATTGGTCAAACATTTTAGTTTCAATAAAAAAATTTGGATGATTTGAAAATCGATCTAAGCACAACTGAAGTATAATTTTGATTGAATCAGGTATGATTTATCAACTACTAATCAATAGTGTAAAATAATACATCAAATCTAGGAAAAGGTATCAAAAAAGGTGTTAAACTAAATATATATCTCATGATAACAATAAATTGAACTAATGGTATTTTAAATCATCATATATTTGTTGGTTTAATTCCTTCAATATGTCATCTATTTTTTACTAGTTTCTGACTAATGACCTCAATCACTCCCAAAAAATAATTACATGTTTATCTAGGTATGTATCCTTAAATTCCACTAATTTTCACCTATTTTAATGTCTAATTTGTTGGTGTCCTTCACATTTCCAACCAAATGTCACTACGACTAAATTTTCATAACCATATTTCTGATGTGGGTTTTCTACAATGTTATTTTTTTACTATGAAACATTTATTTTCTTTGGGCAGTTTCTAATTGCGAGGAGGAAAATTATTGAAGGATGGGAGAATTTTACACCATGATACGTTATAGTATATTCATTTATAAATATATATTATTTATTTATTTCTTCTCTAAACAACACCATTTTAGGATTACGATACACACAATAATGAGTTAGCTTACGTTACTTGAAATCCCTAGTTTTACCGACTAACAATATATTAATAATATAAAATTATTTAATAATATATAACATAGTAGTTAAATTTGATGTTATGAATAGTATTACACCCATATTGAATTTTAAATACTCCATATTAATTGAACATTCATCATATATATATTCAAGAAATAGTATAAAAATTAATTCAATTTTTAGAAAAAAGAAGTTTTTTAAAAAAAATTGTAGTATTGTCTATTTATGAAAGGGCACCAATTTTAAATCAACTTTTTATAACATTATTATTTTTTAACAAAATAATCATCTTATTTAGAATAGAGATATAAAAATTTACATTGGATGAAATTTTTATATTTTGTTTTTTATGTTTTATGTTTTGATTAATAGAAAAGAATAATAAATATTAATGGAAAACAAATAATATCATTGAAATAAATTGTGTGAATAAATTATATTATAATATGGGTTCAAAGTAAAAAATAGAATTTATATTATAATTTAATATAATTAAGGTTATTTTCAATAATTTTACATTAAATTGATACGTAAAAATATGTCAATATTTTGTAATGTTTTAGCTTTTAAAACACCATTTTCATTCCATCAATGAGATTTATTTTAAATTAATTAACAAAACTAATTTGTTTTTTATTTCAAAAAATTCATTCCATATTTGTAATAAGTTATTCCATTATATTTAAATAGGTTTCTTTTATTTTTGGGCGTTACGAATTGTAACTTTAGTACATTTTATATTACCGCGATTAATGGGAAATCCGTTATTAAATATAAAAAAATATTATAAAAATACCCAAAAACATTAAAAATTATATAGTATGACTAAATATGAATTCTATCATATAATTTTAAAAATGTAAACATTTAATGGACTCTTATACATGTATATGACATTAATATTTTTATAATTAATGAATGTGAAAAAATGTCACAGTCACATTTCTTATAAGTATAATTTTGTCAATATAGAGATCTAGAGAAGATAAATTCATTTTTATATAGTCTATATAAATATAGAATAATTACTTACAGCAGATAAATTTAATTATAATTTTAGCGATAAAATAATTACCATTATTTATGACACAAGGGTGATGAAGAAATTATTTTATAGAAATATAAATTAAATGATAATAAAAATATTAAAATATATTTAATTTGACTTAATTACTTAAATACATTAATTTTATAGACAAATTATTAATGTTACTATCATTTATGAATTTTTTGTTTGATGTTATAATGTGGGTTTAATATTTTTTCAAATGTTAATATTGAATAATATTAAAATTGACATAAATTATATTTATAAATAAATAAAAATTTATTAAATGATATAAAATTTTTAAAAATATAATCCTTTTAAAAAAATATATAATTCCACATATTTCCTAAATAATCAAATTGTGTTTTTCGGAATTTTAATGTAACTGTATTAACCCTATAATGTAAAAATACACGAAGACATTATGTGAGTTAAACATTTTAACAAAAAGTTATATAAAAATATAAGGTTATTTTTTTCACTGAAACATGTATAAAATTCAATATTTTATGGGATTTAAAACCATAATTATCTAATAATATAATTAAATTAGTTTTTACCTATTTGAAATAGAAAATAAGTTTATTATAATTTATTAATTCTTCTAGTAGTGGCCCACAACTCTCTTATAAAAGTGCACTTCACCTTATCATTAATTCACACCATTATATCCCTTTGGCTCAACCAAAACAATTCCACTTTTCCTACCAACTTCCATAACATCATCTTAGAGGACACACATTGGAATTAAATCCACCCCACGGAGTCCTTTTGTGAAAATCAAAAAGAGACACCCAAAAAATGAAATTTTTTATCACCTCATTCAATGTTTTTTTCTTCTTATACTTCTACTTTTTATGATGTATCTATGAAAAGGTAATAAATAAAGTATCATCCAAATTCATAGATGCCATTAATATCATGTTACAACCTCTTTACTCATTCTACCCATCCTACAAATAACAATATCACTATGATTGTGTACGTACTGCTTAATGTCTCCACATTGATGTGCAAATTGATATTAAAAACTCATTTATTTTAATGGATATGATGGTGTGTATAATTAATATAAAAAATTAATATAACAAAATAATAATACTTTATAATTAATATACCATCAAATTCCATACCATTTAACCATCAAGTGAATAATATTGTTTCTTGTGTGTACTTATGGCCTACCGTCTCCATGACGTTGTGAGATTTATACTCAATGATAACCATTCAAGAATGGTTATAAAATTTAAATTATTAGTAAGAAAATAATTATGAACATTATATAATTATGGATTTGAATAAGTAACATTTTATTCTAAAAACCACGATGTAAATTGTAAAAGAGGAATGAGAAAACAAAGTTGTCAACACTAGAAATAATGGTAATATTGATATTCTATTTTCAAAATGATATAAGAGTATCATATATGATATTTTAAATATGTATATGGTCATAGTGTACTATAATAACATGCTTTATACATTATATATGATGTTACCTCATAATAAACTAATGTAAAGTAAAAGGAAAGGGTTAATTTCAAAATATCATTGCTATTTGAGGTTTTTTATACATAAGTATCTACTATAACATCTTTATCATCAATGTCCATGTTTCATAAAAATATATTTCAAAATATTATTACTATTCCTAGATAATTTTTTAATTTCATTAATACCCATTTTTTTTTTTATAAATAATTTTTAAATTAATATTACGGTCATTTTATGAATGACGTAATTTATGAACATCACGAAAAATTATAGAGAGAATGTTTTTTATCTTATATGGCTTAAGAGGATATTTTCTGCTTCTCTGATGCCTTATAATATTGAAGCTTCCATAATAATTTTACATGGTCATTTTCAAAATAAATGTTTTCTTTTATAATTTGGTTTCTTTTAAATGATTTCAATGTAAAAATGATATTTCTATCAATGAATTTTAGTGATTTGGTAAGATTATTTTCATATATGTCAACATACATTGTTATATTTTGTGCTTAATTGAGGTTTATTTTAGGATGATATAATATTATATATTGTATAGATTGTTTTATGATATTTTTTACTATGGTTGTGCCATTTTTATACAAATAGTGGTTTATTGTTAATGTATTAACATTTTTTATAATCATTCTAATATGAATTTTTTTTAGGTTTCTCCCTTTTCATGTGAGGAATGAATTAGACATAGTATGTGACAAATGGGGCCCACTATAGGCCCTTGATGCATAGGAATGCCTTATGAATATATATATATATATATGGTATTTTCCAACGATTATCCCATGTATTTTGTTATATGGATTTGGATGAAACCTTAATAACTTATTTTTATATTTCTTGGACAAGGTCCCCATGGTATGTTTTTTATATACAAATTTATGCATTACTATTTTATAATATTTATTATTTATATTACATGGGATTATTATGATATTAAAATATCTATTTGAATGTTTAAATGGAATAATTTTATTTATTCATTACAATTTTTTTATATTTTTGTTTAAAAGTATTGTGTTTTGTTTTATACTTGTCTTAATGTTTATGGATTTTTATCATATTTTATCCTATATTTATTACCCTTAATAAGATTCAAATATCACCCATTTCTTATAATTTATATTCTAAGGATGCCAATAAGTGTATTTTGTTTTATCTGTAGGGTAAATCTTGGAGAATAATAGTGTTCTCAAACTATTATCTATGATGTATTTTTGAATTGAAATTTTTATTTAAAGATCATGTATGAAATATGATATCCAAAACATTAAAACTGATCTATCCTTCAGGATATGATCCATATAATCATTCCAATGTATTATAATAATGAATTGGCTTCAGGCTTCTGGGGGTGGGTTATTACATTAATAAACAATATTTCACCCACACCTAGTACATACATCTTAAAATAGAATTTCAAATCCATCCAGCACACACCTTGGGCACATATCACATGTCATCCAAAATAATCATAGGATTAAAAAACACAAATCAATTTGAATTTACCTAGGACCACACAAAACAACTTAATCGATGATTCCTTGGCCGTTATCTCCTTGATGAGGGAGCATTGAAGAGTGGGTGGCTAGCCATTATCATACCATCAGAATGTTATGAAAGACACCTCTGGATGATAATACCTATGTATACACATTATTCTCGACATGGTTTGTGTGAATATAGAAATCAGATGGAATATGAAATTGAATATATATATATATATATATATATATATATATATCCAAACATTACACACCTACATGTTTAAAATAAAAATACAAAATAACTTTAAAGGCCACCCATATTCACCGATAAGACAAAATGCACAACCCCACACAGACAGAATTCAAGACACAGTACATTTTTATTTTTAAAATAGTAATAGTATATTTTTCAAATTCTCTTTTACCAAATCATTCTATATAAACATGCTCATATATTTATATTACAATCTCATTATTATCACCTTCCATACCAACTAGGTAGCTAAATGAAAACAACTTAAAGTAAACACTACATTGAAATATACCAAAAAATACATCCACCACCACCATTAATCACAACCACACTACTCAACCATATCATGCTCACATCCCCCAGATATATCATATCTCATAACACAATTTTTTTCCAGATTTAGAAATGGATCACTGATTCAATTTCACTTCACTAATTTATTCTATTATCACAAAATCCATTAGATACTGAAGAATATAATTCATAACAGACTAATCATAATAATCCTATTACCTAATACATATTTGTGAGAATATAAACAACATGTGTTCCAAATTTTACAAGATTAGATTAAAAAACAACACCAATGACCATGGTTTTTAGTGTTTAATTTATCTAATACAACTCATAATATCAATACATAACAATGAAGTTGTTATATAATACATCACATCACCTAACCCATTTATATTTAATTTAACTCTATTCATTTATCATTCTCAATCATGATTCAACCATTTCTATGTGGATAAAATTTATAAACCCACCGCACATTAAACATATAAAGAAAAATGATTTTAATTCCACCTTAAATGATGTGGCCTTTCACTAAAATATTTCCCAAAATAGGGGATGTGTTTACTAAAAGAAAATTCTTCCTTGATAGTTAGATCTCTAAATAACTACAATAACACATTCACTGAGCCTCGAGAAGAATGAATTGGAAGATCGTATATCATGAGAAAGAATAAGGAATGAATAATGGGTTGATATCGAGACTAGAACGATTATATGTAATACTAAATGTATTAGAAATTGTTTAGTTGACCATTAATGTTTGATCTTAAAAAAACCACATGTTTTAACCATTTTAATAGCATATAGAATTTTTAGACACACATAAAATGATTGACCATATAGAAAAATATTTATAATTCATTGAATTAATTTTTAAACCCATTTATACTCATATAATATGTAAAAAGTGGTAAACAATGGTTTATTTTGTAATGAATGGAAATAAAATTTCTTGATTTCCTAGAAGAAATGACTCCTCCACATATTGAGTCACCATAAGAACTCATTCTAAAACATCCAATAGAATTTCCCGTTACCCAACTACTAGAAATGAATCATCTCCAAAAATGAGTGACCACCATAATTAACATCACTCACACTACCAGTAATGACTCACCACCAGAATGAGTCACCATGATAATTCACTGTAGACCTACAGATAGATTACAATGTACACCTACCACCTAAAATTATTCACCTCCAGAATGAGTTTCCACTCAAATTCACAATAGATCTATCACTTGAATTAATTGACGACGTAGCTCTAGAAATGAAACCCCTCCATAAATGAGTCACCAATATGTATAAAACCCACTTAAAATAAATCACCGCTTGAATGAGTGACCCCCCTAAATAATTGTAGTTGTTCCACTAGAATTCAATGTAGACCTACTGCCATTAATGACTCGCCTTTAGAAAAGATTAACCTCTATAATTCACTATATACCATTTTCTAGAATTATCTGTATACCTAACACATGAAATTATTCAATTCCATAATTCACTGTACACATAACACTAGAATTGACTCACGTTCATTAAGCATGAAATATGAAAAAAAATGTTAATGAATCACAGCTAGAATGAATCATATTTCCTAAGGGAACCCTGAAAATCCCATATGATAACATAATTATTAGATTATTATAAATGTAACGAGATAGAATGTACAGACTATTATATAAGATACCACTCAAACTATTCCTAAAATTGGGAATTAAAAACCAAACCAGAAGGAAAGATATAATGAATCCAAACATACATCCCTAGAGATACCTCTAAAGGATCTCATTACTAATGAAACACAACAATCCACCAAAAATTAAAATCCTATATTTCCACTCCAACAGAAGAAAATGTTATTCCACAAACATAAGAATAAATTAATTACATCATCTATGTGAAGATATTATATTCTCAAGGTGGAACATTCATTTACACAAGGTTTTAATCACATAACTGTAAATTTCATCTTGATTACCAATAATTTCATTCCATTTTCTAATAACAAAACATTATCCCACATCACACATCACAAATCCCATTATATGGAAAAAAAATTCATAAAATAATAAGGTTTGAATAACACATCACAAATAAAATAGATTATAGAAATATAGAAGAACTATGGATTCTAGGATTTCATCCGCATATCAAACTCCAAAGTAAAATATTATAGGCTATCATGACTCTAAATGACAAAAAGCAGGGAAATAGTCCATCCACAAATATCCTTCTTCCGATGGTTTTGGATCTCCAATAGATTCTCCATGAATGTCATGTCATCCTCAATATCAAACTCTCTCCCTGAAATGAAACGGAATTCCTTGTGAAGATATAGACCGAGAGAATAGATGTAGAAGGAATAATAGATCGATTCTAACTGTGTTGGATGTTCCACCTGGTAAGCCAAATTACCAACATGTCGCAGCACCTCAAGGGTCCAAAAAATTGGGTCAAGAGATTAGCCCCTTTGTTGTACATCTGTTGTCTATATAGAGGGGAATCCGTCAAGAACATGTTTTCCCCAAACTCAAAACAAGAAGAACCAAACCATATGATCGACATAATATTTTTTTGGATCTTTTTCCACTATAATCATCTCTTGAACCAAATAAACATTATCTCTCATGCTATTCACTACATTTGGTCCAAGAAATGTGGTATCGAAAACCTATGTGGGACACAACAAGGAATGAATTCGAATTTCCTAAAAATTATCAAATGGATAAATTCCAAAAGAATATTGATTTATATAAATATAAAAAAACACTAAAAATGGTTTGTGTTGTTCCCATACTAATTTAACCTAAAATACAAATGCTTGCAATAGGTCCTAGGATGTGACAAAGGCACTTATGAAGTAAAATTTTGTGACAAAAGCATTATGAAATCCCTTAAAGACATGTGACGTAAAATGTGCATTGTGATCCAATACAATGGACCCCAAAACTCAATATAGTCTTTCCACTAATTAGATTTACCTTTTATCCAAAACATCCACTTTTCCCGACTCCATGATTTCTTAGATGTGAGATGATTTTTTTATCTAATCCATAATCATTAAAATTACATAAAAAACCTATTATATATGGGAAACCATGTGAGGAAATCCATTTTTATTTCATACCACGTATACTTGAGAACATTTAACGGCTGCAAGAAACCACTTGGAACATGATGCTCCTCCATTACCTTTTGTAAAACCCTAATCAAGAGACTAACTCTGACCCATCCCATTTCATCATAGACCACAAAAAATGTGTCCTCAATAGATAGTATATTTTGGAAACTCTTTGTTGTACAGCCAATGATGAGAGATGAAACTCGTGAAGTACTCCCTCATGCATCTATAATAAATGAAATAACCTCTAATGAATAATTATATAGTTCTAACCATCCTCATACAAACTCTATGGAGTGTAACTAGGTCCCACACAATGGCAAAGCACCTCTTTCTCTGACTCTCCCCAATAGGACTCCTCCACCTACTACATCTAGGAAGACCAAAAAATGATATGAAAAAAAACCTCTACCACCATCCATATTTATTTTCATGACCATGGATTCAAAACTCTCTATCACAATCCAAGAATATATATTATTCTAAAGAACATCCTTCTATGAATTATAGCTCAAATCATTAGTGATGGCATTCCAATTTTCGTAGGTGAAGGAGATATAAAAATCATAGTATTGAAGAAACACCATCCAATGTCTCTGTTTAAAATTCAGATCATTCTAGGAAAATACATTCATTATATTCTTGTAATATATGAAGACCTATTTTCTCTCCTCAGTGAGGTAGTGATTCCACAACATCATCACAAACAAAAATGCAGTTAACGATATATCATATGTTGGATAGCTACATTAACGAGGAAATAACTACCTAGAACCATATAATATTACTTCCTTCTACTATATCATGACTCACCCTAATCCCAGATGTGGTGTGTCATAAAAACAATAAATAACATATCCACCTTCATTGGCTGAGGTACTCGAGTACTACCCAACATCATTGTAAGGTAACCAAATACTATGAGGCACTGATCCGTCCACACAAAATAGTTTCATTCCTTGAATAGTTTTTCATTGGTGGTTATACACGAGAGAAATCAGGTATAGACCTCTGATAATAGCCTCTGAGGCCATGGAAGCTACAATCCTCTTCCACATTCTTGGGTGATTCTTGAGAAAAAACCACATTCACAATTGATGTGTCCACAACAACACCTTGCGGAGCCAGAACATTCCATAAGAAATTCACCTATCTTGTACAAAAACAATCAACTGGACAACCTTCCATAGAGATAGTGGTGACAAAGAACCTAAAATACTTCTCTAGATGTTTGACATACTTCTCCTACGACCTCCAGTAGATACGCAAGTAATCAATGATGAAAATAAGAAAACAATTTAGGAACTCATGGGTCTTTGAGTTAATAATCCCCATTAACATGGACAGTCTACTCATAACACCAAAAGGCAAGACCATGAACTCAAACTATTCATACCTACATCTGATGTAAATCTTATGAATATCTCCAAACATAACCATTAACTACTAATATCTTGACTATATATTTATCGAGGATAACTAACTAGATCCCCCTCAATATGTTTTAATGATCACCTATCCTAGGAAGATGATATAAATTCGTGATCAATATATTGTTCAACCTCTAGTAGTCTATGCACAATTTCAAACTACAATCCTCATTATTATTGAATAAAATTGGGTACCCTATTTTGACACAATAGTTCAGATGATACCCATATATATCAGATAATCTACATGAATCATCAAATCCTAAAACACATACAATTTTATTTGGTATGGAGACATCAAAACTAGAGAAGCAAAATTTTTAATGTTTATAAAAAAATTATCATAACACCAAGGAAGTAGTGTAAGAACCTCCTTAGAAAAAGCATTCACTAATCCCCTAAAATCCTTGTTAGTCTCCTTTATCTTTTTTATTACTGAATCTACAATAACTGAAGACTCCAATTAAATGAGTTCGTTCAAATGTAGACATACCACCCAAAAACCCATCTTTACAATAAAAACATTATGTCATCCATATTCTTCTAAGAACACGACTACCCTATAGAAGTAGTTGATAACCTGACACATGAAATAATACTATTGGATGCCAAGGATGATGATGGATTGATATATCTAATTTATGATATGTTTCACTCATGACCGATGTTTCCCCATCAATAGTTCACATCATATACACACATCAAGAATGATTGTCTGGCCTCTGATTAGAATAGTCAACATCAGGGGAACGAAAATCCCCTCAATATCTTGTCCTAGATTATAAACATGAGATGATGAAAAGAATTAGTGAGATTATATTCGATCAATAAAGTAATAAACAATGATACATTATATAAAAACATAACTTTAATGATCTCTTCTACCTATTGTTCTTTTGAGACCATTGTATGAAATTGTCATCAACTAACTATTATTCCCCTCTACTGACGAACACCCCCACAATAACACTCAAGTCAATGTACATAAAGATAAGGTTCCTTCTGATGAAATCCACGTCCTTCCCCATCCACTATAATTGGATCATGATCATGAAAAACATGGATTTTGAATGGCCTCTCTAGAAATAATTGTTATGGATGACCATGAATCTAAAAACCTCTACCATGATGGTCTCAAGAATCAAATGGAAATAGATCAAACTAATGTAAACGAACCTCATAATGCTTTTTATCAAAGGTACACAAGATGAGTATGGTTGCCACTAGGCCCAATTGGATAAATGGTAAGGTTCTATGTTCGACTCCCAGAAGTACAAAACCTCAAAAAACCCTGAGCCTATGACCTACCCCTAATATCTATACCCCTTGAGGAACCCTACTAGTTCTCATCTCACAGTAATCCTACACACAATTAAAATTTCTCTACAACAACCTCCTTATTTATTAACAACATATATTATGTAAATTCAAGGGGGTAACTTCATAATGAATTTAATTATTGATTTCCTCCTCAAGATGCTTCATTAGAGACTCCTCATCTGTTAAAATAGCATTGGGAAATCATTGAATGTCCATGAACATGATCCCATTCTCTTGAAAATAGATGATTCCTTAATAATGGGAGAGTAGGTCAGGCCACTTCATATAATTTTTTTGTTTATTTATGGAAATATCAGTGTTAATCTTTGTGGATTTCATCCCATGAAACATCTTCCTTAATCCTCTCACTAGGATCTAGTGAACAACACTGATGCTTCCCACCTCGCATTTGATATACTACAAAGGGGACCCAATACTCTACCAAGGCCTAGGTTAAAATTAATGTAATATCAAAATACTCTATCTATGCCTCTAGAATCTCATAAAAAATGATTACCTCAAAATATAGTGACCCTATACATTTATATATAAAATTTCAGGATTTTAAGTATAATTAAACCTCAGAGTACAAGCCAAGGATCGTTAAGTATAGTGTCTTGGAATACTAGGAACATAAATCATAAAACATTGTGCTAAACAAATATTTCATTATTTTGTATCTATAAAGAGCTCCTAACTTCCTTTGAGCCATTACATTTAAATAGGGTACTCTGTGTAACACATGAATAAAGGGATGAGCTAAAAATCCCAGTAAGAGAATGAACATAAGGATGCAGATTAAGCACTTGAGGTAGGAGGCATGAAATAATGAAACAAAACATGGTACATATGAAATAATATCATATAAACATTGAATCATATAAATGTGGTATAATCATAAATCATTTATTTTTTACGGTTCAAGGATAACTACCAATCCCATTTTAAATCACATATCACGAGACATAACATTACCCAATGCATTGAAGTGATATCTGGTAACACCCATATCAAAATTTTAATAACTATTATTTCTGCATAAATATTCTTTCCACAAAAAAAAATCATTCATATTCAATCGTTATTAAACATAAGGATGCCCATGGAATAAATTGTGTACCACAATTAACACATAATTCATAACCAATGAGTGTATCACAAATGTTACCATGAAAGAAAAGGATTAAAATATACATGGACGTTCATAAGGTATTATAGTCCTATAATAGGGTATGTGGTGACAAATATAAGTGAAAACATACAACAAATGAATTTTAGAAACAATAGCATTAAAAAAAATTGGCTGTTTTAAGGGAAATACTATAGTGCTTTTAAAATAGTATTGAGTACATTATTTTATATAAAACCAGAATTGAAACAAGAAGGATTTAATAACAAAAATAATTATTTTATAAAGACAATTTTGTCATAAAAAAGGATATAGTACACTTTAAATTGGGTAAAAATTCAGGAAGTTCCTTTAAAATGGTTGTGCTTATTGGGATGTATTGAGCTGGGATTCAATTAAAAGAATGTATATTTCTAAAAGAGATTGATAGATGGATCGTTGAACCTGATATTGGATAATATAAATAGAATTTATCTATTTTAAAAAATTCTAAAAGACAACTACATTTTGGAAAAAATAAAGATAGAGCAACACGAATGAATAATGAATGTTCAGGTAGAATCCATTACAGTTTATTGGCCTGGTATCAGGTGTAACTAGGAGGGATTTATAAGAGAGATAAGGGGTTTCTCATCACTTATAAAACATTCAGGAAGTGTGGGGGATGTGGTAAATTACACCCCATCACATGGTATTAAAAAAAGGAATAGCATAGAGAACACTCTTGGTTAAGAGTGAAAAGAGGGGGATCCCTTACATTAATTCGGGTGGTGTCCTCTACATGTTATTAATGACATGAATTAACAAATTTGTTTTATTAATTAATAATTCCAGAACCAATTATATATTTAATTTGTTTATTATAGTAATTTTATGTTCATTTATAATTGTTTTGATTGATTGTGAGGTTCAATTTCATTATTCAGGCTCGTTTGTTTTCTTGGTTTTAATGAACTATTCGCTTATATTCACATTTGGATAAACATGTAAGATGAAAGTGTTTTTCCAAAATTGATGATATTTGAAATTTGTTAACATCCTATAGATTACAAGGTTTTAATTTTAATTTGGTTTCTTATATTGAAGTAGAAATATTATATAAAACCATAGTGACAACTATTTATGTTAATTGGTGTGTTGGATTATGAATGCATGTTTTGATTTATAAGATAATAACATTTGTACAAAAATAATAAAGAATAAAAATAGAATATATTAAATATATATAATTTTTTTTAACCATAAATAAATTTTTTTCATGAACAGATATAATGATGTTGATAGAAATTGATAAACGGTTGTCCTTGAATGTTCTAAATTGGCACATCTCAAACGATGATTTCAATTTTTTCAAACAAAAGGTGAGGAAAAGAGAGAATATAAATAAGTATCCCATTAGAATAATATAATTCAATTACATGTATGCTACTGTAATTATCATACAACTTGGGGTAAGGGATGTGTGGAAAGAAACAAAAAAATACAATAACATGAAAGAAATGTTGGAATTGGAAAGAAGAATTTACCTCTTGATACATCCTCCATTGAGAACCTCATAATGGGAGACGTTTTGGTATTTTGAAGAGTATTGGAGATTTTGGACATGGTAGAGGACACTGGTGAGAGATTTGGGCAGAATTTTAGCACAGAACATGTCTTGAGAGGTGTGAAGATAAGAGGGAGTGAAGGGTGTTTTATAGTGGAGGAGAGAGGGAATTTCCCAATATAAAATTCATTAATTTAATATTTCCCCAAAATACAAAGAATAGTGAGTCTTCCATGAAAATTAATAGTATTTTTTTCATGTGATCTAGAACATAGTGGGCTTACATCAGCAGAACATCATCAATGACTCCATAAATCCATTATTTAGCATTTATTGTAAATGGTTGTATTTTTACTATTCATAAAAAAATCAGGTAGTTTAGAAAAACCTCAAAATCTCACCCTAACCATTTTCAAATGTGTAGAATCCAAAAATGAAGTCCATTTTACATTATCAAATATTATAAATAATATTAATTTAATATTTAATTAAATTAATAATTTATTTCTAAAACTAGTTTTAAATCATTTAGTTTCTTATTCTAAATTAAGGTTTATATTACAATCAACTTGAATAATATTTATATAATATCATTGGTAAAGTTACTATTCATAAGTATAAATCACTATTTATATGGGTCTATTACTATTCATTAGGGTAGGTTTTACTATTCACCAAAAATTAGGTTTTTCTTATCAGACTCCAAATAACATACTGATTACAACCATGTATGTCAGATTTTTGAAATTCCAAACACTGATTTGACAAAACATAGGTTTAAAAGTAAAATAGAACATAGTACATCATTATGTATTTTTCATGTGATTTATATGAAATACTTATGAGAAGATAATTTTCATTGAAAACATTGGGTCATTACATTCTTCCCCCCTTATGAAATTTCACCCTTGAGATATCGTTTTACATTCTAAGACAAAAACAGGTGTGGGTAGTTTTCCATCACTGCTTCTTCTAGTTCACATGTTTCCTCTTCATACTTATTGTTTCACCATTGTACCTTGACCATAAGATTATTTTTGTTGCGTAGAAATTTATCACTACAATAGAAGATCATTTCTGTCTTCTCCTCATAAAAAAATATCATCCTCCAACTATTCCACCTCTTAAGTGAGTACATGCGATGGGTCTGGTATGTACATTATTAAGAGGGATTAATGAAAGACATCGTGTACTTTCGACATGGTAGGTGGATGTTCCAGTCGATAGGCCACTACTCTAACTCGATCAAGGATCTCTAAGGGGTCTATGTATGTGGGACATAACTTCCCATTCTTTATAAACCTCTTGTCCTTCTTCCACGAAGATATGTGAAAAAATACCATGTCTCTATCTTTGAACTCAGAGTCACATGGAAGGTTATATGCATAACTCATCTATCGAATCTAGGCTACCATGATATGATGCAAAATTTTATTCACCCAATCCACCATTTCTTCGACAATTTCATTTCCTAGTAGCTTACGCTCACTATCATCATCCCAACATGCTAGTGTTCTTAACCTTTTTCCATAAATGGCTTTATATGGTTCCATTTGGATGCACGAGTGGAAACTATTGTTTTAGGAGAATTCAACCAGTGGAAGATGTTGGTCCCAACCTCATTTGAATTACATTGAACACCCGGTGAAAATGTATTCCAATTTCTGAATAGTTCAATCAGATTGGACATCAGTTTATGGATGATAGGCCATACTGTAGTTTAGTTCAGTTCATAGAGAATGTTGGAGACTTTTCCATAACATCGAGGTGAACCTCAAATCAAGATCGGATACAATATATAGTGGTAATCTATGCAGCCTTACAACTTCATTTATGTAAATATGTTCATGTTGATCCAATTATAAGACCTCTCAAACTGCAACAAAGTTTGTTTTCTTTGTAAGAAGATCCACAACAACCTATATAACATTATTTCTTCTGGATGTTTTTGGAATTCCAGTGACAAAGTCCATGGTAATTTTATCCCACTACAATTCAAGTATGGGTAGTGGTTGTATCATCTACTTATAATTTTGTCTCTAATCCTTCACTTTCTGATATACTAGGCACATGGATGTATATTTAGAAATCTCAATTTTCATTTTTTCCATCCAAAAGTATTCTCGATGATCTCGATACATCATTGTGCTTCCTGGGTGGATAGAGAAGGTTGAGCTATGTGTGTCACCCAATAACTCATTCTTTATCACTAGATCAGATGGTGCCCATAATCGTGACGCAAACCTTATAAATCATTCTTCATCTATTTCAAAATCGGAGGATTTCCCATTTCTGATAGCTTCAACATTTTTCTCAAATTCCACAACTTTTTTTTGAGAATCCTTCATTTTCTCCATGAGGGATGGTTGAGAAATAATTTTTAAAGCATTTATGGTGTTCCTCCATTAATTATTCCCATGTCCATCATTTTATAATCTATGAATATCATATCCTTTTCAATTTTCATCATTGATAATATTGCAGGATCCTTTCTACTTAGAGAATCTACCACCTTTTTTACCTTACCAGGATGGTAGTCGATTGAGAAGTCAGAATCCTTGATGAGATATTTCCATCTTCTCTAGAGCATATTAAACTATTACTATGTGAATATATATTTGATACTTTCGTGGTCTATATATAAATCACACTTCTATAGATATAGATAATTCCACCATATTTTCAACACAAAGATCACCACCGCCCAATCTAGATTATGTGTGGGATAGTTTTTCTGATTTATTTTCACCTACATTGAGGCATAGGATATCACTTTATCATTTTTCATTAGCACACATCCTAAGACCTCCATATAAGAATCAATATACACCATAAAAAGTTCACAACTTGTAGGGATTGTGAGTACTGGCGCAGTGATAAACCTCATTTTCAACTCCTTGAAAAAACCATCAAATTCTTGTGTCCAAACAAACATTACCCCTTCTGTGTTGGCATGGTCATTAGGATAGAAAATCGTGAAATGTTCTTCACGAATAATTGATGATACCCAGCTAGACCCAAAAAACTATGGATCTCCATTATAGCAGTGGGCCTGGGTACTCTTCAATTTCCTTTGTCTGGGAATGGTCCATAGATATCCCTTTTTTGGTGATAACATTCCCCAAAAATGTACAAATTCCAATGAGAACTCATTTTGATATATTTTCTTGGAACTTATCCGTTCACAAAGCCATTAAAACAGTTTCAAATGCACCTCTTGTTCCTCCTTACTCTTGGAGAATATCAGAATATCATTAATAAATACTACCATAAATTTATTGTGGTGATCTCTAAAGACAATATTCATTAAATCCATGAAAATTAATGGATCATTAGTGAGTCTTAAGGGCATCACAAATGAACTCATAGGGTCCATACATCATTCGAATGTCTGTCTTTGGAATATCTTCCTTCCTCATCTATTATTGGTGATATCCCGACCGAAGGTCCACTTTAGATAAATAACTTGCCCCACGAAGCTGATCCAACAAGTCATCTATTCATGGAAGGGGATACTTTTTCTTTATCGTTATTTTATTAAGCTCATGATAATCAATGAAATGGAAGATTAATCTATCCTTCTTCTAGACAAATAGGTTGGGCACACCCCATGATGAAGCACTTGAGCGTATAAAACCCTTCTCCATATTCTTTTGTAACTACTTCAACAACTCTTCCATCACTATGGGGGCCATTCTATAAGCTGTCTTTGAGTGACGCAGAGATCCAAAGATAAGTTCAATTGAGAACTCAACCTCTAGGTCTGGTGGAAGACTAAACAAATTTTCAAATAACACCTCTATGTAATCCCTCACAATGGGCATGTCTTCAAGCATGACTGTATCAATTGTCCTAATCATTTGATCTAGATATGCTTTCTCACAAGGAAGCAATATCCAAACATGAGATGAATATTCTAAATGTTGCTCGTCATTCTCATTACACTTGTAAATAATCATAGGATGCTCTAGGATGTGAAAATTGATCTACCTTTCCAAACAATTGGTGTTTACTTTGTATAATGATAGCCAATAAATGCACAATATAACATCAAACACTACTAAAGGAAGTTTGACAAGATTTTCTGGGAGGTTCAGTCCACAAACATTAACCAAAAAGGAGTTATAAACCATGGATGATATAATTCCTCCATTTACTGTTCTCACAGATATATTATCCTCCAAATTTTGATGTGGTGTTTGTATAGTTATACTAAAATTTGTAGATATGAAAGAATGTGTACAAATAGAATAAAATATTATGTTTGTTATTCATGGATAAATTACTAGATTACCTGTCACCACATTGATTTCTGGCTCCACCTCAGCATTATTGATAGCATAAGACCTTCCTTTTTATCATGGAGGTTGTTGTTGATTTCCTCAGACAACCCTCGGCTTAGGGAAATATTTTACATAATGCCCATGCTCTTTGCAATTGTAACACTGCATTGTTGGCTGAGTGTGGACTTGAACCTTGCTCTCTTCTTCTACATTTGAGGGATTCTTCATATCCCAATGGCAGTTCTTGGCCAGATGATCAAAATTTCCAAATTTGAAGTAATTCTTACTTCCTTTCATACAGTTACCAAGATTCATGTTCCCATAAAATTTTTAAGGGAAAAAATCAGGTTTTTTTCCATCATGTGATTTGTTTGATGATCCACCAATGTAGTTTTTCATTTTCCAATTATTTTCACTAGGCCCACGAAACCACTGAGAGTCTCTAATCTCCATTTCCCCATTAAGGCCACAATAGACAATATCCTCATAACTGTCAAAGTGTCGAATTGCCAAAACATTTCAGAGACACAACTTTAGTTTTCTAATGAAGCGATCCACCTTTCTTTTGTTGTTCATGAGATATCCAGAGGAGAACCTTTCAGGCCTTATGATGTTTGATTCATACACCCCGATGGACACATATTCCTTATTATTGAGTCCAAAGTACTCTGTTTACATCTTGAGATGTAGGTTTAGATGAAAATATTTGTTGACAAACATCCTCTTGAATTATTCCCACTCCATGGAATAAATTTTATCTTGGGACTCTGTATTCTTCATCCATTTCAACCACTGTTTAGATTCCCCATCAAAATAATAGACTACCAGTACATCCTTAACTTCTTATAAGAATTAGAGACTAGATAATATCTTTTCAATGTAGTAAATACATTTTTCTATGAAGAGGGGATCATAAGATCTGCTAAACATGGGAGGCCTTTTCCGCATGATAGATTCTACGGGAACATTCCATTTCATTGGAGGAGGATGGAATTCATCATGATTCATGTTATTATTCATAACTCGAGTCAGCTTAGAAAGTATTGTCCTGATGTTTGAATCACCTGATCCTACTTTATCAGGCATATCATTAGTGAAATCATCACATTGTCCATCCCATTGATTGTTGGAACGTGTTCTTCTATTTCGCACCATTAAATTAGGAAACTAATATATAATGAAAGGTCTTGAATACATAGTTATTGAACAGAAAAAGGATATGTTGATCATAGAAGGATAAACATATAATGATGTATATCCCATCTTGTGATTCCTTATGTTTAAATCTATATTATCCTCAATCTATTTCATAACATATATTCGTATGAGATTGTTTTCTCTTAATAATAGTTTTTAAAACCTCATGAATCTACAGAATCATATCCCTTGAGAGTGTCATAACCAAGAGTGCTGCAAGGCCCATTTTCATGTACTAGTTCCTATTCTAGTCTAACTCAAAGTGGTTTTTTTGGGTTTTACACCAATATACATGTGTTCCAGAGCTGCCTCTATATTCTTGTATGTAGAAAAATATGTATTTTATTGATAGACCACTTAATCAATACTCACCGAAATTTAGGAATGTTTCCTAAAACGTAGTCTCATCCCTAAGGTTCTCACTATGGTTCTCTATTCCAAATGCCTAAAACAACTATACCATCATCTAATACAAACTATAGAGACCCAAGCCTTTTATAAATAACATTTCCAGATTTTTAGCATAACTATACATTAGAATACAAGCCAAGGATCATTAGGTCTAGTGTCTTGGAAGACTAGGTACATAAAACCAAAAACATTGTACTAATAAAACATTTATTTATTTAATATCCTTGATGAGATCATATCATCCTTTGAGCCCTTACATCTGCATAGGGTACCCTGGGGAACACATGAACAAAGGGATGTGCTAAAAATACAAGGGAATGAACACTAGGACACATATTAAGCACATGAGTTAATAAGAATGAAGTAATGAAAAAAACATAGAACATATGAAATCATATCATATAAGCATGGGATAATATAAACATGGTATCAAACAAGTGTGGCATAATCAAAAATCATTTCTTATGTACGGGTCAAGGATAACCGTCAATCCCATTTCACATCACATCTCATGAGACTTAACTTTACCCAATGAATTGGAGAGCTATCTGGGAACCTCCATCTCAATAGTTTCATGAATATTCTATCCACATAAATATTCATTCCACATAAATATGCATTCCACATAAATATTCATTCCACAAAAATAATCATTCATAATCAATCGTTCATAAACATAAGGCTACCCATGGAAGGAATTGGGTAACACAATCATGACATAAAGCATTACCAACGAGTGTATCATGAAAGTGTCCATGAATGAAAGGGATTCAAACATATATGGTCATTCATAATGTAATATAGGAATATAAAGTAAAATGTGGTGAAAAATATAATTGACAACATATAAGAAATGTATTTGAGAAACATTAGCATTAAAACATTTTTGTGCGGTTTTAAGGAAAATACTATAGAGCTTTTAATATAGTAAAGGTGATATTATTTTATATAAAACCATAATTTAACCAAGAAGGTTATAATAATAAAAATAATGATTTTATAAACAAAATGGTTTCCTAAGATAGATGATATAGTGTGCTTGAAATTGGGAAAAAATTCGGGATGTTCCTTTAAAACGAGTGTGCTTATTGGGATGTATAGAGGATAAATTCACATAAAAGCACGCATATCCCCAAAAGAGAATGAGAGATTGATCTTGGCACATGATTTTGGAGAACATAAATAGAATTTATATTTTTTACAAAAAAATGAAAAGACAACTACATTTTGGTAAAAATTTAGATAGATCATCTCGAAAGAGTAATGGATGATCGGGTAGAATCCATTACAGTTTATTCGCATAGTATAGGGTGTAACTAAGAGGGCTTGATGAGAGAGATGATTTGATTCTAATCACTTATAAAACATTAAAAAAGTATAGTATAGGTTATAAAATATACTCTATCAATTGTAATTACACAAAAGGCTTATCCTAGAGAATAATCTTGATAATGTGTTAAAAGGGGAGGATCCCATACCTTAATTATGGTGGTGTCCTTCACTTGTTATTAATGAACAGAATAAATAAATTAGGTTTATTAATTAAAAATTGCATAACATATTATATATTTAATTGGTCTAGTATAATTTTTTTATGTTCATTTATAATAGTTTTGATTGGTTATGAGGTTCAATTTTATAGTTCGAGCTCGTTTGTTTGCCTGATTTAATGAGTGGTTTGCTTATATTCACAATTGGATAAACATGTAATATGAAATTGGGTTTACATAATTGATGTTATATGATAATAGTGATAATTTAAGAGATTTCATTGTTTTATATTTATTTTTGTCACTTAGATTTAATTCAAACATTTATATAAAACCATAGTTACAACCGTTTTTTGGTTAATTGGTGGGTTTGATTACAAAGAAGATGTTTTTATTTATAACATAATACCATTTGTACAAAATTAATAGGGAAGAAATAGAATATATATAATATATATAATCTAGATCAACCATAACTAAAATGGCTTCATGAATATATTTAATGATGATAATTTAAATTGATAAATTGTTGTCTTTGAATGTGCTAAATTGGCAAATCTGAAATGTTGCATTCAATTTCATTAAAAAAAGTGAGGAAATTAGAGAATATAAAGATGTATACCATTATCATAATATCATTATAGTATATTTATGCTACTACATTTATCATACCATTTGACTGAAGGGAGGTGAGGAACGAAACAAAAAATAAAAGAACATGAAGGAAATGAAGGAATTGGAAAGGGGAATTTACCTCTTGAGACTTCCTCCTTTGAGAACCTCTTAAGGGGAAAGGTTTTTGTATTTCTAAGAGGTTGGGAACTTTTCGATGTGGGGGAAGACCCTAGGGAGTGATTTGGGAAAAATATTGGCAAGGAACAGGGATTGAGAGGTGTGAATGTAAGAGGGAGTTAAGGGGGGTTTTATAGCGGAGGAGAGAGAGGGAATTTCACAATATAAAATTCATTAATTTATGATTTCCCCAAAAGACAAGGAATATTGTGTCTTCCTTTACCAATAATCGTATTTTTATCATTTTATCCTGAACCATGTGGGCTTACAATAGAAAAACATCATCAATGACTCAATACATCCATTATTTCGCATTTATTGTAAATAGTCGTATTTTTACTATTCATAAAAAAATTCATGTATTTTGGAAAAATATCAAAAAATCACCCTTAAAATTTTTCGACGAGTAGAATCAAAAAATAAATTATATTTTTCCAAATAAAAATCCTATATAATATTAATATAATATTTTATTAAACTCATAATTTATTATTAATACTAGTTTTAAAACATTTATATACTTATTCTAAAATATAGGTATATCATACTTTAAACATGAATAATATTTACATAATATCATAGGTAATGTTTCTATTCATTAGAGTATATCTCTATACATAATGTTATGTTACTATTCATTAGGGTAGTTTACTATTCACCAAAAATTATGTTTTTCTTATTGGACACCAAATAACTTACTGATTTCAACCGTGAATTTTGGATTTTTGAAATTTCAAACACAGAACTCACAAACTTATGTTTTAAAGTCAGTTATCACATAGTAGTTCATTATGTTGTGTTTTCATTTTATTTAATGACTCACTTATGAGAAGGGAATTTCAATTGAATAACATTGGGACATTACACATACTTTCCCAAAACATTCTACTGAGAATATCATTATTCCCTCTTCCCCTAATGATCATCCTCATCCGGATCAACCCTCCAAATATCAACTGGTTCATATTGTTAACAATCTACCACCTGATATATATGTGTACAATGAAAAAGATCCATATATGAAAGATAAAAAGTATTTTCTGAGCCCATTAGTAAGAATTTTTTTATTATGATATATTTTAATTTATCATTAATATATTTTTTTTAATTTTATTCATTTTTAAATTTCCCCAAACAACCCAATTAAATTTTTTACACATGTCATCATGATGAATTTACCACTCCCATGAATCTAACCTATAATAATTCCAATATAACTTAGACGTTAAATAATATTTGTGTTTTTTTAATGTATCATGGGTGCCCTAAAACATCCTTTCCAATTCATTATCTATTGTCTATGACACAAACCTAGTTTAACATACATTATTTACATAACAACAAATGTATTAATCACTTTTCTAAACACTGAAATCCCCCAATATCTCTACAAACACCTTTGATACCAATCAATCATAACCCCCTCCAACAAATGAATCCTCAATGGAGGGAAAGAGATAATGACCCCCTGAGTCTCATCTCTATTAGCACTTGGGTTGGAGACTATAACTGATGGTATAAAAATATCATAATATAGCATTAACGTACCATCATATGAAAAAAAAAAATTGGAGATTTGATGTATCAAGCATATGGAACTCCATGACATACAAAAAAATGAAACCAAAAGCAATCCCATAATATATGTGTCAATAATACTAAAACAAATTAATGTATCTTAAGTTAATATCCAAAAACAAAACTATAGAAGAAACATAAAAATTGTTCATGGGTACCACTAGTAAGGTCTACCGTAGTCTTCAAATTCATTCTAAAATCCAAAAATAGTTATATATTGGTAGAGTGAGAAAATAGATATACTCAGTAGGGACACAAATGTCTCTCATGCACATGTTAAAATAGAGAACTGATGGACCATGGTGAAGGTAATAGAACCAAATAGCACATAAACATGTACACTAACCAAATACCCAACATCAATAAGGCACTCTCAAAAAATAATTCAACCAATTATATAATATAATAAAAAGCACATCGATGAAAGGGTGCCCCACACCACATTCCAACTAACTAGCCTCTTTTGCACCCCTTATACAATCATCTTGGTTCTCCCATCACTTCTAAATGTATCAGATCACATCCTTATGCCATGCACATATGTCGCACCTCATTGAACATCATTATTCTACACACTAGGTCCACACATCACATAACTTCACATCACATCTTTCCATCACACACTTGGTCCACACATCACATCTCTTCCCGAATAAACCAATGACCCCACAAAAAACTTATAATGAAGAAATATGGGATCATTCATCAAATCATTCTTGGAGAAACATGGTCCATTATCATATGGATGAGGGATTAGGGAATAGCGGTGGATATCCATCCATCCTCCCATTGTAATGTTGGTAATGTCACCCCCGCATTACAATTCGAATGTTGGTGCATAGTGCTCAATGTGGTTGTGGTGAAAATAAAAAATAAAAATAAAATACAATTTTATAAATAAATATATAAAATTTCATACAATAAATACCTACATGTTTACAAGAATATCATTAATAAAGGTACAAGTACCCAACTCCCATGACTAAGACTAAATGTACAACTCGACATAAGAAGAACACATGCCAGAGTTCACGTTCTATATTTAATTATTATTAGGCTATTATATAGATTCTCTATTACCAACCCATTACATTAAAACATGCACATATATTTATTTTCCAATTTCTTTATTATCACCATCCATACCCACCGAGTATCTCAATCAAAACAACAAAATGTAAGTATCATATTATAATAGACCAACAAAAACATTCACCACAACCTTTCATCCCAACCCCACTGCTCGACAATATCATGTCAACTGCCCGCACAAACCGCATATGTCATACTACAAAAATATTATTTGTAGATCTATCAAATTATCTCTTATTCAATTTCACTTTATTAATTTACATTGTAATAAAAAAATTCTATCTGGTCATGGGGCATCAAATTAATTATCCGATTATACGTAATTTTCTTTTTATGTATTATTTTGTTCAAAATACAAATGACTAACATTCCATAGTTCACAATATATAATTGAAACCATGGTCCACCATTGAGAATTATTTTCAGTAGGTAATTTATCCCATAAAATTTTTAATATCAATAAATAACAATGAGTTCATAAGATCATACTTCACATTCCCCTGAACCTTTATATTTTATTGAAACCAATTCATTTATAATAATTAATATTGATTCAAACCTCCCTAGAAAGTTACAAATTATAAAATCATCCAAGAATATACACATAAAAATAATTGAAATAAATCCAACATGGAAGGAAGAATCGATTTACCAACTTGTGGAATCAAAATTTGGGGTTTCACGTATAAGTGGAAAATACCACTTTTACAATGAGAACTCTAACAAACTAAAAAACAACCTTATAAAAATTGATATATGATGTATTTGGAAACTCCTATATCAATAGAATTAAAAAGGAAAGAATGAATGGAATATCATCGCCTTAGAAATATTATATCCGAAACTAACCGGATTTGAAATGGATTAATTAACAATTAAAGGATGATCACATTAAACATTGCATTTAAAATATTTTAAAGACATTCATAATATTTAGAAACTCTTGATACATTTGATTAATTTTGAAAAGGATATTAAATTAATTAATTAATATAATAAACACATTTCTCATCATATAATATGTAAAAATAGAAAAATAGTATTTTTTTTTAAAAATGGAAATACTATTCGCGAGCCACTACCACGAATGATAAACTAACAGAATGGTTCACCACAAAAATACCATATAAACCTACTACCAATATTAACCATAGAAAATAAATTAAAAATAAATCACTCCCAGAAATGAGTCACCAGAAGAATTCACCATAAACCCATTATATGATGGGACTCACCATTAGAAGCAATCATCACTAGGATTCAATGTTGGAAACCCTCCAAAATTCCCTTTATAACTGCTGGAAGAAATGAATCCCCTCAAGAATGAGTCACTAGAATTACTCACTATTATGTCATTGCTAGAAATGAGTCACTTACAAAACTGAGAGAACCCCACCGCCAGAAGTGACTGACCTCTAGAATGAGTCGCCACCAAAATTAACTATAAAACAACAACCAATATTCATTGTATACCTACCACCATAAATGACGCACAACAGTAAATGATTTACTTTCAGAATTCAATATAGACCTACCTCTACAAATAATTCACCACCAGAATTCACTCTAGACCAAACACTTGAAATTACTCATCAGTAAAAAATTGGGAATTTGGAAAACTGTTGGAATGTCTCAAAATTAGAATGACTCACATGTCCCATTAACTCCCAAAACATCCCCCCATACATCTCATTTATTTGAAATTTGGAAGTGTAATGATCTATAGGGTTTAATACATTACCTATGGACTGAATATCTTGTTCAATGTTTTGGAGAATATAAAGTGGACATAACACTGACTGAATGAAAATTTAATTTTTATTATTCATTCACAGTTGATGAAAAATTGAGAAACCATACATGAATTTAAGAAATAAAAAATCACCATGGAACACAAGTTTGAGGAAACAAACACCACACCTTCACTGAAGAGACCCAACAAAGCCTCAAAGACAATAAACTTTTCTTCCTCCTACTCCGCACTATTGTAAAACTTTCCCATGCATGAATGAACATGCCTAGAACTGATTGAAAGTCCATACCCTATCAAACATCCAAATTCATAGTGATGTCAAGGAGAAAACCACAACTCTAAACACCATCTAGAGAAATTCCTTGTGAGACAGAAACAACAACCCAAAAAACATGAAGTAGAAGAGACCAAAATATCCAAAATTCCAAAATTCCATTCCATTGATTGAACATATTCAACAATTCACTCCACTATTTCCAATAATTCATCACAAATTTCAAAACAAAAAATCCGACCTTCGAGAGGTTGATTTCATACCAACAATGTACACTGACGTCTCTACATTTCTAGGGACCTAAAATCACTTCTCAATTTTAGGTCCTGCTTTCCTCTTTATTACCCAAATAAAAATTCAACAGTCTATAAGTTCAAGACCCAATCCATTCATATTCGACCGTGAGTGGAAAATCAAGAAACAACAACCAACCCAAATGCCAAAATAAATCGCGAGAGACAAATCCATAGTCGAACTAGATCCAAAAAACAGAGAATTACATCCAAAACATGACCAAAATAATCCTTTCCCAAAAACTGGAAAAAACCAAAAAATAAAAAAAACCACCAAAAAAAGACACATCCTAAAATCCAAGGAAAGAAGAAATTAAGAAAAAGAAACTATTACTAGATTGTCAACAACCCAATAAGCATAGAATTCCATAAAATCTTCCCATCACAAAAAATATACCATGCCCCATAGATGCTATCCAAAATGTCCTTGAAGGCCACAAACAACCAAACAATGAACCCACAACAATCTATATCGCAACCATTAGTCACAGAAAACAAGACTCATCAATAGAAATAGCTTCACCCATTGAAAAAAAGCCATATTCAGATAATGGATTTGGGAGGGATCATGCTAGCGACAAAGAGTATGGTTGTGCTAACTATTTACATGTATATAGTAAAAAAATAACGATTCATTATATGTGTGAAATATCCTAACATAAATAAATAGAAAACCATAATGGGAGAATCTAATAAGAGACACATCGCCCTCATAAAAAATAGTTCAATTAGTGGTTATTCAGAAAACTCTAATTTGAATAATATTTAGATTAAATAGAAATGAAAGTCATAAGTGAGATACACTAGTGAAGAAACTCAATATGATATATTTTCATAATTTATTGATTCCAAAAATTTTAATAACCCCATACTGAGGTATGATATTATTGATCCCATAAAGGATAAGATGTGTGTATGTTTTATTCGAAAATCAAGATCTTTTGGTAGGTCCTTGACAACCAAATATAAAAATTATTATAAATAAATTATATATATGAAGTATTTACATTTCCAAGAAAACAAAAAGGGAAATAAATCATCGATGATGAGGGGTTGGTATTTCTAGATCATCCAAATTCCTTTACATGGGGAAGTTTAAGCTAATAGTATCCCAATATTTTTTATTAATTATAAATTATATTTTAATTTTAGAGTTTTAAGGTATTGATATAATACATCCATGATGGTTTCAATAATTAAATTCATTATAGTTATACCAATAGAATTCACTATTGACATACCTCCATAAATGACTCACTCCAAGAAATGAGTCACCTCAATAATTCAAAATTGTCCAACTTCTAGAATTATCTGTAGACCTAACACTAGAAATTTTTCACCACCATAATTCACTTTAGGAATACCACTAGAAATGAATCACCACCATATGAATTCAAATTTTCAAATCATTTTTAATTAATCACTTTTAGATTGTCTCACATGTCCTAAAAACACCAGAAACATCCCCATGAAAAACACAATTATTAGTGTAATGTAAATGTAAAAAGTTAGAAGTTTCATACTACAATATAATATACCACTAATGTTATTCCCTCCTTTTAAAATTAAAAAACAAACTATAATGAATGATAGATAGCTACCAAATAACCATCCCTCGAGACACCTCTAAAGGATATCATTACTCTTGAAACACTATAATCAATCAAAAATGAATTATCAATTTACACAAAAACAAAAAAATTGTTCTTCAAAAAATATAGGAATCATGGATTTCCATAATCCATTTCAAGATACTATATTCCCTAGGTTCAGCATACATTTCCTCAAGGGTTTAACAATATCGCACATCATATCAGGGAAAAAACAAAAAAAATCCATAAAAAATATGTTCTGAATAACACAACACAAAGAAAATTGAGGATGAAAAACATAGAACAATAACGGGTTCTAGGATTTCCTCTTCATATCACAATTCGAAGATATATCTTTAAGGACATCATGACTCCATAGAACATAAAGTGGGGTAATGGTCCATCCTTATATAACCTTCTTCTGATAGTCCTAGAGCTCAACTAGATTCCCTAAAAATCTCATGTCATCGTCAATATCAATCTTCATCCATTAAATGAAATGGAATTCCTTTTAAAGATATCGACCAAGATTAGATCTATGGAAGGCATCATGGATCCAGTCCAATTGGGGTGAATGTTCCAACTGGTAATCCACCTCAACAACATTCCCCAACACATAAAGGGGCCCAAAAAATGTGGAATGACATTACCCCCTTTGTTAAACATCTATTGTCCATATAGAGGGTAATTCAACAATAACATGTTTTCCTCTAACTCAAAACTCAAAGGACCTCCTCCAATGACTGACATAAAAAAAATTTCAGTCATGTGCTGCCATCATCCTCTCTTGAACAAATGGAACATTCCTTGTCATGCTCTGCACATCATCGGGTAAAATTACAGTAGTTTCCCCATCCTCCATCCAAAACTATGGAGAAGAACATGACCTATCATACAATGACTCAAATTGATATATTCCAATAGATCCGTGATGAATATAATTATAATAAAACACAAATATTGGACATTGTTGTTACTATGATACCATAAATTCCAATACAAATACTCGCAAACTTTTCCAATTTCTAGATTATATGTTCCATCTATCCATCTATATTATGGTGGAAAACAGTGTTTAAGTGAAACATAGTGAAGAAATAATTATGAAATAACTTATAGATGTGTGAGGTAAAAATTTAATCTTCAGCCAATACAATGGACCACAATACTCCATTTAATCTCACGAATATGTCTATATAACATTATCACAAGACATTAATTGTTGTTGAATCCATTATTGCATGGATGTACGTCGATATTGTTAACTGATCCAAAAACAACTAAATAACATCACAACCCACAAGATATATGGGTATCCATGGGGGAAAATAATTTTATATTTTATACCATTTACACTCAAGAACATCTAATGGATGCAACAAAACTATTCGAAGAAGATGCTCATCCTTTTACTACAAGAAAATATGAACCAAGCCACTAAATATTCCACTTCCAATTTATATTGGAACACCAAAAATGTGTCCTCAATCCTTGGACAATTTTTTCGCCTCTTCGTTGTACAACCAAAAGGTGATATATAAAGATTGTTATGTAATCTTTTACACATCACTAATAAATGAAACAACCTACAATGAATCAAAATCTATTTCTAACCATCCTCATACAATCCAAATAAAACATGACCATGTCAAACACGATCATGAAATAGCTCTACATATGATTCTCCACACAATAACTGCTCCACCTGCCACATATAGGGAAACTAAACATTCAACTAAAACAAACATACTCTTCCACCATCCCCCTTTATATTCATGAATATAGATTCCAACCCCTCCATCAACATACATGCATCCATACACTCATGAAGAACATCCTTATGTGAATTTCAGATTAAAATCATCAGTGAATACATTCCCATTTCCATGGTTACAGAAATATCAAAATCATAGTCCTGAAGAAACTCCATATAACATCTCTAATTAAAATTTATATCATTGTGATAAAATACTTTCATTGTATTATTATAATCTACGAGGACCACATATCTCTCCCCAATGAGGTAGTGAAACCACAACTTTTGCGCAAAAAATTGTGCCTACCTCTATATCATCTATATAATTGTTGGGTTTATCGGGTCATAATGACCAAGAACCATATGATATCACTTCCTTACACTGTATAATTACTATCCCTATGCCCAGATGGGATGCCTCATAAAAACACTCAAATAAAACATCCATATTCTTTAGATAAAGTACTAGAGCACTGACTGATATACCTGTTAGGTAAAAAAATAGTACATAACACTGATCAGTCCACATAATATACTGGTCATTCCTTGTCAATGGAGTTAAAGGTGGTGACACTGAAGAGAGATCTATCACAATCCCTTGATAATATCCTATAATTCCATGCAAGCTACGAACCTCATTGATATTCATAGGGGATTCGCAGAAACAAATACATCGACCTTTTATGTGTCTACAATAACACTTTGTTGAGTTACAACCTTCTCTATGAAATTCAACTCTCTTGGAGAAGATAATTGGGTGGCTATCGTTCAATGGATATGGTGTAGGAGATGAACCTAATTTTTTTTGGATATGTATGACCTACATTCCTATAAAATTTATCAGATCAGCAATACATCAATAAATATATTAAAAAAATGGTCTATGAGCTCATGAAACGCAGATTTCATAATCCCCATTAACATGGATGTTGTGTTCATAAGACTGAATAGAAAGACCATGAACTCCAACTATTCATACCTACATCTAAAGAAAATCTTGTTGATACCTTTATACTAAACCATTAGCTGGTGATATCTAGACTATATATTGATTTTTCAGAACCAACTAGCTCCCCCACAACTAGTCTGGATGTTTATAAATCCCTTGAAGATGAAAAAAATTCTGGATCATTATATTTTTCATCCTTAGTAAGTCTATTTAAAAACTCAAACAACAATCATCCATCTTATTGAATAACACCAGGAAACCCACTAAGACACAATTGGCCAGTTGGTACCCCTATACACCAGATCATCTACATTAATCCTCATATCTGACCACACAAACATTATTATTTAGTATGGGGCCATCAAAATTGGAGAATAAATAGTATGAAAGTATATCCCAAAATCAATATCATGTTATGTAAGTATTGTAATAACCTCCTCTAGGGAAGAATTCATGAATTCCATTACATCCTTATTAGTATACTCTATCATGTTTTCTACTAATTCTATAGAAACGTCATCCTGCAATGAAATGAGGGGATCTAAATGTGAACTAACAACCTGAAAACCCCACATTCCAAAAAAAACTAGAAATCAGCCATATTCTTCTGATAAAATGACTCTCATATGAAATTAGTCGATAATAAAACACATTGAATAAAAATTGTTGATACCGAGGGTGATTTGGGATGGATACATCTGATTTTTTTTAAGTTCCACATATTAACGATGTCTAAACATCATATACACACATCATGTGAGCTGGTATGTCCTGTGATTAGAAAAGTCAACATCATGGGCATGAAATTCTTCTATATGTCTAATCCATGATCAGTGACCAGAGTGGGTGAAAAAAATGATTGATATTATCTTCAAACAATAATTGATTACAAAAAGATGCATGATAAAAATAATATAACTTGAACAATCTCTTCTCTCTCAGGTGTTGCTACCAATATTGGATGCAACTGACCATGACTAACTCTTATGACCCTCTTCTAATTACAACACACACAACCACTATCAAGTCAAAGTCCCTAAGAATGTGGTACCTCCTATGTTCATCCACTTCATTTTCCATCCATTCTAACTGGAGCATGATCATTCTACCCATTTTGGTGTAATGGCCTCACTAGAAATTATTGTCGAGGCAACTACTAAATCTAACCACCTCTCTCAAGATGGTCTCAAGAATCCATTTGGGCATAGATCACGATGATGTAACACACCTTGTGGATGAAATACATTGGTCAAAAGTCTACAGAATGAGTATGGAAGAAACATGCCCCAGTTGTCTAGAAGGTAAGCTACTATGTTCAAATGCCACAATGTCAAAACCATGAAGGACCCTGGTCATGAGATCTAAAACAGGCAACTCTACCCTTAGAGGAACCCTACTCGTTCTCATATCATAGTAATCCTCTTCACCGGTGTATATAATCTACCACAGATTACTTATTTATAACCAAAATATATTTTTGAAATGGAAAACGTGTAATAGTATATTGGATTGAATTAAGGATTTATTCCTCAAGATGCCTCGTTAGGGAATCCTAGTATATGAAAATATCAAGGTAAAAGCGTAGATGGTCCATGAACATGATCCCAAGCTCTTTCACAAACATGAGTCATTTCAAAAGGGAGAGTGGATCTTGCCTCTTCATATCATTCATTAATGATGGAAGGAACTCTCTGCATTACACCTTATGGGTTTCCACTCATGAAACATCTTCCTCCTTTCACTCACCAAGATATAGTGACCACCACAGACACGTGTCACCTCGCATCAGACTAACTACAAAGGGGACCAAACACTCCATCAAGGCATGAATATAACATATTGTAATCTCTAAATCCATTATCCAGACATATATCAACACATAAAAAATGATTACCTCCAACATTCCCAAATTGATCTACATGGATGATCACAACGTCCTCTTCACCTGGTCACCATCCTCACCCAGATCAACCCCCAGAGATGAACCGGGTATGCCTGGTAAATATAAAAAAATTGTGCCACAAGTGGTTGTTGACCATGATTCATATATGAAAGATAAAAAAGGATTTTATAAGCCATGTATTATGTAATTTTATATTATTATGATATATATGTAATTTATCATTAATAAATTTTATTAATATTATGCATTTACAAATTTCCAGAAAAAAAATTAAATCATGAACACATTTCAACTTGATGAATTTACCTCTATCTTGTATCAAACCTAAATAAGGTCCCACATAACATGGTCACTCAATTTTATTATATTTCTTTAAATGTGTCATGGGTCCCTAAATCTCATTTCCTATTCAGTCTCCCTGGTCTATTCCACAAAACAATGTCAACATACATTATTTCCATTACAAAAAATGTATTATTAAATATTTCTATTTATAAACTACACCAATATATCCAATATCACATTTGATACCAATCATACACTACCCCTCTTAACAAGGAATCCAAAATTAAGAGTGATATATAACTACCCCCATAGAGTACCCTGGTTTTAGAATAATCAATCATAGTGTATTCTTAGTCACTGATAAATCAGCCTCATCTTCAAGATCATTCTTTCTTAGAACATGAAATGCATTAGAAGGATTGATTTATTTTCGTGATGCATGGAAAATGTTTGGAATCTATGTCAACATTGGAAGATATGCTAAACCTTATGACACTTTCCCAAAATTCTCTAAAACCAAAAATGACCCACAACATGAAGAGATAGTTTTCCTTGTCTCCCAAGACATCGATGACCCAATCATGGCGAAACATTAAATATCACCTGAACACTAACATAAAATTACTATTGTTTACAGTGATGATCGGCATAGGAATTATTTCAGATTTGTTAATGTGATATTCTCTTACTTTTCATCATAATCATTCTTATAGTCTCTTAAATCATGCTTGGTCCAGCCAATTAATTTTCACCGGTATATGAATAAAATCAACGGACATTTATAAGGCCATCTAAACAAGGACACAAAAGGATCCATATTGGTCACATTATATTAACTATAGTTTAATGAAAAATCCGACGGTCCTAAATGGTCATCCCAAGATCCAACAAAATTGATGAATTTAGAATTAAATTTATCCAATTTAATATTAATTACTCTCCTTATCTATACATCCATCTTTAGATGTTATGTCGTACTTAAACTAACATGAGATCTTAGTTACTCTTAATGGCCTCTTCAAATGTGATAAGTGAAAAATGGATCCCTATAACATATTATAAAAGAGAAAAACCCCATCAAAATGAATTATTTCAATCACATGTATATTTTAAAGCTCTGAAACATTGGTAGTGCCATGTATGGGTATAATGTAAGATATTTTGATTAGAATATCGATATCTTAGAAAATAACAATATTCATTATTTGGGTATGAAAAAACCCAGCCGAAAAATCCATAGTGATCTTATCCCACTACCAAGTGGGAACTACAATTTTCTAATGCAAATTTATAGGTCTTCGTTGCTCAGTATTGACCTATTGGAATGTATAACAACAAGTGAAACAATTCACTACACCCCATATTAAAACATTCCACTAGAATTTATGTTTAATGTCATGTAACACCATTGTGTATTTGAGTTAAATTTCTCACAATAATTTATGAAAATCCTTAGTAAAATCATTCCTCACCATAAAAGGTACAACGTAACAGTTCCTGCAACAGACAATACCCTCCATGGAGATAGAACACTTAGAAAATCTCTCCCCACTATAAAGAGATTTACTAATGAAATATAACATATCATCTAGTATATGATCCTATGGAATAATCTCAAGAAAAAACGATTTCTATTTTACACTATCCAAGAAAACCTTATCACATATTTCCCAAACACCAAAAAGATATTGTTACAAAAGATCCCTCATTTTCTAGTCATTTGATTATTATTTCTTGGTCTGTGTCAAAATATCTCTAATCAACTCATGTTAAATAGAATTCCATTTGTATGGGGTAAAGGGGATATTGAAATCAAAATATTTAGGTATTTCACTAAATAAATATTGTGGATATTCGAACCTTATTGAGGGAATATATATCTAATTTTCTTATTATTGAAATAAATGATAATCCTTTCATCGAAACACTAATTATGCCTTCTTTTATATTCATAAAACAGAAGTACAATAATATGGTCATGGTTTGGGTAATTATTCTCAAGTGGCCTATGACATAGAGATGGATAGGGAGAAACATCATCAATTTCCCAACCATGAACCCGATGCATCAGAGAAAACCACATAGCCCCACTTAACATGTAGAATATTCAACACAATCTCTATAGTCAAATTAAATTTTATTTTAAAAATAGTGCTTTGTCATTTCTCATCCCATAAAAACATTACCCCATTTGAGTTATAGAATTTATCAGAAAAGCCAACGTCATGAAAGACATTATGAACTAGTGAAAATATCCAGATAAATCCAAGAATCTCCAAATATAGAAAACCCTATGTAGTCAATAACATTTCATAAAACCTTTTAACTACCCTTGTTCAATTTATATTCCATTTTAGGATGAAATATATCCCAATAACATCACTTCCCCAATCAATAAATTATGTTTGTATAAATTTTCATAATGATAGTGATTTCTCAATAATTTTACAACTTCTCTTATATGACAGTCATGATCTTCTTCCTAGATAGAGTAAATACGAATTTAACCCACATAGAACAAAAATAATTGATAATGATACACAATTAATACCTTAATCATTAATGTCGTAATTACTATTGGATCATCGGTTCAATCAAACTGAATAATAAGATACTCATAATGGAAATACCAACGTTGAAATGCTTTTCCAAAATGTCATATTCTTTTATTATTAACCTTTTCAATATTATTACGGTAACACACTGACCCTATATTCCAAGAGCTGGTGCATTAATTTAATACATAGTCATGATTACAAGGAATCATGTCTTGAAGGACCGATTAGTTTACCAGATTTGGAAACAAGATACATACTTAAGATCAACAATACAACTTTAAAAGAAAAACAACACCAATTTATTCTATTATGAACATACAATATTCCATGATTATTCATGCATGTAACTCATAACTAACTTGTTCATATCCTGGGAAAATGAAACATGTGAAAGGGGTGAGCTCAAATTCCCAGTAATAGTATGAAATACAGCGGATTATAACATAATCATTTGTCATGGTGAATAATTGAAAACACATGCCTTAACGAATAATAAACATTAGCACTTTATGTAAAGAATATAAGTTGAGTAAATAATACCATAATAAAACAAATTCATGGGTATTCATCTAGTCTAATAAAAACCTAGAATATCAATAGAATATCTCATAATGATGTAATGAATAATGTCGAACATTATGAATCATTTTATCAAGCCCTCGTCCAAGATGTCTAAAAATATTAAGGCCTCGGCCAAAACCATATAACAAAAACTGGGAGAGGCCACACCCAATACCACATCTAATTGTATCATGAGACCAATCAATGGATCAAGGAGCTATATCAGGCTCTACCAGTCACTTACTAATTCCAATTCATTCCTCATATGAAAAGGTTGAAACATAACATAACAATTTTTATTTTAAATAACATAGCAAATATCAATAATTTATCTATAAACCAAGAATGGTATAAAAATATAACATCCACAATCAAGAATTACTCATTAAATAAAAAATAGAATATCTTATTATAATAAATAAACCTCAATTGATAATAATTAAGGATATTTACATAAATAAAAATAATCATCGAAAGTATTTGAGAGAAATATCCCCCCCCCTTTTGTGAAAACATTTAAAAGACTCCCTATTTATCAAGAAGTCGTTTAAAATATATTTTGGAATAAAAGTGTCCCATACCACTTTGAAACTATGAAAATAAAATATTAATTTTAAAACAATCATGTCCAAATAAATAAATCCTTAAAACCATTTTTCAAACATGGGCATTAATAAGAATTATTTAGAAGAATAAATCATTAAAACATTTGAAAATGATATTTTAGTTAGAGTTTTTATCCAAATGAGAGACACATGAAAACAAATAATTAAGATAATAAAAACTTTATAATATCATGATAAAAAATGATTTCATGATATAATATGTCAATGGACAGTAAATACACCATATAAAAGTGAATTGGTGCATAACAATGAATATTTCTCAATTGATGTAAATTGAGATAAAGTCCCTTATAAAGACCTTATCCTTAGGTTATGGAAAAATAAAACACCTAAATATGTGTAACAAATATAAATACACTCAATATAATTAGATATTCAGTTTAAATCAATCAGAGAACATTCAAACATATTCATGTAAAAACAACACCAATGAATTGGATGTTTAACTCAATGAATGGAGATTGAGATAAAATTACTCTTATCAGGTTCATATCGATGACATGAGAAATTATCAATGGAGAGATTATGTGTATCAAAATTATATCCACAGAAAGGCTAGTAGAAATTAATAGACAAAAAATAAATAGTGATTCCACACAGAATCATGGAGTAAAATAATTAATGAAGTATGCGTATAGCCCAATGAGTGGAAATTGAAATTCAAAATTCCCTAACTAATTTTGTAACATATGAATGATACACCCCATGAAAGAAGGATCACAAAAGGAATATGTAAATACTGATAAATTAATGTATACTACACTATGAATGAAGTCATGGTCAGTAAATACACCACACAAAAGGAAATAATGGACAATATAGATTGAATCTCTCGGGAATAAGAAGTGAGAAAAAAACTCTTTACCATGTTGTAATCAATCGAGTCGTATGACCAAAAGTAAAGAATCACCAAATGAATCACTCAATACCATGATTTTAAGTATAATAATGATAATATATATCAAATATAAGCACACAATACACCAAATTCATCAAATAAGTGGTGAACAATGGAAATCTCAAGAAATTAAAAGTGAGTAAAGAATTCCCTTACCACATGTCCAACTTTTATTGTATGTTCCTTGTTCTTCCTGAATAATAAACTTAAGTAAATTTCTTCATGAGTAAGAAGATATTTATTGTTTATTATTTATTTTATATAACATATTACAATTCTATAATAATTAGGTAATTATTTAGTTTATATTGGATATTTTATCGAAGTTCAGATCTTGAGTAAAAAATTAATTTGCTATAATTAAAATTTTTTCATCTCGTAAAAAGTAAATTATCTCTAGAATGATATACATGATTTAGATAACACACACACATATATATATTATATATATAGTATATATTATTATTTATAACATTACATAACATTTGGAGATAAGAAATGAAATGCATCGATCATGGAGACGATAAGCTGTATGTACGAAAGAAAGAAACTTTCATTTATATATTTTATTTTAATGGAATTAAAACATTATTATACATATGTATATTATAATTCCAGTAGAATATAACATATAATTTCATTAACTCCATACTTTTTAAGTCCCACACAAGTCATTAATGTGTCATATCACTTTCAGGGGGCGGTAGTCTGCACTTTCTCAAATGAAATTATCATGTTTTACCAATAATGGAAACCATAAAGGTATGATATAAATGGAAAATATAGAAACAAAAACCAAAAAAATAAACAAAATATATATTATATATAAATATAGTTCCATATTAATGTCCAACATGAGAGGTGGTAGGAGATAATTGAACAATCATCATTCTGTGAGGCGTTAGTTTTCCAACCACAGAAACAGTATGTTCTTCTCGCATTAGATGGAGGTGTATGTAAGTGTAGCTCAAATACAACTAATTAAACCATCAAATTATATTCATTATACTGGTGTTGTTATAAAATAAAGGAATAAAAATATTTTAGGGGGTATGGAGAAGTAAAATAAATTAGAGAAATTGTTACCTTTAATTTGAATAACTTCATTTGGTTTGAAACAAAAGTAATTTTGAAGTGACTTCTGCCAAAGGTAAGGCTTTCAGGTGTTAGATATAGATCTTGATAGATTATTTGGGAAGGGGTGGGATGATATATGGGGCTTGAGAGGTGTTTGGAATGGGTTATAAGTTGTGTCCTTTTATATGGGGGTGGAGGGGCTCCTTAAAAAATTACGAAAATATTATTTTATTATATAGTGATATTCAGTTTGTAAAGGTAAAAAACAAATTAATGTAAAATATAAAATGACTCATGGTCTAAATGAAATCATACAATAATAATTGGACAAGTTTTGGATATTTTTTTAGTATTAATAATCTTGTTTATTTAAATCATTTATTAATGGGGTAAATACTACATCATTATTGTGTGATAAATAATTTATCTTACATGATATCTAGAAATTATAAACAAAAAAAGAAAATGTAGTAAATATTATCTGCATTCCAATGAATATTTATAGTCGAAATGTGTCTTATATAACCCCATGTAAAAATTTATTTATTAAAAGATATTTGTTTATGTCATTTTTCCTTTACTTTAAGTTAATTAAAATAAACTGTGATTATCATTATTATGTGGATCCATGGAGTCCCAAAATAGACCCAAGGATTCCCATTGTCAGTTATGACTCATCCAATAAGTTTAAAAAAGAGTTAATTTAATTTTTTATTATTATAATAATTTTTTATCTTAAATTACCCTATTTAACTTTAACCACTATAAATAATAGTCAAAACTTTAGTATTCACAAAAAATTACTTTCAACATATTGAACCACATTTTACTTAATAACAACAACATTGTATCTCGGATTTTCAAAATCCAATTCATAGAAGTGGTAATATTTCATTTAAATGAAAAAGTCAGCTTTTAATTTGCTACTTAGTGGTTTGACTATTCATCAAAAATTGATGTATTTCATAAAAATAAAAAAAATCCAGCATATAATATATTTGATATTCTGAATTTAAAAATGATGTCTATTTTACCAAATTCAAAACATATATGTTGTATTAATTAATTTAAAAATTATTTCCCATTTTCAAAATAAATACCATGTTTTTAATTAACAATAACTATCAAATGATCGATAGTTGTTTATGTATAATTTCAAAGTGAAATTTATTCTAATGACCAACATTGGATTAAAGGGTAAAAATATTATCTATTTAAACTTCAAAACCAATTTAAATATCATCTCACCTTAAAAATAAATTACATTAAAAGGAAGTTTTGAATTTAAATATAGTAACTCTCATTAATCTTAAAAAATGAATATTTTTGTGAAAATTACCAAAATATCCTTCAAAGTATATATTGATGTATCAATTATAAATAAGAATTTTATTTTGTCAAATTTAATATATAAAAGCGTAAAATATTGGATTTAAAAATGTTTCACCATTAAAATGTGGTAAAATTGACTTTTTTTGAAAAAATAATTATTTATATGAAAAAATGAATTTTTTCATATAATATATCTAAGAAACACATAATAAATATGTTAAAATTATATGAAGTATATAAAATTCAAAATCCAGTTAATACTATTCATAACCACTTTTGAACGGCTAGTTTGGTATGTCGTGGTGCGCTTGAACTTGGTGTTGCGTGTAGAGCAAGCTATTGAAAGAAAATAAAATACAATGTAATCTGGGGGTGTTACATTCTCCCCTCCTATAATAAATTGCGTCTTCGCAACATGAAATTGTTCATCGAAAAAATGTTAAAAATAGAAAAATAACGTTGTAGAAAACACACATCGGAAATTGGGTTAATAAAATTTAGTCTTAATAAAAGGGAATGGGAGATGAAAAATTAACCGCTAAATTATGATCTCGATTAGGGCCTCAAAGCCATCAATCTATGAAGATTTAAAAGATCATCGGTTCAACAAATCCTAAAGCATTAAGATAACACATTTTGGGTTTTATTTTCCCTTCACTAAAGATTAATAATTAATTTATTCATACAATAAAGAAACAAAAAAATATTAGAAAAGTAGAGTTTCATCGTTTATCTAATTTTACCACAAATTCATCTTTCACTCCAAATGATGAGTATTAATGATGATTTGGTCACACCTAAAGCACTATAATAAACTTATAGAGAATTTCATAATACAAAAGGGATGAACTATAGATTTCCCTTTTCTTTATAGATTAACCCAAACCAAAATGGTTTGTAAAAGACCAAATGATTCCAAAAGGATAATACTTTAGAGAAAGAAATACTAATATTAATTTCTAAATAAAACCAAAAATACCCAAAGTACAATAAATACCATTAAATAAATAATTGTCCATAAAATCATTCAATATAATCCAAGATAATATTTACACCCAAAACATATAATAATTTTCTTACATAGTCATCCATGTTAAATTGTATCTCCAAATAATATAGACTACTCTTAAAGTCACATAATTAAAATTAACCTAATCACATATTCCCTATGATAAGTTAATAATTTACATAAATTAACCAAATTTATATAAATCCACAATTAATAAATAGGTAAAAAACACCATTATTCTTCAAATGAAATCCAGTATTATTCTATTTTCCATAGGCATATTCTATTCCCAATAGCGGGAATGCCTTCCAAAATAAAAATTATCACATAATGACCAAATCATTTTCCTATACTAAGGATATCCAATTTATAAGACATAATATTCAATGTCAACTTATTATTGATCAATAAAATCAATTAACTAAAAATAATTAGTCACCCTAACCAGGGACATCACGTAGTCCAATGGTATGTGATAAATCTTAATCACACTATGGTTGTGGGTTCGATTCCCCTAGATTTATCTGACGTGATAGGTTGTCACATGGTCTACGTGTTTTCCTTTTTCATAAAATATTTAATTTGATAATATTCACAAAAATGATTTAGATTTCCCAAAGTAACTATATCATAATTTCATAACAAATGTTATCTCATTCCTCATATTTTCTTCCCAAAATTCAATAACTTGTAATTGCCAAAAACTCAATGATCATATAAAATAAAATTGTTTTTTATAATGTTATCCACAATAGAAAAGATAATTCATCCTCAAATATCATTTTCACATGACATACTGCAGGGTCACAAATAAATTAGAAAGGGCTTCCAATGTTATCCCATCAACAAAGAGAACTAATACTTATAAAACATTTCACCATACATTTATTTCCACATAGAATCTTCCTTTACTAATAGGATATCATATATAATAGGGCATCCACTCGGGTAATGGCAATGTCCGCTACATTTACGGAAAAGACTGTAAATCAATTTTGGGGAACTTTTTTATTCTCTTACATAGTACTATTCATTTTTCCTCAGCAATTATTTACTTTATGACCTTCTTTCCCATTCATGAATAATTTCTTTGTTCAATTAATACACCTTCCTTGGTCTCTCCTTCCACATTTCCTGCATGATGAAAAATGATCATTCATTTCTCCATTTTCGTCACTACTAGATCTATAATCTTTCACCACTTTTCTTTACTTTTTTAGTCTGAGAGTTAGTTAATATATATGTGGTTGATCATATTTTTTGAATAATGATTCAACAAGAACATGAGAACTTTTACACCTAAAAACATTCTATTTCGTTTCTCATTTCCACAACCGTTCCCACCTTGTGCATCATCTTCAATGATACCATGACATTATTGGAGTCCAACCATTGACTAACACAAGAATTCATAGTGTGATTCATAAAATCATTTAGATAATATAATAACACCATATTTTTAATCTAAAACCCCTCAATATTAACCAAGGTTATTTATTCTCATCTTATAATAATATCTTTCGAATCGGTTTGTAAAGAAAATTTAAATTATCTTAAGCATATCCCTCAGGAGTGTCGTATCCAAGAGTGAAAAAAGGCCCATTTCATGTACGTGGATACCCCGGGTTAGGCTCGAAACACTTTTTCAGTGTCTTCAATCCTAGGTAGTTCTTTTTCAGATCTGCCTCTACCTACATGTATCCAGACAGGGATGTATTTCTTGGAAAAGACACAAAATCTATAGAAAACCAAAATTATAGAAAGTTATTCTATATTAATCCTCAAAAGTATATATTAGGGTAATGTGCTCTAATTAGTGATTGTCTAAATATAGTATCCAAGGTTTGTACTAAACATTCTCTGATACCAATAGTAACACCCCGACTCCAGAATGCAGGAGCTGGTGCATTATTTTAATAAATTGGCATGATTACAAAGAATCAAGTCCCACTAGGATGCTTAGTTTAGTAGTTTTGGAAGCATTATAAATACTTCAGTTCATCATTACAACTTGAAAAGAAAATCTACATTAATTTATTCTACTAAAAACATCCATGATTCCATGATTATTATTAAAATCCATTCAAAACTAAAATCTTCATATCATGGGAAAATGAAACAAGAGAAAGGGGTGAGCTCACATGATCTATAAGAGTAAGAAATACATTGGAAGATAACATAATCAATTTTCATGTTGAATAATTGAAAACATGTTCAATAACAAATAATAAACATGATCCCTTTATTGGAGGAATATGAGATAAGTAAATAACACTATAATAAAACATAGTCATGGGTATTCTATTAGTCGAAAACCCAAATGAAATATCAATATCTAAACTCATAATGATAGAATTTATAATTCCATATATTTTGATTCAGTTTTTCAAGGCCTTAGCCAAGACGTCTAAAAATGATTAAGGCCTCTGACAAAACCGTATATTAGAAATTGGGAAAGGCCTCGGCCAATTCCATGTCTAACTGTATCATGAGACATGCCTATGCATATAAGATATATTATAGGCACCACCCATCACATACTATGTCCAACACATTCCTCTTATAAAAAGGATGAAACAAAACACAATCATTCGTATTTAATCTAGAATATGAAATATCAATACTTTTTCCATAAAAAATGAATGGTATAAAAATAGCACATCCACAGTCAAGAATAAATCATTAAATACAATATGAAAGACTGTATTATAATAAATTAACCATAAAAGAAAACAATGAAGGATATTGACATAGATGAAAATAATAATCAAAACTATGTGATGGAAATATCCCACCTTTTCTTGTAAACATTTAAATGTCTCACTATTTATCAAAAAGTCATTTAAAATAGATTTTTGAATCAAAGTGTTCCAAACCACATTGAAAAATTGAAAAGGAAATTTTTATTTTAAAACATTAATTTCAATATTAATAAATCATTAAAACCATTTTTAAAACATGGGAATTAATGAAAAATATTTAGAATAATAAATCATTATAACTTATAAAATTGATATTTTATTTAGAGTTTCTATGAAAATGAGAGATGCTTGAAGACAAATAAATGAGGTAATAAAAACATTATAGTATCATGATATTAAACAATTTTGTGATATACTATTTTAATGGATAGGAAATACACAATAAAAAAGATAATTGGTACATCATAATAAAGAAGTCTCAATGGAATGTAAATTGATATAAAGTCGCTTATAAATACGGTATCTTTAGGTTAAGGATAAATCAAAAACTTAATTATGTGTGACAAATATAAATACACTCAATATGATTTTACCTTCTGTGTAAATCTATCATAGTACATTCACACATATTCTTGTATAAATAACGACAATGAATTGGATGTTTAACTCAATGAATGGAGATTGAGTTAAGATTATTATTATCTAGTTCATATAAATGACTTGAGAATTCATCAATGGAGGTATTATATTTATCAAAAGTATATCCACAGAAATGGGTGTGTAAATTACTACACAAATAATAAATAGTGATTCCACGAACAATCATGGAGTTAAATAATCAATGAAGTATGCGTCAAGCCCAATTAGTGGAAATTGAATTTGGAAATTCCCTTACTGATTTGGTAAATTATGAAACATACACCCGATGGAAGAAGTATCATAAAATGAAGATTTTAATACCCATAAATGAAATTATATTACACCAAGAATACAATCATGGGAGGTACAGCCACCAAAGAAATGGAAATAGTGCCTAATATAGCATTAATCTCTTGGGAATAAGAAGTGAGATAAAAACTCCTTACCACATTTTAATCAATTGATTCATATGACCGAAAGTTAATAACCACCAAATAAATCACAGAATACCATAAATTTAAGTAGAATAATGATAATATATATCCAACGACAGTACAAAATTCACTACATATAATAAATATGTGGCGAACAATGGAAATAACATTGAATTAAAAGTTAGATAAGAAACTCCTTACCCCAAGTTCGACTTGTCATGTATGTTCCTTTTTCTTCCTAAATAATAAACATAATATAATAGCTACTTTAAAATGAAATTTTTTAAAGTTTATTATTATTTTTATATCACTTATTACCTTTCAATAAAAAATAGTTAATTCTTTGAGTTCATATTGGATATTTTTTCGATGTTCGGAACAATAGTAAAAATTAAGTAGTTATAATTACAAAATTTCCATGTCGTAAAATGTACATTATATATAGAATGATATAAATTATTTAGATATCATATATGTTATATATTGAGTATATATATGTATTTATAACAGAACATAACATTTAGAGATAAGAAATGAAATGCACCATTTATGGAGACTGTAAACTGTATGTACTCTTGAACGCTACTTTAATTCCTATATTGTATTTTAATTAAATTAAAACATAACGATACATTAGTATATTATAATTAAAGTATAATATCATATATAATATAATTAAATCTATATTTATACGTCCCACACAATTCATTAACGAGTCATATCACTTTTAGGGGCGGAAGTTCGCACTTCTTCAAATTAAAATTATCACGTTTTACCCATAATAGAAACCATAAAGGAATGATATAAATGGAAAATACATAAGAAAAATAGAAAAAATAAAAACAATATATATCATATATTAATACAGTTCCATCTTAATGGCCACCCTGAGAGGCGGTAAGAGATAATCAAACAATCAGCATTTCGTGAGGCGTTAGTTTTCCAATCACAGAAACAATATGTTCTCCACCCATTAGATAGAGGTGCATGTAAGTGTAGTTCGCATAATTCTCATAACAACATCCCAATATATTGAGGATACTATTTTTGTTATTAAATAATAGAATAAAAAATTGTTTATGGTTGTTGTATAACTAAAATAAAATAAAATAAAACAGACGAATTTAAGAGAAATCGTTGCCATTAATGTTTTGTAACTTTGTTTGGTTTGAACAAAAAGGACTTCTTGAAGTGACTTATTTCTAAGGAAAGGCTTTTAGGAGTAAGAGAAATATCTTGAGAGATTATTTATTCTGGGTTTGGAAGAGCCAGGGGTCTTGAGATGTGTGTGGAATGGGTTAGAAGTGGATTCCTTTTATAAGAGGGGGGAGGGGCTCTTTAGGAATGTGTGAAAATATTATTTTATTATATAGTGATATTCAAACTCTAATGATCCAAATCTAATTAAAGAAAAATACAAGATGACTCATGGTATAAATTAAATCATCCAATAAAAACATGGATAGCTTTTAGATATTGTGTTTATATTATTAATATTATTTATTTCTATTATATATCAATGAGGTAAATACCACATCATTACTTTTTCATAAATAATTTAATTTATTAAATGTCTATAAATTATAATAAAAAGAACATAATGTAAGAAATATTTATATATTTACAATTAATATTTATAGTTAGAAGGATAATTAATATAACTCCATGTAAAAATTTATTCTTTAAAAGATATTTTTTATGTCATTTATTCCTTTCCTTTATGTTAATTAAAATAAAGTGTCATTATCATTAATAAGTGGCTCCATGGGGTCCCCAAATCAACCCAAGGATGCTCTTGGTAGTCCATTAATCATTCGATAAGTTTAACACAAGTTTTAAGCTAATTTTATATTTTTATAAAAGAATTTACCTATAATTACCTTATTTACATTTAATGGGGTAAAAAAACTCAAATGTTACTATTCAACAAAAATTATTTTCATCTTATTGAACCAAATTTTAAAAATTAATAACAACCATGTATCTCATATTTTCAAAATTAAATTCCAAGAAGCGGTAAAATTTCATTTAAATGAAAAAGTCGGATTTTTATCTTCTTCTTAGTGGTTTCACTATTCGTCAAAAATTGATGTTTTTAGAAAAACATAAAAAATAATCCTTAAGATATATTTGATAATTAAAATTAAAAAATGATGTCTTTTTTACCAAATTCAAATCATATAAGTTGTATTAATTAATTTAAAATTAACTCCCATTTCCAAAACAAATACGGCGTTTATGAGAAACAATAACTATCAAATGGCTGACACTTGTATATGTATAATTTCATATTGAAATTAATTCAAATTTACAAAATTGTAATAAAGAGTAAATCTATAATCTAATTAAAATTCAAAATCAATTTTATATATAATCCAAACTTATAAATAAAAAGGATTAAAAGGCAGTTTTGAATTAAAAACAATATTTCTCACTATTCATAAAAAATGATTACTATTTGAAAAATACCAAAATTTCATCGAATGTAAATTTTGATGTCCCAATTTAAAAAAGTAATTTTTTTTCAAATTTAAAATGTAAAAGGGTCAAATATTGGATTTAAAACGGGTTCTCAAATAAAAAGGGGAAAAATTAATTTCTTCAAAAAAAATACAGTTCTTATCTAAAAAATTTATTTTATTTTCTTATAATATTTTTAAGAAACACATAATACATAATTTAAAAATATGTGGAGTATATAAAACTCAAAATCTAGTTATTACTATTCATACCCACCTTTGAACGACTAGTTTGGTAAGTCGTGGTGCACTCAAACTCGGGGTTGCGTGTAACACAAGCTATTGAACAAAAATAACATACTATGAAATCTTGTGGCGTTACAATTGAACCACTCAACACATTTAAAATATTCAATAAAATCTTAACTATATAGAAAAATCTCATAAAATAATATGGTATGAATAGAACATAAAAAAATAAAATAGATTAGTGAAAACATAAAACAACAATGTGTTCTAGGATTTTATCTATATATCACACTCTAAAGAAATATCTTATATGCCATAATAAATCCATAGAACATAATGTAGGGGAACGGTCTATCCACATCGATCCTTTTTCCAATGGTTTTGGATCTCCATTAGATTCTCCATGAATTTAATGTCATCATCAATATCAAACTCTATACATTAAATGAAATGGAATTCCTTGTGAAGATATTCACCGAGAGTAGAGATGTGGAAGGAATCATGGATCAATTATAATTGAGGCGGATATTCCAACTGGTAAGCCACATCACCTACATGCCCCAACACATCAGGTGGCCAAGAAATCTGGGTCAAGATATTAACCCCTTTGTCAAACATCTATTGTCCATATATATGGGAATCCTTTAAGAACATGTTTTCCCCAAACACCAAATTCCAATGACCTACCCATATGATCAACATAATATATTTTTGTTCATTTTCCACCGTCATCCACTCTTTATCCAAATAAAAATTCTCTGTCATGCTCTGTACAACATCTAGTCCAACAATTGTGGCATCCACATCCTCCATCGGATACAATGGAGAATGAAATGGCCTTTCATAAAAATTATAAAATGGATAAATTCCAACAGAACAGTGATTGATATAAATATATGAAATTGATACCACTGGTTTGTGTTGGGACCATGATCATTTAAAGTACAATACAGATGCAAGAAACATGTCCTTAGATGTGAGAAAAGAAATTATGAGGTGATTTTTAGTAACAAAAGAATTATGCAATACCTTACAGACATGTGATGTAAAAGGTCCATAATGATCCAATATAATAGACCCCAAAAATCCTTATTGTCTCACCACTAGTCCCATATTCCTTTTGCTAAAAAATATACTGTTCCTGACTCCTTGATTTCTTTGATGGGAGATTATTTTTTTTAACTAATACATAATCACCCAAATAACATTAAAAACCTGTGATATGTGGTCAACCATGTGAGGAAATCCATTTATATTTCATCCCATTTACACTTGAGAAAATTCAAGGACTTCAAGAAACCTCTCAGAACATGATACTCATCTATTTCCTATTATAAAACCATAACAAAAACACTAACTCTATCACAACCCATTTCATCATAGACCAAAATAAATTTGACCTCCATACATGGTGTTTTTTGGAATCTCTTGGTTGTACAACCAATGTTGAGAAATGAAACTCTTGAAGTACTCCCCTATCTATCTATAATAAATTAAACAACCTCCAATTAAAAATCATATAGTTCTAACCAACCTTATACAATATTGATGGAGCATCACTAGGTCCAACAGGATCATGAAACACCTAGGCCTCTAAATATCCCCAAAAGTACTCCTCCAACTACTATATATAGGAAGACTAAAAAATCATCTGAAGCAACGAAACTCTACCACCATCCCTCTTTATTTTCAAAACCATGGATTCCAACCCCTCTATCACTATCCAAGCATCCAAATTTGTTTGAAGAGCATATTTTTGTGAATTTGAGCTTAAATCATCATGTAATACATTGAAATTATTTTAGGTGAATGTGATATCAAAATTGTAGTCTGGAAGAAACTCCATCCAATGTCTAAGTTTTGAATTAATGTCATGATAAAAAAATACATACATTATATTCTTGTAATCTGTGATGACCACATATCTCTCCTCAATGAGGTAGAGATTCTACAACTTCACCACAAACAAAATTGCGGCTAAATCTATATCACATGTAGGATAGTTACCATAATGAGGAAATTACTTCCTAGAACCAAATTATATCACATAATTCAACTGTATAATGACTCAACCTAAGCCCAAATGGGGGGTTTCATAAAAATATTAATTAACATAGCCATCTTTATCAGCTGAAGTACTGGATTACTAACCAACATCCTTGTTAGGTAACCATATACTTCCAAATTTCGATCAGTCCACACAATGTATTTTTCATTATATGTCTATGTTGTCAATGGTGGTGATACTCAAGAGAAATTGGGTTTAGAACCATGATAATTGCTTGTTCGGACCTAGAAGCTACAAACCTCTTCCATATTCTTGGGTGCTTCTTGAGAAAAAAACACAATCACCTTTGATGTGTCCATAACAACACCTTGCTGAGCTAGAACATTCCCTAAGAATGTCACCTCTCTTGTGAAAAATAATAACATGGAAAAAATTCTATAGAGCTGGTTTGGATAGAGAACCTAGAAAAATTCTTGTAGATGTTTAAAATAAATCTCCTACGACCTAAGGTAGATTAACAAGTCATCAATGAATAAAATAAGAAAAAAATTTTGGAACTCATGGAACTCGGAGTTAATAATCCACCTTAACATGGGTAATGTGTTCGTAACACCAAAATCCAAGACCATGAACTCAAACTATTCATACCTACATCTGAATTAAATATTAGGGATATCATCAACCTTAACCATTAACTGGTGATATCTAGACTATAGATTGATCTTAGAGAACCAACTACCTCCCACTAAATATGTTTTATAGATCATCGATCCATGGAAGAGGATATAGATTCTTGATCATTATATTTTTTAACCACATATAGTCAATGCACAATCTCAAACTACAATCCCCCTTCTTATCCAATAATATTGGGAACCATATTTTGACACAATAGTTCAGATGATACTCTTATACATCAGATAATCAAGATGAATTTTCAAATCCTAAAACACATAAAATATTATTTAGTAGGGAACCATAAAAATTAGAGAAGCATCATTATGAAAGTAAATCCCAAAATTAACATCACGTTATGGTAGGATTGTAATAACCTCCTTAGGGAAAACATTCAGTAATTCCATAACATCTTTGTTAGTCTCCTTTATCATTATGTCAAATGAATCAACAATAATTTCATCCTACAATGATATGAGGGGATCCATATGTAGTCTAGCCAACTGAAAACCCCTATTTCCAAAAAAACCAAATGTCATCTATCTTCATATAAGAACATGAATGTTCTATAAAAGTAATTGATAACATGACACATAATGTTATTTGATGTTGAGGTTGTTGCTGGATGGATTTATCTAATATATGATATGTTTCACACATTACTGATGTTTCTACATCACTAGTGCACATCTTATACAATCGTCAAGAAAGATTGTCTAGCCTCTAATTAGAATAATCAACATAAGGGAAATGGAACTCCTTTATTTATCTAGTCCTAGGTAATTTACTAGAGGCTATGAAAAGAGTCACTGAGAATATCTTGAATCAATAAAGGAAAAAATTATTACATGATATAAAAAACATACCTTGAATGATCACTTCTACAAATTGTTTTGTTTCAACAATTCTATGAAATTTTCATCAACTAACTCATATTCCCATATACTGACGAACACCCACAAAATCACACTCAAGTCAATGTCCCTATGGATAAGGTATCTCTTGATGAAATCAACTTCCTTCCCTATCCACTCTAACTGGTGAATGATCATGCAAACCATAGAAGTTCAATGGACTCTCTGGAAATTATTTTTGAGGCTGACACTGAATCTAGAAACCACTTCCAAGATGGTCTCAGGATTCAAATAAAAATAGATCACAATAATGTAAAAAAATTCCATAAAAGAAAAAAAATGTTCCAAGGTCCCCAAGATGGGTATGGAATCCACTAACCCTAATTGGATAGAAGGTAAGGTACTGTGTTCGACTCCCAAAAAGTCAATACCTTGAAAAACCCTAAACCTATAACCTTTCACTAATTAATCTACCCCTCGAGGAACCCTACTTGTTCTCATCTCACAGTAATACTCTTCATGAGTGAATATGCTCTACCACAAACCCCTTATTTATAAACACCATATATTTTGGAAATGGAATGGGTTAATTGAATATTGGATCGAGCGATGGATTTCCCCCTCAATATGCCTTGTTCGAGACTCCTCATTTGTGAAAATAACGAGGGAAATCAAAGAAGGTCAATGAACACGATCCATAGCTCTTTAAAATACAAGATTCCTTGGTAAACAAAGAGTGGATCATACCTCTTCATAAAATTCATTGTCGATTTAAGGAAATCTAAATGTTACTCCTTATGTATGTCAACTCATGAAACATCTTCTTCAATCCTCTCACCAAGATATAGTGACCAACACCAACGCATGTCACCTCGCATTTGAAAAACTACAATGGGGCCCCAATACTCATCCAGGGCCATGATTAAAATGAATTTAATCTCCAAATAAACTATATACCCATCAAATAGATCATCAAAAATAATTATCGCATACTTTCCAAAATCCTTCTACTGAGAAGATCATAATGCCCTCTTCTGCTAATCAACATCCTCAACCAGATCAACCCTCCGACGATCAACCGGGTCATATTTCTAAAAATCAACTACCTGAGCCACATTAGGACAATGACAAAGATCCATAAATGAAAGATAAATAGGTTTTTATAAGCCCAGTAGATGGAATTTAAGTAGTTATTATATATTTAAATTTATCCTCAATATATTTTATTTATTTTATTTATTTTTTACTATAACCAAACAACCCAATTCAATCTTGAATACATGTCAACATGATTCTTATACCTCCATCATGTTTCTAACCAACAAGAAGTACCATATGACATGATCATTCAATAAGATTAGAGTTTTTTCAATGTATCCTAGTGGCCCTAATATCTCTATTCCAATTTAGTATCTCTTGTATATGACACAGAGATTGGTCAACATATATTTATTACATACAAACAAATGTATTCATCACTATTCAAATATATAAACTACCCCAATATCTCCCCCATCACCTTTGGTACAAATCAGTCATAACCCCATCCCACAAATGAACCGTCAATGAAGGGAGAGAGAAAATGACCCCCCCTAAGTCCCATATCTATTAGCAATTGGGTTGGAGACCAGCAGTGATGGTATAAAACAATCATAATATAGAAATAATTTTACTCTATAAGAAAAAACAACTAGGAGATTTGATGTATCAAGCATAAAAAACTCCATGAAATAAATAAAAGAGAACCAAAAACTATCCCATAATAAATGTTTCAATAATATTGATACAAATTAATGACTCTTAATAAATATCCCAAAACAAAACTATAGAAGAAACATAGAAATTTCCCATGGGTGCCACTAGTAAGGTCTAACACGATCATTAATTTCCTCCTCAAACCCTAAAAATAGTTATATATTGGTAGTGTGAGAAAATGCATATGCTCAGTAGGGACACAAATATCTCTCATGAATAGGTAAAAATAGAGAACTGATGGACTATTGTGAAGGTAATAGAAACAAATAGCACATAAAAATGTTTACTAAAAAAACCCAACATCAATACAAATCACTCAACAAATAATGAAACCAATTATATAATATAATAAAAATCACATCGTTGACAGGTACCCCGCACCAATTTCTAACTAACTAGCCTCTCTCGCACCCCTTCTGAAAACATCCTGGTTCTCCCATCAAATTTAAATGTATCATATCACATCATTACCAGATACCCCTAAGCCGCACCTCATAGAACATCTTTCCTTCACATTCTAGGGTCATAGATCACATCACTTCACATCGCATCCCTCCATCACACAGTTGGGCAACACATCACATCTCTTCTCGAATAAACCAATGACTGAAAAACAAAACTCACAATGAATATATATTGGACCATTCATCACAACACCCTTGGATAATCATGGCTCGTTATCATATGGATGAATGAGTAGGGAAGAGCGGTGGAAATCCATCCATCATACAATAGGAATGTTGGAAAAGTCACCCACGCATTACAATTATGTTGTCGGAGCATAGTTCTCGATGTGGTTGTGCTCAATTTATAAATTAAAAATAAAATAAAATTGAGGAAATACGTATAAAAAATTCCACACGATAAATACTTACATGTTTACAAGAATATCACTAATAAAGGTACAAGTCCCTCATACCCACGACTAAGACTAAATGTACAACCTAACACAAGAAGTGTGAATTCCAGTGTTCACATTCTATATTTAATTATTATTAGGATATTTTATAGATTCAATATTACCAAACATTATATTAAAACATGTACATATATTTATTTTTTAATTTCATTGTTATCACCATCCATTCCCACTACATAGCTAAAAGAAAACAACACACAGTAAGTAGCATATTAAAATAGACCAACAACCAAGTCCACCACAACCATTCATCCCAACCCCACTGCTCGCCAATATTATTCCCACTACCTCCAAAAACATCATATGCCATACAAATAAATATTTTAAGATTTTTTATATTATTTCTAATTGAATTTTACATTATTAATTTAGGTTGTTATCAAAAAAAATCCATCTGATCATGAGGCATCTAATAAATTATCTGACAATATGTAAATTTCTTATTATGTATTAATTTTTTTTAGAATCCAAACAGCTTGAATTCCAAAGTTCACAATATAAATTTGAAACCACTGACTACCTATGAGAATGATTCTCAGTAGGCAATTTAATCTATAAAATTTATAATATCAATAAATAATAAAGATGTCGTAAGATCATACATCGCATTCCCATTCAACTTTATATTATATTGAAACCAATTCATTTATAAAAATTAATATTGATTCAACCCTCCCCATAAAGATAATAATTATAAAATCATCCTAGAATATACACATAAAATGAAAATAATGAAAACCAACATGGAAGGAAGAATTGATTTACCAACTTGTGGAATGAAATTAGGTGGTGCACGTATGGATGAAACTACCTCTTCGACATTGAGAACTCTAAAGAACTAAAATATAACATTCTAAAACTCTATGTATGATGTATGAGGAAACTCCCATATCAATATAAATAAAAAGGATAGAATTAATGTAATATAATCACCATATAAATATTTCATCTGAAACATACCAAATTTGAAATGGATTAATTGACTATTAAAGGAAGATCTCATTAAACCTAGCATTCTAAAAATTTTAATGGAATCTTGAATATTTGAAAACTCATGATACAATTCATCAATATGGAAAACAATTTTAAATTCATTAATTTTTATATTAAACACATTTCTCATCATATAATATATATAAAGGGAAAAATAGCATTTTTTAAAATCTGGAATCCGTATTCATGAGTGACAACCATGAATTACTAACAACCAGAATGGTTCACCAACAGAATTCCCTATAGACCTTCTACCATAATTTACCATATGATAACAATAAAAATTAAATCACTCCCTGAAAAGATTCACTAGTAGAATTCACCATAAACCCATTATCAGATGTGACTCGCCATTATAATCAATTATCTCTATGATTCATGTTGGAATACCACTAGAATTATAAACAGAACTAATGGTAGAATTGAATCCCTACCAGAATGGGTCACTACAAGAATTCACTATTATTTCCGTGCTAGAAACGAGTCACTTCCCGAACACATAAAAAACCCCACTGCCAGAAGTGACTGGCCTCTAGAATGAGTCGCTGCTAGAATTAACTATAAAAATACCACCAAAATGTTTTGTATACCTACCACCATAAATGACTCACAACTGTAAATGATCCTCTTTAAGAATTCAATATAGACCTACCTCTAGAAATAACTCACCACCAGAATTCACTGTAGACCAACCACTAGAAATTACTCATCAACAAAAACCTGGGAATTTGGAAAACTTTTGAAATTTCAAACAATTGGAATGACTCCCATTTCCCATAAAATCTAGAAACATCTCCATATACATCTCAATTATTCGATATCATGATGAGTAATGGTCCAAAAAGTTTATACAATTATATAAGGACTAAATATCATGTTTAACGTTTTAGAGAATACTAAGGGGACATAATACTAACATAATGAAAATTATTTTTTTATTATTCAACCACTTTTGAGGAAGAAGTGTGAAACCATAAAAAAATTAAATAATTAAAAAAAATCACAATGGGACAAAAGTATTCAGAAAAACAACACCACACCTTCACATAAGAGACCCAACACAGCATCGATGAAAATAAAATCTTCTTCCTCCTACTCCTCGCTATAAGAACACTGTCTCGTGCATGAATGAACAGGCCTAGAACTGATGGAAAATCCATAACCTCTCAAACATTCAAATTAATAGCAAATTCTAGGATAAACACACTGCTAAAAACCCCAAATGGTGAAACCCCTTGTGAGATAAACACTAAAACCCAAAAACCATCAACTTGCAGAGTCCCAAAGACTTGCAATGCCAAAATTCCATTTCATCGATTAAAAAAATTCAACAAGTAACTCTACCATTTCCAATAATTCCTCACAAAAGAAAAAAAACAAATAAATTAGACCATCAAGAAGTTAATTTCATCCCACCAATGTACACTCACGTATCCTCATTGCTGGGGAACTAAAATCACTCAACAATATCAAGTCCTTATTTCCTCTTTATTACCCATAGAAAAATTCAACAGCCATGAAGTTCAGGACCCATACCATTCAAATTTTACTTCAATAAGCAAATAAAGAAACAACTAACAACCAAAATGTTGTAATCAATTACATGAAACAAATCCATAGTAGAAGCTAATACAAAACTTGGATCATTTCAACCAAATCATGACCAACCAAATCCTTTTCCCACATCTGGAATAAACAACAAAATTCCAAAAACACCAACAATGTACACACATCCTAAAATACAATGAAGGAAGAAATTAAGAACCAAGAAACTATTACCAGATTTTCAAGAACCAGATCAACAAAGAATGAAATAAAAGGTGCCCATAAAAATATAGATCCATGTTCTCATCTCCATTGTACAAAATGTCTATGAATGCCACTACCAACAACCCAATGAACCTACAAAAGACTATTTTGCAACCATTGGTCTGGGATACCAAAACTCATCCATGGAACCGGCTTCACTATACCAGAAGAAGCCTTATTAATATAATGAATTTATGCAAGAACATGCCAGCAATAAAGAGTAAGGTCGTGGCGAATACGTATATTTATAGAATACAAAAATAACGATTTATTATATATGTGAAATATGATGATGTAAATAAATAGAGAACCATAATGGAGGAATATAAAAATGGATGCATGGATATCCAAAAAAATAGTTGAATTAGTGGTCCTTCAAAAAAATCTAATTTGGAAATTATTTATATCAAATAGAAATTAAATTCATAAGTGAGATACACTACTAAAGAATCTCAATATGATATATTTTCATAATTTATTGATTCCTCAAAAAAAAATTAACCCCATATTGAGTAATGATATAATTGATCCCATTATGGAAATGTTGTGTGTACATTGTAATACAAAAGCAAGATCTTTTGGAAAGTCCTTGAGAACCAAAGATAAAAATTATTATAAATAAATTATAGATATGAATTATTTACACTTCAAATAAAAGATAATTGGAAATAAAATGATGGATGGTGAAGGCTTGGTCTTTCGAGATCATCCATATTATTTTAGTTGGATATTTCTAGGTTAATAGTTTTCCAATATAATTTGAGAATTCTAAAATCTATTTTAATTTGTTGAGATTAAGGTATGGATACAATCCATCCAATATGGGTTCAATAATCACATTCACTATAGTTGTAACACTAGAATTGACTATCTACCAACCTCCATAAATGATTATCCACTAGGAATGAGTCCCCTAAATAATTTAAAATACACCAACTACTAGAATTATTTATACACCCATCACCAGAAATTTTTCACCACCGTAATTCATTGAAGACATACAACTAAAAATGACTCACGACCATAAAACATGAAATTTGTAAATCATTTTGAATTAATCACCATTGGAATAAATCAGATGTTCTAAACACAGAATAATCATTTCAATGGGAGACTCAATTATTAGTGTTTTGTAAATGTAATGTGCTAGTAGGTTAAGACTACAATAAAAGATACCAATCAACCTATACCCACCTTTGAGAATTCAAACCCCAACTATAAGGATAGATAGACACGAAGTAACCATCCCTTGAGACACCAATAAAGGATATCGTTACTCGTGTAACACTATAATCGACAAAAAATGAAATCATAAATTACACACCAACTAAAAAAATGTTCTTCCCCAAATATTGGAATCAAGGACTTCCATAATCCATTCCAAGATGCTATATTCTCTATGTTAAAATTACCTTTACACATGGGTTTAATAACATCATAGAAAAATTTATCATGATTAAGAAAAACTCCATCCCTTTTTAGGATTTCAGAACATTATCTGACATCGCACATCACACATCAAATAATGGGAAAACAAAAAATATCATAAAAAATAAGTTCTGAATAGCTCATCACAATTATACTAGTAGTGGAAAAACATAAAACAATTATGAGTTCTAGGATTTCTTCTTCATATCACACTTTCATGAAATTCACAAGGACACCATGACTCCATAGAACATAAAGCGGAGGAATGGCCCATCCTTATATAAATTTCGTCTGATAGTCCTAAATCTCCACTAGATTCCCTAAGAATGTCACATCATTCTCTAAATCCAACTCTCTCCTTTAAATGAAATAGAATTATTTTTGAGTACATCAACCAAGATCAGATCTGTTGAAGACATCATGGATGTAGTCCAATTGTGGTGAATGTTCCAACTGGTAATCCACCTCATCAACATTCCCCAACACATAATGGGGCCCAACAAAATGGGGAATGATATTACCCCCTTTGTTGAGCTTCTGTTTTCCATAGAGCGGGGAATCCATCAATAACATGTTTCCCATTTATTAAAATAACCATGGAACTCCCCCTATGATCAACATAAAAAGTTTCAAGCATGTTACGCCATCATCATCTCTTGAACAAATGGAACATTCTCTGTCATGATTTGAAAAATATCAGGTACAATAACTATGGATTCCCCATTCTCTGTCCAACAAAACAGTTAAAGACATGAAGTTTCATAAAAAAACTCAAATGGATACATTCCAATGGATCAGTGATGAATATAATTATAATAAAACTCAAAAAATGGACGTTATTATTCCCATGATATGCTACATTTCAATTCAAATACTCGAAACATTTTCTATTCCTAGACAGTCTGTTCTATTTATCCATCTATCTTAGGGTGGAATGTAGTGCTGAGGTGAAACATAGTGAAAAAATCATTATTATATACCTCATTGAGATGTGAGGTAAAATTTAAATCTTGTTCTAATAAAATGTACCCGAAAACTCTATATAATCTCACCACTGCCTTTGTATACCTATATTACAAAACATCCATTGTTCCGGACTCCTTTATTTCCTGGATGTGATCTAATTTTGGTAAATGATCCAAAAATAACCAAAAAACATCACCAAAGCCAAGATAAATGGGTATCTATATGAAGAAATACTATTTTATTTTATCCCATTTACACTCGAGAGTGTCCAAGCGATGCAACAAAACTCTTGGAAGTCAATGCTCGTCCATTAACTACTAGAAAACTAGAACCATGCAACTAACTATTCCACTTCCCATTTCATCTTGGGACACTAATAAAGTGTCCTCAATCCTTGGTAAATTTATATCCTCTTGGTTGTATAACCGATGGTGATAAATAAAGATAGTTAATTAATATCTCACACATCACTAATAAATGAAACAACCTAAAATGAATCATCCTATAATTATAACAATTCTTAAACTATTTCAATGGAGCATCACCATGTCCAACATTATTATGAAACACCTCTGCATCTATGTCTCCACATAGTAGCTGATCCACCTGCTATATTTAGTAAATCTTAACCATCATCTGAAATAAATAGCCTCTTCCACCATCCACCTTTATATTCATGACTACAAATTTGAACCCCTCTATCTGTCTCCATGCATCTATAGACTTCTCAAGAACATTTTTATGTGAATTTCATCTCAAATAATTATAGAATACATTCCCATTTCCATAGGTTACAGATATATCAAAATCATAGTACTAAAGAAACTCCATACAACATCACTGTATCAAATTCATATCATTCAGTGAAAATAAATTCATTATATTCTAGTAATCTTTGAGGACCACATATCTCTACCCAATGAGGTAGTGATTCCACAACATTAGAGAAAAAAAGGTTTCTAGCTCTAGATCATGGGTAGAATTGTTGCGTTCTTGGGTTCGTAACAGCCTAGAACCATATGGTATCACTTATTTCCACTGTATCATGACTATTCCTATTCCAAGATGGGATGTGTCATAAAAAACTCAAATAAAACATCAACCTTTGTCATCTAAATTATTTGATCATTGACTGAAATCCCTGTTAGGTAAGCATATACTAAATAGCACAGATCAGTCCACACAAAATATTGGTAATTCCTTTTCAATGATGTCAACAGTGGTGATACTCAAGAGAAATCTGGCACAAACCTCTAATAATATCCTATGTGTCCATTAAAGCTATGAACCTCACTCATATTCTTGGGTGATTCCCAAAAAACAGACACATTAACCCTTTATGGGTCTATAACCACACCATTCAATGTTACAACATTCCCTAGGAGATTCACCTCTCTAGTACAAAATACTCACTTTGTTAGCATTCCATAGAGCTGGTGTTGATGAAGAAACTAAAAAAATTCATGGTGATGTTTGTCATACTTCTCATATGTCCATTAGCAGATCAACATATCATCAATGATGAAAATAACAAAAATGGTCTAGGACCTCATGGAACACTATGTTCAAAATCCCCATTAACATGGATGTGGTGTTCGTAAAACAGAATACCAATAACATGAACTCAAACTATTCATACCAACATCCGAAGAATATCTTGATGATATCTCTATCCTAAAACATTAGATGGTGATATCAAGAATATATATTGATTTTAGAGAATCAACTAGAACCCCCAAGACTAGTTTTGAAGGTCATAAATCCGTAGAATATGGAATAAATTCTTGCTCATTATATTTTTCAACCTTATGTAGACTATGAACATACTCAAACTACAATCATCTTTCTTATCAAAAAACACAAGGAACCCCACTATGACACAGTATGTCAGATGATACCCCTATAGATCAGATCATCTACATTAATCCTCATATCCTACAACACAAAAATTATTATTTTTTATGGGGCCATCAAAATTGGAGAATAAATAGAATGAAAGTATATCCCAAAATCAATACCAAATTAAGGATGTAGTGTAATAACCACCATAGCGAATGAATTCATGAATTTCATAACATACTTGTTAGTATACTCTATCATCTTTTCTACTGATTCTATAGAAATGTCATCCTCCAATGGAATGGGGGGATCTAATGTGGACTAACAACATGAAACCCCCACATTCAAAAAAAAAAACAAAATGTCAGCCATCTTCATCTGATAACATGACTCTCATATGGATGTAGTCGACAAATAACACACATATAAATAAACTAGTTGATGCCATGGGTTATTTTGGATGGCTACATCTAAATTTGTAATGGTTCCACACATGAATGATGTTTCCCCATAATCCGTTCACATCCTATACCCAAATCAGGAATGTTGGTCTGGCCTCTGATTAAAAAAGTCGACATCAGGGGCATGAAAAGCCTCTATATGTCAAGTCTACCATCAATGACCAGAGATAGTGAAAAAATGAGTGAAAATATCTTGAATAAATAATGTAATAATCAATGTTACATGATAAACATAATATAACTTTAACAACCTCTGCTCCCTCTAGTGTTGCTGCCATCATTAGATGCAACCTACCAGGACTAACTCTTATGACCCTCTGCTGATTACCACACACACATCCACTCTCAGAAAAATATACCAAATAATGACGTACCTCATATGTTCATCCACATATTTCCCCATCCATTATAACTAGACCATGATCATTCTACACATGTTGGTGGAATGGCCTCAATGGAAATTTTTGTTGAGGCTGACACTGATTCAAATGACCTCTATCAAGTTGTTCTCAAGAATCCATTGGGCATAGATCACAATGATGTAAACGTGCCTCATCATAGAATTACAACGGTCAAAGGTCTACATTATGAGTATGTAAGAAATTATCCCTAGTTTTCTAGAATTTAGGCTACTATTGTCAACTCCCAACATGTCAAAACCTCGACGGACCCTAATCATGAGACCTACAATAGACTACTCAACCCCTTGAGGAACCCTACTGGTTAACATCTCATAGTAATTTTGTTCATGACTGTATATGATCTACGATAGATTACATATTTATAACCACAATATAATTTTAAAATGGAAAAGGAGTAACTATATAATGGATCGATTGATGGAATTCATCGTCAAGATGCCTCGTTCGGGAATCCTCATCTATGAAAAAATTATGGGAAAAGCGTAGATGGTCCATGAAAATGATCCCAATATCTTTCACATACATGATTCATCTCTAAAGGGGGAGAGTATCTTGCCTCCTCATATAATTAATTCATGATGGAATGAACTCTCTATGTTACTCCATATAGATTTCCACCCATGAAACAACTTCCTCTTTCTGCTCACCAAAAATATAGTGACCGCCACTGACGTGTGTCACCTCGTATTTGACTAACTACCAAGGGGACCTAACCCTCCATCATGGAATGTATAAAACTTAATGACATATCTAAATCCTCTATCTGGACATCTATCAACACATAAAAATGATTACCTCCTACTTTTCAAAATCCTTTTGCTGGGAAGATCACAACGTCCTCTCTACCTGATCACTATCCCCACCCAGATCAACCCTCTGGAGATTAACTGGGTCGTCATGGTAAAAAAATAAAACATGAGACACATGTGTTCGGTGACCATGATCCATATATGAATGATAAACTTATATTTAATAAGACCAGTTGTATTTAATGTTTTATTATTATGACAAATTTTAATTAATCATTAATACATTTTATTAATTTTATGCATTTTAAAATAAACCCAAACAATGTAATTCAATCAAGAACACATGTCATCATGATGAATGTACCTTTATTATGTCGGAAACCTACAAGAATTTCCATATAACATGATCACTCAATAAGAGTTGAGTTCTTTAAATGTGTCAAGGGGCCCTAAAATCTCATGTCTTATTCGGCCACCCTTGTCTATGCCATAGACCAATGTCAACATACATTTTTTCTCTTCCAAAAATGTATTCATCACTATTTCTATATCCAAACACCCCAATCTCTCCACTATCACCTTTGATACCAATCAGCCACAACCCCCTCCATCCAAGGAATCCAAAATGATATGAGAGAGATAATCATCACCATAGAGTACCATGGTTTTAGAATAAACTATCATAGTGGATTGTTAGTCAGTGATAAATCAGCCTCATCTTCAAGATCATTCATTCAAAAAATATGGGATAGATTAGAATAAATCATTTATTGATGTGATACATGGAACATGTTTTGTATCGATGCTAACATTGGAAGACATTCTGAACATTATGAATGTTTCCCGACATTGTAAATAATTCTAAAATGTCCAACAACATGGGGAGCTAGTTTTCCTTGCCTCCCAATACACCAAGAACCCAAAAATGGGGAAACATTCAATATCACCTTACAACTAACATAAAAATCCATTTGTTTATAGTGAAGTTCAGAAAAAAATTATTTCAGATATGTGCATTCAATATTCACTTACTTTTTAACATATTCATTCTCATAATCTCTAAAAACATGCTTGGTCTAGCCAACTAATTTTTTTACTACTATGTGAAAACAAATTCAACCGACATTTATAAGGCCAGAAAAACAAGGACCCAAAAAGATCCATATTTGTCACATTATATTATGTATAGTAAAAAAAACTCAGATAGTCCTAAATATTCATCAACAGAACCACCAAAATTGATGATTTTGAAATGAAATATATGTAATTGAATATGAATTACTCTCACTGTCTTTCCATCCATCTTTATATGTTATGTTTTACTCAAATGAACATGAGATCTCAATGAATCATAATGGACTCTTCAAAGGTGAGAAGTAGAGAATGGATACCTATAAGATATTATTATAGAAAAAAATCCATAAAAATGAATTATTTATATCACATATAGATTTTCATGATTAGAAACATTGGTTGTGTCATGTGTGGATATAATGTAATATATTTTGTTTAGTTTATCTATATCTTTCCAAATAACAATATATTTATTCGAGTATGAAAGAACCCAACAAAATGTCCATAGATATCTTAACCCAGCACCATGTGGGAACTACATGTTGCTAATGGAAACTCATAGATCCTTGGTGGTTGTTATTGACCTATTGCAACATATAAAAATAAGTGAAACAATTTTCTACACCATATATCACAACATTCCACTAGAATTGATGTGTCATGTCACGGAAAATCATTGGGTATCTGAGGTAAAATTTCCAATGTAAATTATAATAATCAATAGTAAAATAATTCCTCACCGTAAAAGGTACAACGTAATAGTTCCTACAATAGACAATACCCTCTGTGGAGAGAGAACACATAGAAAAGATCTCCTCATAGTAAAGTGATTTACTAATTCAATGGAACACATCATATTGTACATGTTCCTATGGAATAATCTCATGAAAAAAAGAATTTTTGTTCAACTCTATCGAATACAACCTTTTCCCATGTTTCCCGGACACCAATAAGAAATTGTTACAAAAGATTCCTCATGTTCTAGTAATTTGATGAATACTTCTTTGTATGTGTAAAAATATATCTAATCATTTCATGTTTAATTGAATTCTCTTTCAACAGGGATAATGGGATGTTGAAATCAAAAAATTTAGGTATTACACCTAATGCCCTTGGTAGATATTCAAATCTTATTGAGGGAATATATAAATAATTGTCTTATTATTGAAATAAATGATAATCCTTTCTTCAAAAAGTTTATTCTGCACACTCTTATATTCATAAGACATAACTACAATTTGATGGGCATGGGTTGGGAAGTTCTTCTCATGTGGCCTATGATACTAAGTAGTATAGGCAACGACACCAACACTTTTTAAAACATGAACATGATGCATCAGAAAAAAACACATAGTCCCACCTGACCTATAGAATATTCAACACAATATCTATAGTAAAATTAAATTTTATTTCAAAAATAGAGCTTTGTCATTTTTCATTACAGAATAACAATACCCCATTTTTTGTTATAGAAGTTATCAGAGAAGAAAACATCATGAAATTCATAACAAACCAGTGATAATATCTAGTTAAATCTAAGAATCTCCAAATATCAAAAACATTATGTTGTCCATAACATTTCATAAAACCTTTTAACTACCCAGGTTCAATTTATATTTCGTTTTCGGAGGTCATCTGTACCAATATCTTCACATCACCAGTCAATAATTTTGGTTAGGATGTATTTTCATAAAGACAGTGATTTTTAAATAATTATATTACATCTCTTATATGACAGTCGTGATCCTCTTCCTAGATAGAGTAAATATGGATTTAATCCACATAGACCAAAAATAAAGGATAAAGATACAAAAGTAATACCTTATTCGTAAATTTCATTATTAATATTGGATCATCGATTAAACCAAAAGGAATAATAATATACTCAAAATGGCCATACCAACTCTGAAAGTTAATTTCCAAAAGGCCATATTCTTTTATTATTAACATTTTCAATATTATTGAACAACATAATCCATTTGAAATATTTAATAAAATCATCAATATTTGAAAAAAGATTCATGTTCTTCACCATAACTCATATGATATTATATTTATCAACACAATGTCAATATTATCCATCATCTTTCCTATAAACAGTAACTAGACCAAAAAAGGTGAAACACTCTCGAATATTTATCAATTCTAAAAAATAAAATCCTATTATGTCATAGACTAATTAATTTCATATAGTTCCATTCCATAAGAAGTAATTGATACATAAGGGGTGCCCGAAACTAAATCAGTTGAGAAATCCACCTCTTAGATAAGTGGAAAACCAAAAATTTCTGAAGGTAATACATTTGGAAACATAAAAAACTGGATGGAGGTCATCCCCAATTATTCGTGATTCTGGTCAAATTAAAACACTAATATTACATTCCCAAAACAGGGTATGATGATTTGTCCATACTTGACCACGGTTCCCACTATTAGTGAAATACACTGAACACCCCATCAGACATCATAAAAGAGTGATGTGAAATAAAATAATAAATTCTTGAATTTTTTTCAAAGAGAAAATCAATCCCATAAATGACATCAAAAGGCTTCATGTCAAGATCTAGAAAATCCAAAGTTAGATCAATATCTAATTGAGATAACAAAAAACCATTAAAATAGTTACCCTTCACTCACTTCATTCTGAGGTTTCTTGTAATATCTAACTCATATGATAACATTGTAATATGAAAATATAATAGATTCTGAATATGAATAGAAATTAATGATGGTGATATACCAATTTCAAATAAACCATTCACAAAATGGGAATATATAGTGATTGTGCCTCTCAACGTTATTGGAGCTATTTTTCCTTTTTCTGTTGAGTCGTTCAAAATGTGAAGTAGATTCTATTAGATTTACATTATTAAAACCCTATAGTTTGTGAATAATTTGATCATACATTTATTATTTTAGGTGATGTTGATATCATGACACTGTGTTAAGAGTAATAGACATGAATGTTCTTCTAAAAATAACTCCATCTTCCGTAGGAACCACATATCATTGCTTCATCTCTGAAAACCCATTTAGAATTCCCATTAATTCCTCAATGGTAACAAATGAATGGTCGTATATTAGGAAATACATGATTTCAAGATGAACCCTACTATAGAGAACCACCCTGAAATTAACCATGATTCATATTTCTGTTGATGGAAATCACATCAACCCGGACATAATATCTAGGTCTAGCTCAACCATAAAGTATCTATCCATAATGTCAGCATAATAAGAGATCAATTTGTTATAAAAAATATGTAATAATGCCATATCTAGTCCCCATATATAACTGTCAAGTCATAATATAATTATTCAACACAATATATAGAGAATGATTCTCCAACACAACAATTTTATTTTTATAGTAGTTGATTGTCCAATTAGCCTTCTTGTGTACAAAAACTTAATATCCTTGTCTATCACCATAGAAATTGCATAGAAATAGTCATTGAAATAAAAATTAAATTTCATCCAATCTAATATTTTATGTTACTTACCCATTACCATTTTTTTACACCATCTTTTTCTTGGTCCTTATAGCTATTAGCTGAAAAATTTCACCTTGATTTCATTAGGATTTTACATGAACTCTATAAAAATATCAACCATCCACAACCAATCCTCAGACTCTTATGGACCATTTGAACCAAGGGATGCTGGTGACTTCTAGTGAAGGAACTCATGAGAATGACTGTGATACTCATCCTTATGATTTCCCACATTTGGTTCATGCATGGGTGTCCCTGTAGATACCTATCCAAAATCATGGAAAATACGCACAATAGGCACAATGAGATTATGGTAAACATGAGGATTTTCTCTAAGTGGTTTATCAGTTTCTCCCTCCTTGATCATATTTTCACATCATCTAAAAGGCATGAGTTAAAACATTATCGGAAAAATAAAATAAAAAAATTAGAAAGGTAACTCCGATCAACACACAAACAATATAAATGGGTAAAGTAATCCCGTTACATAGAATAAATGTTTGAATTTCAAGAGGCCCAAATATTAAATATGGAATAGAATATATTTAAACCTCAAGAAATCATTTCTAAAACACCCCTTTTGAAATAAGTATTATTACGATGAGACCTTGAAAAAAATAACTAAATCTCACTCATAAGACCCAAAAATATTCTCAACTACATATTGACATCTAGGAAATATTCTTAACATTATCCATTGATTTCATTTTTACAAAAAACAACAAAGATACATTGGAACTCTAATACTGATTCCAAAACTGGTATAACCTAATGATTCGACACAATCCCCATGCATAGGCCTCTAGCACCTGACATCATACAAGATAAATTGGTAGATTACATACCACATTAATAGTGAATGAAACAGAAACATATTAGAATGATAAAAAAATCTATAAAGGGTGAAAAATACCTGAAATAATACATGTATAACAATACCCAAAAAATATAACATTTATGTAGAATAAATCCTCGATTAATAGCTTTTTTCCCGATAGAAACAATACTCCAAGACTAAAATATCAACAACCACCATTATGTGTATGTTTTCCCTTACATATACAAGGTAGAATAAAATCTAAAAAATATATATGGTAATGTCATTACATCGGCTATAATTCCAATTGGGTTCCACAATGTGTTCTGTAATAAGATTCCATAAAAATAAACCCAACCTTGCTTTCAATTTCAAGTAAAATAATAATTCATAAAAAATCATATTAACAAAAATATTTTTAAAATAATGGAATCATTTCAAAAAATGTTTTCTATATTCTTTTTCTATAAAATATTTTATATAAATAAATAAACATGTTTAATTATGTTTTAAAAGCAACGTATTATATGTAAAAAAAGTAATATTTAAGAAACATGTTCTTCTTATAAGGGGTATGATAGTTCCATGTTCTATGATCCTCGCACAACATATATAGGTGATCACTATTATATATTAATACAAGTCACTCAAATGATTTTAAAAGTGGACTCATCAAAATCCCATAAAGGATAAAATCATCCTCATAATGTTTTTTTGGTCTTGTAAAGAATCAATATGTTTTTAAGGAATTATAATATTAGAGTTATTTTGTCCCAAATAACTAATTGATTACCGAGGCATGAATTTTCACTATAAATCAATGGAAAATTAAAAAATTACCTTAAAAATTATTAAAACACAATTTCCTTCCTTTCAGTTTCAAAATATAAATATCCATTTATTATAGAAAACATAAATTTTTAATAAAGTATTTCATTTTTTAATATAAAATCATTCTTATTTTCTGGATAAATAATTTTTTCCATTTTTTCTCAAAATAAATCTCAAAAATATATTATATAAATTAATTTAACAAATTAATTTAAAATATTCCATCAATGTTAAATTACAAAAAAATTTCCAATTCATTTATGATTATAGAATTTCCCAAAAATATCACAAAAAAAATCAACTTCTACATTACAACCCACAAATATTTAGTTTATCACAATATAATTAAGGAAAATTTCAACAATCAAGTAATTAAGATGTTTTACAATTGGAAAAACATAGATGTAACCATGTACAGTTAATAAGGATATAACATATCATAATGTATGAAATGGTAATTGCAAAAAAATGACATCATAAATAGATATCAAGAAATCAAACAATGATTCTGGATCCAATAATGAATTAATGATAGATCAATAACAATATGTTCTGAAAAATTCTATATAGGAGAGATAGAAAGAGTGGGATAGAAGTAATGGGGATGTTCTCTTACTATATGGGAGTCTAATTATTTATTCCTATCATTGATCGAGATTTTTATAGTTTTGGATGAGAAAAAATGTGTTCTTCGGAGCTCCACATACCTAGGAATATAGTTATTCCAATATTAGGGTTTAGCATGCAATAATATGGGTTTTTATGATGTTTTAAATTATTTTTTGTTATTAAAAATTTTCATGATCAAGGTTTCTTAGAGGGGGATGCACAGTTTCCAAAACAACGTTCTATAACCATGAAACCCATCAATATGAAGTATGGTTTTCAACATTGGGTGCATAGTTTGAAAAATCATGCTAAATAAATTCATTTTACACTATCTACGTGGTGAAATGTTTTCAACAGGGTGCACCTGATTTTAGAAAATCTTAAGCCAACTATTCTCATTCTAGAAACACCATGAATATTCCAATGTTTCACCCAAAAGTCCCCCAAACAAGACCCTACAAAACCATGAACAAAATTCATGGTTGATGAATTCCTTAAAAATGTAAATGGGTGTAACATGATACATGTAACACCAATAATTATTATATCCATTAATGATATTTAATTTATCCATATGTTCTGTAAATGACTCCAACATAACATAATAGCAGATTAAATTTTTAATATATCTTATAATAACTAAACTAATGTATAATATATATATATGATAAAAATGAGATAAATTAGAGATCATTCTAGATGTATTATAATGGATACTTAGATAAGCATATTTCATTAGTTGTGTTCCCAATAAATACTAGGTTGTATATGAGTCAATATATGATAATTCATTTTGACTATTTTTGTTGGGATGAGGTTAGTGTACACATGATAATGGAACATAAAATGAGCAATTCAATTGTAGAAAAGGTCGTAAAATTGTAGCGGTACATTATGAAACCATAGAGATGATAATATTTCTATAGTAATAATCATAAGACTGTCCTAGATTTTGATATTAGATATTTCCTCCATATATATTCATGGAATAGAGTCACGTGATTGGAGAGTAAATTAAATTAAAGTCATTGATACTTAATCCCATTTGAGAATAGTAATTTAATTAATGTTGTTTCCTATAGAGAATCACAATGACCAGTCCAGTATCATGAATATTATTTAATAGATGTATACCTATTGAGGAAATATATACCATATCCCACACATGTACAGAATAAAATGTTAGGAATTTTCAAACACTAGTTATCTTATGATAAGAAATCATGGATTATCTTGGACGATTAATAAAAGTTTCTACACAACAAGACTATTAAAAATTCAATGTGAAATAGGGATACCAAACATATGAGGAGGTAGCATGGAATCCATAATAGACAATAAAATATAAAAATCATCATCATTACTCAACATATATAGAAATATCAAATTTCTAGAAAAAAATTGCACAGGTAGAGAATAATGTAACAACAATGATAATTAAAAATTAAACTTCCAATGTAAAATTTTCCCCATCTCATACATTATAATATAATATAATATAAAACATACACACAATATAACGATAATAAAAAAATTCTAATATTATCCCAAATAATACATTTGGAAAATAATGATATCCATAAGAATTTAAATACTTATAATAGGAAATATAATTAAATATATTATAATAATATTGTGAAATTGTTTATCTTTATGATACCATGGAATTAGTTCACTTGTGAGAAACACATTATCAATTAAACAAGGTATAATTATATAGATATCCATTATTAAAATTAATTTTTTTAGATTGAAATATAATCAATGTGAATGAACTAATAATCATAAATGTGTTATTTCTAGAAAGTAAGGCCCCAATATAATCATAAAATGTATGACTGTTTGATTAATAATATGAAGATTAATAAATTAATTTTATCATTAGTAATATTATATTGAGTTATATAATTGTATCCACACCCATATAAATGTAAAATAGTGTTTTTTCTTATAAAATGAAAAAAAAAATTATACCAGGATAAAAATAAATAATTTCTTAAATAACTATAAAATAAGTTCTATATTTTTTGTCAAAAAATGTTGTATATTTAAATTTTTTAAATTAATAATAAAAAATCAATAATTATTTTCATAAAATGGATTTAAAAAATAATGTTTTCTTTTATTAAAAATATAATATAATAAATGAGACGATAATAATGTTTTCAATGGGTAAGAAAATTTATCATAATATCATAATTATTATTTTCAAATAATTAAAATTTTTACCAAAAATTATTTTCATTATATATTAAATATAATTTTCACAAAATGTTATTTCGAATTTATAATCTACATAGTAAAAAATGATTATGGTAATAAAAATATAAAAAATATATGTTTTTCAGTGAATATACATATACCACAATATAATGTCATTGAATTTCCATTGAAATTTTTTTCCTTAAATACTTAGAAAATTTACAAGCCCACGAAAATTTATGACGCATGATTTTGAGGGCCGGTGTGCCTGAAATCAAATTTTGATGTATTTTTCAGGTATGTTCAGTAAACGTACGAGTGGGTTTTTTATAAAATTTGAACTATTGCTCAGAATTGAAATCCAAGGGCACCGTTGAACTCGCAACAATAGTATTTTCTTAAGAAGTCTTTCACCTTGACGATAGTTGGATAAGAATAAAAGTTAGTTATTGGGGTTTTTTGGAAAAATAATTAAATAAAGTGGGCTAAACTTTATTTTATTTAAGCTACTATGTGGGTGACGGGTAGTTCAAACCTCCTCATGGATGTTGGAGGTGGTAACACCACACCTTAACCTCCCATGAGAGGTTTTGGTGATGGTTCCCACCCAAACATAACATCCTGTGAGAGGTTATGACGTAAGGACCACACGAGACCATATAACCTCCCATTTAAATAATATGTGTGGGGACCACCCGCCCCCTATTAATGGTAGGAGATTATAACCTCTATACTCTCCCTCATTAATGAGGTAGAGCCTATTCACCTTCCCCGAGTCTGAGAAAATTTACAGCACATGATTCAGAGGACAGGTGTGCCCGAAATCAATTTCTGAAGTTTTGTTCGGATACATTCAGTAAATGTATGAGCTGATTTTCATAACATTTGAACCAGTGCTCAGAATTGAAATCTGAGGGATCTTTTGAACTCGCAGAGACGGTATTCGCTTAAGAGAACATTCACCTCAACTGTAGTTGGTTGAGAATAAGATTTAGTTTTTCGGTTTTCACAAAAAAATAATAAAATATAGTGAGCTACACTTTATTTTATATAAGATTCCATGTTCGTGACTGGTAGTTAAAACCTCCTCCTAGAAGTTAGAGGTGAGACCACCACACATTAACCTCCCATGAGAGGTTATGGTGGTGCCCCCCCCCCCCCCGAACATAACCTCCCACAAGAGGTTATGTCCTGGGGACCACCCGAGACAACATAACCACACATTTTAATAAAAAGGGTGGGGACCACCCGACAAAAATTAATGGGAGTAAAGTAGAACCTCTCACTCTCCCTAATTAATTAGGGAGAGCCTCTTGACCTTCCCTTAATCTAATTGGTACAAACTCCCCTATTAATTCTTTCCAACCTAAGTGAATTAATGATGTGTATCCTACTAATTTAATTCACCCTTTTGAATTTGTGGCAATGAAATAATATATTAAATAATATATTATTTAGAACAACGATTTCACTTGGTTGATTGAAGAGAAAGCTCTCTACGAGGAACCTAATCATCCAATGAAGGTCCCATTTTTCCAACAAAGAACGCCGGAGAAGGTCCCCCTGTATCTTCTTCCCTGTACAACAACTAACATGGAACCACTTCCACAACCATCATGCTAATTTGGGAGTGAAACAGTGCAGTGGACATGACAAAAGAAAACTCTTTTGTCTTCCCGCAACATCACAATCGATGACCGAAGATTAATGGTATGGGATTATTAAATGTTGAAGTTATTTATTTTCTATCTTCTAGAATGGTTGGAATTGAATTGTTTGCGGGTGAATGTTTTTTATCTTCTTTTCTTGATTAGCCAATTGATACCACCCTAAACGCGGAATGTGTGGGCCAATACAACACGGTCGAACCCCTCCTAAGTTCTTATTTTAGATGATACTTGGCATGGTAATGAAACAATGAGACGACCAAGGCGATGAGGACAAAGGTTGTTCTTTCTACGGCCTCCGCAACCCACGACGACCTCGTGACGCCTTGGCCGATCCGGCCACAGCTAAGCTGACCCCCGACCAGGCCGACCTCCATGTGTCCCGTGCACCCGACCCCACTGTCGGCCCGCGTCGCGCCATGCCGGCCCACGTCGCACCACACTGGTTTGCCCAGTCACCTCCATGCCTCTAAGTGCCCTCCCGGACACCTTTCGGCCACCCTGTCATCCTAAACAGGCTGCCATATAGCATGCTAGACCACCCCACCAGCCGTCCCAACATGCCGCTCGGCCTGCCCAGGCCGCCCCCCGGCCTGCCCAGGCCGCATGCCAGTTCCCTAGAAAACCGACCAAGCCGTGTCGGCCTCCCATGCCGGCCCATGGCCGCCCTCACGGTGCCGTCGACCGAGCCGCCCGCACCGTGCCACTCACAGCACTGGAAAAAAATGAACTAGCCACGCCCTCTGGGCTGAGCAGCATCACTCGCGGCGACCTCCGGGCCGAACTACCAATGCGTCGAGCTGGGCGGGGCCCAGCAGGCCTGGCCAAACCTAATAGGCGGGCCACCCATTGGGCCTGGCCAGACCTTAAACGTCTAACCGAGTCAACCAAGACCGGGTAGGCCCAGACTATGATGGGCCGAGTCGGTCCGACTGGGTCGGACCAGACCTGGGCCCACTACCAGCCTTTACATTCTTTTGGCCATATATTTGGCATCGGTCGAGCATTTTTCGAACTATCAGAAGAGCTTTTAATCATGGAATATAGCTGTCCATTTGAATATACCCCACTGGAGTTCGGGATAATGTTGAGATACGTTCAGTTTGGATCTTACACGAATCCAACCGGGCTCCTGGGACTAAAAGGATGATAACTCACAGACCGGGCGTCAGATTGACGAACCATCTATTGCATTGAGACCCCAATGACGAGGTGGACCATAGAGATTCATTTATGTGGGACTTCATGACAATTAAAGTATGGAACAATAGCTCATGGATCAGATCCTTCCATAGGCGAGCGGACAGTGTGCGGAGACCTAATAGCTTGTTGAGCCGTGACGAGTGCTGACCGATCGACTCTGAGTGATTCATATGGCCCAATAGGGAGCGCTTGGTTGTGGTGGAATACCTGCGGTACTCGATAAGAGGAGTACCTCTACAGGATATGAGTGGGGCACCTAGTTGTAGCGGTAGACCTATATTGGGGAGAGCTTCTGTGTGACACAAAAGACCCACGGAACTTGATAGGAGGAATACCTCAGCAGTCCAACGTTAGTGGGAAGAACATGGTTGTGGCGGTATGCCCACAATACTAAAAATAGGATGAGTTATCCAGCAGCCATGGTTTTGATAATGTGAATAAAAATCCCGGTTGAGCAGAGTCAGTAACATTTTTTTTACCTCATGATTGAGATGGATTACTTGATTACTTAGATATATGTATTGGCATATACCAAAGTGAGGTTATATGTTGAAATTATTATTTGTGGTTTATCCTTGTTGAAATTTTTTGATACCTTGAGGGTCTCGGGGTCCCTACTGAGTATCATTATACTCACACATTCCTAGGTTATGCACTCACCTCATTGTGTTGGTTGCAGACGACAGACATCACTGACCGAGGCTGAGTGGATCAGGACTAGACAGTACCAAGAGGTGGACCACATGGCGTGACATTACACGGTGGAGACGGATGGACATGGATTGTTATAAAGGCTTTCTATACCTACCCTTTAGATAGGGTTCCCTAGTGGACGATGTAGGAGTTGTTTTCACTTTTTCCAGTATTTGTAGATTCTGTTTCCTTGTAATTTATAGTTGGGCTTGTATTTCTACCCTCTTTTACATTATAGAACTTATTTGTACATAGTTTTACTTAGTGTTTTTCTTCCATCTTGTAATCTATTTGTGTGTGCTTTTATTTTATAAAGGAAATTGCTTCCCAGCTTATAGATTTACCCCTTTGGTGCTAGTATCCATCCCCTGGCCTATGGAAGATGGGGTAGGGGTAGTCACGACATTGGTCCCGATGATGGGTCCTGACAAATTGGTATCAGAGGAATCGTTTCTACCATAGAACAAAGGACTATGAACTTTTTTTCGTGTGAAGCAATAGTGTTAACAGTATTGAGTGTGGTTCTCATTTCAGGAAGTCCAATGTCAGTGCTGCAGCCAACTTATCCATACACCCAGAACCAAACTATAGATCTTCTACATAGTGCATGAAAACACTAATTGCGTGTGTGTTTTCAAATGTTTCCTTTAAGTCTGCTCAACTATAAAAAACTTTTGACCTTGTCACATTTGTTCAGGAATCCTCAACACAGACAGCCAGTTAGAGTTCTGAGACAGCACAAGATGATGGCCCACTGAGCAACAAGGCTTTGGTACATGGCCCTCTTACTATGTTGGCACCTTTGGGTGGTGTACCAGCAACACCACCACCGGTTGGGCTGTAGAATGCACTTTCCACAGTCGTAGACTGTGCACGCTGACTGAGCGCGTTTCACGAGTTCCAATGGTAGAGGCCTCTGAGGTTACGTGGTGAGAGAGATTCCCAGTCAGTAGAGGACTGCCTGGTGGTGATTTCTTGAGTTCTCTTCCTAGTTGAGACAATCGTAGAGCAGTAGTGATCGTATGCACTAGTCTATTCCAGTGAGTGACCATGAGGTTGGTCCACATAGTGATGATGATTTTGTATGTTGACCATTTCACAAGATTGTACCATTAGGTATTGTGTCATCTATATCACTTCCTATTGGTCAGTAGTAATAAATGTTCATACTGGTAGACGACACATGTAGGCTTAGTGTCTTACACGTGTTTCAGCATCAGATACCCCTCAGGTTCTTAGGCAATACTGACTCACAGGATGCTGAGGACTGGTATGAAGAGGTGGCTAAATGTTCTCTGAAGATTGTACAACTTCATCAGGATGACATTTCGGTAGATGAGAATTCATCGAGGTAAACCAATCATTCCCACAACGCTATGATTATTTTATGATCAGTCATTTGGGGCTCAGACTACCATGAAATCTGTGTTTTAGGATATCTGAGAAAGAACCTTTTCAATAGATGCTAGTGAGAACCTTTTCGGTTGAATTTTCATGGCTGAGCGGACAAATCCAGTGAATGTTAGCAGTGAGAAAGCATGAAACTAGCACCAGTCTCAGAGACTTAAGTGTGTAAAATGTTTCAGGAATAGTAATTATTTTGGAAAGAGGAGTTAGTAGGGCAATAGAAATTGAAGTAGATCTTGGAGAGCCACATGAGTTGGTGTACATTTCTACATGTTACAACCACTCGCCTTTGTATTCCCCGCCAGGATCAGGGAGCTGGAAATCAGGGGAATAGAGTAGCTAAATGCGGTGGAGGAGTGTGACCCAAGAGCTCGAGGAATGATTTGATGTATATACTGTGTATACTATTTGCTTCCATATCAATAGACATATGTAACAATCATTCCTTTCTTCCACGAATCTTGTCCGAGACATAGAGTTTTCGGTTAAACAATTGACGTGACCCTCACATCTAGAGATAACATTGCGCAGAGACACAATAAACACACATATGCCGACAGTGTGATCTGACCCATGAGGTGATAGTTTCAGTTAGATCGTCTTGGTGGTACTTTCGAGGCCTTACTACGTTATTTTGGGAATGGACTGGACGACCACAGTTCATACACAGATTAACTGTATTACAAAAAAATGGTGTGGTTTATCGACAACATTAGGATGAGTTTTTCCTTAGTTAGTGAATAATGAATCCCAGGCAGCACAGGTAAAACTCATGGATAAGAGGTTGCAGCTGATCACTCTTCAGTTGTCCAGCCTTACCCTCGTAGAAGCAGGAGTTTTGAGTTTTCAGTTACAAACAAGAGTGATAGAACTTGGGGACATATTTTCAAAATATTTTTCTAGGATTAACCCCCCCCCCCCCCAAGGGGGAGGGATGTCTTCGTTGTCTGGATACTACCATAGGTTCATTACTGACTTCTCCAGAGTTCCAGCACCACTATCATCCATGACAAAGAAGGTGAAACCTTTCGTGTTGTTGGAGGGATGCCTGCAAAGATTTCAAGAGATGAGTTAGAGGCTGAATAGTGCCCCCATCATGAGGCTTCTATAGGAATGCGTAGGGTACGTAGTCAACTCCGAAGCGTCACGGACTGGACTCGGGTGTGTCCTGATGTAGGAGCGATTAGTGATCACATATGGTTCTCGGTAGGTGAGACAACACGAGTAGAACTATGTTATCCATGACCTGGAATTAGAAAAAGTGGTCTTCACCTTGAAAATGTGGAAACACTATCTTATGGGTGAACATCGTACCATGTACCCTGATCATAGGAGTTTCAGGTATATCTTCTCTCAGATGGACCTGAACCTGAGACATCGATGATGGCTTGAGTTCCTCCATGACTATGACTTTGAGATAGTCTATACTCATGGGAAGGGGAATGTTTTTGCAGATGCACTCAACAAGAGGTTTGGTATACAACTGTTAGGTGAGGCGACAGAGAAGTTGGCTTCTATACAAATATCCTTGGGGGAAAGAGATGGAACAATCTTCCTTTAATATCTTAGAGTCACTCCCCCACTTCATCAGCGAGTTAGGGAGGCACAGTGTGGAGACGCTGACTGAGTGACACCACTTGCTCAGATATCCATAGGGTAGGCACCTTATAGATTTTTTGAAGGTGGAGAGCACATTATCCTCTTTATAGAATGTATTATGGTACTAATGTCACTTCCTGAAGAAGTGTTGAAGGAGTTCCACACATCCCCTTTAGCAGTACATTGCGTATTGGAGAAGAAGTACTAAGACCTTCGATGAAAACACTGGTGGATAAGTATGAAGAAGCTAGTTGAAGAGTTTGTCTCTCGATGTCTCCCTTGTCAGTAAGTGAAGGCGGAACACTAGGTACCAGCAGGCCTGGTTCAGCCTTTAGAGGTACCAATGTGGAAGTGGGATGAGAAATCTATGGACTTCGTGACGGGTCTTCCACATAAATCCATGTGTCACGAATCAATTTGGGTGATCATTTACTAACTCACCATGTCGGCCCACATCCTACCAATCAGAAAGTAGAGTTTAGTAGAGAGCTTATGACACCTCTATTGCAGGTTATTGTGTGGCTACCAGAATTTAATTCTTCTATTGTCTCTGATCATGATGAATGCATTACTTCCCTTCTATAGAAGGGGTTGTAAGAATATTTTAGGAGAATTCTCTGTTTGATCACCACCTTCCATCCTCAGATAGATAGTCAGATTGAGCCGACCATTCAGACCCTCAAGGACATGTTGCGTGCATGAGTCCTTGACTTTGGTCGTAGCTGGAAGGACCACTTTCCTTTAGTAGAGTTTTCCTACAACAACATCAATCACTCCACTATACAAACGACACATTTTGAGGTGTTGTACGTGCGACCATGTAGATCACCCTTGTGCTGGACATAACATGGGAAGTCAGCACTATTTGGACCATAGATGGTACAAGCTACCACTGAGAAGGTGCAGATCATCCAGAGTGGATGAAGACAGCATGGAACAGACATAAGTTGTATACAGACAGAATATGGAGATCTTTGTAGTTCGTGGATGGAGACCACGTCTTTCAACGAGTCACACCGCAATGATGTCTTTGGAGATTTGGAACAGGTGAAAAGTTATCTCTGAGGTTCATGAGACCTTTATATGTCCTCAGCAGAGTTGGAGAGGTGGGATACCACTTTTCTATTCTACCTCTATTGCACCGGGTGCATCACGTCTTCAATATATCTCAGTTGAGGAGATACGTGCATGACCATCCTCACATCATCATCCATGGAGTGATGGGCATTGATGATGGGGAAAGTTTTATGGATGTTCCCGTGTAGATTGAGGTTCAATTAGAGCATGTCCTATGTGGACGGTCAGTTCCTCTAGTGCACATGTGTTTATAGCACATGATCCTCCAGAAGAGCATGTGGGAGTGGGAGGTTCAGATGTGTTCTCTGTACCCCCACTTGTTCCCTTAGTTCGAGTTGTAGCTTATGGGGACATAATGTCCTGATATGGGGATAATGTAAAGACCCATAATTTTTGAGGATTTTTTTGTAAATACAAGGGAATTCTACATGTCTGGGAAATTTATGGAGCATGATTCTGAGGGCTCGTGTGGTTGGAATCAATTTTTGATGTTTTTTTTTCGGGTATGTTAAGTAAACATATGAGTGGGATTTTACAACATTTGAACCGGTGCCTGGAAATTAAATACAAGTAAACCGTTGAACTCACAACACCAGTATTCACGTAAGAAGACTTTCACCTCGAAGACAGTTGGTCGAGAATAAAAGTTAGTTTTTTGGTTTTCATTGCAAATTAATAAAATTATCTGAGCTAAAATTTATTTAATTTAAGCTTCCATGTTGGTGACTGGATTCTAAAACCTCATATTGAATGTTGTAGGTGAGACCAACACATCGTATCCTCTCATGATAGGTTATGGTGGTGGGACCACCCAAACATAACCTCCCACAATAGGTAACGATGTGGGGACCACCCGAGACAACATGACATCCCATTTAAATAAAAGAGGTGGGGACCACCCGTCCTCTATTAATGGGAGGAGTGTATAACCTCTCAACACTCTTTCATTAATGAGGGTGAGCCTCTTGACCTTCCATTATTTTAATTAGTGCCAACACCCAGATTAATTATTGCCACCACATGTGAATTAATTAGGTTGGGCCTTTTAATATAATTCCCCCATTTGAATTTGTGATAAAAAAATAATAGATTAACTAATCTATTATTTGGAATTATAATTTCACGTGGGTGATTGAAGAGAATGGTCTCAACGAGGAACCTCATCTTCAAATGAAGAACACGTTCTTCCAACGAAGAATGCCGATGACGGTCACACTCAATCTTCTTCCCAGGACACCAACTGACGTGGAACCACCTTCACAACCATCATGCGAATTCCGGAGAGGAAGAGTGTGGTGGATGAGACAAGATACAACTCTTTCTTCTTACCGTAACTTCACCATCAACGACCGAAGATTAAAGGTGGGGGGGGGGGGGGTTATTACATGTTGATGTTATTCGTTTTCTGTTTTCTTCAAAAGATGGAAATTAATTATTTGCGAGTGAGTTGTTGTTCATCTTCGTGTCTTGATAAGACAATTGATACCACACTAAACACGGAGGGTGTGGGCCAATCCAACATGGCCTGACCCCTCCACCTTTCTTGTTTGAGATGGTCCTCAACATGGCGATGAAGCAATGAGACGATAAAGGTAGCGATGTCAAAGGATGCAATTCTCTTGGCCTCTCCAACCTGCGCTGCCCTCGAGATGCTCCGACCGAAACAGACCTGGCTGAGCCGGGTCCTTGACCAAATGGCCTCCGTGCGTCCCATGCACCCGGCCGCACCGCCGGCCCTCACCGGCCCAAGCTGCGCCGAACCGGCCTGCCCAGCAGCTTCACGACAGCCGGCTCGCCTGGTCGCACCCTGCCCGGTGCCCTCCCAGCCACCTGCCGACCAACCCTGCACCCTTCTAGCTTCCGGACGGCCTACTCGGCTCCCTCTCGGCCACCTGCCAGCCTACTTGGCACCCTCCTGGTCGCCCTTCCGGCCTTACCAGGCCACCACCCGACCTTCCTAACTGCCCCGCCGGCTTGCCTAGGATACCACCCAACATGCCCGGAATCCCCTCCGGCCTCCCGATGTAGCCCGTGGCCCATATCATGCCGTCGTTGGACAAATTGTCTCGGCCTTCGGGGTCGAGATGCTTGAACGGCGCCCCTCGCAGCGCCAGAAGAACTGAACCGGTCATGCCCTCTGGGCCGAGTTGTGCCTCTCGTGGCGACCCACGGGCCGAACTACCCACATGGCCTACTAGGTTGGGCCCATCGGGCCAGGCCGAACCTAACAGGCTGGCCCACCCAATGGGTTGGGACAAAACCAATAGAGCTGACCGGGTTGACCCAGACCGGTTCAGCCCAGACTAAGACGGGTAGGTCAGTCCGACCGGGTCTAACTAGACCCTAGACAACTACCGGCCTTTACCTTATTTTGGCCATATTTGTGGCACTAGTCGACTGTTTGATGAACATTCATTGGTTATGGTAATCTAGAAACATATTCATCCATTTGAGTATACCCCACTGGAGTTCGGGGTAAAGATGAGATATGGTATGTTTGGATCATACACGAATCCAACTAGGCCCTCGGGATTAAAAGTCTAATAACTCATAGACCGGGCGTCTGATTGACGCACCGTCTATTGCATTGACACCACTATGATGAGGAAGACCATAGAGATACTTCTATGTGGGACTTCATGATAGTTGGAGTATCAACCATTAGATTTTGGTGCAAATCCTTCCGGAGGCGAGCGAACAATGTTCGGAGAACTAGTAGCTGGCTGAGACTTGACGACTACAGGCTGATCGACACAGAGTGATTCGGATGGCCTAGTTGGGAGCGCCAAGTTGTGGAGGCAGACCGACAATGGAGGAGCACATAGTTGTGGCGGCAGACTCACAGTACTCGACCAGATGATTTCCTATGCAGGCTTTGAGGGGGAGCGCCGAGTTGTGGTGAAAGTCAATGGTGGGGAGCGCTTCATCATGACACAACATACCCATGATACTCGACAGGAGGAGTAGATCTGCAGTACAATGTTAGTGGGAAGTGCCCGATTGTGGTGGCAGTACCACTATACTCGAAAGAGGAGGAGTTATCCAACACCTGTGGTTTCAAAAATCAGTATAAAAATCATGGTTTAGTGGAGTCGGTAACTTTTATGTTTACCTCTTTATTGTGATGGATTACTTGATAACATTGGTAATGAATGGGAATATACCTATGTGAGGTAATTTGTTGAACTCATACTTTGTGGTTTATCCTTTTTTTTTTGATTTTTGTGAGTCCTTGAGGGTCTCGGGGTCCCTACTGAGTATCGTTATACACACCCCTACACAGGCTATGAACGTACCACATTTTTTTGGTTGCAGATGACAGACATCGCTAACTGATTTTGAGAGGATCATGATTGAATAGTACCCGGAAGTTGACCACCCAACGTCACAGTACACCGAGGAGGCAGACAGACGTGGTGTGCCGTGGAAGCAGTCTATACCTACCCTTCAGGTAGGGTTTCCTAGGGGACCATCCTAGAGCTGTTTTCCCTTTTTCTAGTACTTTTACAATTTGTTTCCTTGTACTTTATAGTTGGGTTTGTATTTATGGCCCATTTTACATTCTATCACTACTATGTACAATGTTTTACTTAGTGTTTTTTTTCCAACTTGTACTCTGTTTGTGTTTGGTTACAGTTTATAATGGAAATACATTCCCTGGATGGAGATTTACGACTTTGGTGTAAGTTTCCAGCCCCAGGACTATAGAAGGCGGGCTTCGGGTAGTCACGGAATGGGTCCCAAGGATGGGTCGTGACAAAAAACAATTACGGTAAAACTTCAAAACATGAATTATTGAGTGATTATTGATCAATTAAATCATTAAAAACTCAAATATTATAATAATTATATACAGTAACTTGACTGAATGCTATTAGACATATCCAGATATAATAATATATTAATAAATATTTCATTCAAAAGATCTCATCTATTCCCCTAATAAAAAACTCAAATTCTATAGAAACCATTTATACGGTAGAGTTGTCTAAATCACAATGAATTTCTCTTCCCAACACTCCTCTCTATGTCAATGGTTTTCTAGTTTTAGAAATAGAAATTTTTTTGGATACTTCTGGGATGGCCTAAGAGGGTAAATGTAACACCGTGAGATTTTTGTGAAATATTTCATTTCAAATAAATGTAATATTTTTTATAATTTTTGATACACGCAACACTGGGTTTAGATTATATTGCATGAGAAAATTGGCATTGTCTTGTGTTACATGTATCTCTGATTTTATATTTTATTACTTGTAGAACCATGATTATCTTAACTTACATGTAAAACTATTCTTCCATTGTTTTACACATAATAACGTATTTATCTTGTGTTACACACAACAAAATTTTTAAACAAAACATGTCATACTATTATTATATTATTATGATAGTTATTACATAAATTTTTGAATGATGGTTATGCTAGGATTAACTAAATGGTAAAAATAAATATTTTTAAAAAATTTATATAAAATTAATTATTTTGTGAATAATTTATTGGAAAATAAAATAACAACCTTATGAATATAAAGGTAATTAATTTTTAAAATCAATTTTTATCACATAAACACATTTTCCATTAATAAATTAAAATGAAAAAAAATTTGAATAATTTTAATGAAATTTAAATATTATTTAGTTAATTTAATTTATAACAGTCATATTATGTATTTTATATAAATGATAAAAGTGAAAATAAAATTTTCTAATTACAACTATATGACCTAATAGATGATTTTTTCGTCTTGAGCACATTTATTGAAAAAATATTTTTTATTTATTATAGAAAAATTATTTGAAAAAAATTTGTAATTCATTTTTGGAATTTGAATACAAAAATAATATAAGGATAATTTATTTTATTTAACTGAAATGTTTTATTTTTTTGATTAATAGATAAAAATTATGAATTTTTATTGAAAATTAAATTTTCAAAATTAATGTATAATGTAAAAATTTATGTTAAGTTTTTTTAAATTAAAATTAGTCTAATTATAAATTCCTTAATATAATTTTCAAAATAAAAATGGATATCATATTGTAGGAGGATTTAAAACATTGAATGTTTTTGGACATTTTCTCTTTAAAAACTTGGTTTCTTATCACCTATCCATGATTAATTTTAAATTTAAATATTACATTTATACTAAAAAAATTAATAAAATTTATTTCAATATATTGAATAATAATGAAATATTATAGTTATTATTAAGTTCAAAATAATTCTATTATATAATTATTAGTGAGAATAGATATTTTATTTACTTCACATAAGGTTAAAATAAGGTTTTGTGAATTACTTGTGTTTTTATTGAAATAAATTTTACACAAACAATGGTTTATTTTAAAAAATCATATTTCATATTTAGAATCATTATTTAATTTTTTATATAAAAATACAATTTAAATTTTATTCTAAACGGATAAATTAACTAGGTAAATAAAAAAATACCAGTTACCCTGTTAAAAAACTAAAAGAATAAAATTGAGTAAACATACCGACTATGGAATAACATGATATAATTTTTTTATTTGTCGTGGTATAGGTTATTGAAGAAAAAATATTTCTTCCACTAAATTATTGATCATTTTTTGAGTCATATAATATATGAGTGAGCACCTGATAGTGAATAAATATGGGTATTCATGAAAATTCCACCCCTACACAATGATAAAATGGAACTCACCCCATCACCTATACCCAACATGTAAAGACATTTTGAATCAAATAAAATATACAAAAATCACTTCCAAAATACCATATCCCCTTCATATAATCATTATTTTTTGGAAAATTCCATACTATATATGATTTAGTGAAAACGTAATTAGGATATCAGAAGAAGAGGTATAATTCATCAATGTGATTTTTTATATCTTCCTCAACCTCATTCAATTGTTACTATAATATTTTGATATAATATACTCAATTTATTATATAAACCATAAGGTGGCTATGTTAAGGTATTGACATTCATCTATCATAGCCTATAAAAAATGGGTTATGAAGACATTGTTAATGTGTACATAATACTATTTCCTCGCCAACATATGTCTTTATTTCTCCAGTACCACCAGTAAAGGTTAGACATAATGATGGATTTAGTATTTATATATTATAGCTATGATATTATTATTATTAAATTTAGATATCATATGTAAATTCATTATTTTAATTTATTGGGAATATGATAATGTCACTCATCGATACAACGGTCTACAGTCATGTGAAATAATATGCTTCTTTCATACAATACATGAAATTTTTTAATGATAATTTTAATTAAATTATGGTATATTTATTAAATTAAAATGATTAGTGAATCGTTACATATCATTCAAAATTCTTTATCACTATATGATAATAATATGGAAATTATATTCAAGCATTCATATGTCCTACCATCTCAATGAATGATGTATTTAATTTTCTGATAGTAAATTTTAAAGATTAATCTAAATGCATATATACTGTATATATATGATATTCAGGTAATGGATAAGATTATATATATTATGTAATCATTATATATTTAATAAGACTAAAAATATTAAATGAAAACATATGTAAAAAAAATAAAGTATTAACCAAAATGGAACATTAAACTGGAGTTGTTAATAAAATTGTAATAATAGGTCATAAGAAAATAATATGTGGTGTTATAAACATATATATTTATTTTTTTATAACAGATTTATAATAGAAACATTTCATTATATATGAGGTTTGAACATTAATATATGAATTCATTACATAATATTAGGGATTTCTAGTCCCCTACTATTTCTTGGAGACATATAATAATTGATTACTCGTATATTTTTTCTAGTGTGTATATTCATCCCATTATTCATGTTATATCATAAAAATTTAATTTAATTATTTATAATGATTCCTTAGTTGTTATTATTAGTTTGGGATTATGTTTCAATAGATTACTAAGTGGTAAGGTATTTTTATCTCACTGGTTACTTCAGTGATACAAAATACATGTTCACCACCTCTTTATTATATATGGTTTTTATAATTCCCATATATTTATTTCAGGATTTTTATAATTAAAATTTTTATTATTTACATTCACATTTTATGTTATCCAGTTTTTGGGTTTTACGGTTTAATGTTTTCAAAATCTGGAAGGTATTTTTGTATCAATTGTTATTCTTTTAGATGAATGTTATACAATACACATATATTGATTCATGAGTTGTACATACAATATAATTTTCAGGGTATATCATGAATTCAATTCCTTTAATTATTATTAATTTTTAATTTGATTTTATTCATTATAATGTTATATGATTGAAAAAATTACTGAAGTGGTAAGATGTTTCTATATGAAATTATATTATTGGAAACATATGTTATTGTATAGACCAATATTATTACATAAAGTGTATATAAATCCCCATTGGAATGTAATATGATGAATTTTTTTATCCTAAATATTTTATAATTTTTGTTTTATGTTATTCCTTTGTTCAGATTATAATTCAATTTTATAAAAGTATTGATGAGTTTATGTTACAATCTCATCACTTATTAGACTATTTGTGATTATGTTTCTAATTATAAAATATTAAATTACAACTCTCAATAAACTCATGTATTTTCTTATTATATGGATATTATTTTTATTTTCTTGTTATACTATCATATTCCTATATTTGGAATTTAATATAATTGAGAAATTTTTTTTAGAAAAATCCTACATTATTTCACTTTTTAGTCAAAAATATATTTTCGTCCAAAAGCATGTACTCTACAAATTTTGTGTAATTTTTTTATTAATCTCAAATCGTTTAAAAAAATCATTTATAACCATTTTTTAAATTTTACTAAAAATCATTAATGTGATATTCTGTATTTTTTTCAAAAATAACGTATGGTAGGGTATTATTGAAAATGTTAATAAAATATCTTGTATCTAACTTATAAGTTATGAATTAAATTTAAAACATTAATGACCATTACATTAAATGAAACATATATTATATTTTTCATATTTAAATACAATGAAAATTATTTTCAAAAAATTTATGTTATAAATATTGTTTCTAAACAAGAAAGGATATATTCTTCATGAAATGGTTTGAAATTATTTTTCATGTTTCATTTATAAGTATTCATGATTTTATTCTAAGGAAATGATTTTAAAGATGTAATACTTTTTGAGAAATATTTTCTAATGAAAGGATATATTCTTAAAGGAAATATTTATGCGACTTATCTTTCATAATAATTTTCTATCTCAGAAAATATGTATGGATTTTTCCTACTCATTACTTAGGATGTGAACCAAAGATACCATCATTAATATTTATCTGGTTTTTTTGTTAAATTATTTTTAGGAATGCTCTTTATATTCAGCAGATTACATAAAGATAATATTCTAGTGAAACCAACATTTATACATGTTTTATTTTATTATTAAATAAATAAATGATGGTGAAATGATTCATTTACACAATTTCTGTTATGATGAAATATTCATGACCCAATTTCATTTTAATAGTTATTATATGATTATAGTTTTATGATATTGTGGAATACGTATTTATATATTTCAATTTGTTATGTTTTTATTTTATAAGTAATGTTGGTGAATATGTTATTTCAAAATATTAGAGAGAGTAATATCCCCCTCTAAAGTATTAGATAATGAAGTATATATCAAGATATATACCATATAATAGATATGATATATTTGAAAATTTTCATGTTTATTTCAATTATCCAAACCAATTTTTTTAATTTTATGTGAAATTGAATCAACGATTTAATTTTTATATGTTTTGGTCTCATTTTTCATAATTATCTAATTCTTGAAATTTAACCACTTTTCCTCATTTTCTTTTGGAATATCTTTTTCATCATTGATCCAATTATCTTATTACATTTTTAGGATACATTTTCTCATTGATTTAATAATTGATTAATGGACCAATGGATAAATCAACCATCAGGAAGCTGAAAATTAAAAATATTAAAAAATCATTTTTCAGAAAAAATTGATACATCTTCAATAAATAGAGAAAAAGAGGATCCATATGTGTCCAAAGTAGGATTTCACATCTAAAAAGGAAATATAAATTGTCATCTCATCTCCTTGATAAATAAAAATCATAAATATGGTTATTATTGTTTTATTTTTATGTGATTAATTCGAGAAAAGTGAAGGGTCTCTTCGTTCGGGGTTTATTTTCCCTGAAAATCAACTATAATTTTTTCACCATTTGTTAAAATGAATAAAAAAAATATAAAATAAAATAGAAAATGAGTGAAAAATATATTAATCAATAAATCGTAGCATGATTTGGTAACCAGGTGGTACAACATGGATAGGACATTTAGGATATATATTCTAGTGAGAATATTTCTCCCCTTGTGCATTTTTTATTTTCATCTCCACTTTAATTTAAAGGGGAGATGTATTGAATGAGGGGATATGATAGAGAAGATATTATATAGAATATGAGTTGCATTGACTATAATTGTATCAACCCCATGTTTTTCAATGGAAATTCCTTATTTATAAGTATCTCATAATATCACATGAATACCAAACATATTGAACTAATAAGTGCTGAGTGACCTTTAACCATAATTTTTTCACTTCTGTGTTTTGAATTTCGAAAATCCGACATACACGGTTGTGTTCAAGATGATTGTTTGAGTCTAATGAAACAAAATAAAATTTGATGAATAGTAACATACCATTTTAAATAGTGAAATACCCGTATGAATAGAATTTTGAACCTTATGAATAGTAAATCGTCCACCATAAGAGTAATCGTACCCATGACTAATCAAATAAAATTTAGAAATCTTAGAAATTGACAATTTGACCTTAGTAAATGTTTTGGTATTTTGTTAGTAATAATTAATTAATTATAATTAATTAATTAATTAAAATGAAAATTTATTATCCTATAATGTATTATTAAATTATTGAATACTTTTTTTATAGTTTTGAATTATTTTATAAGTCCCAATATAATTTTTGACGGCACTATAAAATCCATTTTAATTTTAAAAAAATTGTTATGTAAATTATGATTTTAAATAAATATTAAATTAATAATATTTATAAAATTATTTTCGAAAAATAGACTTCATTTTTGGATAATAAACATCTAAAATTGGTTGGCGTATGTTTTTTGGATTTTTCTGAGATGCTTGAATTTTTAAAGAATAGTGAAATACCGTAATTTACAAAAATAAGCTAAATAAGGTAATAATTGATTACTGTGTGATGTTATGATGAGGTAAGATCACATGGTTCAGAATAACGTGAAAAAATTACTATTCTTGGTCATTGAAGACTCACTATTCCTTATCTATGGGAAAATTAATAAACTAATGAATTTTATCTTAAGGAAATCCCTCTCCCCTTAACTATAAAAACCACCCTTCACACCCTCATTTCCTCACACCTATAAAGCTCCAAGCCTTTTCTAAACTCTACCAATATATCTTCCCTAGCCCCTCCTCCCACTTCCAAGAGCTTCTGGTCACATCAAAATTCCATTATTATTCCCTTATGGGAGATCTTATGAGGGGGATTTAAGAGGTAATTTCTTTGCCTCTTCTCCTTTAATTTCCTTTCAAGGTCTAGTTCATTTCTTGATCACTCCCCACCTATATTAATAAAAATGGTATTCTAACACCATTATTATACATATAATATGATTTTATGATTCTAATGTGATATTATATGATCCCAACCCTTTTCCCTCTTGTTTTTATTTTATTAAAGAGAACGTTGTTCGTGAGGTGTTAATTTATCACCTTCAAGAACAACATGTTTTTTTATATCATTTCTAACTACAGATATGGTAATGAAACCATTTTTATGGTTGAACCAGACTGTTTTATTTTTATTATGTCCTATTTAAATTTTTTTAAATAACTTAAGTCCATATTACTAAGAGTTAAATTAAAACAAGTTCGTTGTGATCGAAAAACCTCTCAAATTCACCCAAATAGTCATCATTTAATTCTTATGTAACGATTTATACAGATGGATATAATATGATTCATTATAAGGTCATTATAACTCCTGTAAAATTATTAATAACATGTAATATCATTTCTGTATCATTACTCATGTTCTACCCAAAGTTCAATTTAAGAATACAAGTGAACCACTCAAGAAAACCATAAAAACACGCATTCTTGAACAATGTTTTAAAACTATATAACTCATCCAAAGGAACATATAATCACTAATTAAACCATAATTAACCATATTAATGTACACCTGGTTCTGGATTTCTAATTAATGAAGATAATGTCAATATATAGGACATTAAATAGTAGGAATCATTTGAATACAAGGTAGGGGGAAAATCATGAACCAAATTTTATTTCTTTGGGTTCTCCCTCTTTCATTCCATTTTTATATAGTTTCTCCTTAAAATAATTTTTTCATCCTTTTATAACCTTTTCTAGGATATAAATGTCCAACACTATAGTTTATTTCAAAAAATGTTTTCCAAAAGAACACTTCTTCTAAGAATTCAACTTTTACTTCTCATTCAATGTTGATGGTTCTTGTATCAAGTCTGTTATTCCCTTTTGGTTTTGGTAAACCAAGGATTATGAATGTGTCCTTTTGAGATGAAAATCATTCCTTAATTTAGGTTAGTTATGTTCATCATTGATTTATGTTCTATGCGGCATGCATGATAATGATAATATTATGATTTGACGGGTGTGCCCGAAATTATATAGAGCAACATGAATGATTGAATGTGACGTGTGCACCCAAAATTATAAAGCACTCCAATGCATTGGGTAATGTTATGAATCACATTATTAAATGTTAAATGATATATGAACAATATTCTATCTTTTTTAACAATTATGTGTGGTAGTTAACCACTAAGACATGATGTTTCATTTTTATGCATTGCCCCATTTCATGTCTTATATTTATGCTTCCTCTCCAGTTCATGATCTTTTTTCCATGTTATGATTATGATCACAAAATGATGTATTTTTATTATATATACTCTTAATGGGCTTCTAGATCTCACCTTTTGATTTATATCATCAGGTGGCTACATGTACTACGGAGAGGACAAGTTCCAATAATAAGCTAGAGAAGAAGAAATTAACTAAATGTTTATGCTTGATGTTGTATTTGTTATGTATGGTCCTAGTTTTGCCATGAAACTAAACCCTTGGATCCTCTATGTGTAAAACTATTATTTATTGTATTTTTAAAATTATGTAATAATAATGTAAGGAAAGGCTGTGTTTCTATAGTTGGTTTCATAGGAAAGGTTTAGTTAATTTGGAAATTAGGATTATTAAACCCTAGGGAAAACCTCTAGCATGAGACTAAGTACAAATATGCACACAAGAATATTTACAGTGGGATCCTATATGATATGTTTTTTGTATAAATATTTTAAATCAATATGTTATTCTTGACTTGTTTACTTATGTTTTTTTTCTAACATTTTCTATTTTAGAAAATCGAGGGAACCTAGAGAAATCAGGCCAACAACTCATGCGAGGGATAATGCACTGATTGCCCGAATGACATCCCCAATGATTTGGGAGGAGGAGTTAAAAAAATAATTGAAATTATTACTCAATTATCTCAGGTTATGAACAATAACAATAATAATGGGGAACATCATCCTTCACCAAATAGTGAGCAACATTCTATTGAATGTTTTATGCGGCAACGACCACCGACGTTTAGTGGATCATCTGATCCAAAAGTTGCAGAATAGTGGGAAATGTCCAGGGAGAAGATTTTTTCTATGCTTCACTGTTCTGAGACGGAGAAGGTGACCATATCCTTTTATTGTCTAGATGGAGAAGCCGGTATATTATGGGCTTTGATTAAGAACACCAATCCAAATGGGGAAATTGAAGAGATCGAATGGGAAGACTTTAAGATAATGTTTCTTAATAAGTATTTCCCAAGAACTCTTCGCACGAATAAATATAAATAATTCATAGAGCTCAATAAAAAAGGAGAATCTATCACAACCTATGCATCAAATTTCACAAGGCTTGAAGGGTACACTTTGGGTTTTTTTTATCAAAAATGACAAAAAAAAATTGAAATGTTATTTAGTGGATTAAAACCAAACCTCTAAAAGGATCTTGCAATTTGAGACTTTGGGAGTTATGAATAAGTTGTTAAGTGTGTTCTAAAAGTGTATATGGAGTTTTTAGAGTGGTCCCATGGCTATGGTGATAAGAAACGAAAGATGGAGTTTCAATTCAGTGGATCTAATGATAATGTTGGGCAGAAAACTCAACGACCTGCATGCTAAAAATGTGGAAAGTTGCACCATGGGAAATGCCTCAAAGGGATGGGGAAATGATTCAAGTGTGGTAATAAAGGACATACTCCTCAAGAGTGTCGAAAATACACTTAAAGGAAGTAGAATGTACGCAACAAAAGGAGAGAACCACTCATGGTTCAATACTACAATTGTAGGGAGCTTGAGAACTAGTCAAGCCAATGCACTAAACCTCAAGTTCTCGAGGGTAATCAACGTCAGCATCCACCAAAGCCAAAGGAGCATGGGAAGGCTTATTAAATCACTACAACAGAGGTGGAGTATGATAATGAAGTCATACAAGTACACTTATTATTCACTCAAGAATGAAAAAATTCTTATTTGATTCGGGTTCTACGAATTCCTTTATAACTTGCATGTTTGCTTGAACTATAGAATTGATGCCCCGGAACATTGATGTAGAGATATCTGTAAAAACACCAGGGGGTGGAATCATTTCCACCTAGGTGTTTGACACTACTCCTATTGGCGTATGTGGGAAGATTCTTCTAGAAAATCATGTAATACTTCCCTTGCTAAAATTGGACTCTATAATGGGAATGAATTGGCTCTCGTTGTAACACCTGAGACTTTAATGAGAAATATTTTGTTTTTATGTTATATAAATCATCAAAGGAATCTTTCACTTCACGCAATCGGGACCTTCTTCAATAGAGTGTGTAGTACGCAATACTGAGTTCTACTAAACAACGATATATTAATATAATATTATAAACTAGCCATTATGAATAGTATTAACTGAATTTTAAATTTTACAACATTATTATTCATCTTACACATTTTCTAGAAAATGGTATGAGACCAAAATAATTTTTTAGGGTAAAATAAGTATTTGCCAAAAAATGCAGTTTTGCCGACTTTTGATGGCGCACCCACATTAAACCTGGTTTTTGACACATTTATAAGTTCAATTTGAAAAAATAAAATTACTATTTTGAATCAGGATATAAAATATACTTTGGATAAATTTTTGATATTTTTCTGATAACTTTCATATTTTGATGAATAAAAAAATATGCTAATTTTTTTATTATAAACAACTTTTTTCATTGAGATAATTTATATGGTTAAATTATAATATTGAATTGTTTTAAAGTATATATATAATAATTTTTTACCATTTAATATAATGTATTTCATAAGCATTAATTTCACATTGAATTCATAGGTAAAAACATTTCAGTCCTTGGCAATGTTTTAACTTCTAAAACCCGTTTTCTTAACAACAAGATTTATTTTAAATTAATTAATACAACTTATATGTTTTGAATTTTGAAAAATGGATTCCATATTCAGAATAATTGGGTCCAAAATTATGTTAATAGGCTACTTCTTATTTTTAGGCATAATGAATTTTAACTACGGTAAATTTTATTTACCATAGTTAAAGGTAAATCGGGTAATTAAGGGTAAATATAAGATTATAAAATTACCCTAACACCTTCCAAAATCCTATTGGATGACTAAAAGTCGACCCATATCACCTAATGGTCGTATTAGATTCATTTAATAGACTTTTTTTCGTGAAAATAATATAATTATTATTAAAACCAAAGAATGTGACAACATGTCACTTTCTTAAATCTTATAAGTATAATAATTTTACATTGGTGATAAACTTAATGAATATTCGAAACTGAATATTCTCTAGAAATCTAATACAATTATATACATCATAGGAATTTATTTATAATTTTTAGGGATTAAATAATTATCATTAATTATGACACAATAGTGATGTTGAAATTATTTTATTAATTAAAATATCAAATAAATGGTTTTAAAATATTAAAATAATTATTATATGCACTATTTAATGTTCACCACTAATTTTATAGATACATATGACATTTTATTAATATATTAAAGCTTTTAGTTCGTACATATCCTCTGTATATATTTTATTTAAATTCAAATAAATGTATAGTGTCAAAATTGAAACTATTGTTATTTTATAAAAATAACATATTATAAAATTGTTTAAAAATCACAAAAATATTTAAAAATTATAAATTAAAATCTATATGGTATATAATGTCATAAAGTGTCAAATTATGGAAAATTCACAACACATATGTAATTATTAATAATAGTTTAAAATTAAGAATATTATTTCCACAAATAAAACTAAATTGATAAATAAGGATAAATCTAGTTGGTAATGTTTAAAAAAATTCCTAACAAGTTTAAATTTTATTGTTTGATGATATTACAACCCTATATCATATTATATTTGGATATGAGTCATTTTGGAAGTTTTTATGTGGGGTTGGAAATTAATATAAACTAATATTTCTTATATTTCCAAAGCTGCCCCTCTCCTCCATTATAAAAGGGCACCTCCTCCCTCTCCTACTCACACCAATTTGAGCCTTTAATCTCGGAAAAAACCTTCCCATTTCACTTCCCCACTTCCCTAGAATCATCCTATAGGTTATGTTCTTCTTCAAAGACCTACCCTAGTTCCCTAATAGAAGGTTAAGAAGAGGCACGTCAAAAAGAGGTAATATCCATTACCGATCCTTTCCAAATTATTTCTTCTTCATCATCTTCTTCTTTAGTTGTTTAATTATGAAGTAATAACATCAGTATCACTAATATACTGATATGTTATTATATATATGGAACAACCCCATTTCAACATCTATCCATCTTATGGAAAATGAAATCACCGTGCGTGCGTACGTACAGAATACCATCTCCACGCCATGGTTTAATCTATTTTACCCCACCAACTTACTTGGATGGGTATAATGGTGAAAATAATTACTATATATGATTATTGTAAATTGATATTGATGGTGAAATAGTATAAATACACTGCAATACAATTCCACGATCATGGGAATGATATCATCGCTCGTGCGTACGTACGGAATACCGTCTCCACGATGTAATGTGATTCGTTCTACATGATCTTCATTAAATAATAATTATATAAATGAAATTAATGAATAAATATTATATATAGTACATTAATATAATTCTGGAAAAGTTGTATCTATAACCTAAAGATAAGAATAAGAATTTATTCGACAAAACACGCATAAGAACAAAAAGATATAAACACCCGAATAACAAGTAGCAATGAAATATTACTACTAAGAAGCTAAGAATATGACCATATATGATATAATAACAATAATAATGATTTCGGAATAAGTAAATAACATTATTTAAATCATTATACAGGAGGTTCGGACACTTACTAGGCAAATCAGACCTAATGTAAGGGAAAATATCCGAATCCCATTTTTATCTGAGATTGTTTATACTTTGGTATTTACTGGGGTGTATATTATCATCCACATCCATGTTTCCTCAATATGTAATATTTTTATCCTTATAAAATAGTTCATATCCAATTTTACCATTCGGGGAGTTCTTAGTAAAAGATATGAAAGGAATCTTTTGTCGTTTTGTCGTACGAGGTACTTTTTGACTTTTCCGAAAAAAGTACGAGAAGAATGTTTTTTAAACATATACGGCATGAACGGATTTTAAAAACATTATTTCCAAGAAGCTTACTTTACAAGTTTTAAAGATTATTTTTAATCAACTTTTTTTGGTTTATAATTTAATGACATGTTAAGAATGGAAATGTGTTTTTGAAGTAAAAAGGATATTTTCCTCAAGAATGGAGTTCAAGTGTTTTATCAAAATTATTTTCCATCTAAGATAATAAAGGGTTCTGTTTCTACCCCTATTATTAAATTGATTTGATTATGTTGTGATGGAATTATTTTTATGAATTCCTTTATCTTATATGAATTGTTTTATGATGTCATGATGTTTAAGAATCCCATTTTATTTCATGGGTTATGATATGATGTATGGTTTATGATTTTGTGCAACATGAAAGCATGATTTCATTATGAGATGGGTGGGACCTATATCTCCCTCCAATGAATTGGGTAAAGATTTTATATCTCATGAGATAGAAATGGCTGGAATGGCAGGTTAAACCTATTCATTGAAACAGGACTGAAACGAGGTGTGAACTCGGTTCAGAAATGGAATTTGTCCAATAAGATAGTCTTGGAAATGAGTCTTGACTAACAAGAAATTATTCTCTATGATTATGTGTGTATGGAACAATTTTTCATGTTTTATGTTATGATTATTGGGATTACATTTCACTACTATGATTTATCCCATGTTATGAAATTATGTTTTCTTTTGCAGGTTAAGATTTCCAAAAGTTGTGTTCTTATATATATGATGTGATTGATATTTCATTTGTTTACCCTTACTGAGCATTTGAGCTCACCCTTTTGTATGTTTTATTTCTCTAGGTCAGGAAGAAGGTTATTAAGTAGGATATACCAAAATGAGACTCTAGATATGATGAAATAAATGGGAGGCAAAGTAGATGCTTTATGAACCAGTTGTTTATGTTTCCCAGCTTCTCAAGACTATATACCTATACGGTCCTTCCTGGTTTTGTTATATGTTTTAATATGTGTGCTTAAATTCTGAAGTAATGACAATGTATGTAAAGTATGGGTTGTTATCGTTGGTATTAGAGGAAAGGTATAGTCATCCTTTGGAAACTAGGATGTGAAAGCCTTAGTAAGAATCCTAAGGATAAGTCTAAGAATAGAACACAATTCTAGTGTTTTAGAAATGTCCATGAACAACCTATGATAAGACCTTAAGTGTGAAATTTTATTCTTCATTATGTTGTTTTTCCTATTATAATAAGTGTTTCTCAAACTATTCTTCTATGTTTTAGTCAATGGCTGGAACCCGAAGGAACCGTGTTAATGCGGAATGTGAAGGGAAATGCAATGATTGTCCCCCTGAGAAACCAAACATTATGGGATCTGGAATGAAAAATCATGTAGCCAAGCTCACACAACCTTATCAAGCTATGAATCATGCAGGACTTCCAAAAGAGAAATGGAAGGAGCAACATTCTGTTGAATACTTCATGAGGCAGCGTCTACCTTCTTTCAGCGGGTCTACTGATCCATTAGTTTCTGAATGATAGATTAGTACTACTGAAAATATATTTTCAGTTCTTCAATGTTCTGAACATGATAAATTCATCCTAGAAGTGTATCGTTTGGAAGGAGATGCTGATCAATGGTGGAATATTATTAAGAAAATGAGGGAAAGGGATAAAATTGAGTCCAGGGAATGGGACGAGTTCAAGAACATATTTTTCAATAAGTACTTCCCTCGTATTCTCCGAACAAATATGGAGAAAGAGTTTCATGAACTGAAGCAAAATTATGATGAATTTATTGGTACTTATGAAGAAAATTTTACAAGACTTGCAAGGTACACTTATGGTATTATTATCCAACCTGAGAGTAAGATCGATCGATTCTTTAGTGGCTTAAAACCAAGTCTTCGAAGGGCGTTAGCCATAAGGGACTTCAATAGCTACGAGGAAATCATTCGATGTGCTCTCAAAGTTGAGATAGAGATTGGAGTAACCCATTAGTCATATGGGTTTGATAAGAAGAGGAAAATGGAATTCAAAGGAAAATCTAAAGAGCACACTAAAAAGAAGATGATATTTCTCTTATGCTCAAAGTGTGGAAAGAAACATAGAGGAAGTTGTATTAAAGGGACAAGTAAATGTTTCAAATGTGGAAAGGAAGGTCATTAGGAATTTGAATGCCATAATGATGGGAAGAAGATGTCTACTGATGCAAACAAAGGAAGGGACACACAGAATGATCCTACTACACTTCAATGCTTCAAGTGCAAGGAGATGGTGCATTATGCCAATCAATGCCCAAATCCAAGGGTTGATGATGATGGTCGACGTCAACAAACTCTTAAGGCTAAAGATAAAGGAAAGTGACATGCAATTTCTATCAGTGATGTGGAGTACGTTAACGATGTGGTGAAAGGTACACATACCATCCACTCTAAGGTAGAAAATGTTTTATTAGATTTTGGATCCACAAACTCCATTATTTCTGAAGAATTTTCTAAGGGTATCACTGAATTACATCAACAGATAGATGTTAAGTTAGCTGTGACAACCCCTAATGGCACAACAGTTGCATCAAAAGTTTATAATTCTTCTCCGATTGAAGTTTGTGGGAAAGTGCTTCCTGCAAATCATGTGATCCTTCCTATAGTGGAATTTGATGTGATTCTTCCCATGGATTGGCTTTCACTACATCGATCTCATATCAATTTCCAAAGAAGGGAAGTCACAATTCATATTCTAGATCAATATATGATCGTCTATCGATGCAAGGATGAACATAACTTTCTAGTGGAAATTTCATCCATTTTATGGGTATTGATTCCACTAAATGAAGGTTATTTATCTCAAATGGTTGGTGAGAAACACGCGATTAAGAATATTCCCATTGTACAGGATTCTGATGATGTCTTTCCGGAGGAATTACCAGGTCTCCCACCAAATCGTGAAGTTGAGTTTTCAATAGAACTCATACTAGGTGCTTTACCTATTTCAAAGACACCTTATAGAATGGCCCCAATTGAGTTGCAGGAATTGAAGAAGCAACTCCAAGTGAATATCGATAAGGGGTTCATACGCCCTAGTGCATCACCTTATGGAGCACATGTTCTGTTTGTTAAGAATAAAGATGGATCAAAGAGACTCTACATTGATTATCAAGAACTTAACAAGATCAATCTCAAGAACAAATATCCTCTCCCACACATTGATGACTTATTTGACCAACTATGAGGAGCTCAGTACTTTTCCAAGATTGATCTTCATTCAGGGTATCACCAATTAAGGGTCAAAAGGGAGGATATACCAAAGACGACTTTCCATAAAAGGTATGGACACTATGAATTTATAGTGATGCCATTTAGTCTTACTAATGCCCCTGCTATCTTCATGGATCTGATGAATAGAGTATTTAGAGACTATCTTGATTAGTTTGTGGTAGTCTTTATAGATGATATTCTTGTATATTCAAAGAGAAAGGAAGAACATGAAGATCAATTGAGAATTTTATTGAAGACCCTGAGAAAGGAGAATCATTATGCCAAATTTACCAACTGTGAATTTTGTCTTCAAAGAGTTTCATTTTTGGGTCACATAATCTCAAAAGAGGGGATATCTGTGGATCCAGCAAAAACCGAGGTTATCGAAAGATGGTCGAGACCAAAAACAGTGAATGAGATCTGATGTTTTCTTGGTTTGTCTGGATATTATCGATGTTTTGTGAAAGATTTTTCATGATTATCTAATCCACTCACCATGTTGACTCGGAAAGGAGTTAAGTTTGTTTGGAAAGAGGAATGTGAAGAGAATTTCAAGGAATTGAAAAGAAGGTTATCCAGTGCACCTGTGCTCACACTGCCTTGTAGTAGAGAAAGGTTTGTGATCTACAGTGATGCATCCAAGAAAGGTTTTGGGGTTTGTTATTATGCAATATGATATGGTGATAGATTATTCCTCACGACAGTTGAAAATAAATGTGCAAAATTACCCAAATCATGATTTGGAGTTAGCTGCGGTAATATTTGCATTAATGATTTGGAGGCATTAACTTTATGGTGAAGGATTTGATATTTATACTGATAAAAAAATATTAAAGTATATTTTGACACAAAATGAGCTTAATATGCGCCAAAGAAGATGGTTGGAGCTGATTAAGGATTACGACTGCTCAATTCATTACCACCATGGGAAAGCAAACAAGGTGGCAGATGCATTAAGTCGACAAGACCATTCCAGTTTATCCATGATGAGGATCACAAAAGATCCAATACTTATGGATTTACAAAGGATGGATCTTGGAATTATAATGAAAGGGGAAAATCATATCTTTCTAAAAAGAATGTTCAACCATCTATACATGTGAAGATTAAAAATGCACAGAAAGAAGATGTCGAGTTACAAAAGAAGGTGAGAAATGTTCCGGAATTCAACCTTGATTGTGATGGGATAATAATGTTCAGGAATCAGGTTTGTGTTCCTCCCATTCCCGAATTAAAGAAGGAGCTGCTAGATGAGGCTCATAGTTCTTCATTCTCTATTCATCCTGGAAGCACGATGATGTATAGTGACCTGAAAGAGTACTTCTAGTGGGATTGCATGAAAATAGATGTTGCTGAATATGTCTCTTGATGCTTGGTTTGCCAGCAAGTTAAAGCTGAGAGACAGAAGTCTAAGGGGATGTTACAACCATTACCCATAACCGAATGGAAATGGGAAAACATCACTACGGACATTGTCACAGGGCATCCTAAAACATCCAAAGGCAATAATGCTATCTGGGTCATAGTTGATCATCTTACAAATTCTGCACACTTCATCGCTATTTGAGAGGATTTCTCTCTAGATCAGCTTGCCAGGATATATGTGAAGGAAGTCGTAATATTGCATGGAGTACCACTTTCTATTATATCTGATCGGGATAAGAGGTTTACCTCAAAGATCTGGCAAAGTCTTCAGCATACTCTCGATATAGAGTTGAGTTTCCGCACTGCTTATCATCCTCAGACAGACGGTCAGTCATAGAGAACAATTCAAACTCTAGAAAATATGTTGAGAGCTTTCTCTATGGATTTCAAAGGTGGTCGGGATCAACACCTACCTTTGGTGGAATTATCTTATAATAATAGCTTTCACTACAGTATTCAGATGGCTCCTTATGAGGCTGTCTATGGAAAGAAATACCGGACTCCAACTTGCTGGGAAGAAGTTGGTGAAAGAAACATATTAGGACCTGATATTGTTGATGAGATGGTAGAAAAGGTCCGATCTATTCAACAACACATAAGAGCAGCGAAGAGTCGACAGAAAAGTTATGCCGACAACTGAAGAAAAGACCTAGAGTTTGAAGTGGGTGATAAAGTGTTCTTAAGAATATCTCCCTGGAAGAGGGTAATGATATTTGGAAAGAAGGGGAAGTTGACCCCTAGATATATCAGTCCTTTTGAAATATTGGATCATGTTGAGAAGGTAGCTTACCGATTGGTGCTTCCACCGAATCTCTCTCATGTTCACGATGTGTTCCATGTATCTCACCTCAGAAAGTACATACCCGATCCTTCACATGTACTCAGCTCAGAAGTTGTACCGCTGGAACAAGAACTTTCATATGAGGAACAACTGATAGAGATTATGGATTTTAGTGAAAAAGTCCTACCAAACAAGAACACTCGCTTGGTGAAAGTTTTATGGAGGAACCACCAATTAGAAGAAGCTACATGGGAGCTTGAGAAAATAATGAGGGAGAGGTATCATCATCTGTTTGTTACAAAGTGACAAATTTCAAGGGTGAAATTCATTTTAAGGGGTGTAGAATGTAACACCTGAGACTTTTATGAGAAATATTTTAATTTTATGTTATATAAATCATCAAAGGAATCTTTCGCTGCACGCAATGGCGACCTTCCTCGATAGCGTGTGTAGTATGCAACACCGAGTTCCACTAAAAAACGATATATTATTATAATATTATAAACTAGTCGTTATGAATAGTATTAACTGAATTTTAAATTTTACAACATTATTATTAATCATACACATTTTCTAGAACATGGTAAGAGAACAAAATAATTTTTTTGGGTAAAATAAGTATTTATCAAAAAATGCAGTTTTGCCGCCTTTTGATGGCACACCCAAATTAAATCTGGTTTTTGACACATTTATAAGTTAAATTTGACAAAATAAAATTATTCTTTTGAATCAGGATATATAAATTTTCTTTGTATAAATTTTTGATATTTTTCTGTTAACTTTCATATTTTTATGAATAGTAAAAATACGCTAATTTTTAATTAAAAACAACTTTTTTCATTGAGATAATTTATATGGTTAGATTATAATATTTAATGGTTTTAATGTATAGATACAATAGATTTTTACCATTTTATATAATGTATGTCATTATCATTAATTTCACATTGAATTAATAGGTAAAAACATTTCAATCTTTAGCTATGTTTTAACTTCTAAAACTTGTTTTCTTAACAACGTGATTTATTTTAAATTAATTAATGCAACTTATAAGTTTTGAATTTTGAAAAATGGAATCCATATTCAGAATCAGTGAGTCCAAATTATGTTAATAGGCTACTTCTTATTTTTGGGCATTATGAATAGTAACTACGGTTAATTTTATTTACCATAGTTAAAGATAAATCGGGTAATTAAGGGTCAATATAAGATTATAAAATTACCCTAACACCTGCCAAAATCCGATTGGATGACTAAAAGAGGACCCATATCACCTAAGGGTCAGATTAGATTTATTTAATAGACTTTTTTCTATGAAAATAATTTAATTATTATTAAAACAAAAGAATGTGACAACATGTCACTTTCTTAAATCTTATAAGTATAATAATTTTAATTTGGTGGAAAACATAATGAAACTTCAAACATAAATAGTATCCAGAAAGATAATACGATTATCTACATCATATGAATTTATGTAGAATTTTTATTGATTAAATAATTATCATTAATTATGACATAATAGTGATGTTGAAATTATTTTATTAATGAAAATAGAAATAATAAGATTTAAAATATTAAAATAATTATTATATGCACTATTTAATGTGCTCCACTAATTTTCTATATACATATGAAATTTTATTAATCTATTCAAGATTTTAGTTCGAACATATCCTCTGTATATATTTTATTTAAATTCAAATAAATGAATAGTGTCAAAATTGACACTATTGTTATTTTATAAAAATAACATATTATAAAATTATTTAAAAATCACAAAAATATTTAAAAATTATAAATTAAAATTAATATGGTCGAAAATGTCATAAAGTGTCAAATTATGGAAAATTCACAATACATATGTAATTATTAATAATAATTTAAAATTTAGAATATTATTACCACAGATAAAATTAAATTGATAAATAAGGATAAATCAAGTTGGTAATGTTTAAAATAAATTCCTAACATGTCTAAATTTTACCGGTTGATGAGATTACAACCCTATCTCATCTAATATTTGGATATGAGTCATTTTGGAAGTTTTTAAGTGGAGTTGGGATTTAATATGAACTAATATTTCTTATATTTCCAAAGGTGACCCTCTCCTCCCTTATAAAAGGGAACCTCCTCCCTCTCCTCCTCGCACCAATTTGAGCCTTCAAGCTCGGTCAAACATTGCCCATTTCACTTCCCCACTTCCCTATAATCATCCTAGAGGTCTTTGTCTTCTTCAAAGACCAACCCTAGTTCCCTAAGAGGAGGTTAAGAAGACGCGCTTTAAAAAGAGGTAATATCTATTACCGATCGTTTCCAAATTCTTTCTTCTTCAAAATCTTTTTATTTAGTTGTTTAATTATGAAGAAATAACATAAGTATCACTCATATACTTATATGTTATTATAAGTATGAAACAACCCTATTTCAATATCTATCCATCCGATGGAAAATGAAATCACTGCGCGTGCGTACGTACGGAATACCGTCTCCAAGCCGTGGTGTAATGTATTTTCCCCCACCACCTTACTTGGATGGGTATAATGGTATAAATAATTACTATATATGTTTATTGTAAAGTTATATTGATTCTGAAATAGTATACATACACTCCAATACAATTCCACGATCATGGGAATGATATCATCCCTCGTGCGTACGTACGGAATACCGTTTTCACGCTGTGATCTGATTCGTTCTACATGATCTTCATTGCATAATGATTATATAAATGAATTGAATGAATAAATATGATATATAGTACATTAATACCATTTTGGAAATGATGTATCTATAACCTCAATATAGTAATAAGAATTTATTCGACAAAACATGCATAAGAACAAAAAGTTATAAACACCCGAATAACAAGTAGTAATGAAATATTACTACTAAGAAGCTAAGAATATGACCATATATGATATTATAACAATAATCATGATTCTTTAATAAGTCAATAACATTATTTAAATCATTATACAGGAGGTTCAGACACTTACGAGGCAAATCAGACCTAAGGTAAGGGAAAATATAACAATCTCATTTTTATACGATATTGTTTATACTTTGGTATTTACTGGGGTGTATTTTATCATCCACATCCATGTTTCCTCAATATGTAATATTTATATCCTTATACAATAGTTTATATACAATTTTACCATTTGGATATTTTTTAGTAAAAGATATGAAAGGAATATTTTGTCATTTTTTCGTACGAGGTACTTTTTGACTTTTCCGACAAAAGTATGAGAAGAATGTTTTTTTAACATATAAGGTATAAATAGATTTTTAAAACATTATTTCTAAGAAGAATCCTTTACAAGTTTTCAAGTTTATTTTTAATCAACTTCTTTTAGTTTATAATTGTATGACATGTTAAGAAAGGAAAAGTGGTTTTGAAGTAAAAAGGATATTTTTCTCAACAATGGAGTTCAAGTGTTTTATCAAAATTATTTTCCATCTAAGATAGTATAGGGTTCTGTTTCTACCCCTATTATTAAATTGATTTTATTATTTTGTGATGGAATAATTTTTATGAAATCTTTTATCTTTTATGAATTTTTTTATGATGTCATGATGTTTAAGAATCGCATTTTATTTCATGGGTTATGCCATGATGTATGATTTATGATTTTGTGGCACACGAAAGAATGATTTTATAATGAGATGTGTGGGACCTATATCTTCCTCCAATTAATTGGGTAATGATTTTATATCTCATGAGATAGACATGGCTGGAACGGCAGGCTAAACCGTTTCAGTGAAATAGGACTGAAATGAGGATTGAACTCGGTTCAGAAATGGACTTTGTCCACTAAGATAGTCTTGGAAATGAGTCTTTATTAACAAAAAATGAATCTCTATGATTATGTGTGTATGACACAATGTTTCATGTTTTATGTTATGATTATTGGGATTACATTTCACTACTATGATTTATCCCATGTTATGAAATTATGATTTCTTTTGCAGGTTAAGATTTCCAAAAGTTATGTTCTTATGTAAATGATGTAATTGATATTTCATTTGTTTACCCTTATGGAGAATTTGATCTCACCATTTTGTATGTTTTTTCCCTAGGTCAGGAAGAAGGTTATTAAGTAGGATATTCCAAAAAGGTACTCTATATATGATTAAATAAATGGGAGGCAAAGTAGATTCTTTATAAACCAGTTAATTATGTTTCCCAGTTTCTGAAGACTCTATACCTATACGGTTCTTTCCTAGTTTTGTTATATGTTGTAATAAGTGTGCTTAAATTCTGAAGTAATGACAATTTATGTAAATTATGGGTCTTTATCCTCATTATATAGAGAACATATTAACTTTCGTGAAATGGAAATATCGTTTCATATTCAGAACCATCCCATGCTTCTCTACAAATGGAAGGAAGTTCATGAATCTCCTATGAAAATAATTCAATGGCATGGGTGTTGATTTCCTATGAAGAAGATTACCTCTTCCAAATGGTTGAGTCGAAGGAAAGTGCCAAACTTGAGTAAATTCCCATCATGAGGGAATAAGTAGATGTATTTCTTGATGTGTTACCGGGAATTCCCCCGAATTGTGAGGTAGAGTTCTCAATCTAACCCATACCTAGAGCGACTCCTATCTCAAAGTGTCCCTATAGAATGGATCCTATAGAACTAGAGGAGTTATAGAAGTAGCTTCAAGAGAATCTGGAAAAAGGGTTTATACGCCCTACTGCATAACCTTGGGGTGCACAAGTGCTCTTTGTGAAGAAGAAGGATGGAACAATGCGACTGTGTATCGATTATAGGGAACTCAAATAGATAACAATAATGAACAAGTATGAATTCCCTTGTATTGATGACTTGTTCGATCAGTTAAGAGGAGCACAATACTTCTCAAAGGTGGATCTTCATTCTGGATATCATCAGGTAATGGTGAAGAAGGAAGATATTCATGAGACTGCCTTCTATACAAGGTATGTGCACTAGGAGTTTTTGGTGATGCCCTTCAGACTTACTAATTCCCTTGAAATCTTCATGGATTTAATGAATAGAGTCTTTAGACAATACCTAGAAATTTTTTGGTAATGTTTATTGATGATATTCTCATCTACTCCCAGAGCAAGGAGAAACATGAATAATATCTAAGACTTGTGTTAGTGACATTAAGAAAGGAGAATTTGTACTCCATGTTCTGAAAGTGTGACTTTTGGACGAAGTAGGTCATGTTCTTGGGACATGTGATCACAAGTTAGGGAATTTCTGTGGATCATTCAAAAAAATGTGATTGAGGAATGTCCCAAGACCTCCAATGTAACAAAAATCCATAGTTTTCTTGGATTAGTTGGGTACTACCGACGTTTTGTGAGAAACTTCTCAAGATTTTCATGCCCAGTAACTATGATAACATGGAAAATGGTAAAGTATGTATGGATGGAAGAATGTGAGGGAAGATTCAAGGAGCTGAGGAGAATTGTAACCACTGCACCTATACTCACACTACCGAAAAGTGGAGAAATTTTTCTGATATACAGTGAATCTTCAAATAAATTCTAGGGTTGTGTACTAATGAAAAATGATAATTTGATTGCCTACGCCTCAAGAATGCTGAAGATCCATGAGAAGAACTACCTGACTCATGATCTAAGGCTGGCATACATGATTTTTTCCTTAAAAATATGGATGCACTACCTTTATGGCGAGTATTGTGACAAATACACCAACCACAAGAGCCTAAAGTATATATTTACACAAACAGAGCTCAACATGTTTCAATGGAGATGGATAGAGCTATTAAAATATTAAGATTTCTCTATTCACTATCATCCTAGAATTGCGAACAAGGTAGATGATGCTCTAAGAAGAAATGTACCCGCTACTATATCCATGTTATAAATGAAGAAAGACCCTATCTTCTTAGATATTCTTAGGATGGAATTGGAAATCATAAGGTCATTGGATACATCCTACCATGCCCAAATTATTTCATAACCAAGCATTCAGAAGAAGATTAAGGAAGCACAAAGGGATGATGTGGAGATACAAATGAGGGTGAATGCATTAAAGGAAGTGTTGCTGCAAGAGATCGATATCGACGATGATGGTGTGATTCAGTTTGGAATGCAGCTTTGTGTGCCTTCATCACCAGGGATAAATAAGGAGCTATTGGACAATGAACATAGCTCAAATTTCTCTATACACCCTTGGAGTAAATATATATACCGGGATCTCTGAGAATACTTATGGTGGGATAACATAAAGAGGGAGATTTCAGAATATATATTGTAACGCCCCGACCCCAGCTAACTATAGTCGGTGTATTATTTTAATACATTGGCATGATTACAAGGAATAAAGTCTTGAAGGATAGATTGGTTTAGCATTATTGTAAAATAGATTACATACATTAATTTTACATTACAATTTATAAAAAAACAACATAAATAATATTTTATAAATTCCATTATTCCTTTGGCATAACATTTCATATCAATCACAATAAACTTCCTAGAATCCTAGGAAAAATAAAACATAGAATGGGGTGAGCTTAGATACTGAATAAGGATTACAAAATAGTGGGAACATTCATAAATAATCATAAACATTTAAGGCAATGTATAATTAAAACAAAAGCCTTTTAAAGATGAACTTCAGCATAACATGGAAATGATAAAATGAAATAAGGAGATTTTATTATACACATGGATTTTCTACTAGTCGAAAAATCACATACAATATCAATAACCACTTTCTTAATGATGGGATGCATAATTCAAAACATTAATTTCATTGTCAAGGCCTCGTTCCAAGACCTATGGGATAACTATAACCGGAACGCAACCCAGAGAGCCTATATAACCGGACTCCAATCCGGAGTGCCTCTAATAACCGTACACCAACCCAGAGTTCCTCTAATAACCGGACCCCAACCCGGAGTGCCTCTAATAACTAGACACCAACCCGGAGGGTGTGCTGTAACTAGACCCCAAACCGGAACATATAAGTCCAACACATTCATCTTAAGAATAGGATAAAATATAACATAATCATTCTTATTAAAACAATAATAATAAATTTCAATACATTACCCATAAACCATTAATGGTATAATAATAACACATCCACAGTCAAACATATCACAAAAACTTCAACACAATATAGATGATTTGTATCAGGATAAATAAACTTCAAAACATTTTTACAATCTATTAAAGGATCTTGACATGGATGAAAATGATTTCTAAAACTCTTATAGAGAAAGACAAATTTTTTATGAAAACATTTAAAAGCCACACAATTTAGAAAAGAAGTCATTTATAGAAATTTTTGAATCAAAGTGTCCCATACCACTTTGAAACTTATGAAAGGAATTATCATTTTAAAAAAATTCATATCCACATAAATAAATCATTAAAACCCATTTTGAATACATGTAAATTAATGAGGATGATTTAGAACCATAAATATTTAAAACATTTGAAATGATTTTTGAGGAATAAAAATTTTCTTAAAATAATCCATTTGAAAACACTTTCATAAAACATGGGTATGGATAATAAATATATCCCAATAGATACTTACGTAAAAACAACCTCGATTAATAAAGGGATTGTGAAATTAACCCTTAACAGTTTGCTAACATATGAAACATACAACCCATGAAAGAGGTATCATACAATGAATATGAAAATACACAAAAATTAAAGTATATTACACAAAGAATACAATTATGGTCAGTACATACACCACACAAAAGGTAATATTGGCAATATGGCATGATTCTCATGGGAATAAGGAGTGAGATGAAAACCCCTTACCTTGTACATTTCCTTAGTTGATGGTATGTTAACCTCCTGTATAATAGTTAAACCATTGTAATTAAATTATACAAGAACCATATACATAATTATGATATCATATATGATCTTCTAATAATGATTTGTTAATATTATTTTAGTATTATCGTCGTTTCGGGTGTTAACTTACTCGTTTTATTTTATATGTTTTTTTTATATAAGTCATGTTTGTTATGGATAATATGTATTTAATTCATATCCAGAATGATATAAAGTTCTTAAACATTACTTTTAATCATAAAAATTGAATTATTCTTTAATGGATACGATGGGGAAAGAATCTCATCGCGTTCATGGAGACGGTAGTCCCTACGTATTCACGAGGGACAGTATCATTCTTTTGATATTAAAATAACAAATAATTCAATGGTATATCATATATAAAGAATAATTATCATGTTATATTTATTATTTAAAAGAATTAAACATCTTTATTATACCCATCCAAATAATAATGTTTTGATTAACAATTACACAACGACGTGGAGATGGTAAGTCGTACGTACGCACATATGGTGACATGTCATTCAAAGGATGGATAGAATACTGAATATCATTGAACTATGTATATAATAAATCAAAATATATATATGATACTAGAGTTATTATTTTATAATTGTAATAACAATGAATGAAGAAGTGGAAGAAGAAAGGAACTTGAAAGAGGGCGGTGAAAACATTACCTCTTCTTCGGGTTCTTCCTTTTGATTTGATCAAAAGGGCCCCATAGGTTGGCTTTCATATCAAACTAAGGACACTAGATTGAATGGTGGGAAGTTTAGAGATTATTTGGACAAGGGTTTGACGATAAAAAATGATTTGAATGTGTGAATTAGTGAGAAGGGGGAGTGCCCTTTTAGAAGAGGGGTGAGGGGTCATTTGGAAAAGCTAGAAATATAATTTTATAATAAATTAATAATAGTTTTTTAATGAATCCAAAGTGTATTATTAAATTTATAAGGTGTGTTTGGGTCTAAATACTTTCAACCAATATAATTTAGACAGGTTTGGGGCATTATATTAACTTTATCTATAAGTTTTTACTCGTAGTTAATTAGTTTGACATTTTCCATGCCACTTCGAATTTTTATGTTATATAGTTAATAAACATAATATATACATCCAAGAGACCCCCAAGTGGTCCATTAATGATACACCGATCATTATATATGTCTTTCTTCCATTCCTTAGATTTTTTGGAATAGAATATCAATTAATAATATAATATTTATATTAATAACTCATTTATGTCAAATTTGGCACTATTCAATAAATGATTTTTGTTAAACTCTTTTCAACGTTATTAATTCTACAAAATTAATTTAAGAAATAATATAATGTCATATTAACCAATAAAATTCAAGGATGCCATCAAAAAATTAAAATTATATCTATTTTAACATTTATAATACCAATTATTTGATTCATTCATTAATAAGGAAAATACCCTATCATTATTGTGTCCTAAATAATATTAATAATTAAATATATAAAAATTATAAACAAAAAACCATTATGTGTGAAATATTTTTATCTTTCTAATGAATATTTATAGTCGAAAATACAACATATATAACCCTATGTAAAAAATTTTTTTCTAAAAGATATACGCTTATGTCATTTTATTTATTTATTTTAACTTAATGAATATAAAGTGTCCTTATCACATACAAGTGGATCCATGGGGTCACAAAATAAACCCAAAGATGACCATGGTCGTAAATGTATCATCAAATAATGTTAGGACACATTTTAGGGTAATTTATTATTATTATAATATTATTTTTTTACCCTTTTTTACCGGATATCCCCTTTAACCATGGTAAATAAAATATTTAACGAATTAATTATTCAAAATCTCTAAAAATAAAAGTTACCTATTTTCAAAATTTGGAAATCATGATTCCAAATATGGAATCCATTTTTCCAAATTCAAAACAATGAATTGGTAGAAATAAATTTAAAATTAACTCTCGTTGTTAAAACAAAAAGCGTGTTTTTAAGAGATAATAACTATTAAAAGATTGACACTTGTTTATGTCCGATATAATTGTGAAATTATGCCCAATGGCCAAAATTTTTTAAAATGGAAAAAATGTATTCTTAATATACTTTAAAACAACTCAAATTCATAATTTATCACTATTAATTATTTTGATTAAAAAAATTAATTAAATTTTAGTAATTTTCACTATTCATCAAAATATAAAAGTTATCCGAAAACTACCAAAATATCACCCTAGGCTAATATAAATATTCAAAATCCAAACATTATGTCCATTTCGAGAAATAAAATTTTTAAAATTTAAAAAATTGGGTATTATTATTCATAATGGCTACATTGATTGGTCGTAGTGTGCTAGAATCTCGAAGTTGGGTACAACACATGCTACTGTATTATTCTAAGAGAAACATACCATGGAAGCTTGGGGTGTTACATTCTCCTCTCCGTCAATAAATTGAGTCCTTTCAATTTATGCTCAGTATTGGAAACATGGGGTTGACATTTCAAAATATCTTAGTTGAAATCCCACATCAAAAAATGGATTAATGAGGCCTCTATTTAAAATGAAGTGTGGTAAGTATGAAAGTTCCAGAAAATAAGACAATATGGGGTTCCATGTAAGAATATATGGACATGGAAGTGAAATATAACCATCAATATTTGATGTAGAGTGGTAGAGAAAATGGGTATGAAAAGGGAAATAATCTCAAATCCATAAATTTATGATGATATAAGGTACCATCAAAGACAACATTTTTGTTCTACGTTCCTTTTCTTAATATTGAGGAATTTATTTATGAGATTGGATAAGATCATAAGGAGATATACTTACTATATAATTAGTGTCTTATCCATTAATAAATTTCTACCAAAACTCATCTTTCACCCCAAAACATAATACAAATCAAAAATAATCAATTTATCATATTCATATAGGGTTCCAAATATAATGAATTTTTAATTCACATTTCAGACCATTTAAAAAAACTGCATTATACCATCCAGGAACTTCACACAGTCCAGTGGTAGGCGATAAATCCCAGTTACACTGTGGTTGTGGGTTCGATTCCCACAACATTGTTTGACGCCACGAGTCATCACACGGTCTGCGTGTTTCCCATTTAAAAAACCAAAAACAACCTTTCAAACATAATCCATTCCATCCTTTATACTTATCCGAAATACTTCTGTAAAATCTCAATCCAAAATTTATATGAAATTTAATCAAAATGTAGATCATTTTTACCCCGTAATAGCATGTGAATACCATAATCATGTATTCTTTTAAAACACTGAAACATCCTGAATTACCATATAACCTTATTGATTTTCATGCTCCCTTATTCTTTATAGAATACTGGAAATACATTATCCATCTAAATATGTATTAAACTCCAACAATGAGAAAATATAAAAATCATTAATTAGTTTCAAGGAAGTCAAGAATATCAAATATAATTTACCCAAATCAACCATATCTTATTCCAATATCTGTACCTCAAAATTAGGACCATATTAAGGTTTATCATTCCATCAACCATTTAATTTCGAAAAATATTAACTCATTGTAGAGTCACTTTACTTTGTACCATAAAATCTCAAATCCTAAAAGAAATACTATGGTAGTACAATCCTTATTTATTTCAAGTACATCACTGACACAATACTTCAATGAAAAAAATTCCAAAATAGCAACATAATAACACTAGTCATTCCTCTTCATCTGTGGTCGTATCATAACGTGATTATTCTCCAATAGCATCATTTGAGGAATACTATGATGATTTGAACCCTGGTTTTCGTAGTGTCCCAACTTCTTACAGATGAAGCATTGTACATTTGAATCCTTTTTCTTACCCTTACAGTCACATACATGGTGTCCTTTTTCTCCACACTTATAACAAACTCCCATTCCCTTCAAGAAACTTCCAGGGTTTTTCTTCCCACAATAATCACATTTGGGAATATTCCTCTTTTCCCTCTTCCCTTTATCCATCTTTATCTCTTCCATCATTTTCTTCTCTTGATTCCCCTCAAATCCATAGGACTCGGAGAATTTATTACTTATCTTATTAACACATGATACTATTTCTTCATATGTTGAGAAAACATGAGAGACTATTTACCTTCTAAATTTTGTCTTAGTACCATGGAAGATATGATCCTTCTCACTCTTTGGATCATATGTATTGTTGGAGTTCACATTCCTTCTACTAGATGCCATTTCTATACAATGTCATAGAGTAGGTCTGTTTATGATTTGAAATGAATAATTCCAAACTTGTAAAGTACCTAACATAAATTGAACAGTTAATGGATATAATCCATAATCATAAAAATGTTTTCTTTGAGTATGTATATACTTATATTCCCTTCATAATGGTTTATAAAGAAAATAAGAATTATCCTAAGCATATCCCCCAGTAGTGTTGAAACCAAGAGTGCCCCAAGGCCCGTTGTCATGAACCAGTTCCCGTTCGAGTCCATCTCAAAGCGGTGTTTTCGGTTTTCACCCCTAGGTACATCTATGTTAGAGCCGCCTCTACCTACTCGTATCGAGACATGGATGCATTTCTCAGAAAACTCAAAAAATTTGTACAAATCCAAAATTCTAGGAAGTTCTTCTATACTAATCCTAAAAGTATATCATAGGGTTATGTGCTCTAATAAGAGTTTATCTAAATCTAGTTTCCAAGATTATTTCTAAACATTCTTTGATACCAACTTTAACGCCCTAACCCTAGTTACCCAGTGTCACTACATTATTTTAATACATTGGCATGATACCAAGGAATCAAGCCCCGAAGGACCGATCGGTTTAGTAGTCTTGGAAAATAGATTACATACATTAATGTTAGATTAAAATTTATAACAAAACAACATAAATAATCCTTTATGAATTCCATTATTCCCTTGGGTTAAACCTTCATATCAATCAAAATACACTTATTGGAATCATGTGAAAAATAAAACATAGAAAAGGGTGAACTCAAATTCTATGTAAGGATAACAATTAAGAAGAAACTTTCATAAATAAGCATAAACATTTAAGGGAATGTATAACAAAAACAAAAGCCTTTTAAACATGAACTTCATCATAACATGGAAAAGATAAAATGAAATACTGCCATTTTCTAATTCACATGGATATTACACTAGTCGAATAATCACATGCAATAGCAATAACCACTTTCATAATGATAGAATGCATAATGCCAAACGTTAATTTCTGTGTCAAGGACTCGTGCCAAGACCTAAGGGATAACTATATCTAGAACCCAACCCGAAGAGCCTCTATAACAAAACTCTAACCCGAAGTGCCTCTAATAACCAAACACCAAACCGGAGTGCCTCAAATAACCGAACACTAACCCAGAGTGCCTCTAATAACCGGACACCGACCCGGAGGGTCTTCTGTAACCGGACCCCAACTTGGAACATACTAGTCCAACACATTCATCTTAATAAGAGGATGAAATATAACATAAACATTGGAATAAAAACTAGCATATGAAATGTCAATACATTACCAATAAACCATAAATGGTATAACAATAACACATCCACATTCAAACATATCACAAAACCTTCAACACTATATGAAAGATTTTTATCATGATAAATCAACTTAAAAACAAGTTTAAAATCTATTAAAGGATATTGACATGGATGAAAATGATTTGTAAAACTCTTTGAGTGAAATACTCTTTTTTCATGAAAACATTTAAAAGTCGCACAATTTAGAAAAAAAGTCATTTAAAGTCATTTTTGAATCAAATTGTCCCATACCACATTGAAACTTTTGAAAGGAATTAACATTTTAAATAACATTCAAGTCCATATAAATAAATATTTAATCACCATTTTGAATACATGGACATTAATGAGGGTGATTTAGAAGAATAAATATTTAAAACATTTTAAATGATGTTTTAGTAAAAAAAAGTCCCTTAACAGAATTGTAAAGACCCGTAAAATTCAAGGGAAATTTTTTCTTAATTTCTTTAGAATTTTACAAGAGCGCGGTTTCAGACGGCACCTGATTCCGAGGCCCGGAGTGCCCGGAATCATTTTCCGAAGTTTGGCTCGGGTACGTTCAGTGAACGAACGAGCGGGTTTTCCTAACTTTTGATCCGGTGCTCGGAATTGAAATCCGAGGGCACCGTTGAACTCGCAGCGCCAATATTCGCTTAAAGAGACCTTTTCGGGAGTTGCGTTTGTTGCGGGTTGAAAGTTAGTTTTGGGGATTAAAAGATAAGTAAAATAAAATTTTGTGTGTGAATTTTATTTTATTCATGGTAGTTAGACTCTCTCATGGGAAGTTGTTGGTGGGGCCCACAACCACCCAACTTCCCATGTGTGGTTATGAGGGAGGTGGGGCCCACACGAGCCCCCACCTTTTCAAATTCCCTAACCCCTCTAAACCCCCTCTTAATTATGTGACTCTCCCCTACTTTAATTCTTGCCAACTTATCTCTTCTTTTAATTTTTGACAACTCTAGAATTAAATAATGTATTGAGTTAATGAGGTGAGTTGAGTGTGGTTATTGAATTTCAAACCTTTGAAATTCAAAGAGGTTGGGTTGTGTGAATAAAATAAGAAAGAGTCTTATTTTATTTTGTTAGAATTTTATCTCCTTGAGAGAGTAGGGAAGTCTTCTTCATCTTCTTCAAACTCAACGAAGAACGCAAAGAACGCCGTTCTTCAACGAAGAACTTCTCCGCCGAAGAACACGGTCCATCCGCGACGCCGTATCCGCAATGCGACGTACTTCTTCTGCGTCATCTCTTCCGCGACGGTTTTCCGCGACGAACGCCATCGACAACGACTCTTCCTCCGAAGTCAAAGGAATCAACACCGATATTCCACGACTACGTCAACGTGCGACTATCGAGGTAGGGGTTCTTGAGTTCGTTGTTTTCTTTATAATTTGACTTTCCTCAAGACTTGACGAAGAACACTAAAGTTCCGACGAAGAACGCCGCTCCGCTCTTCTTCGTCTTCCGTGTCAACGAGAGAGAACACCGCTTCTTCCTCGGACAACCTTCGTCGGCGTACGAGGTTTCGCCAACGACGTGTCTCTTCGGACGCATTCCTTCGTCATCGGATTTGACGAACGGCTTCCGCGACGCACGACCTCCGCGACGTCGTCTTCCGCGGAACGTTGACAATCTTCGAACCTTATACCAAGGTAGGGGTTGTTGTTTATTGTTAACTTATTTTATTCTTGCTCGTGGTTCACATGACTAACGTGAGGATTGAATATATAAGTGATATTATTTTAACGTGAGGGGGCCGGACCACACGAACACGGCCGAACCCCCTCCAGCGTCCTTGTTGAATAGCTTGCGGGTGGATGAATCAAGGTGGCGTGGTGCCGTCGCACCACGCGGATATTCGCCAATCCTTTATGCGCAACGCCGTCGCGCTGCGCCATGGAAGAATCATAAAGAACGCGACGCCGTCGCGCCGCGTCGAAGGGAATCAAATGCGCGGCGAAGGGGCGCGGTGCCGTCGCACCGCGCCGGACGACGAACACCGCGGCCGGTTTCGGGCCGCGGCGGGACGAGGAGACCGCGGCCGGTTCCGGGCCGCGGCGGGATATGAAGACCGGCGGCCGGGCCGCCGGCGTCGGAAGCCGAAGGCGGGACCAGAATTTCCGGTCCCGTTGTTGAAAACCGGCCGGCCAGCTGGCCGGCCGGATGGCAGAAAACCGGGGGAATAAATCCCCCGGCCGGTTCATCGAAACCCCCCCTCTTAATGAGGGGGCGGTTTCCTTGTGGGGGGAAAAGCCCCCCGTGTCGTCCAGCAGGCCCCCTCATGTGAGGGGGGCAGTTTTGTTTTAAAACCAGCGCGACACGTGCCGCGCCGCCAGGGGGAAAAACGTGGGAGGGCGGGGGTCTCACCCGCGCGCCGCCTGCGCGCCCAGCGCGAAGCCGCACCGCCCCAGCGCGCCGCCGCGCCGACCCAGCGCACCGCCGCGCGCCGCCGCGCCGCCTCCGCGCGCCGCCGCGCGCCCCGCGCACTGCCGGCCGAACTGGCCGGGCCGGTTCGGGCCGGGTCGGCCCGGACCCTTCCTTCTCGAACCAGAATCGGTTTTTGGGCCATAACTTGAGCCTCGGACCTCCGAATGACGAACCGTCTGCGGCAACGCGATCCTTGGATCGAGACGGTCCTTTCGGTATATCACACTCAAGGTTTCGATTCACTTTGAGTTCGGCCGGGTTGGTTCGTTCACGAAACCAACCGGGCCTTCGGAGCGGAAACGCCCATATCTTGAGCTACGGACGTCCGAACGGCGTGCCGTCAATTCTGATAAGTTCCTCTTAGTGAGACGGATCTTTTGGTATACTCCGCCCGAGGTTTGGACGCAGGTGGAGTACGGCCGGGTTGGTTCGTTCACGAAACCAACCGGGCCCTCGGAGCGGAAACGCTCATATCTTGAGTTCCGGACGTCCGATTGACGTGCCGTCGACTTTGATGGAATCCTCTAAGTGGGACGGATCTTTTGACATACTCCGCCCGAGTTTTGGATACAGTTGAAATATGGCCGGGTTTGGTTCGCTCACGAAACCAACCGGGCCCTCGGGACGAAAAGGCTAATAACTCACAGACCGGGCGTCCGATTGACGCGTCGTCTGTTGCGTTGAGACTCCTTTGATGAAGTGGACGTATGTGGAACTTCTTCGTTGGACTTTGAGATACTTGGAGTATAGACCAGTAGCTCGTGGAGTGGACCCTCCCGGAGACGAGCGGGCGGGGGAGCGCTCGGGTGTAGCGGCGGACCCGTGGTACTTGACAGTGGTGGTGCGCTTGGATGCAGCAGCAGACCCTTGGCGGTGGAGCGCTTGGTTGTAGCGGCGGACCCACGATACTCTACGGAATGTGTGTGCTTGGTTATAGCGACAGACCCGCGACGGTGGAGACGTGCGTGCGGAGTTCGGAGACCGTGTAGCCGACTGAGACCTGACGACTGCTTGACCGACTCGACTTGGAGTGAGTCGACTAGCCCAGTGGACGGAGTGCCCAGTAGTTGGAAGCAGACCCACGGCGGACGGAGCGCCTGGTAGTTGGCAGCAAACCCACGGTACTCGACAGGAGGAGTACCTCAGTAGGCTATTTGGGTGAGCGCCCGGTATTTGGCGACAGACCCTCAGCGGACGGAGCGCCCGGTAGTTGGCCGCAAACCCGCAGTACTCGACAGGAGGAGTACCTCAGCAGTCTTAGGTTAGTGAGAAGTACCTCTGAGTCGTGACAGGACCACTGTACACTCTAGAGACAGAGCTCTTCAGTAGTTACAGTTTCGATAATAAAAATCCTGGTTTGAGCTGGGTCAATGATCTTTGTGTTTCCTCATGATTGAGATGGGTCGCTTGATAACTTAGGTATATGTATGGGCATATACCTGGGTAATGGTTATCCGTTGATTTCATAAACATGTTATAAACTGTGTGGACTTGTACTGTTATCCTGTGTGGATTTACTGTTTACTCTTCTTTGTGGATTGGGTTGTTCTTGGGCTCGGTGTTGGAGCCGAACGGAAATTGGTGACATAGGTATATGTATGGGAATATACCTAATCAATACTGGATGTTACTTCGTGATTGTATCCTTCATGTGGTTTATCCTTTGTGGATTTCGGGAGACCTTCGAGGGTCTCGGGGTCCCTACTGAGTATCTTATACTCACCCCTGCACGGGCTATGCCCGCACTTCGTTGTGTTGGTTGCAGACGACGGACAGCGCTGACTGCGGTTGAGGCTTACGGAGTAGGTCGGTACCCGGAGGAGGACCACTGAGCGGGACGTGCTCAGAGCGGACAGTTGGACCCGAGGAGTTGTGGAGCTATCTGTACCTACCCTTCAGGTAGGATCCGTGGTGGACGATCCAGGAGCTGAGCCATCTGTACCTACCCTTGAGGTAGGAATCGAGGAGGACGTTCCAGGAGCCGCTTGTACTTTCAGTTGCTGTTTTCCCTTTCGAGTTGTACTTTACTTTACAGTTGGGCTTGTATTTCCGGCCCCTTTTCTTCAGCCCAGTTGTTCTAGTTTTGTGTACTGCTTTACTTTCGCTTGTTACTATGAGGTGCTTGTTTACTTTATTAAGGCAATGCCTTCCCTTTTTACTGGGATTTTACGCCTTGGTGCTAGTCGCCAGCCCCTGGCCTATGGAAGGTGGGCTTGGGGTAGTCACGGCACGGGCCCCGAGGGCGGGTCGTGACAAGAATCCCTTTCAAAAAAATTTCATAAAACATGGACATGTATAATAAATATTTCTTAGTAGATACTTACGTAAAAACAACCCTGTATAACAAAGAAATTGTGAAATTAACCCTTACCAATTCGATAACTTACAAAACATACAACCCATGAATGAGGTATCACACAATGAATATGGAAATACACATAAATTATAGTTTATTTCACAATGAATACAATTAAGGGAAGTACATACACCGCACAAATGGTAAGAGTGGCAATATGGAATGAATCTCATGGGAATAAGGAGGGAGATGAAAACCACTTACGTTGTACGTTTTCTTAGTAGATGGTTTGTTAACCTCATGTATAATAGTTAAAACTTTTTTAATAAATTATACATGAACCATATACATAATTATGATATCATATATGATCTTTTAATAATGATTTTTTAATAATATTGTAGTATTATTGTCGTTCCACGTATTAACTTACTTGTTTTATTTTATATGTTTTGTTACATAAGTCGTGTTTTTTTATGGATAGGTTGTATCTCATTCATATCCGGAAAGATATAAAGTTCTTAAACATTACTTGTAATCATCAAATAATAATTAGTCTTGAATGGATACGATGGGGAATGAATCTCAACGCGTACGTGGAGACCGTAGTCTGTACGTACACACAAGCGGCAATATCATTCTTTTGATATTAAAATAATATATAATTGGATGGTATATCATATATAAATAATAATTATAATTATATATTTATTATTTAAATTAATTACACATCATTATTATTCCCGTCCAAATAATAATGTTTTGAATAACAATTACACCACGACGTGGAGACAGAAAGTCGTACGTACGCACGTTTGGTGACATGTCAGTCAAAAGATGGATAGAATACTGAATATGGTTGTACTGTGTTTATAATAAAATAACAGTATATATAACATACTGGATTTATTATTTTATAATGGGAATAATAAATATTGGAAAAGTGGAAGAAGAATGGAACTTGAAAGAGGGTGGTGAAAACATTACCTCTTCTTTGGGTTCTTCCTTTTGATTTGATTAAAAGGGCCCCATAGGTTGGCATTCTGATCAAAATAAGGCCTATAGGTTGAATTAAGGAAAGTTTAGAGAGTATTTGGGTAGGTTTTGGCCGAGCCAAAAGGCATTGAATGTGTGAATTATTGAGAAGGGGGTTTTCTCTTTTATAAGAGGGGTGAGACACACCTTTGGAAAAGCTATAAATTTTTTTTATAATAAATTAATATTCAGTTTCTAAAGGCTCCAAAGTGGATTATTAAAATTATTAGGTGGGTATGGGTCTAAATACTATCATCCAATAGAAATTAGGCTGGTTTGGTTCTTTAAATTAACCTTATATTTTTGTTTTAACACTTAGTTAATTAGTTTGGCATTTACCATGTCACTTATTATTTTTATATTATATTGTTAATAAACATACTATATACATCCAAGAGACCCCAAAGTGGTACATTAATGATAAAAACATCACAATATAAGTACTTTGGCAGAACCTTATATTTTTAAGAATATAATATCAATTAATAATATAATATTTGTTTTAAAAACTCATTTGTGTCAATTTTGAGACTATTCAATAATTGATTTTTGTTGAAGACTTATAAACATTATCAATTCGTACCAAATTCATTTAATCAATACTATAATTTCATATTAACCAATAAAATTCATTAATGTCATCAAAACCATCATATTATATTTACATTAACATTTATAATACCATTTATTTGATTCTTTCGTTAATAAGGAAAATATTGCATCATTATTGTGTCATAAATAATATTAATTATTAAATGTATAAAAAATATAAAAATATACCATTATCTATGAGATATTTTCATATTTCTAATTAATATTTATAGACCAAAATTCAATATATATAACATTATGTAAAAATTGTTTTTGTAAAAGATATATGCTTATGTCATTTTTGTATTTATTTTAACTTAATTAATATAAAGTGTCCTTATCACTTACAAGTGGATCCATGAGGTCCCAAAATCGACCCAAAGATGCCCATGGTCGGACATGTATGAACCAATAAGATTAGGACACGTTTTAGTGTAATTTAATATTATTATAATATTATTTTTTTACCCTTATTTAAAAATATTTACCCTTTAACCATGGTAAATAAAATATTTACCGAAGTAATTATTCAAAAGGTCTAAAAATAAAAGTTACCTATTTACACAATTTGTACATCCTGATTCCAAATATGGAATCTATTTTTCCAAATTCAAAACACAGGAGTGGTAGAAAATAATTTAAAATTAATTCCCGTTAAAACAAAAAACGTGTTTTTAACAGATAATAACTATCAAAAGATTGACACTTGTTTAAGTTTGGATTAATTGTGAAATTATATCCAATGATCAAAATTGTATTAAATTGTAAAAATATATACTAAATATACTTTAAAACCACTCAAATTCATAATTTATCACTATTAATTATTTCGATTTAAAAAGTTGTTTTTAATTAATATTTAGTAATTTTCAGTATTCATCAAAATATAAAAGTTATCCAAAAATTACCAAAATTTCACCCTTGGATAATTTCGATATTCCGAATCCAAAAATGAAGTCAATTTTGAGAGATAAAATTTATAAAATTTCAAAAATTGGGTATTAATATTCATTACAGCAACATAGATTGGTCGTAGTGTGTTAGAATCTCGAAGTTGCGTACAACACATGATACTATATTATTCAAAGAGAATCATACCATGGAAGTTTGGGGTGTTACATATATCAAGGTGCTTGGTATAGCAGAAAGATAAAGCTAGGAGACAAAATTCCAAAGGTATAATTCATCCATTGCCTACACCCATGTGGAAATCGAAAAATGTTATTATGGACTTTGTCACGGGTATCCCGAAGATGTCAAAAGGAAATAATGCGATATGGGTTGTGGTAGATCGACTCACCAAGACTGCCCATTTTATCGCTATTAGGGAATATCTACCACTTGAACAACATGAAAATATATATTTTAAGGAAGTGGTGAGACTGCATTGTGTTCCACTCTAAATTGTCTCTGACCGTGATTCATGGTTCACATCTATATTTTGGAGGAGCCTTTAGTGTGCTTTGATTACTAAATTAAATTTCATCACGACCTATCACCCCTAAACTAATAGAAAATATGAAAGGACTATTCAAACGCTTGGAGATATGCAAAGAGTCTACTCTCTAGAATTAAAATGTGGATGTGATCAACATCTCCCATTGGATGAGTTTTCATACAATAATAGCTTCCACTCAAGTATTCAGATGGCTCTATATGATGCTCTGTATGGATAGTGATGTAGAACTCCAACCTGTTGGGATGAGGTGGGAGAATGAAAGATACTTTGCACATGATCTTCTTCAAGAGATGATAGAGAAGGATCAAGTCATCCAGAAACACATAAAAGTTTCACAATGTCAGAAAAAAGAGTTATGATGACAATCATGGATGGAGATTGAAGTTCGATATAGGAGATAAATTCTTCCTTCGAATATCTCCATGGAAGAGAGTCATGTGATTCGGGAAGAAAGGAAAGCTACGCCCAAGGTATGTTAGCCCCTTTGAGATCCCTGACCGCATATAAGATGTTCCCTATAGTCTTGCACATCCACCGAATATGGATCATGTTAATGATGTGTTTCTTGTATCACTACTGAGGAAGTACATACCAGACCCCTCACATGTTCTAAACTATGATGTGGTGCTGCTAGATGGTGATCTCTCCTATGAGGAGCATCCATTAATGATTTTGGATTGGAGAGATAAGGTTCTACGCAACAAGACAACCAATCTTGTTAAAGTGTTATGGAAGAACCATAAATTTGAGGAAGAAACTAAGGAACTAGAAGAGGAAATAAAGGAGAAACACCCTCACCTGTTTCCGTAAAGTGATATTTCGGGGGTGAAATTTGTGAAGGGGGGAAGAATGTAACAGCCCATTGTTTTTAAATGGAAATTCACTTCTTATATTTATGTCATAAAATAACATTAAAACCCAACATAATGAACTATTAAGTGCTATGTGACCTTTAAACACATGTTTGTCACTTATGTGTTTCGAATTTCAAAAATCCAACATACACAGTTGTGTTCAATATGATTTTTGGAGTCTAATGAAACACAAATAAATATCGTTGAATATTAACATACCCTTGTGAATAGTAACATACCCTTATGAATTGTATTATAACCCATATGAATAGTAAATAATCCAACATAAGAGTAATCTTTACCATGAATAATTAAATAAAATTTAGACATCATAGAAATTGAAAATTTGACCTTAGTAAACATTTTGGTATTTTGTAAGTCATAAATAATTAATTATAATTTATTAATTAATTTAAATGAAAATGTATTTTCTTAAAAAGTATTAGTAAAATTTTTAATCAACGACTTATAGTTTTTAGATAAATTTATAATACCCTACATAATTTTTGATAGAACTATAAATTTAGTTTTAAATTTAAAAACTAATTTTTTTGTAAATTATGATTTTAATAAAATATTAAATTAATAATATTTATATAATTATTTTTGAAAAATTGTCATTATTTTTATATTCTAAATGTCGAAAAAAATTTGGGGTAAATATTTGGGATTTTTCTGAGATACTTGAATTTTTTATGAATACTGAAATACCGTACAAAAATAAGCTAAATAAGATAATTATAGAGTCATTTGTGATGTTCTGCTAATGTAAGCCCACTTGGTTCGGGATCACATGATTAAATTTCTATTCATGGTCATTTAATACTCACAATTATTTGTCTTAGGGGAAATTAATAAACTAATGAATTTCATATTAAGGAAACCCCTCTCCCCTCCACTATAAAAACCACCCTTCACAACCTCATTTTCTCACACCTCTCAAGCTCTACGACTTCTTTAAACACTTCCAAAACATCTTACCTAGACCCTCCCCCACGTACAAGAGCTGATGGTCTCATAAAAGACCATGCATAGGACCTTAAGGAGGATCTCAAGAGGAGGATTTAAGAGGTAATTTGTCACCCTCTTCGCCTTTAATTTTCGTTCAAGTTCAAGTTCATTTCTTGATCTCTACCCACATATCTTCATCCAAATTTTATTTTAACTCTATTATTATAAATATAATATACTATTATTATGCTAATGGGAAAATATATCATCAATCCTTATTTCCCTCTTCATTTTATTTTATTAAAGAAAACATTGTTCGTGAGGTGTTAATTTATCCACGTCAAGAACGACATGTTTTCTTCTATAATTTATACCTTAATATCTGGTCATGAACACATTTTAATTGTTGAATAATAATACGTTATAATTATTATGTCCTATTTATAGTTCTCGAAATAACTTATGGATATATTACTAAGTGTTAAATTAAAACAAGTTCCTTGTGTTCGAAAAACTGCCCAAATTAACCCCTACAATCATCATTTAATTATTATCTAATGATTCATCCACAAGGATATAACATGATTCATTATAGGATCAGTAATACTATTGTAATATCATTAATAAAATGTAATATCATTTCTGGATGTTTACTCATGTTCTACCCAAACATGAATTTAATAATACAAGTGAACAACTCAAGAAAACCAAAAAAACAAACCTTCTCGAACAATGTTTTAAAACTATATAACTCATCAAAAGGCCCATAAAATCACATAATGAAACCATAATGAACCATATTAATGTACACATGGTTATGTATTTCTAATTAATGAATATAATGTCATTATACAAGACATTAATGAGAAGAAAGCATTCAGATATAAGGCAAGGAGAAATTATCGAACCCAATTTTATTTCATCATGTTCTCCGTCTTTCACTCCATTTTTTATATGGTTACTCCATAAAAATCATTTTTTCATCATTTTATTTTATTTTATAGGATATTCATGTTCAGCACTATTTTTTATGTTAAACAAAAGTTTTTCAAAAAGAACTCTTCTTTTAAGAACTCACCCTTTACTTCTCATTCAAAGTTGATGGTTCTTCTATCAAGTATGTTATTACCTCTTTGTTTTGGAAGCCAAAAGATTATGAATGTGTTATTATTATATGAAAACCATATCGTTCCATGGTTCATTAATGTTCATCATTTATTTATGTTTTATGTGGAATGCATAATAATGATTATATTATGAAGTGACGGGTGCGCCCATAATTATATAGCGCAACATGAATGTTTGAATGTGACGGGTGCGCTTGGAATTATACAGTGCTCCAATGAACTAGGTAAAGTTATTTATATCATTATTAAATATTAAATGATGTGTGAACAATATTCTAGCTTGGTCAAAGGTATGTGTGGTAGTTAACAACTAATACAAGATGTTTCATTTTTATGCATCGCCACATTTCAAGTCTTATATTTATACTACCTTTTGTGTTCATGATCTTTTTCCCATGTTATGATTATGATCACCCCATGTTATATTGTTCATATGTATCCCCTTATCAGGCTTCTAGATCACCCTTTTGATGTATATCCTTAGGTGGATACATGTACTAAAGAGAAGACATGTTCCAATAAGAAGCTAGAGAAGAAGAAATTAAATAAATGTTTATTCTTGATGTTGTATTTTTTATGAATGGTCCTAGTTTTTCCAAGACAATAAACCTTTGGATCCTCAATGTGTAATACTATTATGTTTTTTTTCTTTAAAATGATTTAATAGTAATTTATGAAAAGGATGTGATGCTATAATAATCAAGACCTGAACGTCTAATCTATATGAGGTGGTGGGAAACAAAGATTTGTAGATTATTCCCTTTTTAGGATGGAATATAATTGTATAATTGTTATATTTTATTAGAAACAATTTTCATGATTAAAGGATGTATATTTCCATTAACGAATCTAGTTTTTTATTTTGATATACAATTTATCTCATAATTTTAAATTTAAATTTTGATTCTTATTATTTAAATTATATCAGGTGTGCTCTACCCGTTGAAAAAAATGGGTATAATATATTTTTTATTCATTGAGATAATTTGGTACTGAAATAATCATTAAATGAGTATCAAAAACCATATTTTAGTTATCATAATGGTTAATTGGAAATTTAGGTTTTTACATTGATTTATTGGAGTGAGCGTTGTGAAATATAATTATAAAAATATCTAGAAAATGATAAATGGAGTGTTGAGGATCTATGTTTATCCTCTACTTCCTTCTTTAATTTTTCTTCACACTTGATTTCTTCTAATTTCAAATCACTAATTCTGATTTATTATTATATTTTGAAATATGATATTTAAATTTATTTGCATAATTTAAAACACAATTACAATTTTCACATTGTCAATAAATTTAACAAAGTGATAGTTTGACAGCATAGTATATAACCTCATCATGAAAATTCCCCATAGTCTCCATTGTTTTACATTTTGAAAGGGGATATGTGGAGAAGATTTAATCATTTAGAAACTATGCATCACTTTGAATGGTTGATGAGTGAAATCGTTTCAGTTTGTAGAATTTTCCACTATCATGGTCTCTGGTGTGATCCTTGACTATTATGATGGTTTTGGGAATGAACCCATTACACTATGAGGAAACGGGTTATATTAGTATTAGTGTTGTGTCCCCCAAAAATGTTATATCCACCAATGGAGTTCCCTAATAACTTTTTCATTGATCTGTGACTACTAAATAAATAGTATTCTAGGATTATGTGTATGATATAATTTTATGTCTTATGCAAATGTTATTCTCTCATAACTTATTTTATTTTATTTCATTATGGTTTATATATTTTGAAATTACAATATTTATGATCTCAATCATCTTTTTGATATTTCATGTACATGGTATGGATTCCTTATGTTATTATCTTATTCTTATACCTTTATAATTACATTACCTTTATGAATTATCATTTGTTAACATTAATGAGAATATGAGATCACAATTTATTTTGTTTTAATCGCCCTTTTTATAAAGAAATATTTTATGTAGGGTATATCTATGATGATTTCTAAAAGGAAAAATATTTTTGTGAATCAGTGAAGATCATTAACTAGATTAGAAGATTTAGTTCCATGATTATATATTATGTAATCTATTATTTTAACCATTCATGTCTTATATAATATAATTAAAAATCTTCCAAAAATATGTAATATACATTAATTATAATACTGGTTTTTTATATAATGTACTAGAAGAATGATTTAGTTAGAAATTGAAAACTATGATGAGATGAAAATAAAAAAACCCCTATGAATATTTCTATGTATTTATATATGGATTTTCTAAATAATAACTCTAAAGACAATTAAATTTATAGGAATGATTCTTAGAATTTTGGTGAAGTATAAGGGATTTAGATTCCTAGAAACTATATCCTAGTAGGGACACACCAAGATGATTTGTATCTAGAGGAGAGGTTCCAAGGTGCCCTATCATCAAAAACATCACATTGAAAAGAAAATGATCACAATATAGTGTATTATAATGGGCCTTGAAACAAAATTATATTGGATCTCCTTGGGGATATTCTTTGGAATTTCAATAACACTTTTAGAACCATTGTTATTGATATAAATAGATAATTAATATAAATGATAGTTGATAAACATATGGAATCATTTACTGTAATGATTGTACCAATATTTAGAAATTTTATAATTGATTTAAATTATTAGTTTGGTTTTTATACATGATTAATCTTTATTATAGTATGCTTTTTCCTTTTCATAAATGGAATTAACCAAAAAGAACTAGGCTAAAATTGAATTTGATGGAAAAGTTTCTAATGAGAAGAAAAATGACACAATAACATTATTTCAGGATGTTATGGTTATTAAATATCACTTACCACATAAGATTCTTGACCACATACTCCTTAAAAAGCCCTTAAACTCACCAAATAAAAGGATGATAGAGGTACCTATGTAATTTTTCTCTTGAAAACATATATTAAAGACTATGTAATTCAATATATATCATGAAAGTGGGATGATGTACTCAAGGTAATGCCTTAGATTTATGATAATATGTCTTCTTGAAGAAAATAGAGACACAATTAATGTATATAAAAATGAAAAATCAATAGTTCCGATTATGAAATTATTGATGACAGTGGTATCCCTAAGGTATTATTAAATAATGATTGTTAAAAATGAGGAATTTAAGGTCATAATGAAATTTTATGTCCTAAAGGAAAATCTTGTAAATTGAATCAGGAAGATTTTATGAGTAATAATTTTTCTATTAATGAAGAAGAAATAATGAATGAATTGTTATTGGAATGATGTATTTAGAAATATTAAGTTTAATCCGATTCATTTTTATAATGATAATGTTGAATGATCAAATTATTAATGAACTGAATTTGAAGGGTTATTCAATATGAATCATGAAGCTTATAAGGAATATTAAAAATAAGGGTTCATTAAGGATATTAATGATTAATACGAATAGTAATACTGATCTTGAAAATTGATTTAATAGAAGGGTAACATTTTTTAGAAAACACATGTTTAAGGGAAAATAACACTTAATATGTTATTGAGTATGAATAAAAGTTGTTTATTTTGGATAAAGAGATGATTAAACCGGTTAAACTAAATTGGATTTTATTGATGACCTTAGAGTAGATAAATAATTAATTAAAAAGGAGGTTTTTATTATCATTTATGGAGTTAATAATGTTTTTATATTTAAATAATATCTCCATTAATATATGGTTTCTATATGGAATGATAGAAGTGGTTTTTATAATTAACGTTCTATAGTAGTTCATGTAATGACGTCTTTGTAAATGAATAGAATATGAATGTACTCACATGGGTGGTATATGATAAAAAAAATAACTACTTTATGATATATATGGGGGATTAATATTAACTTGTTTTAGAGAAATTTAGTAACATTATTATTATTATTTTTGGAAGGGTTAGAGGGTTAACAATATATGGAGTTTTTTATATTATAAATGGGATGATGTTTTTTAGATTACAATATTACATTATAATATAAATATTTATCCATACTAGATAGCTAGTGCTAACATTATTTATATAGAAGTTATCAGTTATCATTATATTATGGATCTTATTTAGTGCATTAGATATGAAAAATTCATCTATTAGTGTGAGAGATGATGTGGATATTGATCATTGAAAACCAAAGGTTAAAATTGTGCGTATAATATAAAAAGATATCAATTATGTATATTTTGATATGTTCTTAGTCTAAATGGAAATGAAATTACCCAAAATTATGAAAAGGATATTGAAAAAAAGTTATTGTAGTACCTTTATATTTTATGAATCGAATTGTCCTCTAAATTTTAAAAGATATTTTTTCTCATTATCTTATCAAGATAACCCACATTCATGAGATAAAAAATTTATATCACTATAAATTATTTATTTTTGAGTTTATAATATTTTTAAATCATTGCCTGCAAACTATGTTCTCTTTTGAGGAAACGTAGTTACTATTTACTTTAGTTAGTTTCTCTATTTCAAACATTCCAATTCTATGGTGAGATTCATTATTCATATTTACAATGTGGGTAACTATAATATACTTTTAAAATGATAGAAATAGATTTATAATATAAATTTTTAGGGAAAAATACATTTTTTGTGGTTATAATGTGAAACACTGAGATTTTGTGAAATTAGTCTTATCAAATGTGTTGAGTATTTTTGATACTCTGTGTTACACATAATATTGGTATTAGATTTCCTCACATAAAATAATGATTTTGGTTTGTGTTTTATCTTAGATTATGATTATCTTTCATTACATGAAACACTTTTTTGGGTGGTATTACTCACAATACCATATTTATTTTGGATGACATGCAACTCTAATATTAAGTGAAACATGATATAATATTAAGATGTTATTATTATAGTTATCACCAATCCTTTGAAATTATTGGTAAAAATTTGAATTACAAAATCATAAAAACAAATGTTTTTCACATCTATATATAATGAATTCCTTATATACTAATTGATTAGAAAGGAAAATAATATACTTTTGAAAATGAAGGAAATCATTTTCAAAATAATTCATTTTATACAAATAAAAATCTATTTCCTCATTAAATTAAATGAATCACAATTTTTGAATTATTTCAATGAAATTTAAATATGAAATATTAAATTGTGTATTTAATATTCATCATATATTTTTTCATTATAATAGATAATATTGACCAAACTTTTTCAATTAAATCAATATTCCCTAAAAAATAAGTTTTATTGCCTATGTTATTTTTTTTTAAAATAATTTTTTAAATTCAAGATAATTATTTTGGAAAAAATAACCATCTAAATAAGAAACTAAAAATTATCTTAGGATTAATTTTTGGAAATCTACGTAAAAATTTCATTTTTTAATATTTATTGAAAAATATTGAATTTTATTTGAAAATTGCCATTTTGATTCATTAATTTATAAAGATAAATTATTTTCATATATATTCTTTAGTATAATAAGTTCAGTAATTAATACTTTATCAAGCAATGGCCTTTTGAATCTATTACATGTTTTAATATGATTCAATAATTTTGAAATGTTTTGGACATTTTGACTCTGACTAAAACGTTTTTTTAAATTTTTTTTTTGAAAAAGTGAGAAACCACAGAATCATCAAGAATATAAACTAAAGGATAAAACATAGTTGTTGAAATTTAACATTAGATTCTTGGAATTCTAATCCCGTAAGAGCTTCCATGAAGTAGAAGTTTCCAATGTTTCTGGATCATCTTTAATAAGGTATTCAAAGTGCATCACCAGTTTGTCCCACGTTTGTAAGAATTCATCTTGTGTGATTTTCATTTCGTTGAAGCCTCTATATAAAATAAGGTTCTTCGTATTATTAAAATCACTCTACTCGCATGTATTATCCATAGGAATGATTCTTCCCAGCATCTTAAAAGCAGCTTATGTGGAGGCATTTATCGAGAGGAATTCCTTTTCCATAGATTCACCAGAATGAAGGAGTGGCTGCATAGGAGCATCTGCGCTATCCTGCAGGTCACCCTAGGTGAAGCATCATAGTTAACCACTACCTATACTCATCTATACCCCCTATTAGAATTTATGCCACCTTCCAAATTCATCAAATTTTCTTTTTTTTTTCTGAATGAGTCTCCAAGGGTATTGGTAAATAGTTGTAATCATTTGGGCTTTTCTTGTTTCCTTACCAGACTTTCCACCTCGAACGACATTGGTCATTATCCTGGATATCCTATGCACTATCATCAGAGAGCGTACTGGGTAATTCAAAATTGGACATCTCCCAATGACAACATTGCTTCTCATTGGGATGCCCAGCTCGGTCTGCCTCCTGTTCAGGATCTTTATTCCCTAATCCCTCAAAATGGTTACTAAACATTACCGGTAACTCAATTCTCAAACTAGAGCATTTCAATCGAATTAGAGGATCCCAAGAACCTTCTCTTCTAGTATTTCAATGTCCATAGAGCACTTCCTCCACATAAGAAGCCTTATTTTCACTTCCCTCATCTCCCTTTCTTGTCTTGACTTCCCCAATAAAACCTCTTCCATTTACAATTTTGGATGTCTCTGAAGGAACCAGACTACAAGAACTAATAGAAAAACCCACTTCCGGTCCTACTTGACCCTAAGGGCCTCACATATCACTGAAAGGATTTCCCAAATCATTGTTCTGTTGATTGAAAATATCAGAAACCAAAATTATACCCTCCTGAGAAACATGAAGAACACCAAGTGTTGGGTCTGGAACAGAACCTGTATCCATATGGAACATTCCTTCCAAACCTTCAACTGATCCTTGACCCTTGACACTGAATTCTGATACCCCCATCCTCTATGGATCGCATTCCTTGACACCAGTTACATTGAACCATATCATGACCAATTTTCCTTCTTATAGAACAAAAGTCGATCCAAGCATTAAAATCCATAAGCTGTTTCCATCAAAAATCCTCCCCCACACAAATCCATACATACTCAGTTGGAATGTTAGAAACATCCACGTCCATGCAAATTTTTGGAGCAATAGGGTGGAAAACTGCATGGGTCCTACATTCCGAGAACCAATATCTACCTATCATATTCAGTAACATTCTCAAGATTGTAGGGTTTTGAAATAGTAAGGTATGTTCGGGGAATCTTTCCTATACTGTCGTTGTTAGTGCATCATGCTTCATGTGAAAATCAAATGTCCATCGAAAAAGATAAAAACGAATGTCGTTGCAGTTATGGGGGCACTAGACTAGTCCCTAATAAAGACTTCCTTCTATGAAAAATGAATCATCATATTTCAACTATCCAATAGGCCAACCATGGAATGATCTTTAAAAACCCAACATCCAAAAATACATCTATAGAATGCATCCACAGAGGGCTGAAGCTGTTTTAAACAAGATAATAATGTGAAATTATAAAGGGATGAAGCCTCACTAATCTACAGAGAAGAAATTGACAACTAGGGGAAACCACCATATAAATATGGGACCTTAGGGAACAAATATATTTTCCGAAAAGAGGGATGAAATGCCGGATTAGAGAGAGGGGAATATATAAGGGATGCAGTTCCTCCATAGGGGAACGGATGTCCCTCCCCCACTAGTGGGGGAGGGACCGATGCAGATGCCATCTCCATCATAGGATGAGAACCATCTCTAAAACCCTTTTTCTTGATAAAATTGTTGTATTAATATAAAAAAATTATTTCTATTTTTTTGAGTGGAATTTTTTAAAGGTGATTCATAATTTGGAATTATAATTATATAAATGTTCTATTATGTTCCACAAATTTTTTACCATATTTATTATTTACAATGATAAAATCAATTTCTGGGATTATAGTTAATACAGGGTTTTACCCATTAAATGGGTATGTATTAAAATTAATATTATAAACACATGGAGTATTAATTAATAAATTTGATTTCATATTTAGAATTTTATTTTAAAAATTATATAATAATTACCATTTTTTATTTTTCATAATTGGTTAATTTCAAATATAAAAAAAGGATACATGTTATGATGTTAAAAAAATTAAAAGTGAAAAAATTTAGTAAACAAAAACACTACATAATTACATTAAAAATTATATTATAATTGGTCGTAGAAGTTTTCACTGAAAAAATAATTCAAATAATTTCTTATGAAATAGCTTTAGAGGAAGATGAGGTAAGATTGACCTTTAAATAGTAACCACTTCTCAATATTTTCAATGTTTCACCCCTCCATAATTATAAAAGTGCACTCACCCCCATAAATTATTCAAACCACTCAAGACCAGTAGTTCATTAAAAACATGAAAAAATAAAATTCCAAATTTCCTCACCAAATATCAAAAGGCTTATTTACATCTAAAAGTCATCCTAGTAAGGATATAGTGAAATCCATAGGTGGATACCAAAATAAGAGTTAACATTCATCAAGATGTATTTTTTTCATCCACCACCTATTGAAATTATTATTATATATTAGTTATATACGAACCACATTTTGTTATATATACATTCGTGTTGTTATGTTATGGTTTATAATTACAAAAATATTCACATTCATGAATCATGTTATGAAATTATCATTAATGTGTGTGGAAGACTACCACCTCACAACCATTTCTAATTCATTTTTCCCTTACAACATCTAATGGTTGGATATAATGATGAATTTATTATAATTATTTCATATTTATGATATTTTTATTCTTATATAATTTTAATTTTACTATTATATTCAGAATTACTTTTTTTGGAATATAATAATGGCACATGTGAGTACATCAGACTACCACCTCATGAAAATATGGCATTCATTCATGGTTTACAAGGATTCTATTAGGGTTGGATGTAATGAACATATTTTCTATATATGAAAAAAAAATCTTAAATTTTTAAATATTATTATACTATATTTCTTTCAATATGAAAGAAATTTTGGAAACATTTCCCATACGTACATATGGCATACCATCCCCATGAATGATGTATATCATTTTCTATAACCATATTTTATGGATTAATCTAAAACTATTTATATAAAATATATATCATATTAATATCATGGTTATAATTAGATAAATTATATAATAGTGATCAATGTAAATATACCAAAAATAAGAAAACCAGAAAAATATGAAAATTCCGTGTTTTACCAGAATCATATCATTAACATTGAATTTTAAATAAAATAGTAATAATTGGTCATAAAAATCATCTATATATTATGAAATATAAATTTATTATTCTTTAATATTTTCATAATTAATATAAATATATTATGTCAGTGTTTGGAATTTGTATGCTAGTAGTCAAGACTTATAATAAGGGATTTCTAGTTTTTCTTTTTTTTCACAATGATATATAAAAACTCACCGCTATTGAATTTTTTGTTGTCTATATAAAACCCCATAGTTTTTTTGTTTCAAACATCCTATTATATTTATTATATTTATTATTTCATATGATATTGTTCTTTTTGGTTATTATGATTCAAACGAATACAATGTGGTAAAGGACTTCGGTCTCACTTTTACATTTACGAGACATATTCCATGTTCAGAGAATATTTTTTGTGCTGTTTATACTGCCCAATAATGAATTTTTTTAATTATTATAATTATATTTACTTATATTTAAATATGAATTTTCTGTTCTCTATTTCATTGGTTTTATGATATAGAATTTATAAAATAGATGAGACATTTTCATCCCAAATAGTCATTATTGAGATGTCTGTCAATGTATACAGCTATATTCTTTCATGAGTTATATATAACAACCATTGGATATTTTATATCCTGAATTCCACAATTTTTATTATCATTAATATTTAATTTGATTTTATTATTTAATGGTTATTATGATTCAATTTATTAGAAAAAAAGTAGGAGAATTTTGTCTCAATTCCCCTTTATTATAAAATTAATAACCTTATGAACCTACACACCTTAAAAAGTGTATATAAATTCCATTTTGATTATAATATAATGAATATATTTATCCTCATGGTATCATAAGTTCTAATTTTTTATTTAATTGATTAGGATTATGATTCAACGTTACCAAATCTATAATGATTTTATGTTACCATATCTTCTATTATTGATATTAATTATGGTTGTCTTTCTATTGTAAAATATTATGACTCGTCTCTCAATAATGTGATGTATTTTAATATACTATGGTTATTAATTTATTTAATGTGATTTTATCATTTTTACACGATATGGTTTTTAAAATAATATATAAATGTTTTATTAAAATCTATCTTTAATTATCAATTCAGTCAGAAATCTATTTTCAGCAAAACCCCTATTTTCTATAATTGCTTCAAGAAATCATTAATTACCCCAATATTATTTTTTAGAATTAAAATTTTAACCGTGTTTGAATTCATACAATATTTTTTAATGTATGGATTATATATTCTTCTAAAATAGTAAATATTATAATATTACCAAAAATATGGAAATAATATTATTTGCTTATAGAAATAACCTAATATCCAAACATCATAACAATTATTTTATTTGATGAATTTGATATATTTTTTCAATTTTATTTTAAATGAAAATTATTTTCAAAAAAACGTTTTAGAATGATCTTTTTAAATGAACCCTGAATACATGTTGAAATAAAAAGTTTTATTTTTTATTTATGTGTCCATTATATGTTTTCAAGTATATTATCAATGAAAATTATTTCAATTTTTTTTGTTTTTAAATTTATTTTAAATAATGATATATCATCATAAAGAACTGATCCTTGTGATTTATCTTTGAAAATAATTTTCCACAAAAGAAGACTTTTATTAGTGATTCCTATGATTTATTGAGAATATGATACAAATTTATTATTATTATTATTATTATTCAGAATTATTTATTATCAAAACATTTTTATGAAACCCATTTCAATTTTGTGGGACATACCATACTAATAATTTTATAAAACCCACTTCCTTTTCCTTATTTTATGTTGTGATGGAATGACAAAATGATTAGGAAACCAAACTATATTCTATATGTTATGATATGATGAAATGTTTATGAACCCCATTTCATTTCATTATCATATATATAATTATTGTTTAATTTTAGTTTAGTAGATGTAAATATTATTTTTATAATGTTATTAGTTTTAGTTATGACCTTGGAATGTGGTTAGGTTGTAGCCAATTACACATGAGAACTATATCTCTCTCTACTGAATTATGTAATTATTTATATATCATTAATAAAAATGAATATAAATGAGGTTTAACTCATTTTAGTAAGTGAATTTTATTTTATGATGGTCTTGGGGGTTAACATTGACTAATTTGACAGTCTGCGGAGTAACCCCATTCCACTATGATGAATGGGATAGAAATGGGTGTTGTCTTATGTCTCTTCTAGGATGTATAGCTGCCACCCATGGAGTGCCCAGAAATGTTTTGGAAATGAGCCTCAGCTACAAAAGATTTATTTTGTAGGATTATTTGTATAAATAAATTATTTTCCTTTTTCCAAATTTATTCTCTCATAACTCATGTTCTTTGATATAATTATCATTCATGCCTTATGATCTTCCAATCATGATTACAGAAATCATTATTTTGATATTGTATATATTGGATATTTTTCATATGTTTTTATCATGTTATCATACCCTTATGATAACAATATGATTATTTATTTCCTCTTTTTACTAATATGAAGAATATAAGATTACCCTATCTTACATTTCCTTTCCCTATGGAACAATGAATTGTTTTACTTAGATAAATTATATGAAAAATATCAAATTGGATGATCTCTGTGGAATTCACAAAAAATCATTAACCAGATTACAATATTGTGTTCTAAATTTACAAACCCACTAAAATATTATAGTCCTTAGTGTTTTGGGTGTAATGTTATAGATATCTTCCTTGAAAAATTTTCTATCCATGAATGATAATTCCATTTCCCTATACGAAGTCCAATGGAGAATGTAATAATCTTGACCAAGATTTCTAATATTATGTCCTCGTTAACTTTCTATATATATCATCCAACATTTCTTAGTGACTAAAATATATTAAATATATTTTAATTTTATTTTGATAATGTAATACTAATTATCAGTATTAAAATCATTTAATTATGAATGAAATGTGAATGTTTATATTATGTTGGGTTCATTGTCTCAATAAAAAAACATACTTCATTTTTCTCAAACGATGACACGTATAATATTAAAAATATATATATTATATACATGATTATAAAATGTATATTATAACATACATAATTTTTATCAAATTATAAATATTAATTTAATTAAATAAATTTATTCTAGTTCACAATACATATTAATACATCAAAAATTATGTAACTATATAATAACAATTTTTGATGAAAGAATAATCCATATATCAGAACACATCAGGATATTTAGAACCAGTTAAACGTAGGAATGGAAATTAATATAAAGACTTTTCACACCTCCAGTTGTACACAAAAATTATGAGACCTTCAATGATTTCCTACACATTTATATTACATTGGAACCATGAAACAAATAAACTTGTGATAGTGATTATAAACTCAATATCTGATCTAAATTACTCAAAACTAAAAGAGTTTCATAATAATAAAAAACATATTGTCAATATATACTCTCAATATAATTTTAAAGAATTATGATATGATCATTACGGACAATATGTGAATTGTAATAATTAATTTTTACTCGATATAAGGGAACTTTCTAAAACTCCCTCTTATCATTGGGTATTACGTTATCACTCTCCTACCCCCATAACTCTCTATATATATCTATAAAATGATTTTAAACACTTTATACATTTATACTAAGTATGAACAAATATTATTCTCCCATTCATTTTCTATAAATATATAAAATGTTTACTTTTTCTTACCAAATCAATCTTCATTAGAAACCAAATTATATGTATCATACTTTTTTTTATTTTATTTTATAAACCACTCTATGATATGTTTTTAAATATTATTATTTTTCAATAATTAGCCATTATTAATTAGATAAAATAATTTAATTTTTTTTCAAATTAAATTAATTCCCATTGAGTGTTTAGCTATTCAGAAATATTTTCATAAATACATTAAAAAAAAATTAATTCCCAAATTACATTGCACCCATTCTGTTGAATTTTTTATCAAAAGAACTATTTATTTTAGATTTTTCTATTTTTATTCATATATAATTTCTAAAAATATTTAAATCATTTATATATTTTTATTCCATATGAGATATTCATTTTTTACAATTTGTGGAATGATTATTTAAACCCCTTATTTTCATGTATTTTTATAATTAGTTTTCCTCATTTTTTTTCTTATAAATATGAGTGTACAATTTTTTATTGGTGTTCGATGATATAACTCCAATGCATTATGTAATTATTATATCTTCTATGATGAAATATAGTTTTTAGGTTTCCAACCTAATACATGATGGGATTTGTGTAAAATGTTATGTTTTTAGATGTGATCACTGGCATATACCAATGTCATGTTTTTATTGATTCCACATTCAAATGATTCTATGATATAATCACATTCCATTCATGAAACCATGTGATCATTCATGTACCCTATCCATTATCATATTATGTTATTCTAATTGACTTATATGCTATTATCATGTATCATGAATAAATATATAATGTTCTTTATATCTCTCCACTATTATTTTTTTACACCCCATATTGTCCTAGTAATTGTTAGAAGATAACGGTAACTATAAGAACAATATAGAGTTTGAAATAAACAAGTTTTATTTTTTTATTCATTTTTATGTTTGGTGAAGATAATAATATAAATAATGTTGGCCAATTTATCTATAGTATATTCATATTGAATATATATATTAATAAATATTCCTATATGATGGGAATAAAGGTTTATAACAATATCTAATCAATTTAATGGGAAAATATATAGACCCATCAGAGGCAGAGGTGACATAAGATTGGGCAAAGATTTCCATTATAACTGAAACCTATAGTAATCTTGGGTTCTCTGAATATTATTAATCATATGTATGTAATTTATAATTTATAACACATATAATAAATTTTTTTATAGTAATGGAAATAAAATTCATTTAGATGGAATAATATAAGGAATTATTCAAGGATATTAATTAATGATTTTTCAATAAACATTTTCATTCATTTCCATAAATTAGGGGAATTATTTTATTTTATAGTGGTAATTATGTAATGGGGTCGGAATTAATACACTAGAAAAATTATATGGAAATAGATAATGCCTCATGTATATTATAGGTCCTTGAGAAAAAATAAAATATTTACGATCCGGATATGGAAACAATTATATTTTACTTAATGAAATGGTAGCATTGTCACTCTGGGTAAAATTATTGTATATATAATAAATCAATGATCATAATTTATATATTGAAATAAAGGAGTTGAATATGTTCCAAATTATATTGGAATAAATTATCATAGTCTATAATTTTTCAACATAATACCATTAATTGAAGGGAAACAGTATGAAAAATACACTATGAAATAATAATGGAGCTATAAAATTCTAGATGAGGAATTGAAGTGAGTAAATTTAGAGAGAGAAGATATATATTGAGATCATAAATCATGATAGAAAATAAGAATATTAAATAATGATTTCTCCACCAAGAATATATGAAAATAATAATAAATATTGTATAGGTGATATGCCAATTATAACAAACCAACCCTTGAATATTAGGAAGGCCACTCAAACAAGCTCCCCATATGATACTGATAAAAAATGAAAAATATAAAAAACATATTTAATGAACCCAAAACAATACATAAAACAAGATAATAATGTGAAGACAATAAAGGTACAAAAAACATTCAATCTATGATAAAAATGATAAACCAAAAAGTATGTCATCTACCCATGTAGTTGACAGTTATTTCTTGACAAACCTAAAATGAAATCAAGAGTAAAAAAGAGAAACAAACACGACAATAAATGGTTTTTTGTTTACATGAATCCTATAATACAATATATAAAAATGGCCAAATTCAAATGTAAGTTGTGATTAATAACCCATTAGGATAACACCATAGGTTCTAAATATATTCTTAATATCAACAATATAACAATTCATGACAAAAAAATACTTTCAAAAATAATTTTCATAAATACAAAATTTCGACTTTTTCTTTTTTTATTTCATTAATCACTTCATTTTCTAAAACAAAACATATAAAAATTATAATTGATAAATAAAAGCGATAATATCCATTCATATACTGGTAAAATGTTAAACACATATCGATGAAATAACCTTTTATGTAAACTAATGTGGGACAACCTCATCATAAAAAACATTGAAAAAATATTCCCTAATATAAAATTACCCATGTGATAAATAACCTTAAAATAAAAAAAAATTAACCATACATATTGTGATCAATTATACAGAACATTATAAAAAAGATTATCAATACACTAAATTATAATACATTATATCCAACAATTGTAGATTACAAGTATTAAATATCACAGATGTTTCCTCGTAGTGGTGAAACACACAATCTAGATACCCATGTATCAATAATGACTCATCGAAGGTTCTCAATGTGTAATTTTAAAATATTTATTCAAAAAAAACACAAAATTTTATAAATCAATTTAAAATCCATTTCAATCATATTCAGTGAATTGAAACTCATTTCTAAATAAGTAAAATCATTTACATATTTTGTAATCCCACTAAATATTGTGAAAATTACCATCAGACATAAAAAAAACTAGTATTTTTGTTGAAAATTATGATTAATCCCTAACATCACCGTTAAAGGTATCATCCAAATTTATATATTAGAAAACATCAAGGAAAAAATAAAAAATATGTAAAAAAATACTAGATTTAATGGTAACGATGTATTATAGTATCCCTTACATAAAATTTTTTTAGACTAAAAACCATCATGATCATGGATCCACAAAAACATAAGACAATTGTTGTCTCATAAATGAATCTTACAACCACAACTTCTGGCTGCCCTTTCCACACTACAAAAGTACATAGACTATGGAAACATTATACTGCACAGTAAATTAAGCATGGAGATCCATAATCTGAACTGGTTTCTCAAATATTCTTGTATCTAGAACATGATCAACATCCTCCCATATATACACATGGATATGATATTTATATACATCATAAACCAAGAATCATGAATCACGCCATGGATATATATCATGAAAAATTGTAATAGAAACCAGTATGATGCCTTTCGCATTCATCCAATGATTCCAACAAGGACCATAATAATGAGTGCCAATACAAACAATATACTTATGTGAAAATGTCTCATGTGAGGAGAAACTATGAGAAAGACTATATTATTATACTAAAACTAGATCATATGATGATGATGGTACACAATTTACTTTTGATGACTCTGTGATAAGAATAAATTCATATAAAGAAGTTGTACCATTTCCGTTATCACTTGATCAATTATAAGTCCAACCAATGACCAATATCCCAAAAAAAGCTAGCTCATGGTAGATCTACATGGACAACTATACAAAGCCTCAATAAGTTTCATACTTAATAATGACTAATTATAATTATTATATTAAATTGTATCCCAAATAAAATTATTTTCCCAATATCCGATGAAATAGAGCTCACAAGCTTGTAGAATATCCTATTTATCATTGATAACCCTCTCAATCTGTCCATTTCTCTTTGGAAGATAAGATTTATTTAATTTAATAGAAGAATCCATCACCACTTATAATGCTCTCCAAAACCAATATGTGAACATCAGATCCCTATTAGAGACAACTATATATATAACAGCATGATGTCTCATTATATATCATATATACAAGTCCTTGGGTTGTTGAAATATGATTACCTATCAGATAGGTATGGATTTCACTAGTTTTTTGAGTCGATCAATGATCTCCCAAATAGTATCTTTCCCAGCATCAGTATATCAAAAACTAATGTTGATATCCCAAGAAATATTTCCCACTTCCATGTTGGAATGTGCAATGGCTACAAAACCCCATAGGTATTGGGTTCTTGGTCTTAATTCTCTTACCTGTAGACTTAGATATAAAAAATCTTTTCTCAACCATCTCATCCATCAATATTCAAATGAATTCCACAATTACTATTACATGATCGTATAACCAAGGATAATAGAACAAAAAAATGGTTAACACACTCCAAAAAATCCTATCCTATGGAAAACAGAACAACTAATCTATTATAGAAGCACAAATCACGACTGGGAGATAAGAACCCACTCACCAGAAGTCTCCATAGAATTTTAAATTTCACTTGGTCATCAGAACATTGTATCATATACTAGATCGAGCTGAATATTCCCACACAATGGTGAGTCTTGTTTTATCAAATCCCAGAACAATTATCCAAAAAACACGTCCTCTCCCCATCACAAATGTAATATCCTAACCATTTTTTGACATTCATTATGAATGTTTTCAACTCATTCTCTTATATTCCATTTTACTTTTTTGAGTAATTTTTGTTTGTCTCTTACATTCGATTATATTAGGTGAAATTGGAATATATTTGAAATAGGATAAAAAAAGGCAAGGTTAGTTCTGGGTTTTCAAAAATTTTGTGCCCAAAACAGAAAAAACATGTCAACCTAGAAAGGGGATTATCATCGATCGAACAATTTTTATTAAACTAATCACCCTATTAGATTTACTATTTACCCCCCACCACCCATAATAGTCACACAATAGTGGCATAGGGTTTGTTAAATCAAAATCCCCTAACCAAAAAACCATGTAAACATTTTAAATTATCCATGAAATTCATTTAAAAAATTATAGAACAAAGTTAATTAACCCCAAATATAAAATATTTGGACCCTCAACAATTTCTCTGCTTTTTGGAGAATTTTAGAAAGATTCAAAGCCCTTTTTCCACCATTCATGTTAATTCAAAGACAAGACATGTTATGTTATTTCTTCTTGATTAGATATATCTCTCAAATTATTATTTCAAGATAAAATGATGATGTTTTATATACTTTTGGAATGGGTTTTGATATTGATTTATGTTTTATGTATCATAACTTAATTATATTATTTCTATTATTTCAATCAACATATTTTTATTAATTATGGGTTTGATTAATCCATTTCAAATTGGTGATTTCATTTGCTCTGTGTTCACCGTAAAACTTGAGGTAGGTCTTCTTTTATTAAAATAGAAAAGTCATGATTTAAATTACAAGAATGCAATTGTATAATTTTTGTTCGATTATTATGAACATATATTTTATTTCAATTTTTTTAATTTGGACAATTATTTAATTAATCGATTATGAATTGAAATAAATAGTTTCTGAGTTTTTTATGAGATATTGAGTTTTTTTATTATTTTAATAATTTCTTTAATTAATTAATGTGAATTTTTTTTGTTATTCATTTATTGAATTAAAATAATTATTTTTATAATTAATTGTGGGAAATTTATATAATATAATTGTATTTATTTATTTTATAATTAATTTATGATAATTATTGTGATTATGAAATTGATTTAATTGGAATAATTAATTTTTGAATTATTTATGACATATTGATATGATATAATTTTATTAATGATTTTTTAATTAATTAGATAAAGGTAATTTATTTTATTATGGTAATAATTGAATTCGAATTATTCATTATTGAAATCATTATGGGATGTTAAAATGGTTGAATTGGATAAATTAATTATTGAATTTATTAAATTTTTTATTATAGAATTTGATTTGATAGTTAATGTTGATTAACTAAGATTGTTGTAATATATGTGATATTGGTATATATGTGATATTCTGTTACAAGTGGTAAATGTGTATGGGAAATGGTATGCTACATCAATATCCTATAGTGATGAATTGACTGATAAATTTGTGTAGAACATTGTCTCATACATCAAATGACCAATATTATGAACTTTATAGTAAATATGTTTGGAACATGGCATCATACATAATAAAAACCTTAGTAATGAACTAAGACACATGCGTGGGACATGGTGTGTTAAATCAAGACCACATATTGTTGAATTTATGGATTAATGTGTGTGGGATATCATTTGATTCATTAAATTCCAATTGTGTGGTATTAATTGATAAATGAGGTGCTGGATAATGACTATGATTCCAAATACCCCAGGGGATTTAAAAAATACATTCTACAACCTTGAGATTACCTTGGAATACAGTTATAAGTTGATGGTATGAGATTAAATGAGATGATAAATGATAACTATTATATTTTTATTTGGTTAACACTATGAAATGTGTCCATGCATGTATTGATATTTTAGTTTCTCCAGGGACTTGATGGTTTATATTTTTATATAAAGAATATTATTAAATATGACTAGGATTTACTTATTCATTTTACATTATTCTTTATACAACAATATAAAATAATTTTTAAGGGGTACTATTTTAGACCTCAATGGTAGTGTCCAATTAAGGTGTAATCACACCCTACTTGGGTTGCCTGATCAATATCCACAATTATTTCGTAGTGAAAGAACATGTTAATGGAAATGTCCATGTGTTTGATGGATGAGTCAGGATGGAGCATGAATGTGGGAAACAAACCAGGTGTCAGTTCTTGTCTAAGTATTTTTTTTGTGTCTTTATTTATATTAAATTATTCATTCTGATACATGAAAAATAATTGGAATGAAATATCTACTTATTTAATTTTGAATAATTTATTTAATTGGTATTCATGTAATAAGAGTTGTTGTCTTTAGTTATATCATTTGGTTTATTTATTTATTATTTATTAATTTGATACTATGATAATGACATAGTAGTATCTATATAATGGATATTAGACCAATACTTATTGTTTTTATCCTAATAGTGTACGATGAGGTGTGTCTGGGGGCTATGACTGTCCCATTTGAGGCACCGCTGTGTGGATCCCAAGGATAGATGTTACAATGTGGTATTTAACTTTAGTTTCGTTTCATTTCATATGTCACACTATTTGGGAAGGGTATATGGGTGAATAGGATGTGTGGGGACTTGGTTAAAAGTTCGTACAAAGTAATTGCTAAACAATGTCTAGGGAAAAATTCAAGTACATTGGGTGTGATTGTTGTTATTGATATGTGTTGTCACTGTGGATACAACTTCACCTCAATTTTTGCAGATGATTTGTGAAAATATTATTATTCAATGATTTTTTTATTTGACTCATGGATTGTTATAAATTGATAAATGACTATATAAGCATCAATAAATTCACTCTAGATTATTATGTGACATGAATCAATTTTTGGCCCACATGAGAATATATAATTTGGGTTACGTGATAAAATTTTAATGTTTTTATATTCTTGTGTTATTAAAATTCTAAAGTAGGATAATATGAATTTGTTGGTTTGAAACGATGAAAAAATATAATAAATGGGGGTATAATGAGAAACATGAATAATTATAATTAGAATACCCATTGTTATCCACATACTAGATGTATGATATTTAAGGGTAGTGTTTTTGGATTTGTCATGGACATATGATGTGGTTTAGGGAAATAATGTGTTATAGTTTCTATGAATACCTATTGTAAATTTTAAATGTTGTGGTATGAGTCTTGTAACATCCTTACAATTTATAAAATAATATTATTCATATATTTTAATATTTATGAATAAAATCTTAATTTTAAATTAAGGGGATGATTTGTCCCACAACATAATCGACACACAACAGTGGGTTTTCTCGAATCATACATTGCATACAACATTGAGTAATAAAAATAATAATACAATTTTATTTTTTTAATAGTAGTTAATTCATAGCCATTGTATTTGTGGGAATGAATAGAACTAACTACAATAATATTGCGTTTTTTTAAAAAATTTATTTCATTTATACAACAAATTACAGAGGCTTATAATTAAAATGAATCTATTTGTAGGCATAAAATATTTTTATATTTGTTAAAGGTTTTTTTAAATCATTTTTATGGAGAAAATTTTTTAATATTGTTTTCCATGATTTTATATATTAATTTTTAAAAAATAATCTTATTAATTGATATAGAAACATCAAAATTTAGTTTGGTTGAAATTTTGGTATTTTTCTGATAAAATTGATATTTTAATGAATATTAAAAAATACTGCATTTTAATTAAAAACTATGTTTTAATTTATTTATTTATATTGTTAGATTTTACTTTTAATTGGGTTTAAAGTGAAATTGGATTATTATTTTTATCATTTAATAATATATTCTTCATTGTAATTAATTGACCATTGAAATTTTATATTAAAACATGGAAATCATTTGATAGTTATTTCTATTAAAAAACATGTTTTCTTATTTTGACAATGGGAATTAATTTTAAATTAATTTCTATAAATTATGCGTCTGGAATTTGATAAAATCGATTCCTTATTTGGAATTATAATTCCTAGTTTATGTAAAAAATTTCCTTTTTATTTTTTGATATTATGAATAATAACTTCGGTAATTTTATTTATTTACTATAGTTAAATGAAAAATATGATAAATAAGGGTAAAAAATAATAATATAATAATATAAAACTACCATAACATGTGTACTAATATTATTGGATGAGATATGGCCAAACATGATCATCCATGATTCGATTCTAGGACACCATTAAGCAAACTGGGTGTGATAATGACATGATATAATAAATAATTTAAATTAATGATAAATATAACATAAACATGTATCTTTTTACTAAAATAATTTTGAGGTGGGATTATATAACAGAAATATTTTACTAAAAATAGAAATTATATATATATATATATATATGTTTCCTATATCATTTTATTTTATTACTAATGTTTAGATATTAAATAGATAAATTTTGTTAGGACACAATGATGATGTAATGTTTACCTTATTAATGATATATTAGAATAAATGATATTATAAATACTATAAGTATGTAATTTGAAGATTTTTATTATATAAAAGAATTGTTTTGGATGATTATGATATTTTATATTGTAGTTAATGTATTTTTTTTCAAATGAATGAAGTATATATTACTTAAAAAAATTGAATTACTAAATAGTGTCAAAATTGGAATAATTGAGTTTTTCATAAAAATAGTATGTTGTTAAATGATATAATAGAAATAAGAAAATTTTATTTGAATTAAAAAATTATATAATGTTAAAAATTTAATTAAAAATTCACTGGTTGTTCTCTTGACATTATATAGTAAACATATTAACCATATAGTGTAAAAATTCAAGAAGACATGGTAAGAGTAGATTTCTTTAAATAAGGGTTAAAGACAAAAGATAAGGTTAAATTTGTGACCTAAACATTCCAAAAAACTATTAATTTAGAGTAATTATACAAAAAATATTTTTTTCTTGAAAATTTATCATGTAGATACTATTATAATTCTAAAATCAATTAATATTAAAATAATCTTTCAAGACTTTCTTAAAGTGCACCTCATTTCTCTTATAAAATCTTATAACTCTACCAAATTACACACTCTTTTGAATCCCCTCGAAACATCCAACATTAGATAAAATAATATCCCAACATCCCTAACTTTTTCCTATAATCCATTCCTAGTGCATAAGGATAATCAAAGAATCCTTTTGTCTCAAGTCAAATAAAATTACCCTATTTTGAGGTAATGCCTTCATTCAAGCATCGTTATTTTATTTTCTTTCTCCAACACTTACCCAATATTTTTTAAATTATATTTTAACAAAAAAATATCATATATATACATTGATGTGTTTATGCTATGATTTTGACCGACACTTACACAAACATCCATCTAATAGATATAGAACATAATGTTTCTTTGTATGGTGAACTACTACCTAACAAAACGATGATTATTCAATTTTCTCATTCATCCTATTATGTTGGAAATTATGATGAAACAATATTTATATATGATATATATAATATTCATATTTTCCATATTCTTATTTATATTTTATTTATAACATACCTTTATGGTTTCCATGTTGTGTAAATAGGATAACTTCATTTCGAAAAGTGTGGACAACTGCCACACAAAGCGATGTGACTCATTCCCGCTATACATGGAACATCTATAAGATGCTTTTATTATACCAATGCTACATACATGACATTAATATATTCATGTTATTATAATATACAATTATATCATTTGATTATTAATCTTTTAATATGAAAAATAATTGAATGTAGTGTTCATACATACGTAAGACATACCTTCTCCATTAGTAGTAAATTTCATTTCTTATCTCCAAATATTATGGATATTATAAGTACATATATACTGTATATATATTATATTTAAATAAATAAAAGTATTCTAGATATTTTTGAATTTTTTCTACAAGGATAATTTACATCTAAACAAGTTCATTTTCGACTCAAGTACCAAATATCGACAAAATGTCTGACATAAAAATAAATAATTATGTAATTTTTATAACACTTTAATAATTTATATTAGAGGAATAATAAACTTGAAAATTTTCTCAAGAATTTATTTAATAATCAACAACTATTATTCCGGAACATAATTATTTTATGTGAAGGGCCGAACTCACGGTAAGGGATATTTTTATCCCTATTTCTATTAATTGGGTTAATCTTAAAATTAATGATTATCTCATGAAATTATTATGTGAGAAATAGCTTCTCATATAACATAAATTATTTATAAATTATTTATGTTTATTTATAGTAAATACTCATAATCAGTTTATTTTAATTACAAAATGATATTTTTAATGGAAATATTAACTCAATCTCTGTTAATTGATGTAAATATCTATGTCATTGGTTTTGTCATTATTAAACTTTTTTTGAATTTCCACTGATTATTTTATAATGAATTTCCAATTATATTTTGTGTTTTTATTATTTTCACAAATAATTATGTCATTTATATATATTTAATCTAATGATTCGATCTTGGTAAGAGACTTCGTCTAAATCTCCTTTCTTTGTGGAATATTTTAATTTATACATGATATTTTTTTTATACAGTGTATAGTAAACCCCATTATCATTTAATTTCATTCAATAGATATATTTTTTGTGAATCAATTTAATAAATGACCAAAGGTTTTTTAACATATGTGGCGATAATGAACTCTCCACCGCCATAATAGTTATTTTATATTTGGATTCCTCTATAAGACATAATGTATATAAAACGAAAAGAAATCCATTATTCATTTTTAGGTTTTTTTATTGGAAATGGGTTTGAATGTTAAATTAGTATTCAATATCATAAAATTATCTATTGTGATTGAAAATTGAATCTTACATGTGGAATTATAATAATAGGAATCTTTGATGTGGTAAGATTATCAAATGGTACTAGGACATTTGAAGATTTGTTATGTGATAAACCAATGATAGGTGGTTAAATGATTAACCAAATATGTGTGGTTCTATGATAAGCCATAGACATGTGTTATGTTATAAACTCCAATGTATTGGTCATGAAAGACATGAGTATGGCTATTCCATTTGTAAGAATGATATGTAGAATTCGACCATATTGTTCTTCTATTTAAGTATTATTATATATTCAGTTACCTTTTATATAATATGTGATTCTTTATATGAGTTTATATAATATTTTGGATAAAAATAGTGTATACCATTAGCTTATATTCAGTGAAGAGTATTAACAAATTAATAATGGTGAAAAGTATTTCTCTATGATAAAGTATTCATATTTTTATTATTCTCCCAAGAATAATAGTTTACCGTCATTGTGTTTCCCTTAAAAAGATCTTTATTCTCATCCATTGTTTGTCAATGTTTTTTTGCATGAAATAAAGAAGAAAATTGGCAAGGGTGAGATAAAGGAAAAGTTATTCTATTAAAACATAAAACGATACCATGTTTTTTAAGAGTTATTGTTTTATAAAACAAATTGTTAGTGAGTAGAGGTTTTCAATTGTAATATTTTTGTTGTTATTTGAGAGTTATAACCTATTTATCTAAAATTTCTATGTAGAAGATATACATGATGTAAATTAATGTCTAATTATTGACTTATCTAAAGGTTAATTGTTTTTTTATACGCATGGCTTATAGTTGGTATCAAGGGTTAGTCTATATAACATTTGTTGTTAGTATAATATATGGTTGTAGGACTAGGATCACATATAACTAAAAGGGTTAGAAGTATATGAAAATATTTATAGGGTTATGGTTAATTAGGTTGATTATATAAAAATCTGAAAAATGGAGATATAAGTAGGTTGATGGATTGTACGAATAAAAGCATTTTTATGTAATATTTAGCCTATATATTATAATTTTTTTAATAATTAATTTCATGTTTATGTATGATTATTTTCATCAGATTATAGCTAATTTTTCAATAGGGAATGAAATATAACCTTTACAACATTCTTATCCCTACTAGACGTTTTGATCATCAATATTTTGGAAAAATGAAAGTTGAATTATTTTGAAAGCTTCTTGAGTATTAAAATCACCTATAAATTTTTTTTGAGTTATCCAGCCCATTATAATTTAGAAACCATTTTTATGTGTCATGGAATCTTTTTCATATGATTTGAATATCTCAAATTCTCAAAATCTATCAAAATTTGAAATTAATGAAGTAGAATGAATGTTTTATTTTAAATAGTAGGACAATATAATGAAAGAGGAAGGTAACATCATAATGATTATGATATCTAGATTCAATGTATGATTTAATTTTTTATTTATAATTAATAAAGCATCATTGATTTATTATTTATGAATGATGTGGATATTTGATTTTCCGAAATTATGGATTAAGAAATAATGTGGAAATTCATAGTTAATGGATTATGAATAACACCTAATGATTAAGTATTATACATATAATGGATTCCCGATTTAGGTTAGACTATAAGATATTGGAATGTTTACAAGTATTAATGCAATTATAATGATGAGATTAATTTGGAAGACTATATTCTAGTCTATGTTACCCTAATGTTTGATTTTTTAAAATATTATTCAAGGATGATTTTTCTTTTCCTATGTGTAAACAATGGATATCCTTTACGGTTCATATCATCTTTTTTAGGTGATTGATAGTTACTACATTTTAGGATGGAAAGTTATTTGTATTAGATAACTGTTGAGGTTTAATTATGTAATTTTTAATCTTATAGAACTTATATTAATTTTTATAATGTTATAATAATGATATGATTTTAGAAAAAGCACAACCTTTAGGATGGGTGACAACTCGTCACGGCCAGAAAGGCAGCTAGAATCGAACCCACAATCGAAGGGAGACTTGGTCGCATCACCAACCACTGGCCTAGGAGAATCCCTAGTTAGTATGACTTATTATATTTATTTAAATGATCTTAAAAATTAATATTATTTTTATTTGGGAGATATATATTTTATTTAATTTATATACATATTATTGAAATATGATTTGGGGACTGCATGATAAAAGTTATTTTTTAATCTATTCCCTATTTTAGGAACCTTATATTATTAAGGAAATGTAATACAATATATTTTTATATGAGAAATAAAAGTTAAATTATTTTTGGATAAATCTATGATTTAATTATGGAATTATAGGAATTATGTTATTTGTGGAAGTTATTAACCATTCTTAGAGAAAATATTATTAGGTTAATTAAATTTGGGTTTGATCCATTAAGAGTGATTGATGCTATTTGGAGATAAATGTTAAAATATAACTTGGGACATTATGTGATAAAATACTTCTATGTTTTGGAGTTCATTCATAGTTGGATTATTTTGAGGAATTTAAGAGAATTTTATTTCTTGAACAGTCTTTGTAGAACATGGATATTACTATTAAATTTAAGAGATTAAATGTTCTAATTATCCTTATAAAGGATTATAATTTTTGGGGGATCTTTTGATTTAGTACTAAACATTTTGGTTTTGGATAATGTCTAATGATGGGGGAATTAGATAGTTCATCTTTTGCAGATTATGTGATTCTAAAGAAGTTGATTCTAGTACGTCAGGTGTGACCAAATCATCTTTAACACTAATCATTTTTTGAATATATGAGTTTATGATCGAAATTTATTTAGGAATGAAGCTATATATTTCATGTAAGTATATTTATTTATTTTCATATTCCAAGTAGTAAAATAATTAATCAACATAATGAAAATGATAATCAAACAAAATTGTTATCCATTTACTTCTCCTACTATGAAACCAATGACCATTTAATCAATCAAAGGTTTGTGGTATTTTGGTTTTTAACATTATCTCTATGAAATTATCTATAACTCGGTGTTATTACATGAATCTTAGTTTATATTCCACATCCATGTTTTCCCTCATATAATCCTAGTATGTGGTATCACAGGTGACCATTGTACTCATTTTAGTCTATTAATGTTGATATTTTCACGCACCAACCCCACTTACCCAAAGTCGGTGATTTATTTTAATACATTTCCATGATTACAATAAATAAAGTATTGATGGACCGATCGGTTTAGCAGTCTTGGAAAATAGATTACATATATAAATGCTACTTTACAGTTTGTAGAATACAAAAAACATAAGTAATCCATTATGAATTCCATTATTCCCTTGGCTAAACCATTCATATCAATCATAAAATACTTCTTGGAATCTTGTGAAAAATAAAACATAAAAAGGGGTGAGCTCAAATTCTCAGTAAGGGTAAGCAATACAGCAGAAGATAACACAAATATTAAGCATGATGAATAATTGAAACCAAATTCCTTTACCAATAATAAACATGAATAATTTTACGGCAGAAATATGAGTTGAGTAAATAGTGTCATAATAATACATAATAATGGGTATTCTATTTTTCGAATCACCACATGAACCATAAATATTATTTTCATAATGAGAGAATGTATAATGAGAGACATTCTGAAACATTTTGTCAAGACCACATCCAAGACGTCTAAAAATGATTAATGCCACAACCAAAAACATATATAAAATTTGGAAAGGCCTCATCCAATTACATGTCTAGTTGTATCATGAGACCTACCGATGCATCGAGGAGTTATAGCGGGATCCACCTATCACCTACTAAGTCCAATACATTCTTCATATGAAAATGTTGAAATATAACATAAACATTCGTATTAAAACTAGCATAAAAAATGTCAATAATTTAACCATAAACCGTGAATGGTATAAAAATAGCACATCCACAGTCAAAAGTATCACAAAACCTTCAATAAAATATGGATTTTTTGTGTCATAATAAATCAACATCAAACTAGTTTAAAATCCATCAAATGATATTGACATAGATGAAATTGATTTGTCAAACTCTTTGAGAGAAATATCTCTTTTTCATGAAAACATTTAAAAGTCACACAATTTAAAAAGGAAGACATTTAAAGTCATTTTTGAATCAACGTGTCACATACCACATTGATACTTTTCAATGTAATTAACATTTTAAAAACATTCATGTCCATATAAATAAATCCTTAAAACACATTTTAAAAACATGAACATTAATGAGAACGATTTAGATGAATAAATATTTAAAACATTGAAAATGACGTTATAATAACGTAGAACCGTACAAAGAATCCCTTTTAAAACTATTTTATGAATCATGTACATGGATAATAAATTTCACCCAGTAGATACTTATGTAAAAACTACTTCGGATATTAAAGAGATTGTGAAATTAACCCTTACCAATTTAGTAACTTATAAAACATACCACCATGAAATAAGTATCATAAAATGAAGTTGTAAATACACATAAATTAAATTTTATTACACAAATAATTCAATTATGGGCAGTACATACACCACAAAAAATAAAATAGTGGCAATATAGCATGAATCTCATAGGAATAAGGAGTGAGATGAAAACCCCTTACCTTATGTCCGACTTGACACGTTTGTTCTTTAATATCCTGAATAATAAACAAAATATAATTTATAGTTTATTAAGATAAATTTTCAAGTATATTATTCCTTTTATATCACTTATTACCATTTTATAAACATTATGTAATCATTTACGATAATAACATTCATTTTGTCTATATTTGGAACTTGAGTAAAAAATAAACACCATATAGTTACAAGTTGTTCACATGGTCAAAAGTTTATTATATCCAGTATTATATTCATGATTTATATATCATATATATATATATATTATATATATTGAGTATATACATGTATTTATAATAGTACATATAATTTTTGGGTAAGAAATGAAACGCACCGTTCATGGAGACGGAAATCCGTACATACGCATGAACTCTAGTTTCATTTCTATTTATTATTTTAATGGAATTAAAAAATAGTGATACATGGATATATTATATTTCCAATATAATATCATATATAATTGCATTAAATCCATCCTTTATACATCCCACATATGATATTAATGAGTCAAATCACGATGAGGGTGTGGTAGCCCGCACGTCCTCAAATGAATTTATCACGTTTACCCATAATGGAAACCTTAAAGGTTTGGCATAAAACAATAAAATAGAATAACAAAGAAAAAATAAACATAATATATATCATATATAAATCCAGTTCTATCATAATGGCCACCATGAGAGGTGGTAGGAGGTAATTGAACAATCACTTTTTCGTAAGGCGTTACTTTTCCATCCAATGAAACATTAGTTTCTTCACCCATTTGATGGAGGTGTGTGTAAGTGTTATTCGAATACTTCTCACAACAAGATCATAGTATATTTAGGATACTGGTGTTGTTATAAATGAAATGAAAAAAAATAGTTTAGGGATTTGAGAAGTAAAATAAAAGAAATTAAGTTAAGAGAAATTGTTACCTTTAATTTGGGTAACTTCCTTTGGATTGAACCAAAAGGACTCCTTGAAGTGCCCTATGATTAAGTTAAGGCTTCTAGGAGGAGGGTAGAGATGGAGGGAGAGAAATTTGGCTGAATTTGAAAGAGTATAAAGGCTTGATTGGTGTGAGGAATTGGATAGATGTGGTCTCCTTTTATAAGGGGGTGAGGGGCTCTTTAGGAAAGTGTGAATGTAATATTTTATTATATAATGATATTCAGTTTCCAAAGGTCCAAAAATCATTAAAGTCTATGAAATGATGACTAAAGGTCAAAATAATAGTTTCCAATAATAATTGGATATGTTTTTATTTTATTTTAATATTTATAATCTAACTTATTAAAATAATTTATTAATGAGCTAAATACTGAATCATTATTGTGTCATAAATAATTTAATTTATTTGTTGTCTAAAAATTATTAAAAAAATACCATGATGTAGGAAATATTCTTATATTTCCATTTAATATTTATAGTCAAAAATATTACTTCTATAAAACCATATAAAATTTATTATGAAATGATTTTTGTTTATGTCAATTTTTCCTTTACATTAGATTAATTAATCTAAAGTATCATTATAATTCATAAGTTTCTCCATATGGTCCCAAAATAGACCCATGTATTCCCATGGTCTTCCATTACTCATCTAATAAGGTTAGGACATTTTTTAAGTTAATTTTTAATTATTACAATATTCTTTTTACCTTGAATTACCATATTTACTTTTAACCGCGGTAAATAAAAGTCCAAAGTTAGTATTCACAAAAAATTATTTTCATCTGATTGGAATACATTCTACTTACTGAGGTTTACCATTTCTCTCAGAATTTTTAAATTAAACTCACACATTTGGTAAAATTATGTTTTATGCAAATTTGCAAATACTCCTAGGAGGTGGGTAAAAGACTGTAAAAAGTTCAATAAAATTTTTATATATCTAAACCTATTATAAAATGACTGAAATAAATTATATTTATAATATATAGGAATTATGTAACTATTTTTACCTAAAATAAATTTAAATAAAATAGGTCATTATTTAAATACAAATTCGGTTATAACCAATAACTTAGTGTTTTTCACTATTCATCAAAAATTGATGTTTCACATAAATTACCAAAAATTCATCCTAAGAAATATTTGATATTAAAAATTCAAAAATTATGTCTATTTTACCAAATTCAAAACATATAAGTTTCATTAATTAATTTAAAATTACGTCCTGTTATCAAAATAAATAGTGTGTTTTTAAACAACAATATCTATCAAAAGATTTACACTTGTTTATGTCCAATTTCAAAGTGAAATTAATTATAATGACATAAATTGTATTAAATGATAAACATATAATATAATTATACACCAAAGTAAATAAAATTCATAATTTTACACTATATATTATTTTTATTAAAAAAGTTGTTTTTTTAAAAATTTAGTATTTTCCACTATTCACCCAAATATGAAAGTTATCAGAAGAATACCAAAAAAGTGTAAAAACTAATTTTTTTCCAAATTATAAATAATGTTTTTATTTTGTCAAGTTAAATATATAAAAGTATAAAATATTTGATTTAAAAAGTGTTCACCCTCAAAAGGCCGTAAAATTGCATTTTCTGAAAAACTATGTCATTTATCTAAAAAATTGAATTTTTTTATATTATATCTAAGAAAAACACAATATGGATGTTAAAATTATATGGAGTATATAAAATTCAAAATTCAGTTAATATAATTCGTAACATCTTTTGAACGGTTAGTTTGGTAAGTCGTGGTGCACTTGAACTCTGTCCTGTGTGAAGTGCAAGTTATTCAATTACATTGAAGAAATAACATACTATGAAATCTTGGGGTGTAACATATGTTTTATTAATCCTTTTTCAGATGTAGGATTTAAATAATGGTATTTTTAAATGTCTAACTTTATTTACCTACCTCAAATTCAAATTGAGAAGATACAATTCCCATACAGGGGGAAGGATGTAACATCTCAAGTATTTATAGAATTATATTTTTTCATATCTATTTATATTTAGGAATAAAATAATAATTTTCAATTAATGGAATAATTTTTCCGGTAGCGTACTCGACACACAACAATTTGTTTCTATGAAATATTATGTTGCACACAACATTGAGTAACTCTGAAAAAATAATACAATATTATAGTAATTAGATTAAATTATATGTAACACCTAGAAGTTGTTTAGGTGGGAATGAGAAGAACTATATAATATATGATTACACCAGTTTTTAAATCATTTCTACATTTATAAAATTAATTATAGATTCTTAAACTGAAAATGAATCTGACATAATGCATAAAATATTCTAATATTATTAAAAGTCATTTTAGAACTTTTTGATGGAGAGTCCTTTTTATATATAATTCTTTTCCTTTTATATGTTATTTTGGAAAAAAATGTATTATTTGAATTATGAACATCAAAATATTCTTTATGTTTTTGGTATTTTCTGATAAAATTTATATTTTAATGAATAGTGAAATATATTGCATTTAATTAAAAACTGCATGTTCATCTAATTTATTTATATAGATAAATATTCAATTTCATAGGTTTTAAATTGTAATTATATTATGTTTTTGTTATTTAGTCCAATTTTATTCATTTTATGTAATTTCACATTGAAATTTCATATAAACACATGTCAATATTTTGATGGTTTTTACTTTTAAAAAAGTTGTTTTCTCATTTCCACAATTAGATTTAATTTTAAATTAATTTATAATAATTATGTGTTTTGAATTTCTAAAATATGATTAAATATTAATAATTATATGTTTTAAATTATGTTAATAGGGACCTTTTATTTTTTGAAATTATGAATAGAAACTTTAGTAATTATTTTTATTTACCAGGATTAATGGGTAAATCAGGTAAATAAGGGTAAAAAATAATATTATAATAATATAAAACTACCATCACACTTGTACATATACTATTGGATGAGAAATGGACGACCATGATCATACTTGAGTCGATTTTAGGATCCCATGGTGCCACATTTGTGTGATAATGACATGTTACAATAATTAATTTAATATAAAGATAAATATATCATAAAAATTCATCTTTTTAATAAAATTCTTTTATGGTGGGGTTATATAACAGAAATATTTGATAATAAATAAAATTTAAAAATATAATAATATTTCCCTAATCATATTATTTTATTTTTAAATTATAGGCATTAAATATCTAAATCTATTATATGACACGATGATGATGCATTGATTACCTTATTAATTAAAGATTCAAATAAATGATATGATATATATTACCATAAATTTATTTTCAAATTGCTGACACCATAAATTAATTTTATTGATTATTATGGCATGTAATATTTTATTTAATTTATTTTTTTAGAATAAAACATGTTTATACGCCTTTAGAAAATCAATTTCTAAATAGTGTCAAAATTTCCATAGATGTGTATTTCAAACAAATACTATTTTATTAAAAGATATAATTGTCATAATTATCAAATATTTTGATAAATTACTTATATACTGTTAAAAATTTCATTAAGTATCCACTTGAGATTCGTTTGGCATTTTTTAGTTAACATATTACCCATATATTAAAAAATACAAGAAGACATGGTAAGAGTAAATTTATTTAACTAAGGGTTAAATCCAAATGATAAGCTCAAATTTGTGACCTGAACTTTTCTAAAAATTGTTGTTTGAGAGAATTTAGACACATCTTCCTATTACCCTCTAAATATATATATAACTTTAACTTTTATAAATTGAAAATAAATTTATAACAAAATAATATTTCAAGACATTATTAAAGTCCACTCCTCCCTCTTATAAATGGACACAACATATACCCACATACTTACACTTATCAATCCCCTTGACTTGTCCCAAATCTCATTAAATAAGCTCCCAAATCCACCTTAATTATAGAGTCCTTTCATTAGGAATAAGAAAACTCAAGGAATCCTTTTGGATCAAATGAATCAGAGTAACCTGATTTAGAGGTAACGTCCTCTCTCAAGATCTTGTAATTTATTTTCGTTCTCCGACCCCCAAACCTCTTTTTCTTACATTAATTATAAGAAAAATAGTATCCTAAATATAATATGATTTTTTAGGATAATGGTTGTACCTACACTTAAACACACCTATATCTAATTGATATAGAATATACTATTTCTCTGTACGGTGAACTACTGCCTCATGAAACGATGACTGTTCAATTTTCTATTACCACCCATCATGGTGTCCTTTATATTGAAACAATATTTATAAATTCTATATATTATAATTATATTTTCTATATTAATCTTTAATTTTTATTAAGAACATACATTTATGCTTTCCATTTTTTATAAATATGATAATTTCGTTTGATGAATTGTGGAGTACCGACCACTCAAAACGATGTGTCATATTCCAACTATACATGGAATGTATAAAGGATTGATTTATTGAACCTATGGTACATACATTACATTAATATAATATTTGTCTTAAAATATACATTTATATCATTTGATTATTACTATTTTTAATATGGAAAACACATGAATGTATCAATCATGCGTACATACAACATATCGTGCCCATGAATAGTGAATTTCATTTGGGATCTACAAATATTATGGATATTATAAATACTTATATACTAGATATATATGATATCTAAATAATTATAATTATTCAAGAGATTATGGTATTTTGACTATATGGAAAGGTTACATAAAAAAGTTAATAGTCGACTAAGGTACTGAATATCGACAATACATATGACATGAACATAAATAATTATGTAATTTTATAACATTGTAACAAGTGATATAAAAGTAATAATATACAAAACATTCTTATAAATTATGTATAAATTAGCCTATTTTTATTATTTTTGGAATATAACGATTGTACGTGGCGAGTCGGACTCAAGGTAAGGGAACATCATAACACAATTTAAATTCACTTGGTTAATCTTATACTTATTGATAATGTTGTGCTCTGATAATTTGAAATATAAAATTTAATATACTATCCTATATTTAGAAATTATTTATGTTTCTTTATAGTGAATACAGATAATTGAGCATCTTTATTAAAAAATTAATTTTTATGGGAATTATTAACTCAATATCCATTCATTGAGATAAATATCCATGGCATTGGTTTTTTTTCAATGAATATGATTGAATGGTCACTGGTTATTTAAAAAAATATCTATCTATATTGGGTGTATTTATATTTTTCAGACATAATTATTTCATTGATTTATCCTCAATATAATGATAACATCATTGTAAGAGACTTCATCTCAGAATCCATTTGTTGAGGTATGAATTTATTTATACATGACCTTATGTATAAGATATATAATAAAGCCCTTTGACATTTAATTTAATTTAAATGGAATAAGTTTCTCTGAATCTTATTACTAAAAAATAAATAGAATTTTTTTCACGTATTCTGCAACAATGTCCACTCTGCCTCTATAACTGTTATTTAATATTTTTCTTCTTCTATTATCCTTAATATTTTTAATATGAAATGAAATATTTTATTTCCTTTTTGGGTGTTTTTGTATTGAAAATGTCTTTGAAATTGTATTTACAATTTCAATATCATTAAATGATCTCATGTGATTTCAAATGAAAATTTTTGAGTGAAATGTTGATAATTTCAATCTTTTATGTCTTATAATTATATAATGGTACATGAAAATTTGTATAGTGGATACATGTTAATACAATGATATGTGTATATGTGATAAGTGAATGAATGGTGGATTTGGGATAATCCATTTTTGGGAGGTTACATTATAACCTCTACGGAATTAGGTGTGGAAGTCAACCGTATGACTATTCCATTTGTAATAATGATTTGTTGAAGTTGACAATATGGTTATTCTATTTATGAATGATTATATACTATGATACCTTTTATTTTATATACATTTCTTTCTGTGGGATTACGGTAATATTTTGGTTACAAAATGGTATAAATGAGAATACATTTAGTGAATAATATTTAATACTTCGTAAAGGTGAATAATATTAATTAATGATAAAGTATTCATGGTTTTTATGTTTTACAACGACTATTAGTATTCCATTTTTGTGTATCCCATACAGATATTTTTATGATCATCCCATTATTTTAAATGTTTTATCATATAAAATAAACCTAAATAGAGTCATGTATGGGATGAAGGAAATGTTATACTATTAAAAAATTAATTAAACCATGTTTCTTTTTTAAGGGTTTTTGTTTTATAAAAAATTGGAAGGAGATTAGAAGTGTAACCTTATAATATTAAAGTAGTTATGTTTGAGTTATAACCCAATTAAACATATCTATAAACTAGAAAAGATCATAGATATAAATTAATATAAAATTATTTACTTATATATAGATAATGTAATATTTAAGGATGGGGCCTTATATGTCCTGAGGCGTGTTTTTGAAATTTTAGAGATATTCCTCCATTACAATTATTTATGAGTTGATGATTAGAAGACATGACTGGAGATTGTCCCTATTAGTGGAACATAAGGTGCCTATAGTGACAGGTTAAGAATCATGATAAATATTTCTGGATAACATTGCTTCCCTAATTCAGTTTATGGAGAGATATCCATAGCGGGTTATGAGGAGTATGTTAGATCTGTTGAGAGGGATTCAATTGTAGCCTCATTATACTTTGTTTAGAGAGGGTGGACCAGAGGCAGTGGAGTTTATGTTTTTTCCCATCCAGACAATTCATAACTATTTAGTGAGTCATTCATAGAAGAGTGTCACATTGGATGCTAAAAAGTTAGTTGGAAAAGATCGGAACTGGTAAGATTATCCTATATGAACATGGGAAGAATATTGTATGTAATGGAACAATGTTTTGGAGATTATTGTGGATCAATATTATCCATAGATGTCAAGGCATGAGAGAGTAGCTATGTCAATGAGGTCTATTTAGGGGATTGTGTCTACGAAGGTATATTATTTCCTTATTACATTCTTACAATGTTTTGATATATGGTTGGAAAGGTATGATATTGCTACAGAATGGTTTTTCCTTGATGAAAATAAATTTGATATTAAGTCCCATGTTATCATCATTATGATAATTATGTTTTTGTAGTTAGTGGATATGGTTACAATTAATGAGGGTAACCTGAATATGGAGTCAGGTTGAAGACAGGTGGTATCTTTTAGATGATTATGGTATATGTATTTGAAGGAGAGGAAGAATCATTATGAGAATGTTGACCAGATATTGGAAATGAAAAGCGAATAGGGGGGAGGATTAATTAGTCATGATATTTTTTGTGTTCCAGAACATTAGTGTGGTAGGGTGGGCCACTATTTCATACATTGTCTGAAACCCCTAATAGAGTACAAATCATGCAACATGATGGGACTTCTACAGAAGTGATTCCATAACCTAATATAGATGTATAATGATGGATGATTTAGGTAGAACTAGAGTACTATAAGGGGATCTTCTACCCCATATTATTATATAGATGGAGTTATATAATACATGGTGGTAGAGGTAGTGGACATGGTTATTTTCTGAATGATATCCCATTAAAAAAGAGTTTTGCATCATAGGAGTCTCAGACTATATCATAGGGAAGAGGGTTGGGACTATTGTGTGCCATTCAATCTCCTCTGGTGGATAATGAGGCAAGACCATTGATAGTTATATGTACTTTTTATGTATCTTATACACATTCTAGTGGCTTATTAGATATTTTTCCCAGTCATTCCATTATAATCTTAATAACTTTGGATGGTTTTTACCCATGTTGTGGATTCCATGTGTTGTGTGTTGATAAAAGAAACACATTTGGTGTTTTGAGCTAAAGAGAACTATTTTTGTAATTTATTTTTCTTGAGGATGAATATTTTCATTTGGGGTAGGATATTCACATCAATTTCATGTTAGAATTTAACTGAATTTTTACATTTTCAAGTTAGTATCATTGGGATCCAATATTTTTTTACTATTGGAGAGTGACTATTACATCTTATAGGGTTAAAAATTATATTCCTAATGGAGAGAGGGATATCCAAGAAATCCTTGTTCCATCAATTCATTAGAAATAAGGGGATCTCACTTCCTATTTTTCTAATATATTTCTAAATTACAGTGGTGAATTCAAGATGTTTTTCCTCCATTAATGGAAATATTTCTTGTTTTTCTGATAACTTATATGGTATTCTACATGAGAGAGTTGTGGAATTTATAATTATTAACTATCTAGGGGTTGTTCTAGTTTCAATTATTTTATATGTAATGGAAGTATCAAATCATCAATAGTTAAATTTTCATCTCTAGTTTTTAAGAGATAAGGGGTTTATCTGTTAGAGTCTATTTTCGTGCTGATCTCTAGCCTTGTTTTTAAAAAAGGATGATGAGAATCTTCACATATGTGTTGATTGTTAGATGTTGAAAGAGAAGAAATTGACGAACTGATATCCACTTCTATGTATCAATGATATTTCTGACATGTTGTGGTGATATTTCAACTTCTCATATATATATATATACCTGATATCAGTCTATAATAAATTAATAGTTTGATCTTTTGAAATTATAAGGAGTGATTTTAGAAGTAGGTATGAATTTTGTTACTTGTTTTTAATGATGTTTGGCTTTAAAAACTCACCAAAATTTTTTACATCCTTGACAAAAAGAATATTCCATTCATACCTAGATAATTATGTTTTAGTTTTTATATATGACATCATGGTGTACACCTATATGAATGACAATCATTCAAATAATCCTAAAATCATACTAAGTACACTGAGGGATAATCGAATATATTCCATGACATATAAGTGTCTATTTGGGATTTATAATGTACAATTATCCGGACTCATCATCATCCTTGAAGAAGTGGAATTGGAACCATAAAAAGTTCATGCAGCTGTTTTTTGGTAGAATCCCAATAATGTCTTCATTATACATAGTTATTTGGGATTATCAATTTATTATAAGTGATTCATCAATGAAATTTACCAATTAAAAACACCTCTTCCATCCCTATCTAATAATTGGATAATTAATGAGTGGTTGGAATCATGTGATAAACCATTCCAAGAGTTTATGAATCTATTAAAAATGATACTAATCCTGATCCTACTTGAGTTGGGTGAGGATTATACTTTTTTTTCAAATAATATATCAATCTTGGAGAAGGGTTAATGTTGGTAGAACGAGTTGTGGTTTATGGGTCTTGATAGTTGAGGCCACATAAATGAAATTACACTATGCCCGACCATGAATTATATGTAGTTAATTATTCATTGGATTGATTTCAAAATTACCTATTGGGGGATTTTTTATGTATATGGATGAAAATATCAAAATGTATATCATATCATAGTGATACCTGAATCTATATAGGTGGATATGGGGTGATTATATGCAGTCACTCGACATTTATTTAGGACATATGACGGGAATTAGAAATAATGTTTCTGATTCATTAAGCTTAAAATAATGAATAAGTAAGTTTAGGTGTTGAGTTTAGAGTAGAATATGATGATTTTTTCTGATTAGAATCATGTGGTGGTTTAGGAGAGCCATGAAAATATGAATCACATATTAATTTCAATGTGGTCTAAATTTATGAGATGAATTACATTAAGTCAGTGTGAGGATCTAGAGTTTTTCCTAATTTAAAGAAATCAATGAATATGGGGAGCCACATTCTGACATGAAAAGAGTTGAGAAAGTGATCATATATGATATGAACTAGGTTATTGTTACAATGAGTATTTATAAGTAGATTATTTAGGAATTTCATTCCTTGAAATGGATGGTTCATCTTGGTGTGGACAAATTATATTATGAAGTACATTGACAGTTTTGGTAGCCGATCATGAAATAATATATTTATGGGTTTGTAACCGGATTTTAAACCTATCACTAGGTGAAGGATGAACATCTATGACCTAGTGTATTACAAGAACTATTTCCAATTCTATATTGGATGTATTATTACGTTAACAAGTATTTTTTGGTCGGTATCCCAATGATACAATTGATTAATGAATCTATTTTGGTAATTGGGGAGCGGTTGATTTAGCTATCACATTTTTTGGTTATATGGGAGAACTTCACAGTGTAGTATTTGAAATACATATAATTTTGGGAGAATGTATTTCTACATGGGTTTACATGTATTATTCATTCATTTTGTGACTCTCATTTTACATTGTTCTTCTATCAGGTCGTATAGAATTCACATGGAAAAAACAATTTATTTAGTACTATTTTCACCCATAGATATATGGGAACTCATATCATTAGAAACATGTTCTTCAAGATACTGATATGGAATCTATTATAGACTTCGTTATGTAATGATAGAAACACCTAGATAAGTTTTTGTTACCTTTTAAAAATAGTTACAAAAAAAACTAATCAAATGAAACCATATGAGGCTCTTTTTTTGTTGTCTATAGAGATCACCCTTACATGGTTGAGCGAGATGAGTTAGAGATGTTGGGACTAATTCTAATGAAGAAGATGTCGAAATAGGATTGTTTGATTTAAATTATTATGGATACAACTCATTATAGATTAATATTTTATGCTGATAGAAATCTATGAAACGTATAGTTCACAGAGTGTGATCATGTATTTCATCGGGAGTCGCCTAGATTGTTTCACTCTAGGATATAAAGTCAAGGAATGTTAGTGCCCATTATTTTCGGATTATTTAACATTATAGAGAGTGTAGAGTATGTGGAAGGCTGATTGTATCATCCATAGAGTTACGGTTCTAGGAATGACATTTTTTTATTTTCACACCATTAGTAGTATCATGCCAACCATATCAAGTGATCGATGTTGATGATATTGAATTTTATATAGATGCATCCTATGAGGAGTATCCATCTCATGTGTGGGATCATATTTAGAATTTGTTTAAGTGGATGACCATGTAGTTAGTTTATGTATATTATAAATATAGAATTTTGAGGAGGAAAATTGGGAGAGGGAACCAGATATTCAGGCTTTGTGAAAAAAAAACATTACTCAAAATCTTTTTGATTTATTGGTGTATATCTGACGGACAAGTTGTTATATATTGGGGAGATTTTATGATCCTGGTCTATCCAAGATATGTCATGGTCTTTTTTTCAAGTAGTATTTTTCGCTTATTTGGATTTTTTTTCTCTTACCAATGGTGTTTTTTGGATGACATTAGAGACAATTGGAAATAGTAGAGCTGTTGTATGGTTCACACATTGTATTCCCAAGCCATTAAAACAACCTCAAAAAAGTTTTAACCTAAACTGGGGAGATTAACAATGGCTAGCGCCTTATTAGTCAAAATGTGTGCACTTTGAAGAGTAATATTATACCCCCCCCACTAGTAAGAGGCACACAGTTAAGGCCCACAATTTTGAAAATCATGCACCCATACCTATTCTATTATGTGGGTTGTTTTAGTTATCCCCATACATAATTTAAAAATTATATATCACATGTTATTATACCCAAATATTTCCTTAGCCTAAAAAATTACCTCATTTTTAGAGGATCAATGTTGGATTCCAATCCCATTTGACCTTAATTCTTGGAGATTCCATTCTCTGATTAATGATCTAAAAATCCCTTAAAATATTGTTTCACACAAATAAAATTTCACCCTCTATATCATACTTATTTATGGAAAATAGATGGTTGTTTAATCTATTATTGGAAACAGTTTAAATCTAGATCTAGTTTTGATAGATCATACCCAGTTTGATATTGGTTCTAGGATTTTTTTCTTGGTCGTATTCTACATTGTGGGATTGACTTATTCGTTTCAAATTGGAGGTCTCTATTGGCATGTGTTAATCATCATGCTAGAGGTAGTTTGTCTATTATTCAAATACCCAAATATTTATTTCAATTATTTATATGTAATTTTATAATTTATTTTGGATGATTTGAAACAGAATTTACTATTATTAATTATTTATTTATTTAAAAAATTTAATTTATGTATGATGAATATGAATAATAGATTTTTGAATTAATAACGTGTTTATTATTGTTCAGTTTCATTAATTACAAATTTAATTAAAAAATAAGAATATTTATTATTTTTCAATTTTTTGAATTGGAATAAATAATTATCGAATTAATTTCATGATATTGGTATTGTTTAACAGTATTAATTATTTATTTATTTAAATTTTTTTGGATTATGAAATGTATAGACATGGAATAATTAAATTTTGAATTAATTATGGGATATTTTTATTATTGATTATTAATAATTAATTATTTAATTACTTAATGGGAATTGATGTTGTTATGAAATTTTTTTAATTGGAATAAATAATTATTGAATAAATAATTAGACATTAATATAATTGAATTGATGAATTGTTTAGTTAAATGATAGTGCTTTCGATTTTGGAATGTGATAAAAATGTTATGGCATATTAAGCTAAATTGATGTGATATTTGGGATTTTGGTACATATGAGATATTTTTTATAAGTGTTAAATGGTTTTGGAAAATGTTCTAGTTCATAAAAATCACATAGTAATGAATTGACAAGTAAACATGTGTTGGCTATTGTCCACTGAATCAAAATCACAATGTTTTTTTATTGATAAATTTTTGTGGGACATGGTCTGCGACATCAATAGACCACATCGAAGAATTGATTCACAAGTCTGAGACATTGTATACTACCTCATAATACTATAATGTTTAATTATTTGAATAATGCGTGTGGGACATAGTGTAATTCATTAAAATCCATTTTATTTAAATGATGGATATATGAAGTGCTGGATAAGGGATTAGGATCCAAATACCATTAGGGAGATAAGAACACCATTTTATAACCCTGATTTGGCATTGGACAATTGATCCACATGGAAATGATATTATTTAATTAGATGATAAATGATATCAATTTTACTGTGATGTGGTTTGGACTATGCCTTTGGGAAAAGTAGGTATGGTGATTTGGGTTTCCTTGAGAACCCATTGCTTTATGTGGTTATTTAAAGAATAACTGAAAATTTGACAACTAGTTGTGTATGCATTGTAATTTATTTGTTATAATATTTTTTACATTATAATTTACTACATATTGTTTTAGATTTCGTTGGACGTGGCCTACTACATTGTACTCACACACTACATTGGATGCCTGATGGGTACTTGAATGGATATCATTGTTTCATGAAATGATATATGTAATAAAACTATGATTTATTGTTGAGTTGAGGTGGATACTATATGGGGAACCATACATGGTGTCCAGAACATATTGGGGGTGGTAATTTCATTTTCATATATATCATGTTTTTTATATTGACACTCTACCAATACATGGAAGTACTTATCTACAACATTAGATTGAGATACTCTATTTAATCATTTCGTTATCTTCTATTAGGAGTAGGGTTGGATTTGGTTATATAATTAAGTTATTGTTTATTTATTTTCATTTTTTTGTACAATGTTGATAACGATGTTATAGTATCTCCCAGATCAATATTGGGCCCTTGATAGTTGTCACTAACCTATGGCATATAGGGAGGTGGACCTAATGCCTTCTAACTGACTGATTCAGGGCATTAGTGTGACGAAGACGAGTTGGGATATTAAAATATATCAAAGAAAACTCCTCATAAAATAGTTGTTAACTAATTCATTCACGTTGTATGTCGGTAATTTTATTATTAAATAATTCAAAACAAAATTTCCATTATTACCAGTATAATAAATTTCAATATCATAATTACAAAGATACTGCACCTAGTTACCCTATCACAAATTTATATCCCTCTGAATAAAATAATATATCTGTGTCTTATGATCTTAATATACAATAAACTTATCTCTAAAGAGATAGTGATTCGATATTTTGAGGGAATGCATAATAGCATCCAAATCAATATCATGGGAAGGGTAAATATTCTAACGAGGGATTAATTTCCATCAACCAAAAGCCAAAAATTATTCCAATTACATCAATACACATCCTAATGCTATACTAGTAGAATTTTTCAAAACAAATCATTACCCAACCCCAGACCTCGAAGAAAAAAACACGTTTTGAAGTCAACACCACCATCATCTCCTCAAAATATAACTAAAAAAATTTCATTCCATTCATAAAAGATGCCATTATAGGTTGACCATGTCATGAAAGATGAGAGCTTGTAGAAGTACTGAACAAAACACATATTTTAACATGCTAAACCCAAGATCCTCTGGATCTCAATCACATTTATGGTTATCTCTAGGGACATAACTCTAAATATAGTACCATGACCTACTGATAATCCCATCTTAAATATCACCTTTCCTAGAAATTTAACAAATCTACCCCAAAACACAATCATGGGAAGCTTATCATACAAAAAGTTTGTTTCACGATTCAAGGAATAATTTCCAAATTTTCCAAGTTCTCATTCCCTAACATGGAATACACAAATATATCATCCATGGGCCTAGAAATAAAAGGATCCCAAGAACAAAAGAATTATTTCGTACATCATATCAATAGAATATATATGAGAATTAGTGGGTCTAATTGAAATAACCAAAACACAAAATTACATTATCGACTCCTACAAATAGTCATAGGTATATCCCCATCTCAGACTCTCAACATGTAATCCCATATCCATATGTCTATATTATAAGACAAATGCGCCCCTATAGTATGTTCAATGGCATCATCAATCCTTGGAATGGGATATTTTTTTTAATGGTCACCCAATTCAAAATTTATTAATCAATACAATGTATGTGGTTCCTCTCTAAATTAATAAAAAAGGAAAAATAAATCACATGGTGATATTAAAGGTAAAATTAATCCTTTACCCTCTAGACCCTCAATATTTACCTTATACTTAAAACACATAGCTAGTTCTGTACGGTAAGACAACATTAAAATGAAAATTATACCACATTGTAGAAAAATTGTAAAATTGACCACTCTCATTGGAAGTAAAACAGTCAAATAATCAATAATGACATCATTGTATGCACACACATCTGTAAGAATATTAACATCCTATTATTGTCTATTTCATAAAGAAACGTCTCTTAAAACTGGAATGATATTATACACATAATATGAAAAATCATGTTCTGTCCATCTTAATTTATTGACCTCTAACCCATGAGAACATGAGTGAATCAATCATGATTATTGAACTAATAAATGATAATATTATATCTAGTGATAATCACTAAATTGTCCAAAAAATTCAAAAAAACAAGATGAATACATAAATATTAACCACTCAGAAGTTCAATTACACATCTAAGTAAGCTATTGTCCCTGGAAATGCAGGCCATCAAAAACATTGTTCGTACCATTTTTTAAATGGAATTGAATGATCCAATAATAATGGAATATGTCCCAAACACAATAAAAACATTTTGACGAACCTTAATGATATTAATGAAAATTTAGGACACATATAAAAAAAATTTCAAACAATTAATGATTAAATCAAAATTATACCTCTAAAAGTCAATAGTTTTTCTTTAGATTTCTCTAGAACACAGTATACATAAAAAAGTATTCTATTATTACACACATTATAATCTAACTTTTAATGATGATTATACCCACTACACATGGAATCATCTAAATGAACCAGCAAACACTTATTGCGAATGGATCTTTCCATAATGGCAAGATATATCTTTTCACAATTGAGATATAAATGGTAGATCATCCACAATGTTGACCATTTTTATGGTACTCTACATAATTAGTCTTGGTATGAACTCTCCTTCCACTTTTGTTGAATAAAATATATTACTTCCCTTTCATCAATCCAAATTCTATCTGCGTGGAAAATTTACCTCCCTAAACCTTCATTATGTGGAAATAAAATTCACTATGGGTAACCATCGATCCCAATTAAACTCCTCCAAAAATTGTTTTCCCTATATGTATTCCTCATCTAATGATGTGTTTTAAACTACCTTCATAAAGGTCAGATGGTACATAATATCAACATTGACCAATATTAGGACTTAGTACTATATCAAATCTCCAATATCCCTTGTACTAAATATTCACAAGCTTGGGATCAAAATTTACTAACTCGAATAAATGGGTTCAATAATCTATAATTTTTTTCTCCCTCTACTCTATTTCCATAAAATCCCAACTATTCACTATATTAAATATTTCATGTGAAAACAACAAGTCGAATATTTTTGTGAATGAAGCCTAGGTAACATCCTTGTGAATATTTCTATCGCAATAGAGGAGCAGTAGCTCTTTTCTAGTTTCTTGTGAATTTTTGTGGAATAACTCACCATAGATTCTTCATAGGTCTCAATTAATATGATCATCACCTCTATCCAATCATTCCACTACATGAATTATTTGGCTTTTTTGTCTCTATTTATGATGGGTAGAGGATTCATAGTAAATTCCAATATATGATACCCAATGCATCTTGGTTTCCCAACACCCATATATTCTATAGTCGGAATCATGTTGAAAATATCCAATACCAATGACTTGTCCACTTGAGGGATCACCATATTGACATGTCACAAAACATTATACCTCCTATATTGAAAAAAAAAATTCCATGAATTTTGTTGAAAATTTAATCATGAGAAAATTTCAAAATAAAAGGACCAAATACAACTATTGATAACATTGCATTAAAATATACAAACTTTTCTGAAACCACTTGAAATATTACATACATAGAAATTAACATGTCCACATATATAAATCTACCATACATTTATTAAGAATGTCTTCAACATAATTCTTTTAGACCAGGTAAAATTCAATTCCAATCAATGGTAACTCAATTTCATTCATTCAAGGATGCTATCCATGTCCCTTTTTCGAAACCACTATCTATCTTCTAGAAGTCTTAACTCAAGACTAACCAATTCACTAATGCAAAATCCAATAGTACGAACACAAATTATGATGATCATACCAATTTGATAAAAAATTATAAAAAAATAATCCAATTTAGTTAGTCATGTTACCCGAATCGGTCTATCACATAATATGGGAGAAAATAAGGAAATAGAATATATCCCTGAATAATAGAAACCGAATTATTAATACCAGATAATAAAGATATTATGTCACAATACCCCTCCCCAAAATGTGTACCCCTCGTTGGCTAGCAATGTGATAAGTGAGATAATGAAACCCAAGTCTTACCTCCAGTAGGCCCAGGGTTGTCGACTAGCACCGATGGTATAGTAAACAGAAAAATGGGAGAAACTACCCTCTATGATAACACATGTGAAAAAATATATAAGATAGAAACCAACTAACTACATCTTGGAAAAAAAATATAAAATCAATCTCAACTACACATTTGTAAAGTAACGAAAAACTACTACAACCAAAAGGGGAAAACAACAACTACACAGAAGATGTAAAAACTGCAGCAACCACCAATCCCAAATAGTTCCTGCAACCCCAACCTAGTAGAAACCTTTTTTATCTTCAACCTACACTATGTAAACTGAAAAAAAAATTATATATACACAGACTGAGTATAATTTTATACTCAGTAGGATCCACCCTGAAGTCTCTCCTGAAAAAGTAAAGAAAGTATGCTAAAACACAATTAACAAAAAGTGAAACTAAATAATCACCTAAACAAGTATAGTAAGTTCCCACCATCACCATGGATTCTCTAACCATGCAACACATAAAAGTGTATATAATATCATAATGAATATAAAGGTTAGACCAATATTACTTACCCACTGGTTTTCTAAATTTCTCAAACGTCGCACGTCCTAAGAATCTCTCCCCAAAAATTTGTTCCTGTAGACACCTAGGCGAAGCACCATAACATACACCTCATGCAACAAAAATCACCATATCCACACATGAAAGTAACCAGGACTTTTTATGGATGCACCCCAGCTCGCATAATGTGTATCATATGTCGAGAATTATACCTCAAGCTATTACTGCCCACACACTGAGAAAGAATCCTCAAGTCTTCATAGCCTATACACATTACACGTATAGAAGTCCATTGTATACTATATCTAGATTATATATTTGTTGATAACCATAATCCATTATTTATCTCTACACACATATATGGGTAAAAATATCCATTGTGCCTTCAAGAACAAGTAACTACCATGAGAAGTGAGTGGGGCCAACGTGGGTAGTCATCCATCCATCCTCCCACAAGAATTTTGCGGAAAACACCCCCTAGGGGCCAGAATCACAAAGGTGTCAGTTTCCCTAACTAACAGGATGGAGTACCATATATAAACACACAATGTACAAAATATATTATATCTCCCAACAACACTATGGGCATAACGTAGTTATACACCCAACTACAGTTAACATCTCTCGGACTCCCATCTGCCACATCTTAGGCTAGGTATCATATAATCAGACAACCACTTAAAGAGATTTATTACATTTCAAAATTACCTTTTCATTAGTTTCACTTTACGTCAATTAATTCAATAAAAATTAATTAACCAATATAAATTTCCACATTAAATTCATTATCATCACACCCAATGTCCCCTATCCTCAGCATTGCATCCCAACAAGCTCCAACCCCATGGGTTAACATCATTTATTCATTTACTTATTTATAACATTATATTCCCATATTACAAAGCATTTGAGAAAAAACATTATATGCTACTAAACACTAGGGGGATCACACATGATAATTGGGTGAACTACTAGTCGAGTCTTGGCCTCCAATAGCATGAGCGTTGACCCATCCTCCCTTGAGAAGCTATCCTTGGAAAGAACTTGGCATACCCTGTGCGTCTTTTCACTTTTTAGAAGAAGGGTATGAAATAACAAAAGCCTTGAGTAGTGGGAAATTAAAATTAGATAAACAACTAATAAGAATCGATATAAATCCAAACATTCACATCCAACCCATTTCATCATCCAGTGTCCTCCCCGAGAACCACATGCATAAACCGGTGCATCTCACCACTGTAGGCACCAACTACTACCACAACCAGTAGGCCTCCATGCCCCATAAATCACAACAGCCAGCCAGGCTCACATCACAACACAAGAAGAAGAAAAAAACATAATATCAATTGGGATATTGGCCGCTAAACAAGAAAGAGGGTAAATCAAAACCTTACATTGATTTATCTTTTAAAAATCAAACAATTATTTAATCCATATTGGATTATTAGTTTTATTATTCACTGGTTCCAAATATCAGAAACTTAACCAGTAATTTATCAAAAATAATTCTACAAGCTTTCTTGACCAATTTGATTAACATCAAATTACAACAAGAAGAGCTGGATTCATTTACATGCCAATTTTTCATTAGCCAATAAATTATCAATTAATTTCGGCTTTATGTTCCTTACCAATTTCATTAATGAATGAAAATATATTCAAAGGAAGCACAAATATCACAATATCTAGCTAAACAAGATATTGTAACATATGTTCAATGTCAATTTATTTATCCTATTAAAATATTTATATGTCAATTCTATTATAGTCCATTGGGATAAAACATGATAACAATGCAGTTCCACATAAATGAAAACAGAAGCAAAAAATCCCCATCCTCAAAAGGTTCATGATGTTCTTTACATAAAAATGAGCCAAACAACGTGTTATGATCTCCTCCTTTTGTGACAAGTGTATCCACCGTGGGATGTAGAGACACCACTAAACTATTCAAAACCCAAGAAAATCCCATTAGGAACATGGAGATTTCATTACATAAAAAGGGAGAGGAAAAAAATAAGGAGGTGAAACGAAAAGAATGATGAGAGAACATACCTTATATCGAATATTGATCGATACTGCTTGGTAACATGAAAATAGAGGTGGAACAATCCAAGAAGGAAATTTTGATTTTGCAACTCCTATGGGATGAAATGAAATGTCTGGGAATCTTATAGCTGAGAACATGGAGGAAGAACTAGGGATGAAGATATATCACCCCTTTAGAAGATTTAATGGAGATGTGGTTTAAGATATGCTGGATTATTCAATTAAAAGTGGATCACATTAAACCATACAGTTTCACCAAGTAAAAGTATCTCGAGGCTTAGGGAAATTAATATAGGAGTTATGGCCTTTGAATTGACCCTAGATTCCTCAAAATAAGGTATTAAATTCATTTTATGTCAAAGGAAATATCAAAGTGGTGAAACTGTAGGAAGCTGATAACAATGACCATGAACTCGAAATTTGGACAAGGAAAAGCACTACTCATGAACCTCACCATTCAAGAAACAGTGTCCATAAACATCAATGTTAGAACCTCACCATTCTGGAAACACTACTCATGAACTAAAAATATGGAAAATAAAATAGTGGCCATCATTGGAACCTCACCGTTCTGGAAACACTGTTCGTGAACTCAAAATTTGGAAAAGGAAAGAGGTCACCATTGGATCCTCACAATTGCACAATTCACATAAGGCTACCACTAACACTGTTCACATAAACCTAATGATGCACTATTCACCTAAGTCTACTGATGACACTGTTCAGCTAAGGCTACCGATGAAACTGTTCACATAAGGCTATAGATGAACTATTCACCTACGGCTACCGATGCACTATTCATCTGAGGCTAGCGATACATGGTTCACCTCAGGCAACCGATCACACTGTTTACCTAAGTCTAGCAATTACACTGTTCACCTAAGACTAAAGATGACACTGTTCACTTATGGCTAGCGATGACACTCTTCAACTATGGCTACCAATGCACAGTTCACCTAAGGTTGCCAATGACACTCTTCACCTAAGGCTACGAATGACACAGTTCACCTAAGGCTACAGATGACACTATTTTCCTAAGGCTACCGATGTCACTATTCACCTAAGGCTACCGATAACTATTCACCAAAGGCTACTGATTCACTGTTCACCTTTATATATCGATGAAAGTGTTCACCTAAGGCTACCGATGAACTGTTTGCCTAAGGAGACCAATGACACTATTCACATAAGGCTACAGATGCACTATTCACATAACTAGAAATTTGGAAATGTATAGTTAATAAGTCACGTTGACCTCCCGGGACACCATAGACACTAGAATATCTTAAATCATCGGACCAGAGATTCTGGTCCATTACATCCAATACCACTCAAAACATTATCATCCTCAAGAATTGAAAACCATCCTAAAATGAAATAGAAAAGATGTTTGAACAAACTCCCATCAAGATACCTCTCAAAAGAGAGAAATCCATAAGAAACAGCCAAAAAAAACCATCTCATAAAAAGGAATTTTCTATAAACATAAATAGGACATCGTTACATGAAGCGAGTTTAACATCAAACAAATCTAGGTACTGAGAACATATATGTGACTCACATCTCTAGGTACTCGCCTCCATGCCACAATGTTACCACAAGACATGAACGAAGGGGATAAAACACTCATGCAACACCTTCTCTTTTCAATCATGGATCTCCCCTGGTTGATTTTCAAAGGTCGCATAATCAACATCAATCTATCCCCAATGGGTGAAGTGAGAGTCATCATGATGATAACAATGATGTTTTGATAAATGAAAAATATTGTTTATCTGGATCATCTATGTGGGACGTTCTACTCGATATTCCATAGCTCTAACTTGAGATAACAACTCAAAAGGCCCATAAAACCATAAGAAATCTTACTCCCATAACCAAACCATCGCTTCCCACGATGTGGATTCACCTTCAAAAACACATGATCCACAACATCAAACTCTATTGGTATCATTCTTTGATCGACACATGCTTTCTAATGATTTTGTGTTGTCTTCATCCTCTCATGAATCACCTAAACCATCTATTTTGTATTCTGCACTAGTTCTAGTCTAAGAATTTCTGACTCTCTGATCCCAGTCCAGCACAACAGAGAATGGAAAGGCTGACCATAAAAATCTTTTAATGGTACCACACTGATGGTGGATCAAAAACTATTTTCATAAGAGAACTCCACCATGGGTAAGTTCCTCACCCACAAGACTCCAAAATTCAGAAAATAATAGTGTAACCTGTCTTCAAGAGTATGCATTTTTCACTATATCTAACCATTCTTTTGAGGATAAAAAGTAGTGCTAAGGAATAAGTGAGAACCAAAAGGATGATGGATACCTATCCACACCCTAGAGGTAAAAGGAGGGTCTCGATCGGAAATGATCGTCCTTGGGACTCAGTAGACTCTCACCACCTCCTCTAGATACTTCATTGAAAAAACATCCACTGAGCATGACTCCTTGATTGCTATGAAGTGTTCTGATTTTTTTAGACAATCTACTACCACCCTAATATCACCATGTCCACTCGGTGAATGAGGTAAACCAATAACAAATTCCATTGAGATTTCTTACCACATCCACTGAGGAATATCTAATGGCTGGAGCAACCCACCAGGAACATAGTGTTTGACCTTCACCTTCTAGAAGACCAAACATCGTGACTCAAAATCCACAACCACACGCTTTAGTAAAGGACCAAAACTGAATCTTCAGGTCTTGGTACATCTTTTTCATTCCATTATGCAGCAATAAAGTTGAACTATGGAATTCTCTGAGAACTATCTCACACATCTCCAAAAGAAAAAAAAATCCATCCATGATACAACATTTGGTGTTTTTCATCCTCAAACCAACCATCAAGGGCCTCTCTACAAAAAAAACATGGTCGCTCTATACCACCACCTCAAGATCCCCAAACCGGGACTATTCCACTAGCAACACAAGATATGACTGCACCATTATCATAAAAATACAACCACTACCCCCATCTTGATTCATATCAAGATGTAATGCTGACAGTACTTTAATTACACTCTAGGAATCACCAGATTCACGCACTGCATCACCAAATGACTTCTTGCGTAGAGAATAATCTAAAACATTCCCCTTTCTAGGTGTATAAATAAATATGATGTCATATTCTTATAATAACTCCATCCATTGACGTTGTAGTTAGTTAATGTCAAATTGGGAGAAAACATGACGCAAACTCATATGATCAGTGAAAACCACAATGCGCTCTCCAATGAGGTAATGTATCCATAACTATAGAGAAAACATCATGGCCGCCAACTCAAAATCATGGGTAGAATAGTTATGTTTATGAGGATGCAACCACTGAGACCCATAAAAACAACTAATCATTGCTTCATCAGAACATAGCCAAACCCCATATGGGAAGAATCACAATAAACAACAAACTGAACTCCCTCAGCTAAATGAAAATGAATAGGAGAACTTACTAACATCTACTTTTGATACTTGAAAGCTTCCTAACACTGATCAGCCCATATGAAAGCCCGATCCTTCCAGGTCAAATATGTCATTGGAGTCTCAACTCAAGTGAAACCGGTTACAAACATCTTGTAGTATCCTGTGAGACCATGGAAGATTCTCACCCCTGACACATTCTTGGGGGATTCCCAATACAAAAATGATTCTATGATTGATGGACCATTGATACTCCCTATTGGGACACTAAATTCCCCAAGAAATGGACATCTCGAGCACAGAACCCACAATTCGACATCTTACAATATAGCTGATGGTGAGGAAGAACTCCAAAAACGGCATGAAGATACTCTTCATTCTCCTCCTCAGATGTAGAGTACATAATTATGTCATTGATGAAAACCACCGTGAACATTCCCAGGAACACACAGAGCATAGTGTTCATCAATACCATGAACACTGCTGGAGAATTTGTCATGCTGAACGTCATTACAATGAACTCATAATACCCATGACAACAACGGAAATAATTATTCGGGATATCCTAATCCTTCACACACATCTGATGATACCATAATGACAACTTGATCATTGAGAACCAACTTGATCCCTTCAGTAGATCAATTAAATCATCTATAAATAGATGAGGATAGCAATTCATCACGGTCACATTGTTTAAGCAATGATAATGAACAAAAAGACACAAACTACTGACAACCTTCTTCATGAAAGAAACTGGTTCCCCCCACGGTGTCACACTCGTCTGAAAACAACCACACTCCAAAATACCATTAAGTTGTATAAGAATCCCTTGTACCTCAAAAGGGGGCATCCTATATGGAAACATAGAGATAGGATATTCTCTTGGTTGTAGCTTGATCCCAATATCGATCTCTCATTGAGGGGGGTAATGATACAACCTCTTCTGGAAAGACTTCAGGGTACTATTCTTCGAAAATAGGAAGTTACAATTACTAAAACTCAGAAGAACTCAGAATCAGTTCATCCATCATGAATGATAAGGATGGAAAACTCCTTGGAACCATTTGATGGTCTCGCTCACCAACACCACTGGCTCTCTATCTGCATCGAAGAACAAAAGCTCCCTCCTGAATAAATAACTAATATCCTACACTGATTGCAACCTATCCATGCCAACGATGACATCATATTGTTGTATTTGTAAAAATTGGAAATCATTCTAAGAGTAGTGTTTCCCCAACACTAGCTCACAGTCTCTACATACTTCAAACAAGATAGCATGGCCTCCAACTGGCGTATTCAACACCAAGGGAACTGGAAAACTGTTTACCTAATGACCCAAATCATGGAAAATTTAATGTGATCTAAATGAATGTGTCTCTCCCAAATCAAACAAGGAGTAAAACAAGATAGAAAACTAGAAAATGGTACCAAAAATGTCATTTGGTACACCTGATGCAGGAAATGCTAAAGCATGAACTTGAACATGACGTCCTCCATGGCCGCTCTGACCCTGATGACGACCACCACCACAGCCGCGCGCTGCTCTCTAAGGATGGGGAGCATCACGAGGTTGTCCTCTACCTGCCACATCTACCCTCTGTTGATACAATGTTGGTGCAACATGCTACTACTGCCTCAGCCGGAACTGCCTCTACAGAAGAACCTATAGCAGAGCACTAGGTGCATGATGCCTGATCTGAAATATAGGGCACTCTCGCTCCTAATGACCTTGAACAACACAAGAAAATCATGCACCTGATCCATTAGCATTGGCCTAAGAGCCACTTCCTCTGGAGAAATGAGATGTAGAGGGCTTGGACCTACCCCCGGTGAATGAAACCTCATATGCCCTGAGAGTCGAGAACCCCAGACCACAACTTTTCTTCCTGAAGAATCATCATTACTCCGCTCTTGTGATGATTCAGTTCTATACAAATCAACTCAATAGCCTCTTCCCATTCCAACAACTCAATATATGTCTTTAGCATAAATGGGATGACTTGGAACTCGATCTCTAGATGCAATGCCTCCTCGAAATGCCTCTACATGGCCTCCTCATCTGGTAACAAATTTGATGCATATCGTAAAAGGTTCTGGAAATGGATTCCAAACTCTCACATACTATATCTCTTTTATAGAAGTGTAAGAATCTCTTAGAGACTAGACACATTCATGGCCGAGGATTGAAACTCAATTCTTAACATCTCTTGTAACTCCTCCTATGAGATTGCTGACTCCACGAAATCCCCAAGGAACAAGAACCACCACAACATCACTACTTCATGCAGCATTGTCACAACCATGGAAACACATTGCTCTTTATAATCATGGATCAAACTAAATACTATCTCGACATACTCCAACCAATATTCTATGAATACATCTAAAACAAATCACACATTCTTCTGTATACTATTGAGATGAAATTCTTGGAGTGTCCTCCACCAAGTGGCGTCGTTATCAACCTCTACCTAGTGGCGATATGATGTCACAACCTGCTGAAAATCATTCATGTGATCCTGATAAGGACGTTGACCTAGAGACATAACATAAAAACATCAAATAGATAGAGATCATAAACATAGAATACGGAAGATTTAGCATTAATTAATTAATTGTTTTCTATTATTCATGTTAGGTTAAAATATTCCAAGGTCTAACCATTCAGACACAGGCACAAGGAAGAATGATGCATGATACTTTCCTTGGTCTCAACCCTGAATCTAGTATCACATCACTTTATAGCCATTATAAGCATAAAGGTCCATACATCAGATTAGAGGGGTCCCTAAATGCCTATGTCTTAGTCGATATCTAGTGTTTACATAACTTTCTAAACATGACTGACACTTTTTCCCTACCAACCCATGAAACATCACCTGTGCCTAAGTCCAAACTCCATCCTATCCTTCAACAAGGCATCTAATACCACTCTATCATGACACCCCTCCCCACAATGTGTACCCTAACTGGGCTGGAAATATGATAAGAGAGATAATGACTCCCCAAGTCCCACCTCCATTAGGCCCCGGGTTGGTGACTAGCACCGAGTGTATCGTAAACACACAAATGGGAGGGATTACCCTATACAATAGCACATGCATAAGAATGAGATCAGATAAACATCTAGAAAATACATCTCAAACAATAATATAAAATAAATCCCAAGTAAAAATATGTAATGTCATGAAAGACTACTACAACTGAAAGGGGAAAACTCCATGTACCAAAAACAGGTAAAAAACAATAGCATCCATGAAATCCAAACAACTCCTGCAACCCCAAGCTAGTAAAAATGAGCTGGATCTCTAACCTATATCATGATACCTACATAACATGTTATAAATAAATGATGTCATTATAAATGTATACTCAATTGGATCCTCTCCAAAGCCTCTTTAGAAAAAGTAATGAAATAATGCTAAAGCACAGTGAAAAACAAGTGAAAATTACTTGTCATATAAATAGGTATAATAAGTTCCCGACCTCAACATGTATACTCTTACCAAGTAACACATACAAGAGTATATAATATAATAATGAATATAAAGGGTACCCCGCTACTACTTCCGTATCGATTTTCCACTTTTCCCCATCATCGCACATCCTAACCATCTCTATCTATAAAGGATTTACCTTATACAATTAGGTGAAGCGCCACAACTTGCACCTCATGCAACAAAAGAACCACTTCCATAGAAGAAAGTAACCAGGTTGTTTCTTGGAGCCACCACTACTCGCATATTGTGTATCATACGTCAGCCATTATACCTCAAGACATTACAGCCCACACACTGGGTAAAAATACTCAAGTCGTCACATCCAATACATGTTACGCCTATAGTTGTCTATAGGATACTATACCCACAATATATGTTTCTGAAGAACCAAAAGCCATTACATCCCTCTACACACATATATGGGGAAAACTAACTATTGGTCCTACCATCACATGTAACTACCAAGAGAAGAGAGCGGGGCCAAAGGGGGTAGTCAGCCATCCATCCTCCCACCAGAATGTTGGGGAAAACATCCCCCCAAGGATCAGAAACCTCAGGGTTTCAGTTTCTATCACAGATGGGGTGGAGTATCTTTTAGAGACACTAAAGGTACATAATATACTATATCTCAAAACCACACTAAGTGCATAACCTAGTATTTGAATCAATTGCAGCTAACGTCTATTGGATTCCGTATAACCACTTCAAAGACTATGTATCCTATAAGAAAACAACCATTTAAAGAGCTTTATTACATTACTTCATTCCATTTTTATTAGTTTCAATGTACTTTAATTAATTTGGTAAACATTAATTAACCATTATCAATTTACACATTAAATTTCATTAACATCACACCCAAAGTTTACTATCATTACTATTGTGTCCTAGCAAGATCCAACCCCATGGGTTAACATCATTTATTCAATTAGTAATTTACATAAGTACTTTCCCATATTCCCAAGAATTCTTTAAAAAAATTCTATGATACTAAACCCAATGGGGGCTTAACACGGTGAGTAGATGAACTACCTGTTATTTGTTTGCTACTTATAGCAATGGTGTATACCCATACTCCCATTATAATCTAAACAAAAAAATCAAGTGGCATTGCCCATGCATCTTTTCCCCTTTCGGAAGAAGGGTATTCAAGACAATATGCCTTGAGTAGTATGAACTGTTAAGCACATAAACATTCAATAAGAATCACCAAGAATCCAAATATTCACATCCAACCAATTTCTTCATTCATGGTGTCCTACCCGACACCCACATGCATAAACCGATGCATCTCTCTAATCTAGGGTCCATATGATGCCACTACATGTAGGACTACATGCACTCACATATCACAATAGCCATCTAGGCTCCAATCAGAACACTAGAAGATGATAAACAAACATCATATCAATTGGGCTTTTGGCCCTTAAACAAGCATGAGGGTAACTTAGAACCGTACATGGAATTATCTACTATCAAACAACCAATTCATTAATATATTTGGATTTACCAATTTATTATTCGTAGGTTAATAATTCAGGAAACATAACCAGTTAACTATATCAAATAATTAAACATTATTACTACACCAATTTGATTAACTTCAAATTGCAACAAGAACAACCAGATTCATTTACATGACTTTTATCATTATCCATGAAATTATCAATTAACTCCGCCTTTATGTTCCATAACAATTTCCATCAAGAAAAAAAATCTAAACAAATAAAGAATAGATATCACACTATCTAGAAAAATCATAGGCAATAACCTACGATCTATGTCAATTTATTTTTCCAGTTAAAATATTTATTATGTCAATTATATTGTGATCCAGTGGGATAAAACATGCTAACTATATAGTTGCATGTAAATGAATATAGAAACTACAAATCCCCTAAATAAAATTGGACTTGATGTTCTTTATACGAGACCGATCCACACAATGGGTTACAATCTATTCCTCCCATGATAACTGTATCCACTCGAGGATGCAGAGACACCACCACACCGGTCAACATGAAAGAAAAAATAGAAACATTGAGATAACATTCCATAAAAAGGGAAAACATAATTATATGAATCTAAAATAAAGACTATATAACATAACTTATATCAAGGATTGATTGATAATACTAGGTTGCATCAAAACATAGGGGGAAAATCGAAGGAAGACTATTTGATTTTGCAACTCCTACGAGATATAATGAATGGTCTGAACATCTCTAAGCCAAGAACACGGAGGAATAACTATTTATTAAGATGTATTGTGCTTTTATAAGATTTAGTAGATAAATGGTTTAAGATATGCTGAATTTCTAATTTAAAAGTGGATTGCATTAAGACACACAGTTTGACCAATTTTAAGTATCTAGGGCCTTAGGAAAATTAATATGAGAGTTATGGCCTTTGAAAAGCCTTAGAATCCTTAGAACAAGGCTTTAAATTTATTTTACATCAAATGAAACTTTAAGGGCAGAAACTCTAAGAAGTTGTGAACATTGTTCACGAACTCAAATTTTAGAAAACAAATAAAATTATTCATGAACCTCACCGTTGGATCCTCACTGTTTTGGAAACATAGTTCATGAAACTCACTAAAGGAACATTTCCCTTGGAACCTCACCATTATGGATGTAATGTTCATGAACCTTACCGTGGAAGACATACTGTTTGAACCTCACCATTCTGGAAACTATGTTCATGAACTCAAATTTTGAAAAAGGAAATAGCGGCAACCATTGAAACCTCACCGTTTTTGAAACATATTTCATGTACTCAAAATTTAGAAAAGGAATGAGGTCTCCTATGCAACCTCACCGTTGCAATGTTAATATAAGTCTACCGAAGCATTGTTAACCTAAGGCTACTGATGAAATGGTTAACCTAAGGCTACCGATGACATTGTTCACCTAAGGCTACTGATTACAGTGTTCCCCTAAGGATATCGATGACACAATTAACCTAAGGCTACCAATGACACTATTCACCAAAGGTTACCGATGACACTATTCACCTACGTCTCCCCATGACACTGTTCACCTAAGTATACTAATGAAATTGGTCACCTAAGGCTACCGATGCACAATTCAGCTAAAGATATAGATGCAGTGTTCACCTAAGGATACTTATGACACTGTTACCCAAATGCTATCAATGACACTATTCCCCTAAGGCTACCAAAGACATTGTTAACCTAAGGCTACCGATGAAATGTTTTCCAAAGTCTTCTGATGACACTGTTAACCTAAGGCTACTGATTCACTTTTCATGTAACTAGAAATTTGGAAAATTGTTGGGAATAAGTCACCTTGACCTCTCAAGACACCTAAGACAACAGATTTTCTAAAAGGAATGAACTAGAGAGGTCTGGGTCATTACATAAAATATACAAGATTCAATAAAAACATACAATGTAATAGATACATGGTAAAATAAAATTTAGGTCACGTACCCACCAAAAAAAAGTCACATTTAGACAAACCCGAACTGAAAAAACAAAAATAAGAGATGCCAATATAAAAAAAGATACATTAGAATTTACTACAATCATATATTACAAAATCAAAATACATCAAAATCCATATGTAGGGTGTGATCCATATCCTAGTATGATACCACCAGATAACCTATACAAGGTGTACTATAAATAGTTCAATAATTATATCCTTTACAACAAAATACTTTTGAAATGCATTTTAATAAATCCAACCACAGTAGAAATTATTTTCCCATTTTCTTCATTTAATTTTCATAAATCCATACACATTATGAAATAATAAATATGATAGGTAGAAGTAATAAAAACATGAAAAAATATCCATGCATCTGAAGGTAATCATGTAAAAGAATATCCATGAATGAATGTATCATTTGAATATATTTTTTAAAAAATCATAATTATAGATTGCAAGAAACAATCTATGATATAAAAACACTCATGTGATAAATAACCATAAAAGAAAAAATTAAAAGGAACCTCAAATATTTTGATCATTCCTACGAGGCACTGTTTACGAGACACCAAAAACCAAAAACACATATAAATTAGATTCAAAATATATCATGTTGTTCTAGTAGATATTAGAAAAGACACCTCCTATATGTGAGACACACAATAAGGATACATGTGTATCTATACCAATGTACCAATGTTTTCAATGTGAAATTTTAAAATAAATTTTCAATACTATGCTCACAATTATAAAAATTATTTTTAGTCCTTTTCCATTTGTCATCAAAGTTTTAAACCACATTTCCAATCAACAAAATAAATTTTCAATGTAAAACATTGTTCTGAAAAAAAAAATTCTTGTACAAATAATTGGAGCCATTTATCACATAAATTAAATTAAAACGCAAAAGTAATTTAATCACAGGAAATATGATATTCATCAAATTAACCCATTTCATAGAAAAATATACCTCATCATGGTTGAAAACTGTCTACTTTTGAAAATGGTTTCTCGAAAGCATGAGAATGTCCTCACAAGGAAAATGAACATCATGAAACTAAAACGGATTAATAAAAATAATTATCTAGACAAAAAACCATACCAAAACCAAACCCTCACCCAAAACCTATGAAAACAAGAAGGAAAAATTATCCAATGAGAATAAATCCAACCCCCATATTGACCATTCACTGCAGAAATTTATCTAGATAGAAATAAATCATCAAAAATCACTTATAGATAAATATAGGTCAGGTGAAATTATGATTCATACAAATAAATAGATTTATAATCCATAAAGAACCATGAAATCCAATATCATGACTATTACAATTATTGCATCCCACTTAAATATCATGTAATACAATAGCTATAAATATGAAGAAAAAAATATTCCTCAAAAAACAAGATTTTTCATTACACATGATGTGTACCTGTTACATGGTGTGTAACATGGATCACTATATATCTGCAAAAAAGAATCATAATGGTGATTAAAATAATCATATAATCCCATTACACAACATCTAAATCACATGTATACTGCAAAAAAACAATATGTTTTTTGCTAAAATTTACAAAAATACCTGATATCACCATTTTAGGTATTATCCCAATTTCTAGATAGTATACCAGAACCAAAAAAAAGGAAAATAAACACACAGGTAAAAGCATACCCGAATGAATGGTAATTAGGTGTTACAACACTGTATAATAAGCTATGTTATGTTCCAATGTTTTACTATATTATAATTGAAGTATATTGTTTGGATCCCAAATATATAACACATAAAAATAATAAATGATGAATGAGCTTTTGGTTAATGCACATATGTAATCAATATATGTACAACCATAATAATGGAACATGTATATAGATATTATGAAAATAATTGGATGGGATATTATAATGTCATATATTGTATAGTATATATCAAATTCTATATTAAAAAATTAAAACTATAAATTATATATCTAATTGAATTATTCAAAAATTTAAAATACTATTATGATTATGGAAGAACAACAATAATGATTTTTTAATTGGAATCACAATGATTCAAAAATTGAATGATTCAATCAGGTTAGTTGTTAATTAACTCATAACGATGGAACACATCATTATTGTCTTGGATTATTTATCCACATACCGACATGGAATGTTTATTATTTAGTGTGTGTAAAGGTTATATGAAATAAATATATAAATTTTATCTGACTAATATCAATTTTTTACATCATAAATCCAGAGGATTCTATAATAAACATATAATATAATGATAATATTTCTCATATATTTCCACCCTAAAAATAATAGTCAATTTTAAAAGTCTATTAATAAATTAAATGATATAATAATAACATAAAAAATTATTTTTTATGAAATTTGGGGTCATTATATTTATCTAGTAAAAATTTAACAAAATAATATTTTCAATTCATGCATCTGACTGGCACTATAGGAGGATCAATATAAGAATAGGCAAATGAATACTTCCAATCATGGATAATGTTTGGAGTGGAAATATTTTTGGACGTATTCTTGTTCATGAAATTAAGAAGAATTATAAAATAGTTCATCAATATATGAATTTATTATATAAAATAAAAAATTAGTTACACCATTAATCATCAGTGGGATATACTGTTTGATGATTTGTAATTGTTTCTCTTAAAGATATATACATGATTGAATGTTATGCGACATATAACGATTGGTAAATTGAACCCTAGGTACATCAGTCCAATAAAAATTATTGATCATGAAGGAGTTATATCATATTACAAAACACACATGCAATATTTATAACAAGTACATTTCCTTGTTTATTGAAATTTTTTTTTAATAAACCAGTTCCATCACATATGATGTACATTAAAGATATAAAATTGGAATATGACATATATTTTGTTAATCATCTTGTAATTATTATGGAATGAAGGGATGATGTGATATAGATAAAATTACCCACCTTACTAAGTTTTTTTTTTAAATCATAAAAATGGGTAATCTCTATGGGAACCTGATGAATGAATTAGAGAAAAGTAACCTAAATTGGTATTAATAAGTAATTGAAATAAATTATATAGTTATTTTTAATGATATGAAATGTTAAAAAATGTGATCTTAGTAAATATTTCTCCTTAAATACATATAATCATGTTGAATTTTTTCATTTAAGAAAATAGTATAAAACCCACGACCAATTTTATAATTAATGAGTATGATAATTATTTTATAAAAATTGAATAAAATTATATAAATACATGTAATTTCATTATGAAATATAGATAAATTGAATATAGGAGTTTCTGTCTTCATTCGGATACTCCTTTTTAAAATCATGAATAGAATGTGGAATCACATGTTATTTTATTCTATACTTCCCAATATTAAAATACAATGGTATGAATTGGGTGAAATTTGCTACTATATAATTTCAATCTAATGGAAATCACTAAAAAATACAATATAGATTAACAAACATAAACAACTACCAACTGTGCATATCAGATCCTTAGATCATTTTTATAGTTCATGTGAGTGTGTGTTAGTATAAATAATGATGTCGTAATCATTTAACTGTTAAAAAAATAAATCAATATGTTTTCAGAATTATGATTAGTTATTAATATTTATAATGATAATGATAAACTCATTAATTTAAACCACTTTTAATAATCATTTAAATATAATTTATTGCATCGAGGGATTTTAAATTAATATAACCCATTAAATAATTGAAAAACATTAAATAACGTTAATTTAATTATTTTATTACTATATATTTTATGAAACATTGTTTTTTATATAATGTTTTAATTAAAATATATATTAAAAATATATAATACCTTTCTTATAAAATGAATTTTGATTTTGGATTCATCATGTTCAAATAAATTTTTTGTGTTTTTCCAAAATAATGATTTTTTTCTAAATATTGTAAATAATGTGTTTAAAACTGACCTAAATTTATTGATAGAATTATGTCATAGGAATTAAATAAAAATATATGAAACCACTATGATAATCAAATAATAATTTATACAGAAAAATAATTTATTTGAAATTAATGTGTTAAATTAACAAATATATGATTGTATTCTTCTCCAATTTGTTATATTTAATTATTAAAAAACTATTTTGTAAAGTTTCATTCTGTTTAGTAATCACAATGATCAATTACATTTTGGAGAAAAATAATTCAATGTACTCATATATTTTTAATTACTAAACTAATATATTGCAAGGAAATAATTAAAAATCATTATTTTTTTATTAATACAATTTTGTGCTTAAATATGAACATTTCTAAAAAACAAGTCTTTTAATGGGAAGATATATTTTATAAAAATGTATTTTTATAACCACATGGAATTGAATATTCCAATATAGTATTTAAATTTATAATGAAAATGATAGTATTAGTTAATGATAATGACATCATTTTTTAAATTCAAAAATATGATACCCTAGAAAAATTCATTCATTAAAATAAATATTAAATATTATAATAAGTTGTATAGTAATGATATAAGGACAACCATATAAAAAAAATTATCAGTATTTTATTTAATGATTTCATTCATATCTGTCATTATTTTATATTATATTTAAATCAATTTTTTTATACCCATTCTAGGAATATGACATATATTTTTATTTTATGAAAACAATATTACAAAAAATTTACACATCTAACTAGTAAATGGATTCCCGTCCACCCATTCAATGAAAATAAAAAAAATGAATCCTACTAATTAATATACAAAGGTCTAGTTCTTATAAATTCTCCAATGTGTCATTGATCTTATCATCCATGGAAAATTTCCAAACACAATCACATACAAAATAATATTAAAGTGAGATATCAACATATATGATATCTTTTTACATATTATTATAATATATATTATTCATAAAACTATTTATAATATTAATTTATCTCATAAAAACATCAATTTCAAACCACTATGAAATTTTAAAAATTACATTATTACTATATAAAATTATAGTCTTACTTAACTAATGATTATAAAGAGGTCTTGTTTTTGTTGGTTTTTCTAGCTACATATATATTTTCATTTTATTTATATAATAATAAAATATTTAAACATAGATAATATTAATAAAATTTAAAAATTATGAAATAAATATTTTTTATAATTATTTTGTTATAATATTCAAATGTATATCAACTAAAAAAATATCTTTTTATTAATTTAATAATCACATAATAAGATAAATTTTAAGTGTTCCCTGATAACCATCAAAACACATTCTTTTAAAATGGATTTGGAAAACATCAACTATAAAATCACATTTATTACCTCGTATTTAATATTTTTTTGGATATTAACCATTTTATAAGGATGAATGATCGTAATAATTAAACTAATGCAAATAATAAATGAATAACTATTACCAGTCCAACATCATATTTATAGAAAAATTACATGTGGGTAAAGATTAATTTTAATTTTCTGTTATAAGGTAATAAAACTATTAATATTTTTTTTATTCAGGTTATTAATATACCAAAATTTATTATATTGATATGGTATAGTGATACCGATAAGTAGATATCCAAGGTAACACTCTTTCACCTTCATTCTATTTCATTGAGAAATGTTTCATATTATGCACCTATTATATTTAAATTGAATTTATACTACCCATTTTACAGATTATATAATAAATTTACTTATACATGTAGTATTTTATAAATCATCTCATGTTCGTTCATTCAACATTATTTTATTTTAACATTTGTAAGTTGTTTATATTTAAATCATTAACCAAAAAAGATTAAGTTTTTCTGAAAAAATTTCATCGATATCCATATTACATAATTTTTTTCAAGAATGGACTTCTCATAACTATGTTGATTTATAAAGGCCATTTTAAATTATTATTTTCTTATTTTTATATGATATAATAATTTTATATTATTAAATTTCCATATATTTTATTTCTATATTATTTATAGTTGTATAAATTTATGGTTTATATACATTACGAAATGATAGGTGTTTCCTAATTTTATATATCATATTATTTATAAAGAACTTAATAAATGCTTTTATGAGTTTCTAAATAAATAAATAGTTAATAATTTTTATTAAATTAAAAAATTCTACAGTTACTTAAATGAAATGTTGAATCTAATTTTATAGAATATTTATAATTTTTTCAAAATGATTTCTTCATCTTTATAAACATTAATTAATGCCAGTTGTGGTATTGACCCGCGTTTTTAAATAGTTTAAAAAGTGGGGGAAATAGATCACATTAAATTTCTGAGCATGTCGAATCTAAGACCGAGATTTGAAACTGAAGGTGGCTAGTTTTTAAGCGACAACAGAAGGCATACAGTTTGCACAAAGTTTCCCAAACTGTGCGGCCCATGCAGCTTAAAATAGAGAGGCAAAGGAGTCCGAATGTCCTGCGCACGGTTTCCACAAACTATGCGACTAGACCATGCGGGGTACCTAGGGTGTCCAGTAGAGGCTTCAGGGCTTGTTTACGGTTTGGAAAACCATGTGGGTCAAACTGCGTGCAACCCTCTAGTTTGGGATTTTGGAAAATTTTAAATGGTTTTAAAATTTAAAGAACAATAAAAAATAAAACCTAAATAACTAAGCATCTCCACTCTTTCTCGTAGAACCTAGACAAACCCCTCCCCCATAGAGCCACCGACCTCGTGCATAAGCCCCCTCGTCCGCATTTCCTTCTGCCTTTGTTTCTATTTTGTTCGTGTCCATTCTTCTTCTGAATCACCATGGTAGGTCACTCCCCTCTCCCCTATCCTTCTTGTCTTATTTTCCCTCTTCCCTTTCCCCTAATCAAATTCGGTCGAACCCCCATGTTTAGGATTTTTTGTTTGATTCATTTCGTTCTTGTTTCTTCAATTGAAAATGGGTGTGAAAGGTCCATGAAGACCTCATTGGTGTGCGTATGATGTCTGTCGCTGAAGGCGAGGTCGATGGCGGTTGTTTCAGTCCAACGGGTTCATTCTGAGGTATGGTTTTTTCCCATTTATTGTTTTTGCGTCCTCTAATATCATTTCTTTGGTTTTCAAAGAGATTTTGGTATGTTTCGACTTGTCCATTAGGCTTTGGGACTGGTTTTTCTTTTCCGGAGCTTAGGCGGCTTTCCTTTATAGGCATAGGTCATTTGTGAAATCACATATACCTTATGGGGGAGAAACAACGACTCTTAGTTAGAATGAAGAATGATCTGGAGTGGATGGATTGATCCCCCTTGAGGCAGGGACCCTCTCCTTGCCTTTTAATTTAATGTGAAGCATTTAAAGAGTTTTATACTGCATTATTTTAGTATTTTAATTATGCAAGTTTAGTCGATTAAATTCTTCTGTGAAAATAGTGTGAATTGCAGGAATAAGATAAAAGAATTTGTTTGGTCAGTAAATTAACGATTTAATAATAAATCCCCTCGATCATCGGTGTGTTGTCTTCAAGAAAAAGGTAGGAAGCAGACATACATGCTTGCCTAATCTATTTGTAACGACCCAAAGTTTCATTAATAGAAATCCATCTTGATCTAATTAAATTTCTAGTTATGTTTATATAAAATCTCAACATATTTAGTTTTATTCTAATAATTTTGACAGTTGCTAATATAGCCATTGAACAGTGATCACGTGATTAGTATAAATATAGGTCTTTAACAAATCCAAATTACTCAAACAAAAGAAGCGATGACCTCATCCAGTAGAATTACTCAATACGAAGCCCATTTTTCGGAGCTCAAAAAAAAGGTGGCATCCTTGGGATTCACTTTTGACCAATCCCAAGATGATATCTATCATGTCAAGATTGAACAGAACCGTCTATAGGAAAAGTGGAATTAGATAGGGATTACCACTCGAGCAATGTTATCCGAGCCACCCCAAGAGTCTGTCACCATCACACACCTTACCCTTAGGACTTATGCGGTTTTTTTAAGGGGTTATGTAACAAATTTCTTTTACTATGTTCATGTATATTATTTTTGTATATAATAATGAATATACGTCCTAGTCTTTTTTGATACATTGTAAATAGTTTTTAATGTAAAAATAGTTTTTTAGTTATTATTTATTTAAGAATTATATTTTATTAAATTAAGTGATTTTTGAATTAAATATTATTTTAATAAAATATTATTATTATTATTAAATTACTTTTTATTAAATATAAATGATCTTATAATTTTAGGAATGTAATTATAATTTTTATTAAGGTTTGATAGCCATTTCTGTCAAAACCCGGGAATTTTTTTATAAATGTCGGTTTCCATTTTAAAAGTGAAAATTAAAAAATTTAGAAAATTATTTAGAAAAAATAAATATTATTTATAGAATCAGGACATCAAAGTTATCCATCGGTGAATTTTTCATAATTTTCTGAGATAGTCAAATTTTTGGGTAAAAATTAAATAATGCTTAAATATTTAATGTGTTTTATGACATCATAATTACCCAATAGTGATTTAATAAAATACTATAATCTTTATGTTCGGCACCATTAAAATAATTTCATTTTGGGTTTGTTTGACTTGCTTTTCCAAAGCATTAATGGACCCCTCAAGACATATTAAACACCTTGTCTTTTTTAAATTAATTTCAATTGGAGTATGACTCACCTCCGCATAAGCAACCCAAATATTTTAAGAAGTTAGGACATTGTCCTTATAAAATATTTTTTTCTTCTTCCCTTCTCCAAAAACCATGGGAAAAAACCATTGGATGGTTTGTGTTTTGGATTAATATAATGTAAGGGGACCCAAACCAAAATAATAAAGAATTCACTCACCTTTCCTATATAATCCCACACAAGCACCCACTTCCTCCTCACTTAATGCCTTTGGAGTTCATCCAACCTCTATCCTAATCTCTCTAGAATTATCCCAAGGTTCCCCAAGCTCCCCATATGCCTCTCTCAAGCCTTTGGAAGCACACTTCTATGTAAGGGTTTTTTCTTCCTTTCTCATTTTTGTCCAATTTTCTTTATGTTATTTTTCCATTTTAACTTCAATTATCAATGTTGGGGTATGGTTTCGCACCTCCCTCGTACTACCCTCTTTTTTTTTGAATGATGTGATACCCATTTCTCTCTCAATAAATTCAACCAATGTACACCTGTTACTATGCCAAAATTTCGAAAAGAACTTCCCTCTCCACATTTACATTCAAGAAATTCATTTGTATCATAAATCTAAATTCCATTAAAAATTTTGTGAAATGTATCCATATGACCTCCGTTATTTCCATTACATGTAAAAATGATGAGGAAACCCTTTCTGTATAATCAACCATTTCTATGAATTCTAATGTCACATCATTACGCTATCGAAATCGCACTGATTTTCTAAGTCGATACCATTGTGTAGTGAATACCATCCTCATCTCTACATCTAGGGTATTAAACAATATACACATTCAATTATTGATTATAATTTTTCATGTATGAATTCCACATTCCTTTATCTTGGAATAAATTATTATGTTTTATGAATCCGTGTTTTATGATCCATGTGGAACACTTATGCATGAAATGAAATGTTTAAGAAGGGTGCACCCTTATAGCACTCCAATGCATTGGGTAAGGTGTAGTATCATGATATGTCATGTGGAATGAGTGTTGACTCATGATAATTCAAGTTCAACGAGGTTTTACTTGTGCTTCATGTGAAATGAGGTTTTGCTCATGCTTCCTATGCAATGAGCATTGGCTCATGCTAATTCCATGTTAAGTGTTGTTTCCACATTTCCAAGTTATGATTACCATGATTTATCATGACTTTATGTTCATGTTTCTCTTGTGCTATATTGATATTCCTAATGTCTAAATTGTATTTTAATCCTCTGGTTATTCCATGTGTATTCCCTTACTGTGCTTTATAGCTCACCCTTTTCTTATGCATGTCCCCAAGTTATCCCATTCAATGCTAAGTACGATGGAATGTAGTGGTCATGTAAATGAATTTTTCAATAAAGATGTTGTATTTCATGTTTCAAGTTTTTATTTAATGATACTAAGCCCCAATGATACTAAACCTCTCGATCTTCTGTGTTGTATCAAGTGTAGTTTTAGGTAATAAATCATATTTAATTTGTAATAAAAAGAATTATTGTCAATGTTGGTATTGAAGGATGGTTTTAGTTATTTTTTGAGATTAGTATTAGAAGACCCTAGTAAATCCTTAGATACAGGACTATGTATAATAAAAACATCCCTAAGTTTTGGTGAGTATTCATTGTGTGAGTTATCAATCAAATACATCCCTTTCTGGATACCATCTGGTAGAGGGGTCTCTGGCACAAATGTATCCTAGTGGTAAAACCCAAAAACACCGCTTTGAGCTAGAATTGAACATGATATGGTGCACGACAATGGGCCGTGCTGCACTATTGGTTACGACACTCTCGGGGAATATGTTTCGATAAATTCAAAAGCATAATATGAACCCTTATTAAGGGAATTAAAAAAATTCCCCTAAGAATATATATTAGAAAGTAGATCACGAAAATCCTAGATTGAATCCTATAGACTCATGAGTTATGGAAATAAACGTTTATTAATAAGTAATCAAATTTTGTCTTTGGATTATCTTTTATGTTTTACCCCTAACATTACTTTTATTCCAGCCAATGGCATGTAACAGGAGGACTCCGGCTAACAACCGTTGTGAAGATCAGTGTGATGATTGTACTAATTTGATTCCCAATCCAATGGGAGTGGGAATCATGAAAATTGTCCCGATTCTCTCTCAGAAAACTCAAGTTTTGAATAGAAACACAGGTCAAGAGGAACGCTCAAACCCCCCTAAGAATGAACAAGTCACTATCGAGAGATTCATGATTCAAAGGCCTCCTACTTTTAGTGGATCATCTGATACCACGATGGCTGAACAATGGATCAACTCTATTGAAATGTTCTTTTCCATCCTTCAATGTTTTGAACAAGAGAGGGTTCTCCTAGAAGCTTATCATATAGAGGTTGAAACTGATCAATGGTGTACATTGATCAAAAATACGAAGCCTGAGGAGGAGATCAAGGCATTTGAATGAAAGGATTTACAAAATATGTTTTCCAATAAATATTTTCTACGCACCCTCCGGCTTAAGATGGAAAGGGACTTCCTTTCACTCATGAAAAAAGATGAAGAATATGTTGGAGCATACGAGTAAAACTTCACAAGGCTTTCATGATACGCTTTCGACTTTTTCATTACCCCAAAATGCAAAGCTGACCACGTCTTAGGTGGGCTGAAGCCTAGCCAGTGGAAAGCATTGGTGATCCGTGACTTCGACAGCTATGAAGAAATTGTCTAATGTGCCCTCAAGGATGATATAAAGATCGTGGAATCATAGGGGTATCATGGGGACATGAAATGTAAGGTGGACCTCAATGCTGGTGGTCCAATGGATAAATCCAATGGTTCTATGAAGATCCAACCCCCCACATGCCAAAAGTGTGGAAAGAAGAACCCTAGAAATTGCCTTAAGAGGACGAGGAAATGCTTTAGGTGTGGAAGAGATGAGCACCTAGCTATTAACTGTCGGCAAGAAAGACCTGCCGCTGCGATAGAGGATAGGAACGGTCCGTTAAAACATCAATTCTTTGTTCAATGATACAAATGAAAAGAACCAGGTCATTTTCCAAATCAGTGCCCTAATACAAGGGTTTTCGGAGGCAACCAAAAACCTCCAAGGCAGTAAGGAATAACTTTTGCCATCACTTTTGACGAAGTGAACCTTAACAACGAAGTGGTGATAGGTACTCTAGTTATTCATTCAATAAGAAAGAACGTACTTTTGGCTTCAAGTTCTATGCATTATTTTATATCTTGAATGGTTATTAGAACAATCCCAGCACCACCACAAATCATGGAAGTGATGAAGTCGGTGAGTATGAAAAATGGGGCAATCATTGCATCCGATGAATATAATTCCTCCCATGTTATAATCTATGGATTTAATTTCCCAAAGAACCTCTTCACACTCCCTCTAATAGAATTTGATGCAATCCTTGGCATGAATTGGATTTCCTTATATAAAGCCAACATAAATTGCCGGGAGAGGGAAATCACACTCCATTTGGAGAATCGACCCCTAATTCATTACCAGTGTAAGGAGGAGGATGAATCTCATTTATATACATCATCTAAAGCATGGATATTACTGGCCTATGATCACACGTATCTGGCTCAGATGATTGAGTCCAAGGAAGAACCCATTCTTGAAGAAATGCCTATTGTGAAGGAATTTGCGGATGTGTTTCTCGATGAACCGTCTAGTCTTCCTCCTAGAAGAGATATTGAATTCTCAATTGAACTTGTACAGGGGGAATTACCAATATCAAAGACTCCATATAGAATGGTTGTTGTAGAGCTTGAAGAGTTGAAGAAAAAACTATAGGATAATCTGGATAAGGGGTTTATATGCCCATGTGCTTCCCCATGTGGTGCACCAGTCCTCTTCGTCAAGAAGAAGGATGTTTCAATGCGACATTTCATTGATTATCATGAACTTAATAAAACCCCGATAAAGGACATGTATCCTCTCCCAAGAATTGATGACTTGTTCTATCAGCTGTATGGAGCCCAATACTTCTCCAAGGTGGACATGCGTTCGGGATATTATCATGTAAGGGTGAAGAAGGAAGATAACCCCAAGATTACTTTTCGCAAAAGATACTGGAGCAATGAATTCATAGTAATGCCTTTTGGACTCACCGATTCTCCAACAATCTTCTTGGACTTGATGAATAGTTTCTTTAGAGATTACCTAATCCAATTTCGGGTAGTCTTTATAGATGATATTCTAATATACTCCAAAACCAAGGAGGATCATGAGGAGAATTTAAGAACTGTACTAGATACTTAACACAAGGAGAAGCTCTATGAAAAGTAAAATATGTGTGAGTTCTTGTTGAAGGAGGTCTCATTCTTTGGCCATATCATCACAAGAAATTGGATATCTGTGGATCCCTCCAAAATAGTTGCAATTGAGGGATGGCTAAGGCCAACATCAGTAATAGATATCCATAACTTCTTGGGGTTAGCTGGATATTATTGACGAATTGTGAAAAATTTCTCAGGATTATCAAACCCTCTTACCAAGATAACTTGAAAGGGAGTAAAGTTTACATGTAGTGATGAATGTGAATAATGCTTTGAGGAGTTGAAATGGAGGATTATCACTACGCTCGTGCTCACTTTCCCCACATGTGTGGATGTTTTTGTTGTTTTAAGTTACTCTTCAATGAATGTCTTAGGTTGTGTGATGATGCAGAATGATAATGTTATATCCTATGCCTCAAGGAAGTTGAAAATACATGATTGAAACAATCCAACGCATGATCTGGAGTTGGTGGCGGTGATCTTTGGCTTGAAAATCTGGCGTCATTAACTATATGGAGTAAAATGTGAGATATATGCTGACCACAAGACTCTTAAATATATATTCACATAGAAAGTGATTAATATGTACTAGAGAAGATGGATAGAGCTCATCAATGATTATGACAGTTCAATCCATTACCACCTTGGGAAAGCAAACAATGTGGAAAATTCCCTATATATAATGGATCCAACAATTCATATCAATGATGAGAATTGAGAAGGATCCAATCTTCTTAGACTTGATGAAAATGGACATGGGAATCATAGAAAATGGAACATCATCAATCCTTTCAGAAATGATTTCTCAACCATCTCTTTTGGAATGGTTAATGGATGCTCAAAAGGATGATGTGGAAATTCATAAAAAGGTGGAAGCTATCGAAAAAGGGAAATCCTCAGAGTTTAATGTTTATGAAGAAGGAATTATACGGTGTGGGAAAAGACTATGTGTTCCATCTTGTCTGGAGTTGAAGAAGGAACTTTTGGATGATGCACATAGTTTAAATTTTTCTATTCACCCAGGGAGCATGAAGATGTCTCGAGATCTCTGAGAAAACTTTTGGTGGGATAATATGAAGAAGGAGATCACTGAATATACATCAATGTTTCTGGTGTGCCACCAAGTGAAGGAAGAGAGGCATAAGTCCAAGGGGATGATGCAACCATTGCCCATAACAGAATGGATATGGGAGATCATCACTGTGGACTTTGTCAACGGACTTCGGAGGACATCCAAAGGCAACAATGCAATCTGGGTTGTTGTGTATCGTCTTACAAAGACTGCACAATTCATTGCTATTCGGGAGGATTTCTCATTGGATCAACTATAACAGATATATATATCAAAAAAGTGGTAAGGTTGCATGGAGTACCACTGTCTATTGTGTTTGAACCAGATTCACGATTCACCTCTATGTTTTGGAAGAGTCTTCAACATGATATGAAGACTGAACTGAACATCAGTATGGCTTATCATCCTCAAACTGATGGCCAATCCAAGAGGAATATCCAAACACTTGAGGATATGTTAAGGGAAGGCTCAATGGACATTAAAGGAGGATGGGATCAACATCTTCCTTTGGATGAGTTCTCTTATAATAACAGTTTCCACTCGAGCATCCAAATGGCACCATATGAATCCCTGTATGGAAAAAGGTACAGAACAAAAGCGTGTTGGGTTGAGGTCGGTGAACGTAAGCTGCTTGGACCAAAAATGGTTGAGGAAATGGTTGAGAAGGTAAAAACCATTCAGCACCATATCAAGGCATCCCAGACACGACAAAAGTGTTATGATAATAATCGTCGACGAGACCTTGAGTTTAATGTCGGAGACATGGTGTTTCTATGTATATATCTTTGGAAGAAGGTCATGAGGTTTGGAAAAAATGGGAGGTTAAGTCCAATGTACATCGGCCCCATCGAGATTCTTTATCGTGTTAGGGTTTTGGGCTATTGAATAGCACTTCCACCAACCATGGCCAATGTACATGATGTCTTTAATGTATCCCTCTTATGAATGTACATACCAGACCCTTCACATGTACTCTCTTTTGAGGTGGTACACTTGGAGGATGATATTTCTTATGAGGAGAAACTAGTGACGATCTTAGATCATAGAGAACAAGTTATACAAAATATGACAATGCCCCTTGTCCAGTTGTTGTGGTGAAACCACAAGTTTGAACAAGTGACTTGGGAATCAGAGAAAATGTTGAAGCTAAGTTAACCACATCTGTTTTAGTATAGGAAAATGAAACATTTGAGAGTAAAATTTTTTAAGGGGGGAATATTGAAACGACCCAAAGTTTAATTAATGGAAATCCCTCTTGATCTAATTAAATGTCTCTTTATGTTTATATAATGGCAACTTATTTTGTTTTATGTAAATAATTTTGACTATTACTAATATAGTCATTGAACAATGATCACATGGTTAGTATAAATATAGGGATTTAACCAATCCTAATTTACTCAGACAAAATAAGCGATGGAATCATCCAGTAGAATTGCTCCATACGAAGCCCATTTGTCTCAGCTTGGAAAAGAGGTGGCATCCTTGGGCTTCGCTCTTGACCAAACCCAATCTAACCTTAATCATGTCAAGCTCGAACGGGACCATCTACAGGAAAAGTGGAAGTTGATAGAGACTACCACTCGAGGAATGTTATCTGAGACACCCCAAGAGTCTCTCACCATCGCACACCATACCCTTAGGTCTTATGAGGCTATTTAAAGGGGTTATGTTACAAATCTCTAGTACTATTTTCATGTATATTATTTTTGTATATAATAATGAGTATACCTCTTTGTCTTTTTTGATTCATTGTAAATAGATTTTGAGGTACAAATAGTGTTTTTATTTATTATTTAATTAAGAATTATATTTTATTAAATTAAGGGATTTTTGAATTATAAAATATTTTAATAAAATATTATTATTATTATTAAATAAATTTTTATTAAATATAAATGATCATATATTTTTATGAATGCAATTATAATTTTTATTAAGGTTTGAAATCCATTTCTGTCAAAACCCGTGATTTTTAAATAAATGTAAGTTTTTTTAAAAGTAAAAATTAACATATTTAGAAACTTATTTAGATAAAATAAATTTTATTTCTGGAAATCGGACGTCGAAACTATCCAGCGGTAAATTTTTTCATAATTTTCTCAGACAGTCAAAATATTTGGGTAAAAACTAAATACCGTTTAAATGTATAATGTGTTTTATGACATAATAATGACCCAATAGTGATGTAATAAAATTCTATAATATTTATGTTTATCCAATATATGTTTTACCATTAAAATAATGTGATTTTGGGTTTTTTTGACTTACTTTTCAAAACATTAATGGACCCCTTAATACTTATTAAACACCTTGTCTTTTTAAATTAATTTACATGGGAGTATGACTCACCTCCACATAAGCAACCTGATTATTTTAAGAAGTTCAGAATTTGGAATTATAAAATATTGTTTTCCTCTCCCACTTTCCAAAAACCATGGGCAAAAAAACATGAGTTGGTTTGTCGTTTGGATTAATTTAAGGCAAGTGGACCCAAACCTAATTAATAAGGAATTTCCCCACCTTTCCTATGAAAACCCAACCATGATCCCACTTCCCCCTCACTCAAAGCCTTTGTAGTTCATCCAACCACATATATACTCTCTATATAATCCTACCATGGTTCCCCAAGCTCCCATGAAGCCTCTCTCGAGCCTCTCTCAATCCTTTGGAAGCACACTTCCAAGTAAGGGTTTTTTCTTCCTTTCTCATTTTTGTCCAATTTTCTTTATATTGTTTTGCCCTTTTAATTTCAATTATGAATGTTGGGGTATGGTTTCTCACCTCCATAATACTTCCCTATTTGTGTTTGAATGATGGAAGACCCCTTTCTCTCACACTAAATTCCTCTCATGTACACCTGTTACTATGCCGAAATTACGAAAGGAACTTATCTCTCCTCATTTACATTCAAGAAATACTTTTGTATCATAAATCTAAATTCCATTAAAATTGTTGGGACATGAATCCATATGACCTTCTTACTTTATAGTACATGTAAATATGATGAGTAACCAATTTCTCTCTCATAAACCATTTCTATGAATTCTTATGTCACGCCGTTATGCTGACAAAATCGCACAGATTTTTTAAGCCAATGCCATTGTGTAGTGAATACCATGCCCATTTCTCCATCAAGGGTATTCACCTTTATTCACATTTACATATTGATTATAATTTTTCATGTTTTAATTCCAAATTACTTTATTGTGTAATAAATGATTATTTTTTGTTGAATCCATGTTTTATGATAAATGTGGCACACTTATGAATGAAATGAAATGTTTAAGAAGGGTGCGCCCTTATAGCACTCCAATGCAATGGGTAAAGTATAGTATCATGATACGTCATGTGAAATGAGTGTGGAATCATGATAATTCCATTTCAATGAGGGTTTACTCGTGCTTCATGTGAAATGAGGTTCTACTCATGCTTCATGTGCAATAAGCCTTGGCTCATGCTAATTCTATGTTAAGTGTTGTTTCCAAATTTCCATTTTATGATTACCATGCTTTATCATGCCTTTATATTAATATTTATCTTTTGATCTATTTATATGCCTATTTTCTAACAGGTATTGTACTCTTCATGTTATTCCATTTGTATTCCCTTACTGGGGTTTATAGCTCATCCTTTTTGTATGCATGTCCGCAGGTTATCCCATGCAATGCTAAGTACGAGGGAATGTAGTGGTCATGTAAAGGATGTTTTAAATAAATATGTTTTATTTCATGTTTCAATATTTTATGTAATAATCCTAAGACCCAAAGACACTAAACCTATCGATCTTCTTTGTTGTATCAAGTGAATTTTTAGATAATAAATCATGATTAAGTTGTAATAAAAAGAAGGGTTGTCATAATATTTGTCTTGTTTCCATGATCATACTTTGACATCATGTTTGGTGCATAGCTTTTGTTGTTATGGCCTTCAGAAGGGTTCCAAAATGGCTTACCCTTAGTGATCTGACACTTGTTTCCCTATGCACCTAACTAGTTTCTTCATAACGTGTAATGTTAATTACCCTTAAGATAAGGGGTTAAATGAATTTTATTAGAATGGATTTAATGTGATGGTGGAAATTATGTGAAATGACTATGAATCTTGTATAAATAATCGTCTTTCCAGGATTAGGAAACTAGACAGAATTATTATTTGAAATGCATAGGAGGTACTACCTTATGCATTGCAATATAAACAGATGATTAATGTGTAGATTATGAATGTGGTATTTCTGTTTGAAATGCATAAGAGTTACATCCTTATGAATTCAAATGAAACTGTGATTATTATTATGGGTAATTATCGATGAGAGGAGTTCATACCCAATGCCATCAACTTTAAACGATTTTGGATGGGAGGTATGCATACCCTATTCCAGCTTATTTTGTGTAAGGGTGGGAGGCATGTCCACCCTACGCTAGATGGGATCTATATACGTGTATGGAAAGGTAGTATTCTTACCCCTGGCTAGATGACCTATAGGGATGGGATGCATTCTTACCTCATGCCTGGTAATCTTGAGACGTGTATTGAAGGGAGGCATTCTTACCCCTTTCTAGTCAAACTATAGGGACGGGACACATTCTTACATTGTGCCTGCTAATCTCGATACATGTATTGAAGTAAGGAATTCTTACCCTTTTCTAGTTGACCTATAGGGTTGGGAAGCATTCCTACCTTGTGCCCGCTAATCTCTATTAATCGGTGCGAGGAATTCCTACCCCACACCATCTTTGATCTAAATAAATAAATATATATATATATATATATGGTGACTTGATTAGGTTAGTTAACTGACAACGAGCCGAAGATGGTATAACCGTCAGGTGGCTCTTGGGAGCCTGGATGATATTTATTTACTTCTGTACTTCTTCTTACTTATTTTTTCACACTCACTCACTGTTTAATTATTATACACTATCTAGATTGGGTTTGAAACCGGTGGTAATGTCCTTCCAGAGATTTATATCTCACACCCTACTCGGGCCACCATTGAAATGGGGTACCTGAGTAGACCTTATTTTTTTTTCTATACATAGGTTGTGTGTTGTGCTGTTTGTACCTGAGGAGTTGGGAGCAATGGAGAAAGTGGGAGTTGGGGATGCTCAGGCAATCGCCCGTCGGGCCTTGTTGTATTTTCTTTATTCTTTTGCATTGTATTGTGAGGATGCTATATTGTTTCTTGTTTTCACCTTGTATCACTCATCATCCATGTATCATGTAAACTGGCTTTGGCCAACTCTTTTAAAAAAGATCAATTATTGTCTTCCACTACTGCGTGTTCATTGTTTATCTATTACTACTTCTGCTACTAGTGTTATTTACTATAAGATACCACTGTGAAACTATGTTAATAGTTTATAGTCTCCACAATATCACCTCCCGAGACCATTATTGCTAGTCGTAAACCTCTGGCACACTGGGAGATGCGCTTGAGGCCATGTGGCGACTGGTTCGGCCACCAGTTTGATGGTCAGCTGGGCTGGGATGTTACAAAGTGGTATCAGAGCAGTTTCTTTTTTTTTGGTTTCTTTTACTATTTCGCGATAGTAGACAGGAATAGGAATGAGATAGAATTTGGTAATAAGGTATGATCGGGAGTAGTTGACCCATGTATAGGGAAAATCCAAATTGTCTCCAATAAAATTGTTACATTAATGATTTTGATTATTACGGTTGATTTGATTTTACCAATGGGTGATGCACATGGTTTTTTTTGATACTGTTGATGCAGTTGTGGGTTCCATTTCTATTGTAACCCGATGAAATGAGGGTGTGACATTTCTTGTATCATATTGTCACTTTGTTAGAAATCACATGACATGCATTATTTCATTCCATCTAAGATGCATTAGTTGATGCCTACAATTGTGATAGGTAATGTGGTAGTTATTCCATGTTCTTATGATATATCTTGTTTCAATGTTACTTCTTTCGATAACATGCTAGGTTAAGTTAATATATAATTGGTTGTTTTGGCCAAATTAAATGATTGACATTACGACAGAAGCCAATTTTTTGTTACAAGGTGTATGTGCGCCTTATATTTGGGAAAGGGTAACCTGTGTGATTGAATTTCTAGAAAAAGGGGATTGTATGGTCAAATTGTAAAATGACCTTGGTTTTGATTAAAGGGAGCCAAATGCCAAATTGTAAAGTGTATGGCCAGTTTACAAATTGGTAGGTGGCCACCCGTATGACTGGATGATTTCTTTTAGCATGATTTATTCTGGAATGTATTTTTTTTCCTCTAATTGGAGCCAAATTTCAACCCATGGAGTGTATTGGCGCTTCATGAGCTGGAAAATGGAAACCCATAATGAAGGTGATGGCATCATGCTTTGTGAAATTCATAGTTGTGTAAACGATGTTTGGTTTTGATATGATGTGAATTGGCTTGTTGGGACCCTCATAAGTCACCTGAATTGTTTAAAATGAATTTATTATGATATATTTCAGGAATTAGATGAGATGTCTAATAAATGATTAATGGTTAAAAGGATGTTTATTGAGACCTTTATGTTTTCCTTTGAGCTATTTGTAAAAAATGAAATGATCAAGTACCTAGTGATTTTTTGGTTTTTAAAGGTTACTTTCAATTTTTATTTTAGTCTTTTAAAGTGATTAAAATATTGAACATTTTTATATATAAGGGTCTTGGAAAAGGATCCTACAGTGGTGTCCTCCATTGAAACCTCGTGTGAGGGTAAGTTAAGTCTTTCTTGTGAGTTCCTTGAGACAGAACCATTGGTGTTTTCCATGGGCATGTTTTTACTTTTGGAAAATAACTTTAATGATAGGCTTCAGTCAGATGAATTTTGTTGGGTGTGGCCAAGTGCTTGGGTTGATGCTTGCTTTACGTGAGGGGCTAGCATGTGGTAGGTAGATCCCTTAGTTTTATAGTGTCCTGCTTGTGCGATGAGATTTCAGACGTATGTTATCATTCAGGTGCCATTTATCCATGTAGGACTTTCAGTTTCCAATGATGCCCGTGTTCGGATGGGTGTTCATGCTTCTTTGGATCTTGTTATGGGTTTGAGAATCGATTAATGCTCTATAGACATGCTTCATGCATGTTTGGTTGTTGGTTGGTTGTTTTACTCCTTAGGTGATGAACGACATGGTAAGTCATTGTCCATGTGAACGGTCGTATAAGGTAATACAACGTTCGCCTAAATATATTTTGCTGCTGTGTACGGTCTTCGGTTATCACTGTGGTAGAGTGACCTGAGTGTTTGAAAATGATTTTGCCCAATGCTCGGGATGATATTTGGAAGAATCAGTTGGTTGACATGCCAGTCTTGTTGCTTTGGGTTTCTTGTGCGTTTCTACGTGGTGATCGTGTCTAGAAGGAGAGACACACATACGTTTAATCATTATGAACTAGTTCTCTTATGATAAGCAAACCTTTTCTTATTTTGGTGACACTGACACTTCTAAGGTGGGATGTGTTGTGGAAGTTTTGTGAAGCATGTTCTCCTGGGTTGAAGGAACACGTCAAGAAGGAATTTGATCTGGTTGGCGATCTTTGCAAACCATTTTTAGAATCACCGTTGGTCATGGAAGACTTCGGTTGTAAATAATAAACAATCATGGAATTATTTGTGTGTGAAAAATGAATTGTGATAGGTTTAGAAATCTTGATGTGTCGGCAGGTGAAGCCATGTTTCTTCAATAGAGTCGACAAGGGGTGGTTTGATAGTTCTCCTTTACAGTTTTTGTTTATGACTAACTAGGATCCTTTTAAAATTCTCTTATTTTACTCGGTTATATTACGAGCATGGGCCCTATCCTGTTTCGTCCCGGATGTAATAATAGTGTGTCGATATTATGCCACCCTAATGTTTTTAAAAGCTGTTGAGCGATTTGGTTTTTCTCTTTCAGCGTTTAATGTTTGATGTGTGGTTACATTCATGGTCTGATCTTAGGGACGTCACTAGAAGTTGTGTATGAGCTTTGGTGAACGTCTTCATGGTAAATGTGTGATGCCTCAGAAAATTTCGTTGCGGTTATGATTATAAAACACCGGTCGTCTATGTCATGGGTCTTCATGAATGGTCATCCGATGTAGCTTGACTCTTTTGGGCCTGGGATTTGACGGCGATGGGGAAATCAACTGTTAGATCAATTCAAAGTCACAATAGGTGCATCTTTGGAACACCTAGAGTGATCTTTTTAATGTCTTTTTGAAAGGTGGTTGAGGTGTGGTTTGAGTTTTGACCATTTAACGTTATGAATCTAAGGTGGGAAGTACCTTTGATTGGTTGCACGACAAGACGACGATGTGATCATGTCTTTGAGTTGACGGGCTCCGTTGAGGGCCTTCTTTGTGTTTCGGTTGGAATACGAGCGTTGTCTCGGGTGTTTAAGGCTTAAGAGTCATGTGATTAAGTGAATGTTCATTGGTGCGTGGGATATTGGAGACGTAATGAAGTAGATGGAACGGAGCTTCACGACCCTTGTAGGTCGAGTGAGGTGCGTTGTTCCCGAAGGCTTCTCAGGAACAAGAAGTTCCGAGGTGGGAAGGTTGTAATGACCCGAATTTTGAACCTAGTAAAAAAGTTGGGGAAATTGAACATTTTCAATTTATCAGTGTGTTAAATCTATGACCGGGCTTCGGAACCGAAGGCGGTTGGTTTTTAAGTAACAACAGAAGGCGCACGGTTTCCAAAACCGTGCGGCCCAAAATGTGCACCTTAAAATACATAGGTAGAGGTGTCTGCACGGCCTTCGTATAGTTTCCCCAAACTGTGCGACTTGCCCGTGCGTGGTGCTTGGGTTTTCTAGTGGAGGCCACACATCTTGGGCAGGGATTGGAAAACCATGCGGGTCAAACCATGTGCGAATTTCCTATTTTGGTTTTTCAGATATTTTATATAATTTTAGAATTAAAATAAAAATAAAAAACTAAAACTTAATTAACATATCCTCTCCCCTCTTCCTCGGAGAACACGCACGATCCCCTCCCCCTTGGAGCTACTGGCCTCATGCGAAAATCCCCTCGGCCGCACCTCCTTCTACCATCGTTTATCCTTTTATCATGTCCATTATTCTTCTGAATCTATATGGTAGGTCACTCCCCCCTTCCCCTAACCTTCATGTCCGATTTTCCCTCTTCCCTTTTCCCTATACTAATTTGGCTGAACCCCCATGTTTAGGATTCGTGGTTTCATTCGTTTCAATATTGTTTCTTCTAATGAAATGGGGTGCAAAAGGTCCCTTGGGACCTTTTTGGTGTGCGTATAATGTCCGCCGCTGAAGGAAAGGCAGATCGTGGTTGTTTCTGTCTTCCAGGATGATTACGATGTAAGGTTTTTGCCAATTTATTGTTGGTTAATCCTCTAAATTAATGTCTTAGGTTGTTAAAGAGATCCTTGTATGTTTTTCCTTGTTTGTTAGGCTTTTGGAATGGTTTTTCTTTTCTGGAGCTTAGGCGGCTTGCCTGCTTAGGCATAGGTCCTACGTGAAATCACATATGCCTCGTGGGGGAGTAGCAGTGAATCATAGTTAGAAAGCCCCAAGAGCCAGAGTGGAAAGATGGATCAACTTTGAGGTAGGGTCCCTCTCCTTTCCCTTTAATTTAAAGGGAATCATATAAAGAGTTTAATACTACATTTTTTTAGTATTTTAATTATGAATGTTTAGACGTTTAAATGTTTCTGTGAAAATCATGTGAATTGTAGGAATAAGATAAAAGAGGTTGCTTGATCACTAAACTAACAATTTAATAATAAAAACCAATGATTAGAGGTGCGCTGTCTTGAAGACAAAGGTAGGATATTGACTTACATGATTTCCTTCTCTATTTTTCTTGGTTTTATTCTCATACTTTGACATTATGTTTGGTGCATATCTTTTCTTGATATGTCCTTCAGAAATGTTCCTAAATGGCTTGCCCTTAGTGATCTGACACTTGTTTCCTTAAGCACCTAACTAGTTTTGGAATAATGTGTAATGGTAATTTCCCTTTAGATAAGGGGGTTAAATGAATTTTATTATAATGGATTAAATGAGATGGTGGAAACATAGTGAAATGACTATGACGCTTGTATTACTAATCGGCCTACCATGTTTAGGCAACTAGACAGAATGATTAATTGAAATGCATAGGAGGAACTAACATATGTATTGTGAAATAAACTAATGATGAATTTTTAGATTATGAATATGGTATTTCTATTTGAAATTCATAAGAGGTACTGCCTTATGCATTCTAATGCAACTGTGGTAATGATTATGAGTAATTATGGATGGGAGGCCTTCATACCCCATGCCATCTAATTTGAACGATTTTGGATAGGAGGCATGCATACCCCATGCAATATTATTTTGAGTACGGGTGGGAGGCATTTCTACCCCACAATAGATGTGATCTATATATGTGTATGGAAGGGAGGCATTCTAAACACTTGAAAGTTGACCTATAGGTACAGGAAGCATTATTACATCATTCCCGCTAATCTGAAAACATGTATGGAAGGGAGGAAATCTTAACCCTTCCCAGTTGACCTATTGGGACAGGAAACATTCTTACCTCGTTCCCACTAATCTTGATATGAGTATGAAAGGGAGGCATTCATACCCCATTCTATTTGACCTATAAGGACGAGAAGCATTCTTACCTTGTGCCCTCAAATCTCGATTAATGGGTGGGAGGCATTCTAACCCCACGCCATCTATGATCTAAATGAAATTGTATTTAAATACATATATGTTAACATGATTAGGTTACTTCACCGGAAACAATCCAAAGCTGGTATAACCGTTAGGTGTCCCATTGGAACCTGGATGAGTGTTATTTACTTCTGCACTTCTCCTTACTTATTTTTCTACACCCGCTCTCTGTTTAATTGTTATACACTGTATGTATTGGGTTTAAAAATGGTGGAGCTAGCCTACTAAGATTTATATCTCACACCCTACTCAGGCCACCATTTCACTGTGGTACATGAGTAGACCTTCTTGCTTTCAGGACCTAGGTTGTGTGCTGTGTAGTTTGTACTTGAGGAGTTAGGAACAAAGGACCAAGCATGACCTCAGGATGCTCAGGAGATCACCCATCGGGCCTTACATTATATTCATTATTCTTTTGCATTGTATTGTTAGCATGCTATATTGTTTCGTGTTTTCACCTTGTATAATTAATCATCCATGTATCGTGTAAACTGGATTTGGCCACCTCTTGTAAAAAAGATTACTAATTGTCTTCCCTTGTTGTTTGGTCATTGTTTATCTATTACTACTTATGCTACTATTGTTATTTACTGTGAGATACCAGTGTGAAACTCTGATAAGAGGGTATAGTCTCCCAACTATCACATCCTGAGACCCTCACTGCTAGTCAGAAGACTCTGGCATATAGGGAGATGCGCTTGAGGCTATGTGGCGATCGGTCTAGCCACAGGTTTGATGGTCAGCCATGCCGGGATGTCACATTTGTGATTCACAGAGTAAATTCAATAATTAATCCTTACAACATAATTATTTGAAATTTTCTAGGAAAATTTAATTTGGAATTATTCTTAATTAACATTTCATTTCAATGGGTTAATTAAGAAAATAAGGAATGATGAAAGATGTTATTTATTTATTTAATAGATAAATATGGATCGTCATCAACTCAAAGATAAGGATTTATATTTAACCAAAATGATAAGATTAGTGATCTATGTCTATTGATTCTCTCATAGTCCATGGACATTATTGGATTCGTGTAGAACATGTTGTATAAGAATGATTGGGTTTTCTCCCAAAATATATTCTAGACATGATTGGGATTCATAAAAACTAATTATGTGGGAATTATTGAATTTTTTCTCTCTCATATGATTACCTATATAGTATTCCTATGTCATATTTCTATTTCATGTCATTTTCTAATGTGATGGTTCCATGGGTTATAATAATTTTCACATATTTATTATTAATAATATTTTTTATATGCTTCATTGATAGACCTTTTGTGATCCTATGTGACCATTACAATATCTATGATGTTATTTCATTTCTTATGCGCATATCTAATTATTATATAATACATTTAATAAGATATTTCAACCATTATTCCTTCTATCTCAAAATAATTTTATCTATCAATTCCAGGCTCTTTTATATTCATTAACTAAATTGTAATTTGAGAACAATTATTCAAAAAAAATTAATATACATATTATATAATACATAATATTATATATAAAATGATTAATTAATTAGGTATCTTAGTAATATATGATAAATCATGAATGTGTTATATTATATTAATGTAATCAATCTAAAAAATAAATAATCCTTGTTTTTTTGTGATTCTATGTTTTTTTATGAGATAAAATTATTAAAATATTGAAAAAAAATTATATAGATATTTATATAATTTTTCCTCACTAACCACCTTCCAATAATGATCAAATATAATGATCTGGTATTAGGTTTCAAAAACCAACAAGTAATTTTCATACATGATTTACTAATTGTGGTTACCCCTATATTATATGTTTCTAAGAATGATTAAAGTAATAGATGTTTCCATTAAATATCATTGATGTTAACCATCACTAAATATAAGAAACTTGTTATCATGATGAAATATTATACTTAATTGTAAACAAACATAGATTTTCACTAAATCGTGGTAAAATATATCCATATCCAAATCACTTCATTTATTTCATAGTCTTCACATATTTTACTACAACGGTCGAAAAAAATTATTTGGTCATCAAAAGAAAGATATTATTATCAATTTTATAGGATAATGACATCATCATAAGCCTCATTGTGTTTCTTATCATGCCTCTACCATTAGACCTTATTCATTTCTCCCAATACTATATTTTGAGAATATAACAAATAAAATTTTGAACTCGTTCCATATTTTAGTAATAGTAATATAGTTCTGATAGTTTCATATGAATATTTGTTAAAAATGAAAAGAGAGGTATTCCTCTAATAAATTGACTACAAAAATAACATTATTAGGTTTTATCCATATTGAACACTATAAAAAATTATTTGAAACAACTTTTTTGCCTCAAAATTACATTATGATAAATCAATAGAACAATATTCCTCAAAAGATGCTAATGATAAAAAAATGGACACGCAAGATATAAAAAACTCACATCATTATAACATGAAACCTAACAAACAGTCACATTTATTTGAATCAATATTTGATATTACAAATGAATAATATTTAAAATATTTTATTTTTAGTCATTCCATGTAATAAATTATGGTAACACATAAACACCATTTATTCTTATAGAAATATGTTTATTATAATTACTAATTAGTATTTTACTAAAATTGATTCATATAATTTTTTTATTATATAGATTCCGATTCCTATAATTTTATCCTTTTGATCTTTATGGGATGAATTCCTCATGATCTATTATCAATGAAAAAACTATTCATTTTTTTATTTACATCTACTTCTTCAAAACCTACATATGGTCCGCTATGAATAATATAATAATTCTTTAGAGTGACATTTACACAACCTTATTATTATAAAATTATCTCCACCCATATTTATCAATATGAATATTCTCATATAAATATAATGGTTGAATTATCAAATATTGCAATTAAATTATATAATCTATTAGTATTGTTTAGCTAGTATTATTAAATTGAAATCATCTTACTATGTATTGTTTAGATTACAATTTCATTATAACTAAATGTATAAAATATTTATAAAACCATATGAAATTAGGTTCATGAAATTAATGATTCTTTCAATTACTAATATTGGAATGAAAACTAATATCAATTATGTGAAAAATTTAATTTATCCTATACTTTAAAAAAATTTACTGTTGAAATTTTTTTTCATTTATTTTATTCAATGTAAAATTAAATCTAGAAAACTATAGGAGATATTATTTTTCAAAAATATAAAATGAATCAATGGTGGATTTTATCAAGTGTAAAAATATGCTATTCCCAATAAAATATTTGATAAATAATATTTCAACTAAAAAATAGCATATTAATCATTGTAAAATGAATAAACAATAATTTAAATGGTAATTTATTACATAATTTTGGTAAATTTTGATGATTAAGAATAAGGAAATATAATTATGGAAAAATGATACTATTCCTTCAAAATTAAAGAAGGAATTAATTTATAGGGGTGTAGATAATATTAAAAGATAATATATGGGAAGTTTGTTTCTTAAATAGAAGAAAATAAATCTATTTAGTATAAATGAAATTTTGTTTCATGAAATGATTTTGTCATTAATAAAAGATATGTGTTCCTTGTTATGATTATTACAAGAATATAACGATCAATCACAATTTATATAAAAATGAGAAAAAAGATCCCCAAAATGGAAAATGGTGATATAATATTATATTGTTTCCTATGGGTATAAAATATTGAAGGATTAAATTTAAAATACCCCAAATAGTAAGTCTCAAACATCTTCACACCTCTAAATAATAGATGTGTTTAGAAAGTTCCATTTCAAATGCCTATAAAATTTAGACATGGAAATTAATTATAGATGAAAAAATTATAAAAAAAATATTATAATCAATCCAATTGAGTAATTATAATATTCATTTTATAAGATACATACCAATTTAAAAATATGGATGTGTCATCAATAAGGTTAACCCTAAATATATCAAAATGATTTTTTAGGTGAAATATTTCATGAATACCACTTAATATTATTTAACATGGTCATCAAGAATATGTCTTGGGATGTTATAAAATAATATCTCTCCTAAAAATATGTCATGGTAAGTTATAATTTTCTATATATATAATTAAATAGTAATATAACTAAATAATTTTTCCATCTGAATCCTTGAAGATTATTTTATCAAATATTATAGTAAAAAATTAATTGAAAATACTTTTTTATGAAGAAGTTCATATTTGAAAACTAAAATTCTAAGTTACCATTAATATGTATCTCAAATATTGTTCTACAATGAACAAGGGGTTGAGTTTTGATGAACGGTTGATCCATATTTCTATCATTAAAGAGATGATAAAGAATCTCATATCCCCGTAATTTATTTTCTATATGAATTTGAATATGGAATTATCTATCATAAACAATAAATAGGGGTCTATTTAATATATAATTCTTATATATCTATAATTAGGTTTCTTAATCCTCTATGAAACAAATAAATTTATATCTGAATAATATTAGAGTCTATCTTGAGTAAATTCTTCCATGAAAATGAGAGGGCCATTTTTTTATCCTAATGATGAAATACTAAAACAAAAAAGTGGGTGGTAAAATATTATTTTATTGTGAATATGGAATTTTTGATAGTTATAAAATTTTCTGTGGTTTGATGTATGATGATCACTTTATCAATATTTATTTGGTTGAAATATATCCATAATCATTATTTAAGGGATATTTTTGATAATATTATTTTAAAGGATAAAATACATTAATACACAAGATTAATTTTAATGTGATTATTTAATATGATTATGGGTTATAAAATACAATAAAAAAATATTTTCAATGATTGTGACATGTGAAATATGAATTGGTACAACATCCTACAATATTTAAGGTCAATATGATGTGAAAATTTTAATTAATTTTTTACACTATGAATTTTACATATCGAGATAGATTTTATTAACTATGCATTTATTTCTTAAGTAAATTTGATTATACACTTATATCATATGTATATGACTAATTATCAAATGAAAATTGAGGGAAATGTATAACAACTAAATAAAATGTAAACGATTAATTTTTTTTCATTTCAGAAAAACCTTCACTTAAACTGTGAACATAATATTCCTTATTGATAGCTTGAAGAAGGAAACTCTCTTCGATTAAATGAGAACATTATTAATGTAAAATTGATAAAATAGTAAAAGGAAAAAAATAAATTAAAAAGGGGGATGTAACATCTTAATGTATTGTTTTTCATATATGTTTTTTTTATAATTATGTCAATTTTTATTAGTGTCACGGTTGATGGATAATGATTCCCACAATTCTGAGTGAAGTTTTTACCCATAAAATTGGGAATGGATTATTGATACTTTATTTTATTTGTGTAAACTAATTAAATATAGTATGACATATAACTTTTTTGACTATGTGGATGGATTATAAATAATAATAATGATGTGTTGAAGAAATTATAATAATTAAATCGATAATTTTTTCTAACGATGATTCAGAAATGGGATAATACATTTCTTAATCAATTTTGATTAATATATGACGAATTTGGAGGAATTTAAGAGGTATTAAATATATTTTAAATACTAAAATATTAGTATTTATATGTTACATGGATTTAAAAGTGAATATGGAGTGGAATAGAATTATTCTGATAATTTTAAAATTAATTTCATTTTCAATTCAATGATTTAAACTGATTAAAAGATCCCATAGATAGTTTTGAAATTAATTTCATACATTTTATGATGAATTGTGTCATATTTATTATATTTTTTGGTTTATAACAGTAAATATGGACCTATATTTGTTTCTCACAATATTTGTAATTATTTTTCTATAGGTAGATGAAAATTCAAAAAGTGTGAGTTTCCCTATATACATAATATTTTATCTTTATAGTATATAATATATATTAATCTTTTGATGATGGATAATGGAAAACAAATTTGATTAATTATATTATTCGATCAACATTTATTATTATTTTTATATAACTCATAAATTGTAATGGGGAAATGATTGATGTGTAAGGTTCATTTAAATAATTAATCAAGGAAATTTTGGATATGAAAATTGTGAAAATTAAAACAAATGTAATGTGATTGAGTCATATTGAAATTCATATGAGTAAAAAAGAGTAATATGAGTATTTTTTTAAACTAAAATCTTAATAGTGGCCTCATACCCATACATCAATTTATGATTAATAGTTTATATAAAATTAATCAAATGAAATTTTATGTGTTATAATTTACTGAAATTATTTAAAATTATACTCCAAAATATATTAATTGAAATTATTTCCATCAATAAACAAACATATATTTAATTAATTAAATAATAATAATCAGATTCCAATTTGTGAATTTTTTGAAGAATAATCCTTAAACTATAAATGAATAATTGAAGAAGTGAATTGTTTCTATAATTAATATTATATGAGGTCTTAATCTAGAATCTATGTGACTATAAGTATATAAGATGATATTTTATGATATGACAATTGTTATGTATTTTTTCATAGAGTTTCTGTTATAATTTATGTCTATATTTTTAATGAATTTGTTGATTAAAATTGTCAAATTATTTTTCACAATCTATATGTAGTTTTTGTTTTAATTTTTGGAAAAATAATTTAGAATTGTGGTTTGTTAAAAGTATATATTATAACAACCTTAGCCTCATATGAAATTTTTTATAGTTAAACTATTTCAATTGCACTAAAAATGACATTAATTTTATTTTAAATTATGAATTATTTTATGAAATTATATAAAATTTATAATAATTTAGTATATGGATTTCTATATGGGATATATTGAATCCTAGCAGCCATTTTTTAAATAATGTTTAAATTTTATTTTTATTTTTACATTTTTTACCCTTAAATATTAAAAATCTTTTTATCATGGGAATTATTTGATATATTTATTGATGTTTAATACTAATATATAATGGTAAAATAATCTTAAAATTAATATATTTTATTAGATTATATTATTAATTATTAAAACATACCTATATTTTAAATATATAATTTTTCAAATAAGAATGCCAATATTAATTTAAATTAATTTTATATATTAAATAATTCCCTGACCACCCCTATCCTCTCATGATTATGAGAGATCTACCTCTTCCAAAAACTAAACAAACATCTTATATACATTAATAAATACACTTTAATTGTTATTATATAATAAAAGTACAATACATAGGATGTTGATGGGGATATATAAAATAAATTCTTCATTAAGAATCTAATAATCTAAAATGATAATTTTAATTCATCTATATCTTCCTATAACTCTTTTAATTATGTAGGATCATTATAATATATTCATTAAATACAAAATATTTATTTTTTATTATATTTACATCCCAATTTTATTCATCTCATTTTCTCATTAAGATGGAAATAAAAGAATCATTCATCTGTACGTGTCGACTACCACTTCAATAAATGATGTATATCATTTTTGATTCATAAATTTAATGTATCATTATTATAAGGTATTTAATATATATAAATGAAATCCGTGTAATAATTATTATTCGAGAAATATAATCTATTATCTATATTCATAACATTTTAGTCAACAATAATATAATCTTTTTATGATTATAGGTATGGGGTATCATCTCCTTGTAGTGATATAATTTTTTTCCATAAATTAACTCATTGGGATGGACATAGGGATGGTTTTAATAATGTTTTGAAATTTAAATAACATAAATATATTATTTTATAGACAATGTTTTATTTTCTTTCATTATTTCTAATCAAATGAAATGTAAAAACATCACTCATGTGTATGGGTAGACTATTTCCTCCCTAGACAATGTATATTGTTTTTAAAAAATTATTTTAAAGGATAAATATATTATTTTACTTGATGTATAAAAATGATAATTATATTATTTTTATTTTTAAATAATTGGAAAAAATACCTCTATGATTATATTAAACACATTGATTTTTTTGTGATTATGAATAGAACATCCTCAAGACACTAGATGCAATATTAATACATTTGTTATTGATATAATATGTGATATTTATTGGAAATATAAGAATAATAAAAATGTAATAATACTAAAAAAAATCGCAAGACTGTAAATATTTATTTGATGATCATTATTTCAGTGTTAATGAATGTAGTTTCATTTCAAGAGATGAGCAATGAGATATCTAGTCTATATATCCATTCAGTGAGACCTAATCCATTATAAAAACATATATTATATATCATTATATATAAAATTAATTTCATATTATTTTATCATAAATTTAAACAAAATATTATTATTTAGAAAAAAAATTATTTTAATTCCTTTAATGATTCATTAGATCATAAGTTATGGTGTTGTAAGGTGTTTTTCATTAAAATAATTTTTTTCTCATTTAAATTTTTCTCATCTATTTTCCACACATGTTAATGGTCGACAAAATCCCCCATGTAGGAAATTAACTTTATGAAATGCGTGATCAATGGAATTATAAAGCAAGTATTAATTTTTTATAACGTTTTTTTATATCATCCTTTAAATTCTATCCATACATGTTATTTATAATATTTATAAATAATTATGAGATAAAAAATTTTATAACCTATAATTCATGATATAAATATTCCATTCTCGTGGAAATTACAAATTAGGGGGAATAAAATTCATGGTTAGATAGATTTTTAAAATAATATCCCATTTCACAGTCTTCATTGATTTTTTATCATGTGTTTGATGAAAAAAGTATTTTTATCATTATTTTTACGTGAATACCTAATGTGCATATATTTAAGTTTATGAAGCAATATTTTGTGGTATTTTATGGTTTAATTTTTTTTATTTTTATATTATATACGTTATGGTCAATGTATTTAAGAACCCATGTCCACACTGGCAGAATTGTTACTATGAATTTGGAATTTATTCTTTGATGGATGAGATACTTTTAAATATGGAAATTATAATGATGGTTAGAGTATTTTAACATCTAAAAGTTTTATTTTTAGATGTTTTTTAATTTCTAGTGGAGGACATGAGGGTTCGAGGGAATAGTCTAGGAATATTGGGCAAGTTGGGTATTTGATAATAGATGTGGAAATCCAATCATTTCATGAATCCCATTCACACCATGAATGGGATTCATGGTGCAGAGCCTTAGGAATCACATGGAAATAAAGCGGAGCCAAATTAATCAAGGAATTCACAACATGATTATTGTTTATTTCATTGTTTTACTATGACTAGTTTTTTAAAATATAAAATTATTTAATTTCCTATACTTTTACCAGTTAAATATGAGGGAATGTGGTGTCTCTAGACCGACAACCCTATCCATATATTCATCATTAATCAATGAAATAATTAGGGAGATTATATACTGTATGAGCATAGGTTATTCCTCTTCATTCCAACTATGTTGTTCATACCCCTTCGTTCAATTTTTTGTAGTTTCTATTTTATGGAGAAATAAAAATTTCAGCTAAAGATTTTGACATCATTGTTTTTTCTATGATTACAAGAATCCTTGATAGAAGGGATACCAAGTGTACTTCTTCCTACATTAACATGTACAAATATTGAGTAATGAATCTATTTCCATTTTAAAATGATATATTTCAATAAACTGATTTTTCCTAAACTAATAATCAACATTATATTTTAGTTTTTTTGTAGTCTAAAATTAGTGGTGCATCATGAGTAGAACAAACCCTTTTTCTAGTTTATTATGAATGGAGAGTTGTCCTAGTGAGATAGAGAAATTTATTCCAAGCCTATGACTAATTAATTTTTAAATTATATATTCTCTAATAAATTAATAATTTATTTATGAAATATGTTATCGAATAAAATATTTAAGATGAATATCTATGATTAAAGTTATGGTTACATGAGAATGGATGGCCTCAGACTATTTTACCATCATGTAGCATCAAACTGTTAAATGTCCATTTTCTGTATGTGGTCTCACATAATTATATAAGGGAATTAATTTTTTTATAATGAACTTGGATTCGTAAGAACAACCATTATTGTGTTTCACCTATTAATTTTGATTAAATAAACATTATTATTTATTTATTAATTCATGATTTATGTCATAACTATTAGGGGTTATGAACAACCCATGAGATAATTATTGACACATCAACCACTGATTGTTGATGCTCAGACCTTGAGACTATAGATGTCAGATAATCCTCTAGTAATGTTAGGAGTGATATTTAGATACCATTTTTTCTTAAATGGGTTATTTAATTTATATAAATTTTTAAATTAAATAATATATTAGTTTAAAATAGTTGATCCCTAAAGGTCATGAATGACCCTTGTATTTTTACTTGTGTCTATAGTCAGTAATAGAAAAGGTTGTGATAGTGAGATTCCTAAACGCACATAGACCAATTGTGGGTATGGAAAGACCAGGATATTATTAGTTTATGAATTTTGGAATGATAAATTCATATAATAACTAATCAAGATTGTTAAAAATGATGGGGGATTCATTTTCCCTATGTTTTTCATCAAGACCTGATAATATTTCAATGATTGAGGACCTAATGAGAGTTCCTCAATATTTTCATGATAGAGTTGAACCAATGGGTACTCGATGGATATGAATAACTCATTTGGGTGAAAATAAATGGTAACATGTGTCATTGTTGAACTTGTATCAAACATGAGACTAAAGGGGTTTCCCAGAGATATGATGATCATGTCCATCCTTCAAGATATTTCATCTTGTTTTTGGATATTCCCCTAGCAAAGAGGTAAAATAGTTTGGCATCCATGAATTGATACTACATAGCCTTCGAGATATTTTTTTGACAATACATATTTTCTTTATTGATAGAAGACAACATATGTACAACCTAAGGATTATATTAATGATACATATTACCTCATGGAGTAAGGCATGGTAAAAACTCCTTAAGGTGTATACACATGGATACTTGTTTCTCAAGGGATAGTTTCATAATGATGTATCAGTCGATGGACACTATATATCTATTTTGAGCCCACTAGTGATTTATATGATTCTAAAGGGTGCTAAGGGATATATTTATAGTCAATATATACACTAGAGAGAGGTCTTTATATGAATGTCGGAGGGATTCTAGATGCATGATGGTTCTAATTTTGTTTCCTAATATAAATGATGATTTTCTATAACATAGTTTTTCTAATTTTTCCTCAAATGTATAATATTCAATATTATGAGTTATTTTTCATAGTTTATTAGGATAAATACTTTGAAATAGATATATATTTTTTCCCCAAAAATATATTTCCAATTATGGTCAATGAGTCATTGATCCATAATTTTTAATTTTTTACTAGATACCATTTTTTATTTTAGTCATCCACTTCCACATATCTCAATATATTCTAGTTAGTATGCGATAATTTCTATGGTTCCCTACATTATAATGTATGGAAACACTTATTGGTCCTCTACTATAGTTGTTTAAGTGATCATAAGGTAACTTTTCTGTAGGTACAAGTTTAGCTGATTCCCAAGACAGCTTTTTTTGAGCATTTTAGCTGGATAATAGAAAATTAGATGAGTTTAGGAAATTATATATAGTAAGAAAATTTAATTTTTTTAAATTTAATTTGGTATTTGAATCATAAAAACATATCGTGAGGTATATAATGTTAAAAATTTTATTTGGGCCTTTATTTCATTTTAGTTATCATTTTTAGGCATCTCTTATTTTCCATGTACTCTAATAATATATTGTTTTTTAATAATTTTTTTTACTTATATTTAATTTTGAACTTGAATATAGAATAATTAGTCTTCTCCTAGTACCAAATTACACTTTTGATTCTAGTTAGAATCATCTCGTGTATGGGGAATCACACCTGTGGTCAAGTGGTAGATCGGTCCATCAACTTCTTATATAGTGATCAAGAGTGGGATTTAAGAATGTGCTATCAGAGAACATAATTTTAACTTTTTAATTAAATATATTTATTTGGTGGAATATATATTTTTTATTTTTTGTTTATCCAACAATGGATAATGGATTGGTGAACCATTAACATATATTTAATTAAGATGTATACGTTTCCAAGGTGTCAGGATGTTTTTCTGATTTGTGGTTCTATATTTGTAAATAAATTTTCCTATGAGGGATGAACATCTGGTTTGAATGTTTGATTAATGAAGATTATCTTTAACGTGGTTCATTTACTATAGGTTAGTTATATTATTTTTATTCATGACATGTTGAAGCAATATTCCACCCATTCATCATATCAGGCATGCACGATTCAAATAAAATATAATACTACAAGTATGTGACCTTATATATATTCTTTCAAATAAAAATTCATGTGGATATATGGAGGCTGTGATGACATAATAATCATGCACAATAGATACAATGGCCCCAGTTGTTTGATGCAGCACTGGGTACCTAATCTTTGGTAACATTGTAAATGATCCTTGATAATGTTCAGTTGCATGTCATAATCCCCTAGTGAGAAGTATATTATGTATGGTCCCAGAGAGGAAATGTGTACAAGTTCTTGGATGGTTGTTTCTATTCTGATTCCTTTTAGTTTTTGGACACATATATTTACATCATAACATGTTTATTCGATGTGATAGTAGAAAAGGTGACTGCTTGACTCTCAAGACTATTAAACTGTTGAGAGGTTGACCTATTAACTAGGTAGGCCGACCTATGACTATCCATAGACAAGATTAGTAATTCTAGGTGTGATACAAGGAGTCCATTACCTTAATATATTAATTAGACCTTATTGATTTTAAGATCATTTTTATTGGAGTTTATGATAGATTCATGAGAATTATTAGAGATTTATTGATGGGGACCATGAATTATAACACCTTGATAATCAGTGTGTAGACTTATGGATTGTACCGTTGCAATATATGGTCCTTTTTATTAAGATAACATTATTAGTGTAGTTTTATCATCGGTGGATTCTTGTGATTGGAGAGGAACTAGATAATATTCCATAGTATGGAAAAGGATGGCATGTCCCTGAAAAAGGATGAGAACTTATAGTGATAGATTTTTTAGAGGTATATGGTAATGTGAGTAGTATTAGCAGGGGTATAATGTCTATTTTTTAAAGTATATTTTCAAGGGAAATTGTGGAGATCTGAGTATTATGTACATGGATGAATGGTCAGTTGTAGGTTAGGGATGTGAGATGAGTTCTAAATATGAATTACTCATTGACTTTTGATTTGATTTCATTGAACGTTTATTGGAATATTTGAGACATAGGGGTCATGGTGATATAATATGGAAGGAATTTGATAGATATTAATGACACCATTTGGGATAAGTGTATGGGTGTATTATGAATGAAAACATATTTATCATGATGAAATAAAATTAATGTGTTAAAATTTTATAATACCATATGATTTCGAATCGGTGTGATGGATAAATTTTTTTTGCATTTAAAGTTGTTCAGGATGAGGTGTAGGAACTCAAGTAATGAAGTGTTGGTAGTGAAATTCAAAAAAAAATTCATGTATATTTTTGAGGAATCCAAGAGATTAATGTTATTTTTGGATAATAAGTTCTTGAATTATGGTTGTTGTGAGTTGATAATATGATATTGTTTAGGAAGGTATGATACCTCTTAATGGGTTGTTATGTCCGTACTGTAAGGGGTGAATGTAGTAATTATTAGTCACAATACCGATTACTCTATACATAGATGATCATTATAAATATCATTAATCACCCGGGGTATGATAATATGGATTTGGATTTATGTATTTATACTTAAATGTATTCATGTCAAAAAAATTTATTGCTTGTGCTTTCAGTTACATAATGGTATAGTAAGGGAATTGTATTTTTTGGATGATATCTCTCATGGAAGAAGGGTCAACAGAATTGTTGAGTTATCCATTTGCTGATTTATGTGGTGAATTATTATTGGAAGGATGTATGTATGATTATTTTAGAGTATTGGATACTAATGATATGGAATGTTTTGTAGATATTGTATTAGACAATGTTTTGGCACTGAGCTCATAATATTTTGGTCTGGATGGAAGGTGATTCATGGGTTGACTCTCATTTTTTTGAAAATAGTCATGTGGTGAGACACTTTTCAAGAGATCTTCATTGGGGTGTTTCATTATTTTTGAAATGTTTCCTGATGTGAAACATTCAATGAAAAATTTGTGATATGTTTTATGGGGTGGAAAATGTGATGAAAATTAATGGGGGTTCTTTTTTGGGGTGAAATTCCCTGAAAATAATGGGATGATGGTATTGTGTTTCCGGAATAATGTTCCATTTTATAATTGAATATTCTGAGTTTTGGTTGAAACTTTCTATTTAAAGGACATCATATTATGTCCCAATTCATGGTGAGTAGATTGTTTTCAATTTTAGAAGGTATAAAAAATGTTTTGGTGGAATAAAAGAAGGCCGATTTTCTTGTGTTTTGTCCTGGTGAGATTAAAATCATGTCGATCATTTCATTGGAATATTTAGAATTTGTTTTGAAACTAAAATCTGATAGTGGCGAATATCACGGGTCTGAAGCGATTAGAAAGAGTTCAGTTCTTTTGTGGGATGTAACATGAATGTACTAATGTCATGGAATATGATTATATTTTTTGTTCAGAAATTGATGGTTATTAGGGAATGACTTATTAATGATAATTTTTTCTATACTTATGATGGTTTTGGTTATATAGAATGGTTCTTGATGAGATTTGAGTTTCGTAACAAATACCCTTTTGGTGTTCTGTGGTAGAATACAGAGAGTTGTGTGTTGTTAAGACATCTTGTAGGTTAGGTGTACATGGGAAATTCTCAAAAATTATTCTATGTGATAATATATTTTATGGTTGGAGAATTTAAAAAAACCGCATCAGAATCAGTTTAGGTTTCAGTGAGAATATGTTTATTTTCAATTGTTATATATGTCATTATAAATCTTGAGAATCAGAATGTGGTTCTAATTGATTCAACATTTGACCAATTTGTTTTCCTAAATTTATTATGTTATAGTGGAGATCAAAGGGTTATTTTTTATCACTGAAAGAAGATATGGAATTCGAGACTACTAAAACGGGATGCAGTAATACCCTCACACCATGAATCCCATTCATGATGTGAAGGGGTTTCATGGGGTGTGACCTAGAAAAATTATAATCTAAATTTAGAGCTAGATACCATAAGGAATTCGAGACATAATTATGGTTCATATTTTGAATCATTTAGGGTTTTATTTTTAAAATATTAAAAAACATATTTTCCATAGTGTTTCTCAAGTAAAAACGGACGGTGTGAAGTGTCTCATAAAACCCACATCTCTATCAAATCATCACTAATAAAATAAATCATGGTTGTAGTTTGATGATGTTAATGGTTAAGGTTTTCCTCTTCTATCCTTAATTTTTGTCATCACCCATTTTACTTATTTTTGAATCCTTCTATTTTAGGATAAATACCATTTTGTAGAGGATACTGAAATATCCAATCCTTTTTAGACATTCATTGAATCCTAGAATTAAGGGATCACGAGAGGGTGTATTTTATCATTCCCATGTCGATCTGTTGAGGTTTGGATTTTTTTTATAAATTTTGAAGTGTATTTTCCATTAAATTTATTTTATATTCATAATTAATTGGATTTATATTTAGGTATTTTATGTAGATAAAATCTAGTTGTGAATTTCAAGTATACTACCTCGTGTTTTTCGTTGTTTTAGCGTGGAGGGTTGACCTAAATAGATATCTACATTTTTTATAGGGTTATAGTTTTTCAAAGAATAACATATATCATCTATAAATAAATAATTATGGTTTCAAGAAAATATTTTAGTAAATGGATCATAAAAAATTGTTTATTTTGTTATTGGTGAGGCTGTACAGGAATAGAGGGCCTTGGTAGATTCTTATGGACAATATCATTCAACTGAAAAATTACTTCTTGAGTTAGGAGGTCTAACATACATTCTCTATGGAATTTACATTTGTTTTAGAATGAAAATTGATTCTTATAAACTATATTTTTGTTTTTTCACTTGTATGATAAATATAATATAAGTTTTCATTTAATTAAATCTTCTTAATTGATGTTGAAGTGGCCCAGGGTATTGAAAAAACCCTGATATCTTCCTCGACACATTGTCCAACGATGGTCAGTGTTGAGACCCATAGACTATGGATGGACTTCAAGACTATTGTCAGCTGAGGATAACTGTTCATATACACTTTCTTGTAAATATTTTATTTATATAAAATGTAATTATTAAATTATTTAGAATATATTTTTTAAATAAATAATCACAACATTATATAAACAATAATATGTGATGGCTTGTTCGTTCACCCAATAATGGGAAAATCTAAAACTATAAGATATATAAATTTTACTAGACCTCTTTTGAGGATACTCAATACAATAAGACTTTTATCCCATTATTTGAGGAGAGATTATTTAGATAACTCTCTAATAGACATCATGACATTTAGGCTCATCGTTGTGTGGACACATTGAGTGACTCTGTAATGATTGATTTGACCAAGCCTGTGTGGAAAATCCCTAGGATGACAGAAATAAAGATTGGTTTAGTTAATTTTAATAGAGTGACCTAACAATTGAGATTATTTGTGGTATATATCTATATATTATCCAAGGTAGAAGGATTCTATGTATTTGGAAATGTCGTCCCACCATGTTTACTATGTCGTTGGATGTGTTGTACCAGTGAATAGAGTGTTGACATGATAATCTGTATGGGACCATGGAATAAATTATATATCCTCCCCATATTTGAGACCGAAGAGAACCTTTGGGTACCCCATATGAAAATTGACCCTTAACATGTGACTTGATACATTAATTTGTGTCATCATGGAAACCATACCAGTCGTATGAGTGGTGGAGCTAAAGGAAAAGAAGAAAAGTGATGGAATCTATTAAATGTTTGTGCTTCAATTTTCAATACTCCCCTCGATAAAATGTTACAACATTTGGATTCCATGTATTTATGATTCTAGGTATTTTAGTTCTTGTTTTGAAGAGGCTTGTGCATGTGCTCAGTGTGGGATGGCACCATATGTACCACATGGGAGAAATGTTTGTGATAAAAACATCCCGGTGGATTTTTTAATGTTTCAAATTTCCTAATGGAAAGATGTCCGAATACATGATGCATGATGGTATGTTGAATGATATTATACCACCTAATGTTAATTCACATAGTAACTTTATTTTCATGGGATGAGGGTATAATGATAATGAGTGATTGAGGGCCAGATGCATAGTCTATGAATTCCTGTGAGTGAGGTTCTTCTGTTCTTAAAGAAGATATGATGTATGCATCAGATATATATGAATGTAAGTATAAGGGAAAGGATTATATTTGATAATATGTTCATATGATTCGTCATATATAGAATGATATAACATCGTTTAATTGATTTTTACTATTATAGTAGGACCAATCCTTTTATAGAAATATTTTTCAAGGTGATGATATAGGTTTTCTCAATCAGGATTGTTGGACTGAGGATCTAAAATATATAATTTATTTGGATATTACATTTATTTTTGTTTATCATTCAACATTGACATATTGTTACATAATCTATTTAGTCTGGGATTTTTTTGGTGGTTCACTATTGGTTCATAGACACACACCTGACTGAAGCTACACTGCATTTGTGTACTTGATTAGACATTCACATTGTTCCCAACACAGTTTGGGTTGATGCCCTAGAATGTGTGGTCTAGAAGGATATCACAATTGTTATAATAAAATGTATGATTTTGGGAATAATGATATAGAATATCCACTTTTAATATTATTCCACTCTAGTAGGTATATATAACCCGCCTAGAGGGTGGTCTTGTTTAGATAACATTGTTGTTCGATCCCTTAATTCATATCAATCTTCATTGTCAAATGTTTTTTTTCAATATACTCTGAATATTTAGTCTTTCAGGTTGTATTTTTTAATTATTTTTTTCCACACATTGGTATTGGAGGAATTGTATCCTTATAGTACCTAATTACACCCATCATCTAGTCAGCACCCTATGGAGTATGAGGATGCATTCTAGAAGTCAAGTGGTAGACTAGTCCATCCAAATGATATATAGTTATCTAGGGTGGGATGTTATAATTGATACTTTTTATGATGATGTCGGCGAATGATTTATGTATCCAATTCATTGGGTAATAATTATGATATCTGGAGAACTATAATGGAAATAAATAAGTTTGAAATTCCATTAGTATGGGTTTTTATAAGGGTTCTATGAATATGATATCATAATGTCCCAACATGAATAATATATTTTTAAAAACAAAAAATCATGGAAATTTATTTATTTCATAATGTATGTGGATTAATTTTTTAAAATAATCATATATTACCTTCATTGTTAAAACCAATGATTGAATAAAAACAATCATGTGTTCTTTATGTTTTTAATGATACCACCCTGATATTTATTTTCAGCCATTTATTTTTATTGTAAACAGTTTTTTTGAATGACATTGGTAAGTAATGATGATTTCATGGGTATGTAAATTATTATTTTATCTCATATTTTATTATATTAAATTAATTCACTTTAATATGATCCTATGGATATTAAATTGACTAATGAATTTATTTTATTTATTAAAAATCTAAATTACTAAATTTTTTTATCATCATGAAATTTAAAATGATTTTTCATAGTGATTAAAAGTGAATATAAATTTTAATAACATTATATTTCTATATAAAAAGGATATATTGGATAAAAAAAATGTGTATTTAGGATAAAAAATTTCTTTTAATGGATACACTTCGGAGATGATCAATTGTCTATATTAGAGTTCTTAAATGTTCTCAAAAACAATAATAAAAAAATTTCTTCTGTATTTGAGTGATTAAATATTTTGTTATGTTGTATAATATGGATGAATAATATTTTTCTATGTTAATAATTATCAATTATAGGAAATTAAAATTTTATTTTTACCAATATTCATGATTGTAGGATTAGGGTTTTTATAGATATTATTTGACGAATGATTAGGTATCTTTGTTTTTATTATGTTTTCATGTGACATTAACAAAAGTGTTATTCTTATAGTCATAAGTTTATCATTATATGGATATTTCAAAGTGATAATTTATAGAAAATCTTTTTGAGATTTTATGTGATTAGATTTTAATGTTTTGATTTATACTACGGGAGACCTTATTTTTTATTTGAAAAATGCATTCAGTATATGTGCCTGTTATGTTTAAAAAAAATTTAGAGAAAAGTTTATTTTTGAAATATTTCATTTATAATTTTACGCATATGCTGAAATGTATTCATAACCATTCTAGATATTATTATATAATATATTAGTGTAAATTTGGATAATTGGGATAAAAGTGTTAATAAAATTTAAGAACATATTTTTTATCATATATAAATACATGGGATTTAAAATTGATTTTGTGACTATGTGAATAATTTTATTTTTGAAAAAATCCCTATTTTTCAAAACATTATATGGGTAGGGTTAATAGGAAACATTCTCTATGAAACAATTATAATTGAGGAATAATTGGTAATTTATACTTTGGATGTATAAATGATTTTGAATTTTATTTATTGAAATTTAGATTATTTATATAATTGATTAGAATATTTTAGACTATATAAAATTAAGACATATAATTTTTTGGATAAATGAATTTATGAGTGAAAATTGTTGTTTGGGGAAAAATGTTTCATTTTTTTCATTTGAATATATGATCAAGCCCTTATAATTTCCAGTAAATAAAGATGGTAGGAAATATTTTCAACATGTTTTATGCTTAGTTATTTACGTGTAGTTTAATAATTATCTTTAGTTATTATTTTTTAGATTTTAATGATTAATGTAATATTTATTCACATTGGATATTATAATACCCTGTGCAAAAAATTTTTTTTCTGTTAATTTCTAATGACACGAAGCATAACATTTTTTCCTAATGTGGTTCATGTTATCAATAAGAAGTTGATATTAGTTTTTTAGGAAAAAAATTCATCATAAATATTTCTAAGGTATAATAACAATAATTATTAAAGTTTTAATTGATTGAATCTCAATAAAAGGATATAATTTTGAATATAAAATAGATTGGAACCAATATTTTAAATTTTATTTGGTTCACTGTCTTAATGGTAAATTATTCCTTGGACACTAGTGAAAGGATATTGAAAAAAATGTGATCATTTTTTGATAGAATATATTTCCTTAATGATCTATAATATTTTCAGATAATAAAAAATTATTTTCTAAATGGTTAATCATTCAAAATACATTCATTCATATCCATATAATGTTCTCATTTTTTGGAAGCCTTGTTATTTTTTATTCTGGTAGAACGTCATATTTCCCATTACCACTTTTTATAAGGGTGATTTATTTAAAATTTTTACTATGTGGATTCTCCATGGTAATATTTTAAAAATCAAACCATTTAATTAAAAATATAAGGATTAAAATGGATGATCAAAACTTCTTTGATAGTTGGTATCATGGCTCGAGTGATGGATGTATGAAGTTTTCTACTATTATCATGATATTTCATGTAGGGTGTTGGTTCCTATGGTAGGCACAGAATATGTGAACCCATGAGGTGGTGGTTTAGAATAGTATTTTGATTTCCATCAGTGTTCAATGTATTCTCATTAACATGGTTACTGATCTAGGTAATCAGAGAGAGGATGCATTCATACATTATTCCATTATAGATCCTCTCCCCTCCTTTCATGGGAATGTCCATCACCTGGGAAACTGGGTATGCTGGCACCCCCTATCATCGGGCATGAAACATAACAGTGATGGGTCATGTGTCGTAGGTGAAAATCATTATTGTTGGTATATTCATGGAAAATGTTGGTGATTGACACTTTATTTCTTGGTAAAACATGGTAATGTATTCTTCCTCTAGGCAGAAGCCATGTCAAAGTTTACAGGTTATAAATTCTGTAAGGGGAGAGGTTTGGATATCAGGGAAGCTTAAATGGACTCAATGCTCCTTCCCAACACCCCTTGTGGTGTGTGCATGGTTCCTTCATTAATTATATACAACATTAGAAAATGTAGTTTCATATTGGGGGATAATATAAAAATATTCATACTTGGTGGGAGGGAAACAATGTAGTGTATTTCATAGAATCGGTGGACATCCATGGTGGTCAATGTTTAGTTTTTTATAACATCAATGGTCTGAAGCCGGAAATGGTCAATTTGTTCAGTGGTTATTCCCTCGATCTCATTCATTTTATAACCCCTTAGTTATTTTATTTCGCTTCTTCTTCTTGTGTGGGCATTGGAACCCTTGTACATTACTTTTTCCCTTTAATTAAATATTTACATAATGATGATGATGTCATTCACCATGGTTCCTCCCCCCCACCCTTCTTAAGGGAGGGACCCACTAAGGTTTCCATTGGTGCTTCTCATCCATCCACTATCCCCTCATCCAACCCAGATTCCATCTTGGTCTTCTGTGATATCGAGATTTTCCCTAAAGTGGTAGATCTCTTCCAAGGCTTCAAAAACTTGTAATTTTGACAAGGGATTTCTCAGAGTCATTATTAATTCTAGAACAAACATGGGTGTATATCATTTCATGAAATTGACCATCAGTCAAATTTTCTGAAGGTCTTGTGATCAGATCCTGGGTTTTTAACAGTTTTTTGATTGTTGGACTTCTCGATATGTGGCACATTAAAATAAATATTTCTTTAGAGGAGTATCTGATTTTAAAAAATTCCAAAGCTCCCCACATTTATTACAGGTATCTTTTTTTACTCTTATTCAGGTGATTGGGTTTTCATTTAATGTGTGATACTCTGATGATGGTGTTTTATGTTACTCTTCCTAAGCTCCCCCTACCTACTAAAAAAAATTCTACCATTATCTAATGGGGAGGATGGTCACCCGATTCGAGTGCTCATACTGTAGATCAAAATCCATGTTCCATATGATTTAATCATCATAATGCATTAAGGATGATGTAGCCAAATAACTAATTGAATGATTTTGGTTTACAATTTTTGAATAATTTCATTAGATGAATAATGTGGTCTTAAAATCATAGAAATAATTATATTACTCTTACATGATTTTGGGTCACTTCTCTTCCCCCATCCAGTTGGAGTGCAGGGAACACGATGGGGTGGTCGTCCCCTTCCTACTGATTGAGATGAATACTATTGTTCATCCTACCATCTCTTAGGATCTTGTGCCTACACTCAATGTTTCTCCCCCAACTATTATTATGAAGTCTATGAATCAGGATCGAAGAGTTTTAATATTTTTTCCATGTAGAAATGTGATTTGGTGATATCAAGCGGTCAGAGAAGGCATTATGAGAGACATGTTTTATGATGGTAGCCACATTTTCTAACACTATCAAGACCATAGATATTTTTATTGTGTATCGCATTGAGATACATATAATACGAATTAGTTATTGGATCTATAATGATTCATGGTGTATTATAGAGATTCAAATCTATCCCGACATGAATGTGGCAGTGTCCCCATGTCGAGGGATGCACGATCAACATTATCTATTAAAGAATATTAATAATCAAAATATATTTTCTTCCTTTAATTTATATTTAATGTATAATTTGGATATTTGTTGATGGAAATAATATTTTCAAAGATTGAAATAGAAACAAGTTGGGTTTAGGTCATCAGAAGATGATCATCCAATTGAAAAAGATATAGATTTCTAACCAATAATGGCTTAGTGGCATGACTCTAAAGTTCCCCTATGATTGGGTCATTCTCAAGTATGCGGAAGAAATGTATGATTCGTGTTGTGAATTTATTGATCTGCAAGAGGGAGATAGACCTCGTAAATATAACTCAAAAACACCAAATGTTTTTCCCTTTTTCCTTGTATAAGGAATAGAGTAATGTGACATATGGGATATTAGGGAATCCAAAAAATGGTTGAAACTATGATGTTGGTTACAAGATAAATGAATCCAATTATTTATTGAAAATAACATGATGGTGGATCCAAGGGGTGGGACTAGGAAATAGTGTTGGTTGTGGTCAATGTGCATAATTTAGAATCATTATATGTCAAAATACTAAATTGAATGGATGGAAAGGTGGAAATGAATAATGGGTAATGTTATCATGTTGTTCTACACTTCAAAGAGAAAATTTATTATGAATCCATATATATCAATGATTCAAAAAATATTTCCAAATAAATATTCAAGAGAAAAATTACTCTTCCCCTTAATGATGATAAAAGGGAATGGATCAACAAATTCGATCATATTTTGGAATGAGGATTCAATGAAAATAATATCAATGTGGAGGAATACATATATGCTCAAGATAAGATGCATAATAATTCTAAATATCTTCTATGAAATGACTCATATAAATAGATAACCACTCATAAATAAGGGTTATATATGTGGGTTGGTTCATATATTCTTACTATTATTTTTAATGAAATGTGTGAGCACATTTTCTGGTTAAAATCATTCTTTTAGAAATTTTCTTATTTCACAATATATCCATTGTATTCCATTGAAATAAATAATTTTAATTTTAATAAAAAAAGTAATTTTTTAGTATTTTAAAAGATTAATAGAATATTTTTTAAAATATATTCTATGAATATAATTTAATGTCATCATGAATTTTATTCTTTGATAATAATAAAATACATAATTTTACGTTTTTCAAAAGAATATCCCATTTCATATTCAAATTGGAATGAGAAAACTACTTTTCCATAAATTTTTTTATCCATATTTTTATATAAATCTGAAAATTATTTCTATATATCTATTAGATAAGATAATTTATTTAATTTTATAATGATCATGTGTGATTCATTGATTATAATATGTATTTTTGTCCTATTAAATGGGTTATGATCATATGTAATAATTATATAACTCTGAATGCATTGAGTGACGATTATATTCTCTATAAAATACATTTCAATTAACCAAGTATTTTATTAATATTTAATTTTTATTGTAATAATGATTTTAAGAATCCCTTATTCCATGTCGCCTATATAACCTTTCACTATATTCAATTTTATTTGATAGGATTTATTTATTTTATAGCGAATGATAATAATTTTTTTTAATGTAATCAGTTTGAATTTTATTGGAAATGAATTTTAAAAAATGAATTAATGGGTTCTCATATTTTATTATCAAACATACATGAATATGATTTATAGATTTTGTTGTCCAATAAGATTAATAAAGAATTTTTTTGTGGAAATGATGATTTCATGTGAAATTAAATGATTATTATAACAAAATTTTATTCTATTAATTGGATGATATATTATAAAATGACATATTATTTAAATGGACTAACAAGTTTTATTTTCCTTGTAAATATCACTTTTGAACTTTTTTCTCTTCCCAAAATTTCAAACTATTTTTCAAGGGGAATTATGATGAATAAAAACATAATATAATCAGTGTTCCAGATATGGTTGTTACTCTGAACCAAGAAACTTATTCATTATGAAAACAAAATTTTGGAAAATTTTTAATCTATAGATATAAGAAATTACATATATATGATTCTTACTTATTATCTATGAAAATAAACATAAAATTTCATTAGGTATAAATGTAAAAAATTATTTTTTTATCTGGTTTGTTTGGAAGGGGAAAATTAGAAATAATATATTAGCATAGAGTATAAAAATATAAATATTTTTCTCTTAGGAAAGGATTTATGAGAGAGATTTAAGTGAAATTATAGAATTATTGAATGGAAATAAAATGATCATGCATTCACTACAACTCATTTTTATATATAATCTACCCAAATAATAACATTATGATTTTTTTATGTATAACCTTATTACAAACCCCCAGGTAATAAACATCGGAAATTATTAATAATTATAGAATGTATATTCTCAAATATTTTTTATTATATAAATGAATAAATTGATATCATTGAAGAAATATTGACATCAATATTATGAAACCTCCTACAATGAAAGCAAAATTACTAACATATGATGGTGAAAAAAAGATTAACTAAAAATTAAATGTGTAATGAGGGATTAAAAATAATTAGTATAAAACATATATATTTTTATAAGTTTATGAAATTAGTTATTATTGTACTTATTTATATTATACACGGAGATAAAGTACATAAATCTATGTCTGATAAAAAATCATGGGTTTTTTAATCAACTTATAGTCATTTTCAAATTGTATCATGTTATAATAATATTCTACTTCTATTTGGTGTTTTTATATCCATATAAAATTATTTTATGATCGAAGAATTTATAATAATTTATTTAAAATTAAATTTAAAAACCATCCATTCATTTTAAATTGATTCAAATAATACTGAATTATTTTTCATTCAATTTCATATATAACATCAATATTGTAATTTTGTTTGCATAAACACTCTTTTGGTTTATTAATGTATCATTTATCTTTAATTAAACAACTAATTTCTTCATATATATTTTTTCTGGATAATATATAGATACCATTTCACCTCTATTTAATTGAATATTAAAATAAAATGATTATTGTAAAAAAAAGAACATATCTATTTATTTTGATCAAGATGTAAAATCCAAAAAATACATCTTATTTATATTTATATACAGTTGTAATTTTATCATCACCATTTCATTATTTTTGGTATATTTTAATTTCTAATGACTTGTGTTACAAATTATTGATTTGAAAAATTTCATATGTTTTCTTTGTTGGTCATTTTATATTTACATTAGCTTGCATTTAAAAATTTTAAGGGGTTATATTTTTAATCATTCTCTATATGAGAATATTTTACCATTATATTCATGTGTTTTTAGGATATATAAAATCCATGTATTCAGGGGTTTACAATTTAATTTTTATTAACATTGATTTATAAGTTATTTTTTTCACATCCCGTCCCCCCAGGGACTGTGCCATGAATACCCCAAGCCTTCCATCCATATGCTAGGGGTTGGAGACAAAAACTAGAATGGAATATCCCTAAAATTAAAGGAATTTCCTCAAAACTTGTACACACAAAAACAAGGCACATTGTGTACAAGTATAACACAACGTAAGAAGAAAGGTACAAAAACAACCAAAAACTTCAACTGAGAGTCAAATTAAGTACTGAAAGTAAAAAAAGGACGAGAATACAAGCACAAATGAAATATATGTTCAAGAAAAATTAAAAACAACTATTGAGGTCAATGGATAAGGATCCTACCTGAAAGGGAATTACAACTCATCACTACGACACTCCAAGTCAATCAGTCACCACCGTACACAATCATGTAATGGCTACCCTAGTCTCAATCAAAGCTGCCCATCGTCTATATAAGACACAAATTGGTGTGGCTGAATCCCATTCATGGGTGAGTATTAAAATACATTTTAGAGACCCAGAGACCCCCCAAATTCTCTTGGAATTCCAAAAAAACTAACCACAAAGCAAGTTCTTAATCAAAATGCACCAAGAAAAGATAGCTCAAATGTGGTTTAACTATAAAACCAGTGTACATATGTTTTGTCGTAATACTAGATCATCTTATTCTATCAAGAGGCTCTGCTACTGACCGACACAAGATCTGACCCGGACAGGATCGGTATACACTAACCCACACATGATTTGACCCACAAATAATCTATATGCACTGACCCACACATGATCATTGAGCACTGACCCACACAAGATTCGTATGCATTGACCCACACATGATCACTGAGCGTTGACCCACACATGATTTGACCCACATTGGATGGGTATGCGCTAACACACATAGGATTGTTGAGTGTTGACCCACATAGGATCTAACCCTCACAGGATGCATATTCACTAACCCACAAGGGATCACTAAGCGCTGACCCACACAGGATCTGACCCACACATGATTGATAGGTTCAAACCCTCATAAGATCACTCTGCATTATCCACCTCACAACTAGCCATTATATTCCACACAAATCATGATTGATACTGATATAACCCGCTTCTCATACTATCATTTATATTTGAACCAGAACAATATCCCATGACGAAGTATCCTGATGACCTATCTTGTCATAAGGATTCCAACATAATAGGAAGCACATCAATCAGACACATGTTATGTATGTTATAGGCATTATAGTGATGAGGTCTTGGTTGGATTCATGTTTGATCCAACCCGTACATAAATGAAAATTCTCCAAAACTCATAGAGAGTATCTCTAAAGGAACGTCTCATCCTAAAGGTTCCAACGAAATAGACAATACGTCAAAGGAATTTCTGGTTTATGATATATTCCAATTTAAGCGTATGTGGGACGTAAGAGGATCTGGTTCTAGTTTGACACAGTCGGACCAAATTGACCCGACCCACTGGGCACAGTCCAAAGAGGCTGGACTCTTCCTGATTTGGTAGGATTGAGTCTCGTCCGTGGTGCTTTGGTTCAGCTGGCTTGGTCGAGGGATGGTTCCGCTGGCTACAGGATTTGCCTGGCCAACCAGGCAGGGCGCGACATGCATGGCCGCAGAACTTCCCAACCCGATGGCTAGCATGGTGGTTCACTCCCATCTAGAATGTATTGGCCATTTGGGTCTTCAAATTGGAGATGATAGTTGGCGAAACTACAGTAAGCCGGTCTGCTCGGACTAGTCACTGACAGGACACGCAGGGTGCTTAACCAGCTACTTCTATGGATCAATGATGTGTCCCTCCTCCATGGTGTGCTACCATGGATTGATTCCCAGTATCAATGATTTCAAAGATGGCTTAATGACCCTACTTCTCTGGAGGATCAGATCTGCAACCCTCTTCTATGGTGTGCCACACAGCTCTAATGCGGCGGACGCAGGCCAGCTTAGACCTTCCTCCACTACGACACCTTCAGGTGCCAACCTTTTCTCGCGTCCTACGGTTTCCAGCCACTGCCTCATCAGCCCACCTCCTCCTCTGGTTTTCGGCGCCGTTGTGCTGGAGGTGCTTCTACGGGACACCAGTGAAGCTATGGTAGTCCAATTTTGTTCCCATATGCACCTACAATCATCCTGAGATAGATCCTACACTATACGGCCCACGGTTTCCCCATTCCACCCTATATTTTGGTCTCCAGTGAAGAACATAACAAATACAAGGATCGACATAGGATCCAGACCTTGTTTATTCTGCCCGCACTGTCTGTGTCTGCATTATAAAAATGTAATAAATTCATGAATGAACAACACTTAGATAAAAAAACCCTACCTCGAATACATTAATTGGTACTACAGAAAAGAATGAATTGTCCATGTACAATAGTTTTTGTCAGTGTTCACTATCGAACTTTGATTCCTAAAATTACCGTCACTCGATCTCAATTATTTGTTGGAGGGGAATGTAAACAGAGTTATTTTAAAGCCTCCTTTCGTAGATCTACAGAATCCAATGCCCAAACATTTATTAAATAGAGGGAATTGTGAGTTTAACATAATGCACAACTAATGAGGTTCACTAATAAATTAAATTAATCAACCAATTAATCTCCCAATGGTGGGGTTACACAAGCATGAGAAACCATCCATTAAATTGTCCAAGAAACCCAGAGTTCCTGCCAACATTTCTCATCGGAACCAAATAATGAAATAAAATAAATCGTTGAGTTATATTATAAATGTCTAAAATTTATCTTTTTTATCAGACTTTGTCCGAACAATGTTAAGATTCCCTTATGATAATCTCAATGTTGTAAATTCAACTGTGCCCTATTTTTTTTTATCTGAGAAACCTTTCAATAGTTAGAAATGTCTTCTCACACGTTTACTAAACATACCATAAAAACTATCAAAAATTCGTTACGGGATCTCTAGGCCTCAGAATCATGTTCCGTCAATTTTTTTTTGTCACTTAATAATCCCATATAATTTTAAAAAATGTATATATAATTTCAGTGTCTTTAAATTCTCCCCACATTAGGGATTTTAATCCCTAAAATCCAAAAAAAACTAGGGAAACAAATGGGGGAACTGATCAGGTATCTGGGCCTCTGTCTCCCATGTTCTCTCCTGGAGATTCTAGGGCTGCCACTGAACCATTACCAGAGGAATCGACTGCACACAAAAGACCATCACATATCGATCTTCTATCTCCACCTAGAACTCCATGTACAACACCCCATTGTCAATTTACTGATCACCCCACTCAATAAGGTGTGATGGATCATGCATGTACCTCCTCAGCTATGACACTTGGAAAACATTATGCACCGGGTGAATTTGTAGTGAAAGATCCATGTGGTACACCACCTAGCCTACTCTTCTAGGGATATAAAAAGGTATATTGATCCTTAGAGATAGAATGTATCTCTATCCAAATCTCCAAAATCCTCATCTGGGTGAGACCCATAGGAAGACATGGTGTTTCTCCTTGAACTACATGTTTCTCCATCTTTTGTTGGCATAAGACTTCGGTTGGATATTTGCAACTTTCATCTTCTCCTAGATGATCTGCACCTTCTGAGTGGTAGGCTGTAATAACTCTGGACCCATATGTGTTGACTCCCCTTTGTCTTTCCAGCATATAGGTGATCTGAATGGTAACCTGAAAAAGGACTCAAATGGTTCCATTCCGATGATGGAGTGATAAATATTGTTGTATGAGAATAGTCCTAGGGGAAGGCGGTCCTCCCAACTGCGGAAAAAATCATGGATGCAATAATGATGCATGTCCCCAAATGTTGTTATAGTCCACTCCATCTTACCATATGTCTGAGGATTAAAGGTGGTTCTCATGTGTATATGAGACCCAAATTCCCCTAGAAATCCCTTCCACAAATTGGATGTATAACGAACGTCATGATCTGAGATGATCATTGAAGGAACCCCATAATGTCATACAATCTCTTGTATATAGAAGCAACCCAATCTCTCTATTGATCCATGCTCTAGGATGGGTAGGAAGTGGGAAGACATTGTAAGTTAGTCAATAATTACCCAGATGGAATTGTGGCCCATTGATATACATGGTAGCCCTATCACAAATTCCTTTGATATTTCATCCCACATCAATTCCGGAACCTCAAGTGGTCGAGTCAAGACTATTGGAACCCAGTGCTAGGCCATCTTTTGATGACATGTGACAAATCTTGAAACAGACTCCACCACTTCATTCTTCATCCCTGGCCCCCAATACTAATGCGGAAGGTCTGAGTAAATATTCGCCACACCGGGATGTACAACCCAAGGGGAGGTGTGGAAATCCCTCAACACCTCTTCTGTTAGTTTCACTTATGCCATTGAACGTCCTCTAAAAAAGGACATCATGCTCCCAAATATATAAAAACATTTAGGAGATGGGCCTAATCATTTCTAAGAACGTCATGCCTCGTAGACAATGTCCCTAAGCGTGGCCTCCCTGACTCTCTCAAGATGTGGGGGAGTATCTATCATTGAATTGCAGTAAGATGCTCCAAAAATATCCCTCAAATAAATCCAAAATGCAGATTGTGGCCATTACACCTCACTCAGAAAATGTATTCTAGACCACTTACTATGTGCGTCTACTACCGTGTTCCCCATACTAAGAGTGTACATTATCTAAAAGTCAACGTCTGGGAGGAACTCTAGACATCACCATTTTCTCAGGATTAGGTTTTTCTGGGAGAATATATTCCTGAGTTTCTTATGATCGGGGTAGACATTAAACTGTTCACCCATTAGGTATTGAAGTAACATATTCAGCGCAAAAAATGCTGATGCTAACTCTAGGTCAAGGGTTGCATATTTCATATCGTGTTTCCAACACTATTTTGAACATTCGGAAATCACTAAACTCTCATTCATTAGGACACACCCTAGTCTAGTCCTTGATGTGTCCCAGTATACTACAGACCCAACTCCCTCTAATGGTAACCTCGTGATGGGGGAACTCATCAGTCTCTGTTTTAGCTCTCAGAAACTCTTCTGCCACCTCTCTATCCACAAGAAATGTTCTCTATTCTTTGTCAATTTAGAAAACAGTGCTACTACCCTAGAAAAGTCAGGTATAAATCGTTGGTAATACCCACCCAACCCCAGAAAACTCTTCATCTAGATCACACTTTGGGGTGGATCCAATTCAAGAACTTCCCTTATATTTTTCTGAGCCACTATAACTCCAACCTATGAGATATTATGCCCTTGGAAATGGACTTCCAATATTTTAAACTGGACCTTTGAGAGCTTTCCATTAATCTGGTTCTCTAAGAGTGTATCATGAACTATATGAAGATGTGTGGCATTCTCCTCCTATGACACGAAGTATACTAGGATATCGTCAATGAAGACTACCACAAAGTGATCGAGGTAAGGATGGAAGATCCGATTCATGAGACCCATGAACACATTTGGAGTGTTGTTGTTTCCAAAAAAGAATAACCATGAACTCGTAATGGCCATAACATCATCTGATCGATGTCTTCATAATGTCCTCATTTCGTACCTAGAGGTGATGATAGCCTAAGCTGAGGTCTGTCTTCGAAAAAAAATGTTTCTACCTTCAAATGGTCGAAGAGAATATTAATCATCGGCAGAAGATACTTTTTCATCATTGTCACCTAGTTCAGGTGACGATAGTCAATGAAAAGCCATAGAATCCCATCTTCCTTCATGGAAGAAAATCGGGGATTCTTAATGAGAAATTGTGGGCCTTTCGAACCCCTTACCCAACATGTTTTCCAACTATATCCTCATGTCACAATGCTCCAAAAGATCCATCTGATATGCTGGTGTAGTCGTTGGTGCTATCCCGAGGTATAGGATAATGTAAAAGTTTACCTATCTATGAGGAGGTAGACTAAGAACATCATCTGGGAAGACATAAACATACAGGTCAACCATAATAGGATAGCTCGGACTCCTCTCACCCACTAGTCTGAGGGTAATTCTAGCAAACTGATGAGTGATCAGTTGGACCCACTTTTATGAAAGTCCATTTTGTGCTACATAGGTTTCCTTTTCAACAGTGAGGGAAAACATGATCCCATTCTCACAAACAAAGCGTACTTTTCACCTAAAATAGTAAATCTGAGTATAGATGGTGGATAGCCATTCCATACCCAAGATGATGTTGTACGGAATCGAGGCAACTACTAGGAGATCCCAACCAAATATATTGTAACACCCCAAGCTTCTACGGTACGTTTCCCTTTGAATAATGCGATAGCGTGTGTTGTACGCAACCTCGAGTTCTAACACACACCACAACTAATTAAACTAGCCGTTGTGAATAGTAATACCTAATTTTTGAAATTATATATATTTTATATTTGAAAATGGACTTCATTTTTGGACTCGGAATATCGAATTTAGCCTAAGGTGAAATTTTGGTACTTTTCGGATAACTTTTATATTTTGATGAATAGTGAAAATTACTAAATTTTAATTAAAAACAACTTTTTTAATCAAAATAAGTAATAGTGATAAATTATGAATTTTAGTAGTTTTAAAGTATATTTAGAATATATTTTTACCATTTAATATAATGTTGGTCATTGGACATAATTTTACAATTAAAACGAACATAAACAAGTGTCAATCTTTTGGTAGTTATTATCTCTTAAAAACACGCTTTTTGTTTTGACAGCGGGAATTAATTTTAAATTAATTTCTGCCACTTCTGTGTTTTGAATTTAGGAAAATGGATTCCATATTTGGAATCAAGATGTTCAAATTGTGTAAATAGGTAACTTTTATTTTTAGACATTTTGAATAATTACTGCGGTAAATATTTTATTTACCATGGTTAAGGGTAAATCCGGTAAATAAGGGTTAAAAAAATAATATTATAATAATACTAAATTACCCTAAAAATGTGTCTTAACCCTATTGGTTGATAGATGGTCGACCATGGGCATCTTTGTGTCAATTTTGGGACCCCATGGATCCACTTGTAAGTGATAATGACACTTTATTTTAATTAAGTCAAAATGAATACAAAAATGACACAAGCATATATCTTTTAGAACAACAATTTTTTACATAGGGTTATACATGTTGGATTTTCTATTATAAATATTCATTAGAAAGATAAACAGATTTCCTACATAATGATATTTTATTTATAATTTTTAGAAATTAAATAAGTTATTTTATTTATGACACAATGATGATGCGGTAATTACTATAATAGTGAAAAATTAAAATAATTGATATTATAAATACCTAAATAAATATAATATGAAACTTTTAATGAATTAAACTAATTTTCTAGGCTAATATGATATATTAGGATTGATTTAATGGACTTTGTTCGAAGTAATCAATCTGTTATGAGTTTCACAAAAATCAACTATTGAATAGTGTCAAAATTGACATAAAAGAGTTCTTAAAACAAATATTATATTATTAATTGATATTAAATTCCTAAAAATCTAAGGTTCGGCCAAGAGACTTATATTATGATAGGTTAATCATTAATGGACCACTTGGGGGTCTCTTGGATGTATATAGTAAGTTTATTAACCATAATATATAAAAATACAAAGAGACATTGTAAAAGTGAAACTAATTAACTTTGAGTTAATACTTAAAGATAATGTTAATATAAGTACCCAAACCTGTCTAAATTCTATTGGATGAGTTGTTTTCTACCTATCCCCACCTCATCCTTTGAATAGTCAACTTTGGAGCCTTTATAAACCGAATATGAATTTATTATAAATTAATATTTCTAGCTTTTCCAAAGGTGCCCCTCACCCCTCTTATAAAAGGGAACTCCTCCTTCACATTTCTTCACACCTTCAAAGCCTTTTGGTTCGGCCAAACTCTTCCCAAATAATATCCCAACATCCCTCACTACAACCTAGAGGCCTTAGTTTGATCATAAAGCCAACCTAAGGAGCCCTTTTGATCAAATCAAAAGGAAGAACCCGAAGAAGAGGTAATGATTTCACCACCCTTTTCTAAGTTCATTTCTTCTTCCACTTCTTCTTGCTTTGTTCTTACCATTCTAAAATAATAACTCCAGTATCTCACATATACTGTGATGTTATTATAAGTATGGTACAACCATATTCAGTATTCTATCCACCCTTTGAATAACATGTCACCATACGTGCGTACGTACGGCTTACCGTCTCCACGTCGTGGTGTAATTGTTATTCAATATAATATTATTTGGATGGGTATAATAATGATGTGTAACTCATGTAAATAATAAATATAACATGTTAATGATTCTGTATATATGATATACCATTCATTTATATATTATTTTAATATCAAAATAATGATATTGTCGCTCGTGCGTACGTACGGACTACCGTCTCCACGAACGCGATGAGATTCATTCTCCATCGTATCCATTCGAGTATAATTATCATTTTATGATTTAAAAATGATGTTTAAGGACTTGATATCATTCTGGATATGAATAAGATACAACAAAAATGGCTTATGTAACAAAACATATAAAATAAAATGAGTAAGTTAACACCCGAAACGATGATAATTCTAAGATATTATTAATAAATGAATGTTAAAAATCATATATGATATCATATTAATATATATGATTCTTGTATAATTTAATAACAATTATTTCACCATTATAAAGGAGGTTAACCTACCCCAACCAAGGAAAAGTACAAGGTAAGGGTTATTTCACAATCTCTTCATTATCCGAGGTTGTTTATATGTAATAATCTACTGGGATCTCTTTATCATCCACATCCATGTTTCTTCGAAATGTATTTCAAAACATATTTATTATTTACAAGAATATGGGTTAAAGTCATTTATACCATTTTTGACTTTTTATAAGAGGTTTATAAAGGAATCTTTCCGTCGTTTTCAAAACAAGGTCCTTTTTAACCTTTTCGACAGAATTAAGGTAAGAATGTTTTTTTTAACTTATACGGCTAGTGCGGTTATTTTCTGCCGTTATAAAATCTTCAAAGTTTCCTTACAAGATTATAAGAATATTTTAAATAAAATGTTTTATTTTATATGGCTCTTAAATGATTTCAAAAATAGAAAGAGATATTTCTCTAAAAAGTGTTTTGATTTCATCTATGTCAACATCCTTTGACGGATTTTACGCTTATTTGAAGTTGATTTATTATGATACAAAACTTCTATATTGTATTGAAGGTTTTGTGATATGTTTGACTGTGGATGTGCTATTTTATACCATTCATAGTTTATGGTGAAATTATAGACATTTCGTATGCTAGTTTTAATACGAATGTTTATGTTATGTTTAAACCTTTTCATATGGGAATGCATTGGACTTAATAAGTGACAGGTGGAGCCCGCTATAGCTCCTCGATGCATCGGTAGGTCTCATGAGACAAACTAGTGTCTTGGCACAAGGCCTTGACAAAATCTTATTTGTAGTCTTGGCACGAGGCCTTGGCTATGTGGTTATGATAGTCTGGAATTATGCATTCCAACATTATGAAAGTGGTTATTGATTTTTGCATGTGATTATTCATTTAGTAGAATATCCATGTGAATAAGTAAATGGCATTATTTCATTTTATTTATGCCATACCATGTTGAAAGTTCGTATTTAAAAGGCTTTTGTTTTAGTTATACATTGCCTTAAATGTTTATTTTTATTTTTGAAAGTTTCCACTTTATTGTTATCCTTACTGGGCATTTGAGCTCACCCCTTTTTTTTATGTTTTATTTTTCCCAGGATGTGAAGAAGTAAGTTATGAATGACCTGCAGGGATTTTATGAGGGGTTAATTGTGTGGATTGTGGAAACATTATGTTGTTGTATTAGTTTTTCATTTTATGATGTAATGTAAAACTTATGAATATATCTAGTGTTTCCAAGGCTACTAAACCAATCGGTCTTTCGAGATTTGATCTTTCTTGTGATCATGCCAATGTTACGAAGTAATGCACCGACTCTGGGTAGCTGGGGTCGGGGCATTACAGTTGGTATCAGAGGAAGTTTAGTACAAACCTTGGAAGCTAGATTTAGATAAACTCTGATTAGAGCACGTAGACCTAAGATGAACATTGAGGATTAGTATAGAAGAACTTCCTAGAATTTTGGTATTGTAGAGACTTTGTGAGTTTTCCGAGCAATACATCCATGTCTGGATACGAGCAGGTAGAGGCGGCTCTGGCACAGATGTACCTAGGGGTAAAACCCGAAAACACCTCTTTGAGCTAGACTCGAACGGGAACTGGTGCACGACAACGGGCCTTGCTGCACTCTTGGTTATGACACTCCCGGGGGATATGCTTAGGATAACTCTCACTTTCTTTACAAATCATTATGAAGGGTTTATGAGTATATACTTCCTCAAAGAAAACATATTTATGATTATGGATTATATCCATAGATAGTTCAATTTATGTTTAGTGTTTTATAAGTATGGGATTATGTATTTTGATTCATAAACTGATCTAGTTTATGACATTGTTTAGAAATGGCGCCTAGTGGAAGAAATGGAAACCGTATCAATTCACGCACTCCATGTAGGGATTTCCCTCCTGCTCAAGATAATTATAGTGGGACTGGTGATGCAACTGGTGCTGATCAGCTAATCACCGTACTGGGACAACTTACTCAGGTTATGAATAATAACCTTACCCGTATGGAGCACCCTGATCCGCAGCGTGGAGGATCAATGTTAGATCGATTCATGAGACAACAACCACAAACGTTCAATGGGAGTACAAATCCCTTAGTAGCTGAGCAATGGATATTTTCCCTAGAGAAAATATTTCAGGCTTTGGGGTGTAGTGAAAGGGAAAAAGTTACCATGGCAGTTTACCGCCTCACTGGAGATGCTGATCAATGGTGGTCATTGATTCAAAACATGAAGGAAGATGATGAAGTATCAAACATGGAATGGATGGAGATCAAAGATCTGTTTTTAGAAAAATACTTCCCTCGCGACCATCGAGCAGATATGGAAAGGCAATTTCTGAGTCTGAGACAAAAGGAGGACGAGAATGTCACAAAGTATGAGGCTAACTTTACAAGGTTAGCGAGGTACGCTGGTGATTATATTCGTAACCCAAGAAGTAATATTGATCGTTTCTTTGATGGTTTAAAACCATTTCTCCGTCGAGCATTAGTCTCACAATCCTTTTCATCATACGAAGACATTGTCTCATGTGCTATCAAGACCGAAAAGGAATTCTCTAAGTCTTATGACTTTAAAGCAAAGCAAGAGAAGAAGAGACCTTCTGATCAATCTGGGAATGGAAATAAGGGGAAGAAGGGAAAGGTTGAATATCCATCTTGTGGTAAGTGCGGGAAGAAACACCCCGGTGCTTGCCTGAAGGGAATGGGAGTCTGTTACAAGTGTGGTGAAAAAGGCCACCAAGCTCATGATTGCAAGGGGAAGAAGGAAGCTACCAACGTTCAGTGCTACAATTGCAGGGAGATGGGGCATTATGCAAATGCATGTCCTAAGCGTCAGGAGAACTTACCTCAGAAAAGGCCAAGGGATCAAGGCCAGGCTTATGCTATCACTACTGCTGAGGTAGAAGCTCCGAAAGACGTGGTGGCAGGTAATTTAATGGTTTCCTCAAGTTTAGCAAATGCATTATTTGATTCTGGATCATCGCATTGTTTCATATCTTCCCAGTTTGCTAAGAAAATTAGATATTTCTAATTTGATTTAATAAGGGAGTTGTCAGTTAAAACTCCTAAGGGAAGTATCGTTGCAACAAAGTTTTGTGAATCAGTCCCCATTAGAGCACATAAATTTTCTTTATCTGCTGATTTCATCGTCATACCTATGATTGAGTTTGATATAATCCTCGGTATGGACTGGCTTTCGGACTATGATGCGAAGATTTATTGTAAGAAGAAAGAGGTTACGATTCTTGATGATAATGATAAGGAGCACCTTATTTTTAGAGCAGAATCGTCACCACCTAATTCTTATTTAGATCCACCCCCTGTAGCTCAACTTAATTCAATTATCAGGGAGGAAGAGAATGAAATAACTATCGGTGAGGAAAGGAATGTTCAAATAGAGGATGTACCTATTGTGAAAGAGTTTGTAGATGTATTTCCGGATGATTTACCTGGACATCCTCCAGAACGAGAAGTAGAGTTTTCCATTGATTTAATTCCTGGATCAAGGCCTATATCGAAGACCCCTTATAGAATGGCCACTGTAGAGCTAGTCGAACTAAAGAAACAACTAGAGGAATTGAGTAATAAGGGATTTATTCTCCCTAGTGTTTCTCCATGGGGAGCCCCTGTTCTTTTTGTTAAAAAGAAAGATGGATCTATGAGGTTATGTATCGACTACAGGGAGATCAATGCTATAACGATAAAGAACAAGTATCCCCTACCTCGTATTGATGATTTATTTGACCAACTGCATGGAGCTCAATAATTTTCAAAGATTGACCTTCGATCTGGATACCATCAGTTGTGTGTGAAGAAGGAAGACATTCCGAAGACAGCATTTCGAACCAGGTACGGGCATTACGAGTTTACTGTAATGCCGTTTGGATTGACTAATGCACCCTCTGTATTCATGGATCTGATGAATAGAGTTTTCAAGGAGTATCTCGATGAATTTGTGGTGGTATTTATTGATGATATCTTGGTATACTCCAAAACCTACAAAGATCATGAAAATCACTTGCTCATTATCTTGAAGACTCTGAGGAGGCATTAATTATATGGAAAGTTTAGCAAGTGTGAATTCTGGCTTCAGGAGATTTCTTTTCTTGGCCATATTATCTCTAAAGATGGAATCTCTGTTGATCCTTCTAAGACCAAGGCAATCCAAGAATGGCCAGCACCTACGAGTATAACTGAGGTACGTAGTTTTATTGGTTTGGCAGGTTATTATCGACGTTTCGTCCAGAATTTTGCCCGATTGGCTAACCCATTAACGAAGCTCACACGTAAAGGGGTTAAATTTGTTTGGACAAAAGAGTGTGAAGAATGTTTCGAAGAACTGAAGAGAATATTAGTCAATGCTCCTATATTGACTCTACCATCGGGGAATGATGGGTTCGTTATTTATAGTGATGCATCAAAGAAAGGACTTGGCTGTGTCCTTATGCAGAATGATAGAGTTATTGCCTATGCATCACGACAGTTGAAAATTCATGAACAAAACTATCCTACTCATGATCTCGAATTAGCAGCAGTGATCTTTGCTTTGAAAATATGGAGGCACTACCTCTATGGTGAAAAATGTGAGATTTATACTGATCACAAGAGTTTGAAGTATATTTTCTCACAAAAAGAACTCAACATGAGGCAAAGGAGATGGCTTTAATTACTCAAAGATTATGATTGTACGATACACTACCACCCAGGGAAGGCAAACAAGGTGGAAGATGCTTTGAGTAGAAAAGACCATGGAGTTTTGAACAATATGAAAATTGAAAGGGATCCAATTTTCATGGAGCTAGTGAAGATGGACATGGGAATAACCAGGGAAGGTGAAACATCAATGCTTTTTCAAATGGTTGCCAAACCATCTTTACTAGAAAGGATTAAGAGTTCTCAGACTGATGATGAAGAATTCCAAAAGAAGATTAAAGCTGTGAATGATGGGAGATTAAGAGACTTTGCGTATGAAGGTGGAATTTTGAAATTCGGGAAAAGACTTTGTGTTCCCAATATACCTGATCTAAAAAGGGAATTGCTGGATGATGCTCATAGTTCCAATTTCTCTATACACCCTGGGAGCACCAAAATGTATAGAGATTTGAAGGAACATTTTTGGTGGGACAACATCAAGAGGGAGATTGCTGATTTTGTGTCAAGATGTATGGTTTGTCAACAAGTGAAAGCTGGAAGGCAACAGCCTGGAGGAGTCATGCAACCTCTTCCCATACCGGAGTGGAAATGGGACAATATTACGATGGACATTGTCATGGGGCTACCAAAGACTCCTAGAAGGAACGATGCAATATGGGTTATTGTTGATCGTCTTACCAAGTCAGCACATTTTCTTGCTATAAGAGAAGATCTACCCCTGGAACGTCTAGCAAGACTACACATTAATGAAGTTGTGAGACTTCATGGAGTACCCCTATCGATTGTTTCTGATCGTGATCCCCGTTTTACTTCAAGATTTTGGAAAAGTCTTCAGAAATCCCTGGATACTGAACTTCATTTGAGCACTGCTTACCACCCTCAGACAGACGGACAATCAGAATGGACTATTCAGACCTTAGAAGACATGTTGAGATCTTGCTCACTTGATTTTCAGGGTATGTGGGATCAATATTTACCACTAGTAGAATTTTCCTATAACAATAGCTTCCATTCGAGTATTCAGATGGCACCATATGAAGCGTTATACGGAAAGAGATGTCGTACACCAACCTGTTGGGATGACGTTGGTGAAAGAAAACTTGTAGGCCCAGAACTGGTGGAGGAAACGGTGGAAAAGGTGAAGGTAATCCAAAATCACATTAAAGCAGCTCAAAGTAGGCAGAAGAGCTATGCCGATAATCGAAGGAAGGATTTGGAATTTCAAGTCGGTGATCATGTTTTCCTGAAGGTATCTCCATGGAAGGGAGTCATACATTTTGGTAAGAAAGGTAAATTGAGTCCCAGGTACATCGGACCTTTCGAAATTCTAGAACGAATTGGGGCTGTAGCTTACCGATTGGCAATGCCGCCAAGTCTCTCCAAAGTTCACAATGTGTTCCACATATCTCTGTTGAGGAAATACATACCTGACCCAACGCATGTACTCACCTATGAAGATTTAGAACTGGAACCCGATCTGTCTTATTGCGAAGAGCCCATCAAGATTCTTGATACGAGAGAACATGTGCTGAGAAACCGGACGACGCGTCTGGTAAAAGTTTTGTGGAGAAATCATAAGATGGAAGAGGCAACGTGGGAACCCGAGGAACTTATGATGAAGAACCACCTGAGTCTTTTTATGCAGTAATACCCTAGAAATTGCGAGGACGTAATTATTTGAAGGAGGGGAGAATGTAACACCCCAAGCTTCTACGGTACGTTTCCCTTTGAATAATGCGATAGCGTGTGTTGTACGCAACCTCGAGTTCTAACACACACCACAACTAATTAAACTAGCCGTTGTGAATAGTAATACCTAATTTTTGAAATTATATATATTTTATATTTGAAAATGGACTTCATTTTTGGACTCGGAATATCGAATTTAGCCTAAGGTGAAATTTTGGTACTTTTCGGATAACTTTTATATTTTGATGAATAGTGAAAATTACTAAATTTTAATTAAAAACAACTTTTTTAATCAAAATAAGTAATAGTGATAAATTATGAATTTTAGTAGTTTTAAAGTATATTTAGAATATATTTTTACCATTTAATATAATTTTGGTCATTGGACATAATTTTACAATTAAACCGAACATAAACAAGTGTCAATCTTTTGGTAGTTATTATCTCTTAAAAACACGCTTTTTGTTTTGACAGCGGGAATTAATTTTAAATTAATTTCTGCCACTTCTGTGTTTTGAATTTAGGAAAATGGATTCCATATTTGGAATCAGGATGTTCAAATTGTGTAAATAGGTAACTTTTATTTTTAGACATTTTGAATAATTACTGCGGTAAATATTTTATTTACCATGGTTAAGGGTAAATCCGGTAAATAAGGGTTAAAAAAAATAATATTATAATTATACTAAATTACCCTAAAAAAGTGTCTTAACCCTATTGGTTGATAGATGGTCGACCATGGGCATCTTTGTGTCAATTTTGGGACCCCATGGATCCACTTGTAAGTGATAATGACACTTTATTTTAATTAAGTCAAAATGAATACAAAAATGACACAAGCATATATCTTTTAGAACAACAATTTTTTACATAGGGTTATACATGTTGGATTTTCGATTATAAATATTCATTAGAAAGATAAAAAGATTTCCTACATAATGATATTTTATTTATAATTTTTAGACATTAAATAAGTTATTTTATTTATGACACAATGATGATGCAGTAATTACTATAATAGTGAAAAATTAAAATAATAGATATTATAAATACCTAAATAAATATAATATGAAACTTTTAATGAATTAAACTAATTTTCTAGGCTAATATGATATATTAGGATTGATTTAATCGACTTTGTTCGAAGTAATCAATCTGTTATGAGTTTCACAAAAATCAACTATTGAATAGTGTCAAAATTGACATAAAAGAGTTCTTAAAAAAAATATTATATTATTAATTGATATTAAATTCCTAAAAATCTAAGGTTCGGCCAAGAGACTTATATTATGATAGGTTAATCATTAATGGACCACTTGGGGGTCTCTTGGATGTATATAGTAAGTTTATTAACCATAATATATAAAAATACAAAGAGACATTGTAAAAGTGAAACTAATTAACTTAGAGTTAATACTTAATGATAAGGTTAATATAAGTACCCAAACCTGTATAAATTCTATTGGATGAGTTGTTTTCTACCTATCCCCACCTCATCCTTTGAATAGTCAACTTTGGAGCCTTTATAAACCGAATATGAATTTATTATAAATTAATATTTCTATCTTTTCCAAAGGTGCCCCTCACCCCTCTTATAAAAGGGAACTCCTCCTTCTCATTTCTTCACACCTTCAAAGCCTTTTGGTTCGGCCAAACTCTGCCCAAATAATATCCCAACATCCCTCACTACAACCTAGAGGCCTTAGTTTGATCATAAAGCCAACCTAAGGAGCCCTTTTGATCAAATCAAAAGGAAGAACCCGAAGAAGAGGTAATGATTTCACCACCCTTTTCTAAGTTCATTTCTTCTTCCACTTCTTCTTCCTTTGTTCTTACCATTCTAAAATAATAACTCCAGTATCTCACATATACTGTGATGTTATTATAAGTATGGTACAACCATATTCATTATTCTATCCACCCTTTGAATAACATGTCACCATACGTGCGTACGAACGGCTTACCGTCTCCACGTCGTGGTGTAATTGTTATTCAATATAATATTATTTGGATGGGTATAATAATGATGTGTAACTCATGTAAATAATAAATATAACATGTTAATGATTCTTTATATATGATATACCATTCATTTATATATTATTTTAATATCAAAAGAATGATATTGTCGCTCGTGCGTACGTACGGACTACCGTCTCCACGAACGCGATGAGATTCATTCTCCATCGTATCCATTCGAGTATAATTATCATTTTATGATTTAAAAATGATGTTTAAGGACTTGATATCATTATGTATATGAATAAGATACAACAAACATGGCTTATGTAACAAAACATATAAAATAAAATGAGTAAGTTAACACCCGAAACGATGATAATTCTAAGATATTATTAATAAATCAATGTTAAAAGATCATATATGATATCATATTAATATATATGATTCTTGTATAATTTAATAACAATTATTTCACCATTATAAAGGAGGTTAACCTACCCCAACCAAGGAAAAGTACAAGGTAAGGGTTATTTCACAATCTCTTCATTATCCGAGGTTGTTTATATGTAATAATCTACTGGGATCTCTTTATCATCCACATCCATGTTTCTTCGAAATGTATTTCAAAACATATTTTTTATTTACAAGAATATGGGTTAAAGTCATTTATACCATTTTTGACTTTTTATAAGAGGTTTATAAAGGAATCTTTCCGTCGTTTTCAAAACAAGGTCCTTTTTAACCTTTTCGACAGAATTAAGGTAAGAATGTTTTTTTAACTTATACGGCTAGTGCGGTTATTTTCTGCCGTTATAAAATCTTCAAACTTTTCCTTACAAGATTATAAGAATATTTTAAAGAAAATGTTTTATTTTATATGGCTCTTAAATGATTTCAAAAATAGAAAGAGATATTTCTCTAAAAAGTGTTTTGATTTCATCTATGTCAACATCCTTTGACGGATTTTACGCTTATTTGAAGTTGATTTATTATGATACAAAACTTCTATATTGTATTGAAGGTTTTGTGATATGTTTGACTGTGGATGTGCTATTTTATACCATTCATAGTTTATGGTGAAATTATTGACATTTCGTATGCTAGTTTTAATACGAATGTTTATGTTATGTTTAAACCTTTTCATATGGGAATGCATTGGACTTAATAAGTGACGGGTGGAGCCCGCTATAGCTCCTCGATCCATCGGTAGGTCTCATGAGACAAACTAGTGTCTTGGCACAAGGCCTTGACAAAATCTTATTTGTAGTCTTGGCACGAGGCCTTGGCTATGTGGTTATGATAGTCTGGCATTATGCATTCCAACATTATGAAAGTGGTTATTGATTTTTGCATGTGATTATTCATTTAGTAGAATATCCATGTGAATAAGTAAATGGCATTATTTCATTTTATTTATGCCATACCATGTTGAAAGTTCGTATTTAAAAGGCTTTTGTTTTAGTTATACATTGCCTTAAATGTATATTTTTATTTATGAAAGTTTCCACTTTATTGTTATCCTTACTGGGTATTTGAGCTCACCCCTTTTTTTTATGTTTTATTTTTCCCAGGATGTGAAGAAGTAAGTTATGAATGACCTGCAGGGATTTTATGAGGGGTTAATAGTGTGGATTGTGGAAACATTATGTTGTTGTATTAGTTTTTCATTTTATGATGTAATGTAAAACTTATGAATATATCTAGTGTTTCCAAGGCTACTAAACCAATCGGTCTTTCGAGATTTGATCTTTCTTGTGATCATGCCAATGTTACGAAGTAATGCACCGACTCTGGGTAGCTGGGGTCGGGGCGTTACAGATATCACCTCCTATAGTATGCTCACACTACCTGCACCATTTTTTAATAATCAAATAATCCCCTATAAGAGTATCTAAATGTAAGGATAGTGCCAATGGATCCATCAGAATCATTGAGCACAGAACCTGTGTCATTGAAATGAAATAGTGATTGTAACCACTTTCTATAAGAACTACATCTAGGGTGTAATAGGTATAGATCGTACCTTGAATAAACTCTAGATTGTCTTGATAGTAGGACTCTATCGACTGAAGTTGATATTGCCCTTATCCACCTGCTACCTATAGTTGGGGTGGACCAAATTGGCGAGGTGGCGGTAGAACCCCAAACCATCATCCCCTCCATTGTATCTATACTATTTTCTGATATAATCAAATTATCATCATAATGTCTTCATAATAAATTATTATTTTAAATAATTTTTTTTTTACAATTACATACGGTTTTAATAAAAATAACTTCAGTAATGATATTTGTGATGTGCTTCCAAAAATTATTCTCATTCATCGATTAGTATCGCCTTATAAGATCTTAGTAATGGATTCTATATCAACCTATAAAATATATATATTATCAGCATTCAAAAATCAAATTTCATATTTTATGTCAACCAATGGTCATCTATCAATGAAAGGATTACAATGAACTCCCTAACTAAATTTATTAGATTATATAATTCTTATTACCCACACTTTAGTGGTGTTTTGTTTAATTTTTTTTGGAATAACTGTGTTTTTAAATATTTTTGATTGTATTGTGGTATTGATACCATTATAAATTATATTATTATCCATATTAAACATATAGATACCCACAACTATGATCATCATTAAGAGATAGATAAATTCTTAGAGACTAAAATTGTTTATATGGAGATAATATAACACACAATTCTCTATAAAACAATTTCATTACATGAATTATATAATATGTATTCGGAGAAATGATGTATACTCATTGGAAATAATAGAACTAGATATGAAATAATTCATATCATATTTTAATAATACTAAAAACACATTGTTCATTCATAATAGAATATCTCAATAAATAACATGGAATTAATTATTCTATATATTAGATAATTTCATTCCATATAACATTAAATAACTAATTATAAATAAAATACTTTTTGAAAATAAAGCATATTTATTAACATGTTTATAAATTGGAAATACACATAGTCATCGTCAGCCTTGAGAATCAACATTAGTGAACCAAAATGTACAGTGAAAAAATAGAAAAGAAAGGCAATTTTTTAATAAAATAAAAAATAAATTATTAAAATTCTAAATTGTTGAGTAATTATAAAATTAATTAATAATTTTCAATGTGGGTAATATTGTAGTTATATGTCCATTATAAATGTGTATGTTCACATTCTTCATAGGATCAGTAAACATTTTATTGTCTAAGAAATAATGTTATGTTGTTAAAATATAAAATTAAAAGACTATAGTTTATAAAATTATAATTTTGTAAATAATAATTTATGAAATGGATTAAATAATTTTTAATTATTTATGAAATATATCAATTAATTTTTCTAAGATACAATGGTTTATAAAGAAATATTTTTATGGAGTTCATATATTTTTAACTTACATACATAATAAATGTGATAAATAAAACTTATTAAAAAATTACATGGAATGATAATAATAATAATAATTTAATATAACCAATATAGTAATAGTGTATCTAGAAGGAATGGATATTTAATAATTCAATGCCAATCAAAAATGATTTCTTTAGAAATACTAGTATATTATATATAATTTATTCTCATTAAAAACTATGATTATGTTATTAGGATATATAAATTTAATGAAAATTGATTTTTTATATAAATAACCAAATCTGTAATGTCTATATATTGATTATCAGTTGGGTACAAGTGATTAAAAATTCATTTAATTTTAAAAAATTATCAATAAACTGGTATCTTATGAGTAATGAATTATTATCATAAAAAATTAATTTACTAAAGAATAAGGAATAATTAAAATGTAATTAAATCTTAATATTAAAAATAAAGTAAATTTAAATTCATTTCGTTTAACTAAAACATATAATCTATGAATTAGTTATTTATACTACTAAAAATATAGTTTTTCTAAAAATTCATTTTACTTGTTAGGAATTTTTATATTAAATTTTATTTTTATAAAATTGTGAAATTAAATATTAAGAAACAATTTTATATTTAAAAAATTAATTAATTATTTATTTATGTTGGTAATTATTTTCATCCTAAAAAATAATTAATTGTGGGAAAAAATGATCCATCACCATAAAGGATAAATGATGTAGAAATAGATAAAATAGTGGGAGGACATAAAATATAATAAAAATTATCTCTATATTATCGAATTATTTTTATAACGTTAGAAAAATATCCCACATCCATTATTTTTTAAATTCATTACCCATACCATTGAAATGAAAACCATATTCCCTAAATAATAAGAAAATTAAAAAATACTACCCCATAAAAAATATCAAACAAAACATCCACCATCCCTTTAAAATCCCAAAATTTAGTTTTTTATCTATTAATTACTACTGTTATAAATCTATAAATTCCAACATAAATGTGTGTCAGACAATATCATTAAGAAGTTAAACCAAATTAGTTTACCAAAATGAATATATATTGAGAATTATAGATTTCATCTTTGAGAACTATACTAAACAATTATTATATTTTTTATCCAAATGTAATTTTAACCACATAAATGGCCAAAAAAAATTAATCAATATTTTTATAAAATATTTAAACCATAATTTAGATTGTTTTACTATCTGGATATTTTTTCCAATAGATTCAACAAATATAGGAACCATTTCATTAAAAATTGGTTTATTTTATTCACACATTTTCATTGTGTATTGTACAGCTTATTGTGTGACAGAATGGATTATCTATTAACATCGAAAATCCACGGGGAATTTAATTGTAGATTTTTCATACCCTGTATTAAAAAAAAAACATAATGAGCTGATTGGATTATCATATCCCTTAAATTGTATGTTGGGATCCAACTTTTGATAGCCAGATATGTTGAAACCAAGGATTCTCATTTTTATAAATGGAGCTTGGGTTGTATTTGTTGTAAATTAATGCATGGATGATCAAAAGGATTTCAAGGAATGTGAACATACAGAACTATATGACTAAAGTATTTTTGGAAGCACTGTTTCCCAGTGTTCACCAAATATTTGGGATAATAACCGGATGGAGATTCTAGCATCACGAAAGATTGTTTTCATCAATAAATACATCATTATTATGGTAAAGTCATAGGTTTTGTGAATTCATGGTTTAAAAATTCTTTTGATTTAAGATGTTATGGAGGTTCATGGGTGTGGGATTATTTGAATAATTTCTTACTAACTACAAGAAGTAGAACATAATAAATGTGTGATGAGTTGACAGTAATTGTCACAACTCTGAAAAATATTAGGGGACCAAAATGCTTGTTGAAGCATCATGATTATTTTTTTAATGTTTTTAAAAAATGATAATGGAGGCATGGATGTTTATGAAGTTTTGTGCCTATATATATGAGGCTACCCAACTTCATTATACATTATAATACATGAAGAAATGTGGGAATCCCTCTGATTTTTTATCCTTATGCGATTTATGAATTTGTTTTCCCTAAGAGCTTATGTATCATGAAAATACTAGTTTTGTAGTTACTAATGCAAATTATTTTTATAATTGTGAGTTTCATGAGGGATGGGTATTGTAGGATGACGTAGGGACCATCATTAAATAATTTCATTACAGAAAGTAAATTTGTTTCATGAAGGTTATGAGATTCAGGAAGGATCTTTTCGAACGCTAGTATTGAACTTCTAATTTAATTGAACACTGCTTTCAAGTGAATCTAATAAGTAATTTGATGAAAGTACAGTATTATTCTATACTGGTCTAATGAACAAAATAGAAATCTACTAAAGGGACCTTCATGTCGACGAACAGAGTGTGACATCACCCAAAGTAGTTAGCTAAGGGCAGTTGAGAGATGTTTTTTTATGGTTGGTAATGTGCTATCCATAAAATTCTAAAATTGTAGTGTGTTTTGATTTATGTAACAGTGTATATAAGTATATTATCCACAAATAGTTAAGAATAGTCGATTTTTGAATGAGAAACACATTGTCGATGTATTCTAATTGGACTAGAGCTATTTGGTTAAAAAATTAAAATTGATATGTTGTCTCCTTGCTTGTGATTGTTTGATTTATAGATATTTATATCAAACCTATTTAAAAATTTCTTACCTACCTGGGATCAACATCCATCACTTTTGATGAAAATTATTACACCCTAATTTCATCCTCCCCTATCATGTTGTTTTGGGATAAAAAAGTGTATCAGAACCTATAGTTTACTAGTGCTAAATATTTTCTTTTTGGTTATTATTCATAATGAATTAAATTTTTCGGTACTGCCCTTCTTTGATAGATGAAATTTCCATATTATAAAGATCCATAAGAGATATCCTCTATGAAATCATGTAATGTATGTTATTTTTTCAACTGTATAAGAGATTCATGAAACTGGAGAAAAGAGAATATATATGATTGAAATAGACAAGAAAATTTTTGATGCATATGAAAAATCACATAATTCTATAACTATAGATATTTATAATTAAATATTTCTTAATGCAATGAGTTTCGTATAATAAAGGTATTTTTGGAAAAAAACATGAAAATAAATTGGATGTTGAAAATAAAGTGAACATGGAAAAATACGATGTCTATCAAAATATTTTCAATAATCCAAAAATGAATCTTGATGAAACTGTGGATACTATTTTATATTGTAATATTGTTGTTCTTGGGGAAATATTATCACTTGGTGATAAAATAAATTACATTGAAATTGAAAATAAAATACTATGAATGCATCCACCACTCTACAATCCAAAATTTCCCTACCTTGAGGAATGTTCTATTTTTATACAGTATCATCTTGATCTGGTACATAGAATTTCAGATTACGAATAAAAAGACAAACTAGATGATGAAATCACTCATGTAATCATGTAAATGGAATTAAAATATAGAGAGAAATTATAGGTTTCCATTGTAATTTTTTATGAAGATAATAAGGGAGATGAACTTTATTTTCACTTTGAAAATAAATTAAAGAGTTAAAATAGGTTATTTGATAAAAATTATCCTTTTGTTAGTATTTTGGTGCGGTATAGTAGGTAACATTTCCTCTCCGTGATAAAATATTCTTAAGGATGATGAGAGTGATTTTGGATGTATATATAATCCTATGAAAAGTTTTACCCAAAAGAAGAACATCAAATAATGAAATAAATATTAGATAAATAGTTTGGTCTATAATGTATAATATTTTGTCAAAAATTTTGATGCGGATAAAAAAACATTTTATAAATATAAATATTAAGAATCAAGGATAGATATTGTCAATAATATAAAACCTTTAATTGATAAATATAATCTGTTCATTGAGCTTGTAGAATTTCCGTTGGAACATCAGGGTGTGCTTGAAAGTCATGATTATCAATGGAAATGAAATAGAATGTTTAGATCCATTCTAGTTGTGTCATCTGCTTATATGGATCATCTTTAATTAGAAATTGATCGAATTCAAGTAAAAACATATGTGGATTAAACAACTCTAGAATCTGGGGATGATGTTTTAACATTTATTTTCATGATATATGATTAAGGAAAAATAATAAATGACATCACATTTAGATGTTAGGGGTAGTCCAAATACTATTGAGGTACATTAAAAAGAAGTTGTTAGAATATGTTATAACCTAGAAATTGAATCGTTGTTAAGGGAAATAATTAATAAATTACAATTTAGAAGATTCTCAAATGTGGTGATATTAGATAAAGGCAAACATGATTATGAATTAGTATAGAATCCTCCAAATGATTAGAGACTCACATGAATAAGAAAAAAGTTCAATTGGTTGTGATTTTGAAACATCAACATATAGAAATATGATGAATTAAAATAATAGGAAGTAGTACATTTGACATGTCATTGATGAACTTTATTTCCAAAAAAAATAATGCTTAAAATAAAATTTAAATGAGTCGTGAATATTTCCCCCAAATATCAAAAGACGATCTATAGTTGTATAAAAATAAAAAATAAGCCAAAAAAGAGATTGTAAGTGAGAAGACATTTAAATTTAGGAAATGTATATTCATTGGAATTCTAGGACAAACCATGTCATATAGTAATGATTCCAGATGATATATGAATTGTGAGGTGATTGTATTTAAAAAAAGTAGAATGAAAACATATCCTTTATCTTATATAATAGATTTTTTCTATGGATATTGTTTAAATAGTTCTATGTATGGAAATATATATTCAATGATGTCAACGGGAAGGTGATAAAAATACAACAAAACATGGAGAGAAGTCAATACCAGTCAACATGGGGGATTTTCTCTTGAAAAATGACTTTCTTTTATAGAATAAGAACTTGTTTTTGATGAACCCATGCATGTGTAAAAGAGATTGAATATGAAACCATTATCCTTCATCCTATAAAGTACTCATATATATAATAGTAGAAGATCAGGAACTCAAATCTTATATGAACAACCCAAAAATCCTGAAAAAATAGTAGCACCAAAATTATTGACTATGGGTGATTATCCCTAATGATGGGAAATGATGATTTGTTGAATAATATTATGAAAAGTTTTGATATAATAGTGTGCTACAAAAGTTATGGTTATTTAATAATCATAAGATGTGGAAGTATCTAAATTGAATATTATGAGATATGGAAAATTTATATTCTTTATAAGGATATACTGTTGGAACCACTTTGTGTATAGGATTGTATTTGTTGTCAATAGTTGTCAATGGAATATCAAAATGAAAGAGATCAAGGAGTACTCCAATAAAATGGAGGAATGGAAGCTCACAATGAAGGAGATCATTAAGTACTCCGATGAAGTAGAGGAGAAGTGATTCGGAATGGAAGCTCGCAATGAAAGAGATCAAGAAGTACTTTGATGAATTAGAGGAGAAGTGATTCAGACGATTGTTGTGCTGATCGTAAGTTCAAAGAACATGTGTCAAAGGTGATACATTGTTTACAACAATGAAGAATGTGAGGAGTAATCCATCCAAGGATGATTACAGCAGGATAGTGTTTTTGGATGAAGACCATGCAATTCCTCATTATTGCATAAGAACCATGGGCTTTGATGAAGACCATGCAATTACTCATGATTGCGTGAGAACCATGCTTGAGACTTCTTGATGGATTGAATCACATGGTTTGCATGAAGTTGATCATGGCGGTTGATGAAGGAGGCAATGTGCCAATGATTTGACTTATGAAATGTCCATGCACATCACAGGGTCATAGAAGATTATGGTACTAAAGCTATTCCTTCAAAGAATACATATCACAATAGTGGAGTTTGTGATAAAAGCAAATGAGTTACTGAAGGATATAGATCACCAAGAAGAAGTTTTGTTGAGGTGATCGTTCTTGACGACAAAGTAAATAAACAACATACAAATTTGTTGACAAATGAGATTCCATGGTGACATGTCGAGTTCAAGAGTTGTGTTCAATGATCTATGTTTTATTCAAGAACATCGACAGAGGAATGGATGATCCGGAGGCGGTTCAAAAAGAGAAGATACAAGGTGGCGCCGTTTTCCAGTGTTTGCCAAATTTCAAGGCCTCAAAATCAACAAATGAAGGAGAGTGATTTTGGAAAAGGGACTTGCATGCCATACTCTTAGAGAATAGGAAACTTGCGCGCCATGTTTTTTTGAAGATCAGAGCATCAAAATATGGAAAAGGGATAAGGGTTGCACAAGTTTTGGTAGGTCGCGCAGGTGAATTATGTGCCGGGAAGAGACTTGCACGCCGACGCCTTGAATGCATTATAACTTGCACACCTATGGTTTTTCGAGATTAGAAGATCCAAATTTGGCAAATGCAAGAAGTTTGCGCAAGTTTGGATGTTGATCGCGCAAGTTCCTAGCAGGGGCCGAGACTTGTGCGCCGATGGATGACTTGAGCGCCGCCGCGCAGGGGGTCCAGTTTGCCTATAAATACTGGACCACCCCTCCTCATTTCTCACGAAGCTCAAGGATTTGAGATTGTTCGAGCTCTCGTCGCACAGGTTGTTGAGCCACGCAAGTGGTAGTTGGGTCGCTCAAGTAGAGGTTGCGCGCCAACTGATGGATGAGCGCCCAGGTGATTTGGGGAAGGAAGGAAGTGAGTCGAGTAGATTTGAAGTTCAAGAAGGCAGAGTCGCGCAGGTGCTTTAGTGACACTTGCGCACCGGGTTATACTTGCGTGCCGAGGGAGACTTGCGCGCCTGGCATGAAAAGAAGAGCCAGATATTGTTAAAGCACGCCCACCTTTCTGAAGCTGCACAAGAGCTGAAATAATGCCTAATACTTCTGGTGCAAAGTGATATTGAAGAAGAAATCTAAATGATACATGCATGATCTCATGCATACATGGAGAATTGATTCTGACAACACCGAGTAAGATGAGCTTCATTAAGTAAGCAATCACATCAGTGATTGTGATTCGGGAAAACGAAGACAAGGGGATCTAGTTCATTCATTCATTACACTAAAGAAGAAGGATTGAACTAAAAAGAGTATCAAATCTGATCCCTGATGCAAGCAATGTCTCATGCTGAACAGGAGACGAAGAACATCAATGCACACCTATTGAAGAGACCTTCACGTCTATAAACTGATTGGGACTTCACCAACGGTAGTGAGCCAGGTGGAGTCAACGGGAGTGACCCAAGGGACGCAGTGAGCTATCCCTGAACAATTGTAAAGGCAGTGAGCCTGGGACAGAGTGTGTGTACCCGAACCTTTGTAATCTGCAGCTAGTGAAGCATAGTGGATTTAGGTACGACCGGCAACCTGTCAGCATATACTCCTTGGACGTAGCCCTTAGTGGTGAACCAAGTAAAAATAGCATTGTCATCTGTCTCTTCATGTGAATGTTTAATTGTTGATCATATCCATCATACATTTTTAAGCGGTTCCTACCAACTTGGAAACAATATCCACAACTTAAAGAAGAAAATGTTGCCACCCTGATTCACCCCTCCCCTCTCAGGGTGTCCCGGGGTCCTACAAGTGGAATCAGAGGGAGGTTGACGTATTTTGGATATTCTACAGTAATTCTATTGAGAAGAGGATTTGAGTTTCTTTCCTAGAGTCAACAATGAAGAGCAGTCTTGATAATGACACAGTCATTTCTGAGTAGAAATCTATATCCACCAAGACTTTGACAAATAGGAAAAAGAAAGAGAAGAAGTTGATGAAGAAGTCCCCCACATCCAAAGAAGATGCAGTGTCTTGTTCTCCATGCCATTCCAATAATGAAGAAACATTGGGCTTGGAAAGTATCAAGCAGGTGGCTCAGAACTCATCCAGAGGAAAGGATGATACCCCTAATTCAAGATTTCAGGAAAAACTCAGAACATATCTGCATGATTTTCCAGAAGAAAGGGTTGCTATTATTTGTAGCCTATTCCAATCTATGTAGGATGAGATCAATCGATTAGAAATGAAAGCTGACAATATGGAAAAGGGGTTGGAAAGACAAGTTATGGAAAGTATGAAGCTCATCAAACGGGTAAAAGTCTTTGAAGAAGAAGAGGAAGTCAATAAGACATTAAAAGAAAGGATCCATGCACTTGAAGCTGAGCTGAAGAAGAGAAATGAAGTCAAGAGTCTTTGTTTGGAATAAACTTCCATTAAATTCAGGGAACTTGACTCTTTGTTACAAAACAAAGTTGAGATGCATGAAGATGAGGTTGAAAGATTGAAGAAGACTTGTGAAGAGAATATGATCGCGATTGAAGATCAGAAGATCATCCTCGATATTGAGGGTCAAAAATCGGAAGCCCAGTTGACCAAGATTGAGAACACACATATTGAGACTTCACAAAAGAATGGAATGAGTGATGCATGAACTCAGTGTTAGTTGGAGGAGTCTAAAGCTGAAATGACTCCAACATGTGATAAGAAGATTATGACAACTCTTGATTATCCACATCAAGAATCAGTTGCTACTGGTACTCAATGCTCACTGGAGGATTCTATTGTCAAATGACCACCAACATGTGATAAGAAGTTCATGACTTCACTCTTTTATCTATCACAAGAAACTGAGAAAATGAAGGTACCATCCAAACCATCTTTTACTCATATTTCTAAATACACTCATACAATTAGTGCTGGTGGGAAGAAAAGTTCTAAACAAGTATGGATGAGGAAAGGTGAGAAGAAGAAACCTACCACCATGGCTAGGGTGGATGGGAAGAAAAAGGAGGAAGTGGGTTCCTCAAATAGAGCACAAAATATTAATCAGATGACCCAACAACTTAATACAGTAGACACAAAGAAGAAAATATTTGTGGGTCAATGTTGGTGCTGCAACAGATTTGGGCCCTGTGCACTGGATTGTCTTTATAATCCATTACATGAAAAAGCACAAAGAATACCTATATCAAAGAGAAGGAAGCCAGAAAAAAAAGAATCAACATCAGTAGGTCCAGATGCATCTGTTTACTGCAAACAGATTTGGAATTCCTGATAACATCTGTGATGTATGCAACGGAAGCGGTCACAATGCCGGCACATGTCCACATCAACATGCTTTCACTGTCGAAAAGAAAAGAAGACCTCTGATTCCATCAAAGAATGAATCAGCTATATTGGGGAGAAATCAGAAGAATGTTGTGAACACACACTTCCCCAAGAAGATCTCAAGTAGGGAAGCTGAGAAGACCCAAGATTTTAGATCCATGAAATTGAAGTGTCATTCATCCAAAAGAAACACTAAGTGGGATGAATCTCGGATGATCCCATGTGGAAGACCTAAACTAGCTGCAAAAGTTCCAAAGGACATATTGGTCATCTGGCCAGATGATTTGAAAATAATATGGAAACTTGAAGATGAGAAGGCCAAGGCTAGTGACAAAGGAAAAGGAAAACATTCCCATGATGAAGACACAGTGCAGGAGAGATTGCAAACAAAGAGAAACCAACGTGTCAAAGATGTTCTGTGTGAGAGATGCAAGAAGTCTGGTCACATTTCAAAAGGTTGCCTAACCTTAATACCAGAGAAAGAAGCAGTCCTTAAGAGGAGTAAGAATGTATCATTCATGATGGCTGCTAAGCAGAACAATTCTCCACACAAAGTAGAAGAGAAATTGAACAGAGCCATGCCACACCGACAGATGTCAGAACATATGTTCAAATGTGCAGGCTTGAAGACTGGAGTGAACAGAGGAACTTGGTTGAGAAAAGAACCACAACCAAGAAAGTATTCTTCATGAAGCAAGAAGGAACCACCTTTTTCCCGTAATCATTTGTGTATTGTATTTGTGCTAATAATGCAGGGAATTGAAGGTGAAGAAGGCTCTCAGGGGGAGAACCTGACAAGTAGTGAATGTTGTCAACTCATGATAGCCAAGCTGAAAAAGATTCCATCCTTAGTATATTCTTCAATTGGTATTCAAAGATTATGATGGTGAAGGTTCACTCTTGATGAAGATGATGAGGAGTGTTTCCCTTGAGGGGGAGAAGAATGAAGAAGCTTCCATAATCACTGTTTCAATCAATATCAACTCCAGCTGGACTCAAAAGCAGTTACTCTGTGAATTTCTTGAAGAACATGCCAATGGAGAAGGTATGTAATTTCTCAATCACTATCCCTTGGTTACTCAGATCAAAGATTATTTTACAAAGGGGGAGTAACTGAATTGATCAGTGACAAAAAGAGAATGGAGGTTCCCCAAGGTCACTTATCCTGCCAATTGCACTTGACTTTTTTTGATCTATTTGCGGATGTGAGTGCAGGAGTTTCAGGTTGATTATTCTCTATCATATTTGATCTTCTTCTACCTAGAATTAAAGTGGTAAACCCTTGAAGACATGATACATGAGTTATCATCTCATGTTGGTATCATTATCTATGGATAATGGACATCCTTGTTGACTTAATCAAATCCCCTTGCTTTCTACATCGAGCATTGCTCAAGTAGACTTAGAGTGAAATGGGTAATGAAACATTGCTTAAGTGTGGATTGATAACCTCCCTACCATGTGTTTTGTATTTCTTGTCAATAAGGGGGAGAGAAAGTGAAATGAACGTTTGAAAAGAAAAGATGATTGAATAGAAGATTCTCATTTTGACATTAAAAAATTCATTTCAGAACATGTATAAGGTATTGACAACAAAATACAAAGGGGGAGATTGTTGGAACCAATTTGTGTATACGATTGTATTTGTTGTCAATAGTTATCAATGGAATATCAAAATAAAAGGGATCAAGGAGTACTCCAATAAAATGGAGGAATGGAAGCTCACAAAGAAGGAGATCATGAATTACTCCGATGATGTAGAGGAGAAGTGATTCGGAATGGAAGCTCACAATGAAGGACATCATGAAGTACTCTGATGAAGTAGAGGAGAAGTGATTCAGACGATTGTTGTTCTGATCGTATGTTCAAAGAACATGTGTCAAAGGTGATACATTGTTTACAACAATGAAGAATGTGAGGAGTAATCCATCCAAGGATGATTAAAGCAGGATGGTGTTTTTGGATGAAGACCATGCAATTCCTCCTTATTTCATAAGAACCATTGACTTTGATGAAGACCATGAAATTACTCATGATTGCGTGAGAACCATGCTAGAGACTTCTTGATGGATTGAATCACATGGTTTGCATGAACTTGATCATGACGGTTGATGAAGGAGGCATTGTTCCAATGACTTGACTTATGAAATGGCCATGCACATCACAGTGTCATGGATGATTATGGTACTAAATCTATTCCTTCAAAGAATATATATCACAATAGTGAAGTTTGTGATAAAAGAAAAAGATTTGCTGAAGGATATAGATCACAAAGGAGAAGTGTTGTTGAGGTGATCGTTCTTGTTGACAAAGCAAACAAACGACATACAAATTTGTTGACAAAGGAGATTCCATGGTGACATGTCGAGTTCAAGAGTTGTGGTCAACGATCTATGTTTTATTCAAGAATATCGGCAGAGGAATGGATGATATGGAGGCGGTACAAAAAGAGAAGATACAAGGTGGTGCCGTTTTCCAGTGTTTGCCAAATTTCAGGGACTCAAAATCAAAAAATGAAGGAGAGTGATTTTGGCAAAGGGACTTGCACGCCATACTCTTGGAGAATAGGAAACTTGTGCGCCATGTGTTTTTGAAGATCAGAGCATCAAAATATGGCAAAGGGATAAGGGTCGCGCAAGTTTTGGTGAGGTCGCACAGGTGAATTATGTGCCGGGAAGAGACTCGCGCGCCGACGCCTTGAATGCATTATAACTTTCACGCCTATGGTTTTTCGAGATCAGAAGATCCAAATTTGGAAAAGGCAAGATGTTCGCGCAAGTTTGGATGTTGATCGCGCAACTGCCTAGCAGGGGCCGAGACTTGCGCGTCGTTGGATGACTTGCGCGCCGCCGCGCAGAGGGTCCAGTTTGCCTATAAATACTGGACCACCCCTCCTCATTTCTCACGAAGCTCAAGGCTTTGAGATTGTTCGAGCTCTCTTTGCGTAGGTGGTTGAGCCGCACAAGTGGTAGTTGGTTCGCGTAAGTAGAGGTTGCGCGCCAACTGACGGTTGAGCGCCCCAGGTGATTTGGGAAAGGAAGGAAGTGAGTCGTGCAGATTTGAATTTCATGAAGACAGAGTCGCGCAAGTGCTTTGGTGACACTTGCGCACCAGGTTATACTTGTGCGCCTAAGACTTGCGCACCGGGGGAGACTTGCGCGCCTGGATTGAAAAGATGAGCCAGATATTGTTAAAGCACGCCCGTCTTTCGGAAGCTGCACAAGAGCTGAAATATTGCCTAATACTTCTTGTGCAATGTGAGATTGAAGAAGAAATCTAAATGATACATGAATGATCTCATGCATACATGGAGAACTGATTCTGACAACGCCGAGTATGCTGAGCTTCATTAAGTAAGCAATCACATCAGTGATTATGATTCAGGAAAACGAAGACAAGGGGATCTAGTGCATTCATTCATTGCACTAAAGAAAAAGGATTGAACTAAATGGAGCATCAAATCTGAACCCTGATGCAAGAAATGTATCATGCTGAACAGGAGATGAAGAACATCAATGCACACCTATTGAAGAGACCTTCACGTCTATAAACTGAGTGGGACTTCAGCAATGGCAGTGAGCCAGGGGGAGTCAACAGGAGTGACCCGAGGTAAGCAGTGAGCTATCCCTGAACAATTGTAAAGGAAGTGAGCCTGGGACAGAGTGTGTGTACCCGAACCTTTGTAATCCGAAGCTAGTGAAGCATAGTGGATTTAGGTACGACCGACAACCTGTCGGCTTATACTCCTTGGACGTATCCCTTAGTGGTGAACCAAGTAAAAATAGCATTGTCATCTGTCTCTGCATGTGAATGTTTAATTGCTGATCATATCCATCATACAGGTTTAAGCAGTTCATACCAACGTGGGAACAAGATCCACTACTTAAAGAAGAAAAAGTTGCCACCCTGATTCACCCCTCCCCTCTCAGGGTGTCCCGGGGTCCTACATATAATGCATCAAAAAATCCCATGTTTTGGTCAACTCTATGACTTGGGACCAATGTTGACAGTTAATTAATATAGATACACTATCCAAGGAAATATAATTAATTCTCTCATGAAAGGATGTTGAATAGATAGTAATTTATACAAAGTGGTCTATAAAGAAAACAATAGATATTTAATTGTAGAAGAGGATAAGAACATGTGGCACCAAAGGTTGGGTCACATTAATCATCAATGAAAAAAAATTATATCTAAGATGAATATAGTCTCTGAGATTCCTAATATAAAGAATGATCATGATATGTAATGGGATTCTTTCATGCGTGTAATGATGGTCCGTAATACATATTGATCGAAGAAAAAAAGGTAAACAAATATGCATGATCTTATTCAAACAGACATATGTTGTCTAATAAATGTTGTTGGAACACATTAATGGAGGTACTTAATTCCCATTATTGATGTTTTTTTAGAATGTATTATGTAATGGTTTTACAGAGAAATCACCATGTTCTTGATTGCAAGAAATGTTATCATTGAATAAATGAGAATGATATTAGCCACTAAATCAAAATTTTGTTATAAAATTATATATCAAAATTCACACCCAATTAAGTTGTAAATTATCTCAAAAAAATGTAATAAAGAATGTGGTGGATTTTGTGAGATCCCCATAAAAATGGATATTTTGAGCACTGGAATATAGATTTAAAAAATAGTTCTAAAACTATTATAATTAGGTTTCATATTTCTTGTCATTTCTAGAAGATTTTGTTCAAGTAGTAGTTTACACACAAAATCGAATAAGCCTAGTTAAATCCAAAACACCATATTATTTTTGGTATGGAATTAAGACTTCTCAAAATACATTATTATTTTTGTGAATAATATATTTCTACCAAAACAAATAATCTAAACAATTTTAGTATGGTGATGTTGCTGATAAAGGAATATAACTTAGATATACAATGAAGTTAAAATCTTACAAATGATACAATAATAATCATGGAAGAATTATGGAATATTGTGATCTTAATATTCTGATAAGCCATGGATTAAGCCCTCATAAATCAACCTTGTTTTCTACATTGCGCACAACCGTCTACCTACTAAGGTCTACCTCCAGAACATTGGTATCTAACTCTTCTCCAAATGTCATATTTTTCATCAACATAGACAATACACGAATAATTTATTTTTTGCATGTGCCACAGATTCTGATCTCTAGAACTTTATCACTAAATTGTTTGATTGCATATGGTTATTCTCTAACTCTATTTGCGTGCAGCTAAAACATTGTTTTGGTCTTGTCGCTTCACAGAAAATCAAGAATATTTTTGTTGACTATTGTGGTCAAGCACCTCCACATCATCTGTTATGATTGAAACACTATTATTCACAACAAATCCTCATTCATGCTTAATGCAGGTTGGACTAGAATTATCATTTCCATTAAGGATGATGCCTCACAATAGAAATCACATTGTGAAAACTCAGTTGGTGACTCTATGATTCTTCATCGGCTATGGATTGGGGGTCTCTACAGACAACTGAGTCACTCTTTGGACATGTTATGGAAAGCCCCATTGACTGTATGGACGATGATCAAAGTTGATGGAGCCAATAAATGGAATATGAGACCTACTAGATGTGGTTCCATATTTAAAGACTAGATTGGGCATTTTCATGGATGCTTCTATGGAAGCTGTGGGATTGACTCTTCTCTTGAAGCTGAGATGGAAGTTGTGATTCATGCTGCCAATTTTTAAAATCAAAAGAGAAGGAACAAAATCTTGATTGAAAGGGATTCGACCACTATTTTCCATGATATACGGAGTGTTTCGTTTTACCTTTCCTAGTCACTCACTACCCAATGGATGAATTGCCTATCTTTTCTCTTGGAAATCAGATACATCGCTACACATGACTACCATGATTTAAACATGGTTTCTAATGGTATGGCCAACAAAGAGATCAACCAAAGCATTAATTGGTGGGATGATTTTTTGGTTGATTGGATTCACAATTATGAAAAGTATTTTCAATATGATCACCTCCTTTAGTCTTTTGTAGTTTTTTTATATTTAATTAAATTGGTAATTGTTTTTTACCACAGATTTACCTTTTAAAATAAAATCAGGGATCATGAAATTATTATGATTCAAAAGAAGAATTAAAATAAGTACCGAAGGATAAAGAAAACCATCAGAACCATAGATAAGAAATAGGAGGGAAGAATTTTTTTAATACAATCTCCTCAGGGCCGGGATATAACCCCCAGATACAATAAAAATGAGGATTAAATAACATTCATCCTTCATATAAATTGTGTAACCGACGTTATTTTAATAAGAGATGAAGTATGAATCATGGGTTTAATCCATGAATGATCAACTATATCAGATTTACCAGAACTAGACATGGGATTTTACTATGAAATCTAAAAATGAATAAAGTTATCGGTATGATTTATATCATTAAAAAATTCAATGAGAATGGAAATGTGATATGAAACAAAACACACTTAGTATGTAAAGGAGATTCATATATGGGAGGAATTGATGCGGAAGAAACATTTTCTCTAGTAACAATACTGGAGAAATTAGGCTTCTCCTTGATAATGAAATCCAAAGAGTAAAAAATTTATCAGATTGATTTGAAAAAAGTATTCATAAAATAAGTTTTTGAAGAAGAATTATACGTTTAACAAATAGTGGGTTTTTTATTGGATGCGATGAATCAAGTATTTTTTATATTATATAATTGTATTTATGTTTTATAATAGGCCCTATGTGAATGGTATTATCGACAAGATTCATATCAAAATAATATTTAATTTGAAAGAGTATGTGTTGATAAAAATCTCTATGTGAATATTTCAATGGATGATCAATTTATTATTCTTCTATTCCTGGATAATATCATACATGGGGAAAGAAGGTAGGGATCAGTTGAAGGATTTTCAAATCACATGAAATAATAGTTTTAAATTTATATGATTGGTTCACTAAAATAATTATTGGGGATCTAGGTGATTCAAAATAATGATCACACCGTCTTTTAAATTGAAAAATATACAATGTATCTGCTGATGAAATCCAACATGAATGAGTCCAAATTAATTTCTACTCTGATTTCGGTTGGGAAGTAACATTGAAAACATTGGGATGTGACTTCTATGAAGACCACCATATATAAAAAATCATAGTAATATTGATATACATGAATCAAAAAAACCATATACCATTTTTCTGACATGAATATTAGACCTCATTCAATGTTATCATCTGGAAGAGAATTTGGTAGCAGTTTAAAGATTAATGGTGTACATTCAAGGTACTTTCAGTTTCGGATTACCCATTGAAGAAATAATAGATAATGAATTAATTTCATTTTATGATCCTGATTTAATTAGAGATGTGGTGGATAAAAATTCTAATATTGGTGGTAACTTTTTCATTGGAAATAAATGGGTGGGATTGTTGAACATGAAATATAAAAGAAATTATATTAGTAATGATAAATTAAATAATATATCAATTACAAAGGTGTAAACTTATATACTATGAATGAAGAAACAAATATATGATATTGGTGATGAGGTGAAACAGCTGATGGTGATTCAATATGAGAAAAATAGAACGATTGATCATCCAATGAATCTTGTTCATCACCCTCAAACAAAACATCTTGATATTATATATCAATTCATCATGAAAAAAGATTGAAAAGGTATGATTAAAATGTATAATGTTGGAATTGATGCCCAAGTCATTTCCATTATAAGAAATCCACTAGAAGAACATGTTTCTAAAAAACATCAGTTTAACCAGGGTGTTCAACCACCTCATAGTGGATAAGGAGGTTATATATATTCCCCTCTTCCAATTTTTGAAAACTTTTATAAAATGATTTTTGAAGTGATGTAAGTTTATTGGGTAGATAAGGTCCATTGGGTAGATAAGGTTCACTATGATAGTTGTTAGATTCTTTAAGGATATTCCTAAATGACAGTATTGATCATCATGTTTATGTGAACAATACATTCAAGTTCATCAACTAAGTACATCAATATAATAATATTCTAGAGCTAGTTATGTATAATGAATTAAATAAAAATCTATAGAGGAATCCTTCATTTTGATAATCTATGTGAAACTTCACCCAAAGAAATGAGTTAGGGGGAATCGATGGATGTTTTATAAGGTAGGGAGTGTGTTATTCCAAAAAATCTTATATAGGAAGTGTTTCTAGAAGAGAGTTATTATATATAAGATTTTTTTTTCCACAACTACTATGTAATATAGAATTTTGGTAAGACATAAATATTTTCACCATGTCATCTATGGACCATCCCTAATTGGTGAACCATGTAAAATATTTGTTTTGTCTTCTTTGATTTGACGGTTTTATTTTATCACATTTTTTACATATTGAATTAAGAGGATTTAAATGATGTGGGAACATGGTCTGTCACTTTTTAGGAAAATGATAACACCCTGATTCACCCCTCCAATCCCATGGGTTTCTAGGGCCGAACAATACATTTTGGTCAATGTGAGTTTTCTATTCTAAAAAGATTTCAAAAATTATTGTTTAAGAAGTGAATACATCATTATAATCTTTCAATATAAGGATATATGGACTACATGATGTGATGATTTGAAAATTACAAGACATTTTTCTCATGGATTTTGTTCTATGTCATAAGGTTTGAGTGAAAATTCACACATTGTGTGGCATTGAACATGTGTGATGTTACCCACTATAGTTACCTTAGAAATTGTTTTCAATGAATTCCCCTGGAACCATAATGACTTACATGTTGTGTTCCCCTACCCAAACATTGTTTACCCGTAAATTAATATGAATCAAGTATCATGGAATATGTTGTGTGACACCTTCCGTCCTATATGGAATGTGGATCACATCAAAAGTAATGTACATAGAACATAATAAGAAAATTAGAATTAAAATACTTTACCATGCCTATTGAATAATATGATATGCAATGTACACTTTTGGATACATCATCTAATTCATCTTTATTGGAATTATTACATTTGAGTTTCCATTATGATTAAAATATCTTGTTTTTCATGATGGTTTCCACTCCTGACATAGTGGAGATGTGATATATTATAAATTTATAAAGATTGGTTGCACATGAAATTTGTGGTCTTGGATTTGATTCTGGAAATTCTTAGCGATGTTGAAACCCTATATGATAATATTATCTGGTAAATATATAGTTTTCTCTAATAATCCCTAGGTTGCATCGATAATTCCTCATACTGATTTGGGGAATGGGATCCCTTAATTTTGGATTAGATTGACTTAATCATCCACTAAAAAAATTTTGATGTAAAATTATCCATGTATGGAGAAATTATTTTACTAATATAAAGTGGTTGGTCAAGGTGTGAGACCCTCTACTAGTATCAAAATTCATAATACACTATTAGGGTTATGAAATTTTACACTACATGTATTGATATTTTATTCATGTTTAACGATCAAATTAGTCAATGAATACAAATGGATTGATGAATTTTTTGGGATTTTGTGTATAAAGTGAATGTAATCATTTACATGTGGGCTTCCAATATTTATATAAATTTTCTTCCTTATTTCCATTCATTATTTTCATTTAATTATTATTATGTTTTCTGTGGATTTATATATTTGTTTATTTAATGTTGTTATATTTTGTAGTAACATACTCTCAAATGAAGTAGATTTTCTAACACATATTGTGCCTTATGAATACGAAAGGTAGTTTGACACTATACAATGTATAATAATAGTGGGAGAAGAACAATGTTGAATGGTGGCTCCAAAATCTAAAACACGTTCAAACAATAGTGGTTTAATGATGAGATATCAATCCTTTTAAAAACAAATCGGCCATATTCCCATTTATGGGTTTATATATGGAAATTTTAAAACATTTTTATGTATAGTGGAAGAATATTGTGATACCAATATGTCATTTGTGAATTTATTATTTCTTAATCAAATGTTATCCATATATATTAAATGTTTTTAGATGGGTTAAAATATATAATAACATTACATTAAGGATTCCAATATAAGTTATATCCCTACTCATTGAGTGTTTCATGATAATTAATATTAAATGAAGGAATAGGATTGAAATATCACCATACCATTGCTCTAGAAGGGTCCTTATTATGTTGGGGAATATTAGAGAAATATAAGAGTGAGGATTTTAATAGAGATGGATTTTTGAGAGAAAATATTTGTCAATATTATATTCAAAAATTGAGGTGAAAATTATAAAATGTTCTTGGTCAGATCTCAAGAAAGGGAACCTAGTGATGGTGTAATAGTGAATATATTTTTCCACTAGTAACTTGATAATATTCTGGTCAACATGGTATATAGAGGACTTATATGATTGAAAATAAATCATAATAGAATCATTTAGTAATGATTTGTGATTTCTAGGTTCATATTTTTTCCCCATTATATTCTTTATTGAAAATAAAACATCTTCAATATTTCATAATTAATCCTTGTATATATCCATAAATTATTCCATGATTCGATCGTCATGATGGACATCATATTAAGAGGCCTTAGATAATAGTAATATGAATGAAATTTTGTCTCTATTTGGAGTTCATGTGGAACATCCACATGTTGGTATATGATAAACTCCATATCCACTAGTTTAGGAGGTTTCCCCATGTAACATTGAGAAGCACTAAGTTCACTTAATATATGGTGATGACATATATATACATGGGGATGTTTATTATTTGTATAGGAAGATACCTCCTAGGTTATTCAGTGGAAATGACCCTTAAGAAAGAGAGGACTAGCTAGAGTTGATGGTTTGTGTATTATTTCTTATTCAATCTCCTCCCATGAAAATAGTGATCGCTATGGCTGGCCCTATCCATAGTCCATTTTCATGTTTGTAGTGCTTAGTGAATCGTATGTTGGATAAGTTGAATCTTCTATGTTCTATGTTTTAGAATATATTTCATGAGTGGTATTTCCCATATCCATTGCGCTTTTTTTATAATCATTATCTTTTTCAGTGTGGTATGGATGAATTTATTTAATATATTATGAATATAGTTTCATTGACATCATACAATACTCCCATCATATAGGTTATGGTGGATTCTTCAATAAATGATGAATTTAGTTTGAACTACAATGATATAATGGGGATACAATATTAGTTGTAGAATTTCCACCTATGTATTCATTATATAGATTTCCTTAGGGTAGAGAAATTATTAGATGAGGATTTTTTAGTTATATATTGTGAAAGTAGTTTTCTTACTATATATATTTTATTAGTGGGAGAATGATATTAGACATATGGATCATGACACATTGGTTATCAATGTGAGTTGGATAAAATTTGAGTTTCAACAATGTAGGGACCCTTTAAGATATTATGTTGGTTATGATATGGGGATACTGGAATGGTTGGAGTTCTATGTCAGCCGGGTGAGGGAATTTCTGACTCTCCATGTGATTATAGATAGAGAGAAAATGGATTTTCTACTAAGGAAATTTAAGTTATAAGATCATTAGCATGATAGGGTAGGTAAAAGAGACCATACTGTTTTTTATTACATTGAATATAGGGGGTCTAAATTATTTTTTTTATCTTTATAACATGATCCAACTACCACTCATTCAACTAGACCACATAAGGACAAGAGAGTTAGCATACAGAAGTTCATGATATATAATATGTTCAATTTTATAAAAAATGGGCTCTATGATAATTTTTGTTCTTTTATTTCTGTTCACTACAAAAATATTCTTATATATATATATATATACACACAATATATTATTTCATGGCTATATCCCTCATTTTTCATTCATGAGATTCTAGTGGAGCCACATGATCAACCTCTAATCTGAGAGACTACTAGTTAAAGAGATTCTACGATCATAGTCTTTTACTTGTAGTATGATGTTGTTTCATGAGTAGAGATAATATTTATGTATCTATTCTTAGCATAAATGATGTTGTATGATTTCATCTTTGGTATGGGATAAATATTATCCAATAATGACCAAAAATTTTTATTTAGAAAATTGGTTATTTGTGTTCATGAAGACGAGAATAAATGTACCTTCACTATGGTGATAGATTATTAGAGACATAATGTCACATGTACCTTCCATAGGATTAAGTTAATTTATCATTACTTCTCTAGCTTGTCCATTGGTGAATATGAAACCATTGGCGACAAAATCGTTATAGTATTAAAAGAGTATAAGGATTATGTTATTAATGAAGTATTCAATTTACCATTATGATGAGAGAATGAATTTTATATAATCATACTCTAAAAACCCAGTCAATGTAAATTTTAGTCATATCATATGTCTTTTTCTATGCTTCATTAGATAAGGGTGTAGTTTCAGAATCTCCCAAAAAATTGAATATTGAAACATATCTTATCAACCATTGAATCCCATGTATTTGTTTCCTAGAATTCTTATTGTTGGTTAGTATTTAGGATATATTATCATCTTCTAAAATATGTATCCTTTATGAATAAGTAACGACATTCATGATTTAATGACCTTGTAACATCATATGTTTTGATGTATGGTTAATGGCAGTGAAAATTTGAATTATTGGAATTTAATGGATTGCTTGTTCTTTACATAGATATTTGGAACGTGATTAGAATAGTTAGAATGCATTAATGTGTTGTTTTTAGACTTTTGAAAAGTCTTAATATATTTCTTAGGATCCCCATTGAGTTTTGAGAGCACTAGACCATTGAAATAAATGTTATGGAGGGTCTGCACTAGGTGCATAGTTAGTCAATAATGGCGTAATCCCAAACAACATTCCATGCAGCTAAAAAATGGACTAGAAACTCCACACATGGTCTATTAATGGTTTACCCATATAGTGAACATATCCCATATGGTTAGTGTTAATTATTGTATTTTTATCACACAATTCACCCCAACGTTGTCACATGATTAGAAAAATCATGTGGGAAAATCGTGCGATGTGGGTTTCCAAGGAATTGGATTGTTCACATTTGGAACAAGGGTTGGGCATGTCATGATGAAAATAGCACGAGCTGGTTAGTGGGATGAAATTACCAAAATGAAAATAATGAAATACAAACTAAATCCCATATATTATTTCTCCTAGTCATTTAGTGGGATCAACCTCTCTGTGGTGTCGTGGGTGTCTCCCAGTACTATCCAAGTCTTCACATTCTTTCCCCTTTTTGATGTCTAATTTGAGTTCGTTCATTCTCAATAAATCATCATTGGTATTATCTCGATTCCATTTTTGTGTTATTCGTTTAATATTCTTAGACAAAGTAATCGAGGTGTAGGCTTATTTTCACTATTTTCAGGGTGAGGGTATGTTTCTTATATTTCATTCAAACCTGATGAAATCATTCCTCAATATAGGATGACTGGAATTTTCTAGTCATATGTTTGGTTGTCTATGAATTATTATGAATGTTTTCATCAATTTATAAATGTTTCCATTGTGCCACCAATATTATCTTTCTGCATGTTTCCATGGACTTTTTGTTCTTTATATAAAATATATCATTGCACCATGACATACATCCTTTTATTACAATTTGTAAATTTATAGGATATGCACCTCATATATTGAAACCCCATTACCTTTCCTAGTTATACTAACCAATTTTAATTACATTATTATAACACATAATGGCCTCATAAGGGTTCAAATTGTACAATAAATGGATTTTTTCTTATAAGTAATGGTATAAAATATAATAGTAACTTCTTAATTCCATATGAAGCATTATGAATTAAATTTTCATGTTTGGTAGTTAATTTTAAAATTCAACGTTCGATAAATTAAATCATCCCTTGGAATGAAGGATTAAATGTGATTAATTCAATAATTGAAATAAATGTCATGGGTTTTTAATTAATCCATATATTTTTGGATTTATATTTGAAATTAGAAATGACGAGTAGTCGTTTATGATGTAATTGGATTTATTCTTTGGTCTTTCACCTATGGTTTGGGGTATCTACTGATATATGGAATGTTGAGGACATGTACTCTAATTGAATTGTAAAATTGAGTCCTCCCTTGGTAAATATTTGTAGACCTATATCAACTCTTATGTGCATGACTTTGACCATCATCCATATATATATAGAAAATGAAAAAGTCTTCTTCTAAAGGATCGTCATATTTTATAAATTTAATTATCCTTGTATGTAATTTCTAAGGGGACCATGGTACCTTCTATGTATACCTTTATCCTATTAAAATGGGTGGATGTGAATGATTAACATAATGTAATATATTTTTTATTAAATATTGTTCATGATATCATCATTACCATGAATTTAATAAAAGGTTTATTTATTGGGGAATCAAATAGGTTCGTACAACCATGTCACTCATCATAATAAAAGAACCATGGCATAGTAGAATTTTATTCAATGGATTGGAATGTTCACGATTTTATGCATTCCCAAAAATAATTGAATGTATAAATGAAATGTATTGTAATGGGGGGATAGATCATGATGATCATTGAATGCATAGTACATGATTTTGTTAAATGTGATTAATTTAGTTATATAAAAGTATTTTCAAACACAATGCATGAGTTGTTTTTACATAGGTGTTATATTATTATAATTATGGTTATACCTTGATATAGGTTGTGGAACACTGGTGAGGGATCTATAGAGCATGGGGGAAAATCGCACTCCCTTGATCCATGGGTTCAGTTCATGACCTCTCATACAATTAATTATATATAGGACATTGGGTGAATGTTCAATGATCTATGTTTAGAGTGATGACATAAGGGCTCACCCACCATCCCGAGTGACTTCCATGATTCCCAACACCATACTGTGATCTAGATCATGTATCATTTTTCTTTAGATTATAGGCTCATTTTGACTCTTTATGATAGCTTATGTAATGTCTAATCTAGCCATTATCTAGTATTCCAGGTATACGGTCACTTACACCCTCACATTGATGGTATATATATGTGGACACTATATGTATGTATATTATACTATGTGTATATTATTATTCTATATATATGGTTTTTGTTTTTAAAAAAATCATTTTTTTAGCCAAAGATGGTATAGTCGGCCATGTATTCTATTGGGACCTAAGCTGATATATGTTTATTTATTTAATGATCACTATTTATTTATTCAATTTACATGGACATTAGATTAATTTATATTCAAAAACTATATTCATTCATAAACATAGTTGTATGTAACCAAATAGGATTATTATCTCACACCCATATTGGACTACCATTTAATTTGGGGTACCAGAGTATACCTTCTTGAAGGTATGAAAATGGAATATTTCTTATGTTGTTACATTGTACATAGGGTTTATAAGAAGAAGATTGTTCTGGAACTCATGATGCTTAGGGAGACCTCCCATGTGGAATTAATTTCATTTTTTATATATCTAATTCTATGTATAATGTTTCTTACTGTATATCTAGTACAATAACTATGTATAATCATCTAAACATGCATCCATTTTATATGTTAGCATATTCCATCATTTAGATTTTGTTTTTATTATTATTCTCCCACTGTTATGTGGTTCATTTGTTACAATATCATCTATTGTATGTTTTTTTGTTATTTGTTATACCGTTATGATAATATAATCATGAGGGAATAGTATACCCAATATTTCCTTCTTAAAACATCATTGATATTCATAAGCCTCTGGTGTATGAGGAGGTGCACTTGAGGCCATGTGGCCTACTAGTCTGGCCACCGTATTAGTGGTCATTCGGGTCAGGATGTCACAAAGTGGAATTAGATGGGTTATTTTTTACATTTTCTTAATGTTTTTGAATGGTTTATAAGAGAATTAGAATGTGTATTCACTTGGTAAAAAAACATTTATTCGAATAATCACCCCATTATGGGGAAAATGTCACAGGTCTCGTGATGTTATTGATGTTCATGTTGTTTTCTTTTACAGTTTCATTGATATCTCCCTGGGTGAATAGTGTACAATCTGTTGTGTATTGATTTATTAAATTATGGTAATTTTCTATTGAAATTGAATAGAAAGGATGGATAATTTCATGATTCATTGAAGCGACCTGGAGATTCATATTCCATGAATATTTCATGTCATATAGTTGTATTTGTATATTTCATATTAATTAGGCTATGTTCCTTGAATGTTATGGAATGCATTTTTTACTAACATTCTTGTAACATTAAAATGTTATGCAATTTAATTACATGAATAATTTTTAACTTAATAGGTAATTTTTAAGCATTCAAACTTTTATAACTTGTTTTGGTGATAATATCCCTTGAACACTATTAACGTAGTTAGTTTTTATTATACATCATGCTTCTAAGTTTATATCATGTTCCACAATATTTAAATTTTATCATAATATTCTAGTTTTGTTTTGAAATGTCAAAGGTTATATGACATAAATTTATTGGTTTTGGATATACATGATCTTTTTTTCAATTAAATGATGTATTGGACCATTATAATTCGGAAAAAGTAAACCGTATACTAAAACCATCTTGAGCTGTTTACATATTTAGAGACCATTATTAAAATAAAATGCATATAAAGTTATAATAGATAGGTGAATTGGTTTAAATAAATGGGACCCAAATGAAAAATTGTAAAGTGTATTGGTGCTTTTGGGATTTGTATTTGATGACCCGTATTACTGAACCTTGATAAATGACGATGTTATATTGTGAATTTTTTATAAATGTAGGTGGTATTTAATTTTGATCTAAAATGAAATTGGGTTCCCATATTAATTCTTGTGACTCTATCATATGGGCATTCTGATAATGTGATTATAATTTCAATGCACATCTTGACCCAGGTAGGTATGTTAGGGAATGATTCTTATGGTACAAATCTCTATAAGTTTTTAATATATCTATAATAATGATTTTGTTATTGGGTATCATTCTTATGAACTCGGGTTGGATTAAGAGGGTCCTCATAGGTCACCTTATCTATTGTATCATAAAAAATAATTTTTTGATGAATGTTCTAATTATAAATGGGTATTAATAATAGTATAATATATAAAATTTATTTTTGATAAGGCCATCATACATGCATTGGTTCCCTATTTCAAAATATTTTAAATGTTAAAATATTGATTCTGAATCAGTTTAAGATCATTTATGTCTAACCTAATGTGGTTTCAATCACATGGGCCCTCAGGTAATGGTATTTTAAAATTTAATTTTATATTCCAGGGAAAAAACCATGATAATGATCCAAAGTCCATTACCTATTTTAGAAATAGTGTAAATGATTGGCTCTTAATCCTAGTAAAATCTATCGGCATGTCCTACTAATAGGGTAGATGATTTTTCATTTGAAAAGGGATATCCCATAGTAGGTAGTTAGACTAGATATTTAGTTCATTTCAATATGTTGTTAGATTTCTAATTATCAGGGGTATTTAGGTACCATTGTCCATACTCGGAATCATATCTTTTAAATGACAACCTTTTTTGGAAGAGTGTTTATATTTTCCTTACCCATTGTAATTGGCTAGAGCATTGAGTAATGATCTATTTCAAAAGGTTAGACATTCTTAGGGAATGGTCATCAACTTTTTTGTTCATGTGGACATTTATTATTCCTTAGTGATGGAGGACATGGTATGTCCTTGCCCAGGATAACAATCATATGGGGATGTACAACTCGAAACTAAATCTCTTATAAGTAAAATCTGATACTTGGATTCCTTGGGTGGAAATCCTATGGATAGTATCAAAGATGTTTCATATATTTTCTATTATCTTGGTAGTATTCATTAATATACATGGTACCCATCATGTTTCTAATGGTGTAATGAAGAATTTTTGTTTGGTGGAATATTTAATCTTGGAGGTGGGGAGTACATTCTTAGGTAATCTACATAGTAGAGTGACATGTATATTAAATGTATTCATGTTCAAGAAAATTCATCATATTATTTTCCACAAGTATAGTGTGTTTTCACATTTTGTTCAGGATGGTTCTAGTTTTCATTCGAAATGGTCTAACATGCATGACCATTCTCTAAGGATCATCATGAATGATTGTATGGTCATTCTCTTCAATGATGCTTATGAGTGGATTGTCTAAGCTATCATTTTATAAATTGTAAAGTCATAAATTATTGGAGTGTCATATTAGTTTTGGTAAATATGTGTTCTTCGAAGGATTATGAACACAACCAGATTGGAAAATAAAAAATGGTATGTTTTCATGACTTCCATTGAGGACTGTAGATTTTGAATCATATTAGTGCTTTGATATAAGCTAGATATGGGGATGGTTGGATATATATACAACCCATGAGAAATATCGTTGGTTTTTAATGATTTATGTGGTAATGATTTAGTTATCAGAAATATTTTTCAGTGGGGAATGCTTCTGATCAGTTCTTTCTGGTGCATCTATAGGTGAAGTTGATAATCTTTCAAAGATAGTCAACTAGTAGTGGCTCGACTAATATTTTAGAAACTCCTATTTTCCTTTTAGTGTACTCTTCCCTTTTCACGAGCATGTAACCTATCATGAATTCATCCTTTCTGCACTAAGATAGTGTTATTCATATTCTATGTTAAATATTTTAATTTTTTTTGGAATTTTTTGCAAGTCTTCTCAGTTCTTCATATTGGACATGTGGTTTTATTCGAAATTTGGTTAGTCCTGATTAATACATAGGTTCACATGTAAGAATGAAATGGAGAGAATTTTGGACACCATCAATTAATTCATTTGAATCCACCTCAGGGTAAGTGATTTTTAGGATTCCATTAGTGTTTTGAAGTTGGAATTATGACATTTTGGCAATGTCTCTCTTTTAAATATAGAGTTTGGAGTACCTTTGTTTTTTACCCAATACTACTGTTTGATGAATCTGAGGTTACCTGAGAATTTTTCGAAGGCATGTAGATAATTTTCAAATAGGTTATATATTCTTATGTTCTGGATCGGGATTACGTCCTTTTTTATGATGAGGAATGAATTTTTAAAATGTTCATGTTATTTTTTGGCCTAGGAAAATCACCAAAAGAACAGTAGAAGAATATGTGAACATGTTTGTGATAAACACATGATACCTTTGGAGATGGAATTGTGTATATATTTGAAATTCACTATCCATATATTACATTAATGTTCATGATAAGTCAGTTAGAGTGTATTAAATCATGATCTTTCATTTTATCTGTGTATAGTAGGATGGAACCATTTGAAGCACATCATGAGGATAATGAAATTGTGGTTTTATGGTCAGCTATTCCTTTCTAGTAAATCATGTGTGATTAGTGTTTGTTTATTAATTAAGATTCAACCATTTTTCTACGATGATACCACTATTATGACCTTATATTAAATCATTTTCACCTTTTGAAAGAAACTATATTATGATAATTGTAGAAAATATTAAGAGGTGTTTTTCATAAACCAATTATAATGGTTAGTAATTCCATGGTTCGTATGTGTTGATTAAAAGGAAAAATATAAAAAGTGGGGATAAATTTTGGTTAGATGTTTAAATAGATGACGACATGATCATGTCACTTGATAAACGAAATCACGTAAATACAAATTTGGAATATTATTATGGAAATGAGCATTGGATTGATTTTACATGACATATGTTCCATGTGGATAGGTAATTCATTGAGGTGTGTTGGGTGTTCGAAAATGGAACACATCCATTTAAAGAAACATTCATGACCCATGTAGGCACGGTAATGTTTTCATTAATCCAGCAGGATTATCAAGTAGAATAAGTTATATGGTGGGGAGGTTTGACATCTCAAGTTCTGATACATGGAATAATTCTATGGGAATTTGAATTTTTTTATTTCACTATACGTTCCCTTAATTAAAATTATCTTTATAACAAAATTATGAGGTATGAAACCCAAAAATGTCTTCTTTATAGACATGTGTAAATGTATAAGATATTTCTAAGGTTTCATGTTCAGATTTCAAAGCAACAGACCACATAAATCATTTTTTCTAAGGATCTCTACAGGGAGTGTAGTTTTCTTGAAACTATGCATCCCCCCAGCAACAAACTGTGATGCTGTAGAATGTTATATTAAACACACTGCATTGGTCGTACATAATTTAAAAAATTGTTCAACTATTGTACATGTTTAGTTCAAATTTGGGATGTAAGATCTCGATATTAAACACACAGTTGGAACAAGATTAGTAAAACGATGTGGGACAACCATGCGAGGTGGGTTTTTGTGGCAGTGGGTGCTGTAATCTTGGTGCAGGGTTTGGCTAAGCACTTCTTCCAAACCGTGAGAATTGTGTTATGGTGTGAAATTATCTTAATTCACATAATGAAAAAAAATATTAAACCTCTATTTTATTTCACCATTTCCTCTAGTGGGATCCTCCTCCATTTGGCACTGTGGTGTTTCCCAAGCCTAAAGAATGATTTTGTTTTCTCTTCCATATGAAGTCCAGTTCGAGCATCATTGGTCTTTATGGATCCGAATTTGTAATCTATAGATTTATTTTTGATAATTCTTCATTTAATATTATCTCAAAAAAGTTATCAAGTTGTAAGATCATTTGAAATATTTTTAGGATGAAAGTATTTTTCATATATTCATACCAAATTAGACTGAATAATACCTTGATTTTAGATATTTGAAACATCCTAATCATATTGTAGATTGTATTGGACTTATTCACAATTTTTTCATCTATTTATACATTTTGTTGTTGTGATTCATGCTTTATTTTGTAATTAGTATCCTTCAAATTGTTTTCTTCATACCAAATATATTATTGCACTATGTCTTATGTCTTTTAATTATTGTTTGGTAATTCAATGGATGAAATAATCATATATAGAAAACCCATGGATTGAATATATCAAACCTCCCATTTGATATAAAATGTTTAATAAAAAACTATTCCTCCTATTCATAATGTTTCCTTTGAAAATGGATATAGGGTTGTATGTAATTGTGTAAATGATAATAGAACATTCACTATTCTATTTGATCATTTATTAATTTAATTTCCATTATTTGTAGTTAATTTTGAAATTATTTTTTGATGAATTGATAAATTTCTTTGGAATGGATGATTAAATGTGCTTATTAATTGATTGAAAAAATATAATGTTTTTAAATTAAAACACCTAGGTTGTGGTGTAGTATCTTTGAAATTACAATATGATAAGTAGGTATTTGGGATGTTCTAAGATAAATGACTAGTTCATTCTCCAATAATTAGATGTTATTATTGATATAAATATTATTGGGGGCAAGGACTCTAATGAAATTCGATATAGTAGTGATACCTTCGTAAATGTTTAGAGAACCACTTCTACTATCAAGTGAATGTATTGGACCATCTCCCATCTAGATAGATGTTGAACCATGATCCCTCTATGAGATCAACATGTTTAGTTAATCTGATTACACATGTTGGTAGTTTCACATGGGACCATGGTACAATAAATGTACCATTTGAGCCTTTTTAATATAAATTTCATTCTTGATAGACTTAATGAAATGTATTTCGTGTGATATATAATTGTTTATGGATTTCTTACCTTAAATGTATTAAATGTTTTATTTAATGTTGAATTAAATTGGGTGGTATGACCACCCCTCATGTTTTAATTAAGTAAGAATAGATAAGTCAAATTGTAATAAATGAAATATTATGTTCATGATGTTATGGATTTCATATAAAATTGAATATGTAAAATAAATTGATTGTAAATGGTTTCAAGGTCATTCTAATTGCAGTAAGAATATTAAATAAATTTATTAAATATGATGACCCTTTTATAAAATGTCTTTTAAAATGCATATCATTAGAGGACTTACACATGTAATATTTTATTATTACTATGTATATTCCATATTATAGACTATAGAATGTTGGTAAGGGATCTATTGAGTATGATGAGAAATCACTATCTTACATCTGGTGTTGAGTTCATTATGTATCACAGAATTGATAATATGTAGGAAGTTGGGCTGAGAACATACGATTATAGTTTAGAGTGATGAAATGATGGATCAATCCCCATCAAGAGTATCTTACAAGAAATCTTAAAATCTACTAGTATGTAGGTAATGTACCCTATTTCTTGATCTTTTAGGTTCATATATAATGCTTATGTTAGTTTGAGTTACTACTGACCCATATAGCACCTAGTATTCTAGTAGTATAGACAAATACGTCTCTAGGTACTTTTTTTATATAGGGGGTGTGATATATAACTATATTATACTACATATGTGTTATTTTTATATACAAATGATAACTATTCGACATTAATTCTGAATGTGGGATGAAGAAGATAGAGTCAGGTTGGAGATCTATTGGAACCTTAGTCGAACGGTGTTTGTTTACATATTCAGAGTTGATCATTTATTAAAATTATTAGAATAATGTTTTAAATAATATTAATGGACTAGATTAGGCCTTGGTTATTTGGGGTTAGAACATAATGTTATTATTATTTCATATATTACTCAGTCTGCCATTTCATTGTGGTATCGATGTATAACTTCTTGTTTGTTGGATAATGTACTAATAATTGTGCTATTTTCTCGTACCAAGGATTTAGGAGTGCCGGACTATGTTTCCACTCATGATTTTCATGCACATCACTCATGTGGATTTTATTTATATTCATTATCTATGTAATTTTTTGTATAATGTTTCATGATGTATGTCTATGGTCATAGTTTTTTATCAGCATCTAGAAAAACATGCATAAAATATATTGGGAATGACCATATGTAATATTCAGTTATTATTATTATTATTATATTTCTCTGACAATATATTATTTTTATTTATCTTGTTGTCAATTATTTATAATCTATTATAATATTGTGTGATTCTAATCATGAGGGTATGGTCTCCCCACAATCACCTTTTTGCACCCTCCCAAACAGTCGATATCCTCTAGCATTATGGGAAGTTCACTTGAGGCTATGTGACACAACGGTCTAACTGTTGTTTTGGGGGTCAGTTGGGTAGGGAAATTATATACCTCTTGAGTCAACTAAAAAGAGAAAACTAGCTCTTGATTTTTGATAATATTTCATGTTATATCAAGATGCGTCTTATATTTTTATAAATAACAAGATAACATTCCAATGCCTTTACAGTCATTAAAATTACTTATTGATTAACTTTGTAATAATGGACACCTATCTTCAGTTTATGACACTCACGATCCAGTACTTCTAGAAATTTTTAGACTATTTTTATAGTATCCATCAATAACATCCTCATTTACATGAATTAAATACCACTGATATGAAGAATTTGAGGATATTATTTGATGTACTACAACAACATCATTTTAATGATAAAATCTAGATGGTTGAATTTAGGATTATAGTGGTTCACATTTGGGGAAATTTTATCTATATAGAGGGTGTGGATATGGAACAACTCTAGATCAAGGAAGTATAATCCTATAATCCACCATGGAGTAAGAAATAAGTGTATAATATTAATGGGAAAAAATATTATTATATGACATTCATTACAAAGTTTTATATCATTTTCTCCCCTTCGACAATCGTAACTTGAAATTGTAATCCTTTTGGTAGAACAATGAATTTATAGTGATAAACTGAAGAGTTTATATATATATTCAATAGTGCTAAAGAACTGAGACTCTCTATGGACGGTTTTGATTCAATGGTTACATATGTTTCTATACAATTTGGGCATATTTATACGTAGATTTTGTGGTAGTACTTATTTTTTCACATATCTCTACAATTGAGACTCCCCGAATAAAACTACACAACACATGCATTAGGGTGGATATTTTCATCATTTAATCTAAACACATAGAAGCACTGCTGTTATGGTTATTTCATTAAATTATCATCATTATATATGTAAAAACTCAAAAATTTATAAATAAAATTCTCTTTTTGTGTGAATAAATGATATATTATGAAATGTAATAATAGAAAATAATTCCACAAAATTTGTTATTTTGGAATGTTATACGGTCTATAAGATTGATATGTCCATTTTGAAAAATAATCATTGGTAATATATCCATTATATGGTGACCATTATAGTGAATATATTAAGGGATTTGAATCATTACAATTATCACCTATGGAATGACTGATGGCCTCATCAAGTTGGATCATTGAAAATGAGGCTCATTAAGTTGAGAAATTTAGTGATATGGGATCATTGGGATTCTCTCATGACCAAGATCTTGATGAGATAAAATAACTAATTCGTGATTGAATCTAATAATAGGATATGTTCAATACTACTAGATCATGAACTGAACCATCTTTACCACACCACCCTAATAAAATCTCCTCATCGCACACTATACCCTTTTGGAAATCATTTTTGGAGTAAAATCATATGTATCTAAACTCTTACAATATAATTTTATATATTTATATTTTAAATACCCAGCCTTAAAACATTACATAATCTTGAATTAAATGAATAATTCACATTGATGGTCTTTCCAGGTTTATAGATTCAGCGATTTATGCCATAACTATTATATTTCTTCTCAAAAATTACAAAGTTGACACTTCTTCTTAGTTTCCATTTTTGAAAAAAATAAAGAATTTTTAAAAAAATAGTCATGTCTAGTTCCATGTTTTAGACAGTATGAATTTTGCATGACCCCATATTTGACCCTAATATACTTTATTTCACGTGAAAAACATTTGAAAAACATGGGATGATCAAAAAAATATGAGTAAGGGATACACAAAGAAGGAAAACTATTAGTATTTAAAAACAAAAAGTAAACTATGAATAAATAATAATAAGTAATAATTTTCAGCTATATGATGTAGTAAATACTCTTCATTGTTTAAAAGCTCATTTCATACCATTTCATAACCAATATATTACCATAACCCCATAGAAAGAGCATATATCATAAAAAGGGAACTTGGGACATAAACATACATAAATGTAATAACCATACGGTCAACTTCCACACATATAACTAAATGTAATATCCATACGACCAAAATCCATACCCAATGCATTAGAGGTTATAATGTAACCACATGTTCTGGTTCATCACGACATCACCCATCATTTCGTTTACCACGTAAACACCCGTCAAATGTCCATGTAACATTATTAAGTCATAACACATAAAACAAATATAAAGAAAAGGTAAAATTTCAAATTTTTAATCAAAATATATAATTTAAATATATTGACATAAAAATACATTATCATAACCATTTTAAATAACTATATATGTAAATGATGATATGTACTTTATTTTCCTTTTTAAAAACATTACGGCTGGTTAAGGAAGGTAAAGATAAAATAATACTGGCGGTAGTAGAAAATGTAATTATCACTGCTTAGGATAAGACATTATTTTTTCCCATTTAGTAAAATAAATCATAGAAAACAATTCCATAAAAATGAAATTAATAGTAAAATTTGTTTATATACCATATAAAAGGATGTTTTGTATAAAAAAAATATGCCACAATGAAAGGAGACATAGACGAAGTCCCTTTCCTCGTGTCCGACATTACCCCTTCGTTCTTTAATTTCCTAAATAATAAACAAAAGTTTATTTATACTTTCTTAGGATTCATTTTCATTTTTATTTTTCCTTTATAACACTTATTAAATTTATATAACAATTAGTTAATTATTTTAGTTCATATCAGACATTTTTTTAATGTTTGAAAGTTGAGTTAAAATGAATTTGTTATAATTATTAATTGATCATGTTGTTGAAATTCCATTATCTCAAGAATGATATTAATGGTATAGATATCATATATATCATACATATCTAGTATATATATGTATTTATAATATTACATAGTATTTGGAGAAAAGAAATGAAATGCACAATAAATGGAGATAGTAAGTCGTACGTACACATGAATACTACTTTCATTTCTATTTCATATTTTAGTGGAATTAAAACATAAATCTTCATAGGTATAATAGAATTCCATCCTAATATAATATATAATTTCAATAACTCCATTCTTTATATATCCCACATAGGGCATGAACAAGTCATATCACTTATAGGGGGCGATAGTTCGCACTTCCTCAAATGAAATTATCACATTTAACCATTATGGAAACCATAAAGGTATGATATAAATAAAAAATATTGAAGTATAAATAAAACATAAACATAATATATTTCATATATAAATACATTTCCATCATAATATCCACCATGAAAGGAGGCTGGGGATATTTGAAGAATCATCATTTCATGAGGCAGCAGTTAGTCATCAACAGAAACATTATTTTCATATCAATTATATGGAGGTGTGTGTACGTGTATTTGGAATCCTTCTCAAAAAAAAATTAGTATATTTAGATCACAATTTTTGTGATAGAAGAAATTAATAAAATTAGTTTAGGGGGTTATAGAAGTAAAATAAAATAAAAGAACATATAAGAAGATGCTAACTCTAAATCGAGTATCTCCTTTCAGTTTGAACCAAAATGTTTATTTGATGTGCCATATACCTAATGATAGGATTCTAGGAGGAGGAGAGGGATTTTTGTAGATTATTTAGGCAGAGGTTGGAAGAGCCAAGGGGTTTGAGAATTTTGAGGAATGGGTTAGAAGTGGTGTCCTTTTATAAGGGGGCGAATTGGCTCTTTATAAATGGTTGAAACTATTATATTATTATAAACTATTATTCGGTTTAAAAAGGTCCAAAAATCATTAAAGTCGACTATAAATGATTAATGATTGAAATAAAATCATAATATAAGAATTGTAGAGGTTTTGGATATTTTTTTAGCATTTATAATCTAATTTATTTAAATCATTCATTAATGAGGTAAACACTTCATCATTATTGTGTGATAAATAAAATTATTTATTTGATGTATAAATTTTTTTAAAAAATACCATGATGTAGGAAATATGTTTATATTTAAAATGAATATTTATAGTCGAATACATAACTTTTATAACCCCATATAAAAATTGATTAACTAAAAGAATTTTTGTGACATTTTTCCTTTATTTTATAATAATTAAAATAAATTGTCATTATCTGTCACAAGTGTTTTCATGGGGAATTTTATATTATTATAATAAAAAATGTACCCTTACTTACAAGATTTACCCTTTAGCCCTGGTAAATTTTTTTTACTGAAGTAAATATTTATAATGATTACAAATAGAGCATTCTAATTTACACAATATGGACCTCATGATTCTAAATAAGGAAACAATTTTTCCAAATTCAAAACAAAAAAGTGGAGGAAATAAATTTAAAATTTATTCCCACTATTAAAAAAATCACGTTTTTATTAAAATAATAACTATCAAAAGAGTGACACTTGTTTATGTAAAATTTCAAAGTGAAATTCCTGCCAATGAAAAAATTGGATAAAATGCTAAACATATAATCTAATTACACTTTAAAAAAACTAATAAAATAATCTATCCATATAAATAAATTATATTAAATGGAATTTTTTAATTAAAATAGAGTATCTTTCACAATTCATTAAAAAATGATTTTTATCAGATAAATACCAAAAAATTTCCCAATGTAAATTTTGATTTCTTGAATCTAAATAAATATTTTATTTTGTGAAACAGAACATATATAAGTGAAAAAATAAATCTTTAATGAGGGTTCTCTTTCAAATGGGCTTAAATCGAGATTTTATGAATATTATAGTATTTATTCTTAAAATCAGGTTCATTTTTTTAAACCACTTAATTTTTTTTGGAAAATTGTTAAAAAATATAACAAACATGAATATTCGAATTTTAGTTAGTTAATTCCACTCCCTCTAATAAAATGGCTATGAATCAACTACTATTTAAAATAATAATATATTATTATTTTTCTATATGACCCAATGTTGTGGGTAATGTAATATTTCCAAGAAACTTGTTGTTGTGTAGTGTCTAAGTCATCGATCATATCATCATATTTAATGTAAAATTAATATTTAATCGACAAATATTATTAAATATTAAAATGTATTATTCTTTATTTACCTGGGATGTTGCGTCCATCCCCCCTTTTGGAAATTATAACCTCACAATTTTTATTCACTCATCAAATAAGTGGGGGGAATTTATCCCTAATTTTTTTAGATTCCTAGGTTGCCTCTTCAACAACATGGGGTTTCCACAAAAACTTTACCTGATGAATTTCCTTATTCCACAACAATTTCTCTCTTTGGTCAAGAATCTGAACAGGTTATTCCACAAAATATAGATTCACATCCAACTGATCTACCTCTGGGATCAAAGAATTTGATGGATGTGGAATATACTTTCTCTACATTGAAACATGAAGAACTATTGTAAATGGGATAAACATGGAGGTAAATCCACTTTATATGTAATGGATCTAACATTTCCTTTGATTTTTAGGGTCCAATGAACCTTTGACTCAACATTACCTTCTTGACAAAATGAAACACACATTTCCATGGTGAAACTCAAAAAAAGACATGACCACCTACCTCAAAAAAAATATCCTTCCTTCGGTTATCCGTGTAACTTTTCTGCCTACTCTGAGCTGTTAACATGTTCTTCAAAATCAACTGAACTTTTTATTCCATCTCTTAAACCAATTCCATTCCCATAAATTTCCACTCACATACTTCATCCTGAAAAGCTGGAGTTCAACATCGCTTCCCATATAATACCACAAATGGTGCAATCTGTATTCATGAGTGAAAACTATTATTATATGAAAATTCTACCAAAGGAAGATGATGGTCCCAACATCCCTTCTAATCCAGTGATTAAGTGCATATCATATCCTCCAAGGTCTGGATTATTCATTCTGACTTCCCATATGATTGAGGATGAAAAGCTGAACTAAAATTTAATTCAGTACCCAATGACTTCTGAAGGCCTTTTCTAAAAGTAAGAAGTAAACCTGGGATCACGATCAAATACAATGTATATGGGAACTCTATGCAACCTAACTATCTCTTTTACATACAACAGGAAAAGTTTATCTAGAGACAATATATCTCAACTAGGATTGAAATGATAAGATTTAGCCAACTGATCTGAAATTTACCATATTTCATTATTACCTCAAGATGTCTTCAGTAATCCCACAACGAAGTCTATGGATATATTTTCTCATTTCCACTGGGGAACTAGTAAAGACTGAAGAATTCATTTTTGTAACTCCCACTTTGCATTATCCTGTTGACAAGTTAAACAATTCACAGTAAAGTCAGCAAAATATATTTTTATTCCATCCCACCAGTAATTATCTTGAAGATCTATGGACATCATAGTGCTTCCAAGAAGAACCAAAAATGGAGAACAATGAGCTTCACATACCATATCATTCTCCAACTTTGGATCACAAGGCACAAAGAATCGTTTCCCAAACCTAAAAACATCATCATTATCAATGTTACATTCCAGAAATATACCCTTCTAAACCATAAATACCTTTTTCTATATCTCAATATCTTCTTTCTGCACATATATTATTCTATCTGATAGAGATGATTTCACTAACACCTGAAACAGAATAGAGGAATTCCCTACACAAAAAAAGTCTAGAACGAAGGTTATAAAATCAAAAACCAAAGGATATCGTTCCAAATTTATCATGGTTAATGTAGAATTACTTTTTCGACTCGAAGCATCAACCAGTTTATTATCCTTTCCCATATGGTAATGGATTGTGCAATTATAATCCTTGATTAATTCCAACCATCTCCTCTTTCTCATGTTTAATTTCATTGAGTGAATATATACTTCAAACTTTTGTGGTCAGTATATATATCACATTTTACTTCGTACAAGTGATTTCTCCAAATTGTTATAGAAAAAAAAAAGCAACAAAGTAAGAATTTTTTTGTAGGGTAATTTAACTCATATGTTTTCAACTGACGTGAAGCATAATCAATTACCTGATCATCTTCATAAGGACACCAACAAGTCCTTTAAATAATTCATCACTATATATAACAAACTCACCATTTAAGGAAGGTAGTGCCAAAACTGGACCATTCACCTATCTTCTTTTTAATTCTTTAAAATAATCATCACATTATTTTCTCCAAATGTACATAACACCTTTTCGAGTTAACTTTGTTATTGAAATAGATAACTGTGAAAAATTCTCAATCAACCTCCAGTAATAACATTATAAACCATTAAAAGTATGGATCAAAGTTATATTTGTAGATAATGGACATTCTTCTACAACTTTTGTTTTATTATGATCAACAGTTATGCCATTTTGTTAAATTATGTGACCAATGAATGGATTTTGTTGTAACCAAAACTCACACCTGTTCAAATTCCTAAATAGTTTCTATTCATTTAAGGAATGAAAGACAACCACTAAGTTACTTTAATGTTATTTGTTACATTGGGAATAAAGAAAAATATCATCAATAAACACAACCATAAACATATAAAAAAACTCACGGAAAAATCTATTCATAAGATCCATGAATACAACAGGTGCATTAGTTAAATAAAAAGGAATAACTAAATATTTCTAATGGCCATTACTAGTATAAAATGTGGTGTTTGGAATGTATACTTCCTTTAAATTCAACTAATGGAATCCCTACCTCATGTCAGTCTTCGAAAAATATGAAGCTCCCTGGAGATGATCAAACATAACATCGATATGAGGAAAAGGATACTTGTTCTTAATAGTGATGTAATTAAATGCTCTATAATCAATTCAAAGACTTAATGAAACGTCGTTATTTTTAAAAAATATATATTGGAGAACCCCTATAAAACCCCATGATGTCATAGTTTGTGATTTTCTTAAAAGTTATTCAATAGCTTGCACTACACACAACACAGCGTTTGAGCGCACCATGACATTCCAAACTACCTGTTCAAAAATAATTTATTAATAAGATTAACTAAATTTTGAATTTTTTAAACTCTATATAATATTAGAATCCATATTATGTGTTTCGTATAAATAATATGAGAAAAACATCATTTTTCAGAAAAAAGAAGTATTTTTTAAAAAATGATATTTTACCACATTTTAATTGAAATACCTTTTTGAAACCAATATTTGAATATTTTATATTTTAAATTTAATTTAATTAAATTCTTATTTAAAATCTGGATATAAAAATTTATTTTGGATAAATTTTTTTACTTTTCTATTAACTTTCATATTTTGATGAATTCTGAAAAATAATAAATTTTAATTGAAAAAAACTATTATAATTGAAATAATTTATACTCCTAAATTATGAATTTGAATAGTTTGGAAATATAATTAGATTATATTTTTATCATTTAATCCAATGTAGGTAATTATATGTAATTTATAATTTAAATATGACATAAACACATGTCAATCTTTTGAATGTCTTTACTTCTTAAAAACCCTGATATTTGGTTTTGACAATGGTAATTAATTTTAAATTAATTATTTCTACTTATATGTTTTGAATTTGGTAAAATATAATTCATTTTTTTATTAAAATATCAAAATTTTCATAGGTTGAATATTTGGTAAATTTGTGAAAACTTTCTATTTTGAGGAATGGTGAAAAACCCAACATTATTGTTTAAAACCCAACTTTTTGTTTAAATATTTATTTATTTTATTGATTTTAAGTCAATATAGACACATAATTCCTATAATAGTTCAATGTGATTTATTGGATTCATTTTTATAATAATATTAGTTGAATAAAATATTATGGAACTTTTTATCATCTTTTCCCACCTTTTAAGAGCATTTTCAAATTTGTATAAAATGTAATTTTACCTTTTCAGTGAGTTAAATTTCATAAATCTAAGAGACACAGTTGGAATTTGTATGTAATCATTGGTTCAATAAAATTAAAATAATTTTTGGTGTATAGTAACTTTTGATTTTTAATTACCGTGGTTAAAAGTAATTATGGTAATTAAGGGTAAAAATAATATTATAATTACCCTAAAACATGTCCAAATTCTATTGGATAAGTGTAATTCAAACATAAAAATCCTCAGAAATAAAATATTTTCCTTTTGGTCTACTTGGAATAGATTAGGACATTTATTATTTTTTTATTTAAAGAAGAGATAAAAGAGTTAAATTCAAACATTAATTACTAAACCATTATTAATATAGGGTTATAAAAAATATAAATTAGACTATATATATTCATTAGAAATATATAAATATTTCCTATATAATTGTGTTTTATTTATAATTTTTAGACATTAAATTATTTAACTTTTTTATGACACAATGATGATGCTATAATTACCGTATTAATGAAATATTAAAATAATTAATATTATAAATATCCATATAAATGTAAATTGAGACTTATGAGGAATTACACTAATTTTATAGGATAATATGACATGTTAAGGTTGATTAAATAAATTTTATTTAATGTGATAATGTTTTCTATGGATTTTAAAAAAACTAAATAGTGTCAAAATTAACATAATTGACTTTTTAAAAAAAATATTATATTCTTAACAGATATAATATTCCTAAAAATCACAGGATCATCCAAGAGACATATATTTGTTTAGATTTATCAATAATAAACCACTTAGGTTTTGGGAGGAATTTTATAGTAATATAATTAAAAATATAATATAAATTTACAATGAGACATGGTAAATGTCAAACCATTTAACTAAGAGTAAAATCTAAAAGATAATGTTAATATGGTGACCTAAACCTGTATAAAACTTATTTTTTTGAGTGGTTTTAGACCCATACCCACCTTAACTTCGAAATAAATCATTTTAGAGCCATTAAAAACCCAAAATGATTTTATTATAAAATAATATTTCATTCTTTCCTAAATTGACCGTCAACTCTCTTATAAAAGGTTATTTCCCCTTCTATTAGTTTCACACCTCCAAAGAAATTTATCATAGAAAAATCCTACCCAAAAACCCTCACATATTACCTCACAACAACAGTCCTTACATTTATTACAAATACATCTTATGGAGCCCTTTTGATCAACTCAAAAGGAAACTCCCGAAGAAGAGTTAATAATTTCACCACCCTCTTTCATGTTCTTTTCATCTTCCACTTCTATTTTCGTTGTTGTTTCCATAAAAATAATAATAAATATTTTAACGTATATATACTGTGATTTTATTATAAATATTTTACAACCGTATTCATTATTATATTCATCCTATAAATGACAATTTTACCATATGTGAGTACGTACAACTTATCGTCTCAAAGTCATGGTGTAGTTTATTATTAAAAGAATTCATTATTTGGATGGGTATAATAATGAGTATAAAATATATAAATATATAAATATTAATTTTAATTATTTTGTATATATATGATACACAATCCAATTACATGTGATTTCACCATCAATATATTGATATTGTGGCTCGTGCGAACGCATAGATAACTGTTTCCAAGAATGTGATGAGATTCATTCCCCATCATAACCATTCAAGAATAATTATCATTTTATGATTAAAAATAATATTTATAAACATAATGTCACTCTTTATATGAATCAATTACATCTTATCCATAACAAACATGGCTTACGTAACCAAGCATATAATGGAAAATGAATCTGTTATCACCCGAAACGATGATACTACTAAAATATTATTAACAATGAAATATTATATGATCATATATGATATCATATTTATGTATAATATTCATGTATAATTTAATAAATTTTTTTAACTATTACACTATATGTTAACATACCATCTACTAAGGAAAAGTACAAGGTAATGGGTTTTCATCTCACAAGTTCTTCCCTTGAGATTCTTACTATATTGCAACTATTTCCTTTTTTGGGTGTATTTATTTCCCATGATTGTATTATTTGTGTAATATAATTTAATTAATGGGTATTTACATCTTAATTTTATGATACATCTATCATGGGGTGTATGTTTCTTATGTAACCAAATTGGTAATGGAATTTCAAATTTCAATTTCCATTAATCTTGCTTTATGCATAATTCATTGATTATTTTACTACCAGATTATGTGTGGAATCAATAATTATTATTTATGTATTAGTTTCCACTCCATTTATTTGGACATAAATTTTATACACATAATATATCCAATGGAAAATTCACCTTCCATTGATATGAACTTTTTAAGGGTAATCTTATGTCAATTTCTATTAATTGAGTTAAACATCCAAGTCATTGGTTTTGTTTTTACAAGAATATGTGTGAATGTAATCAGATTTATTTACACTAAATATCCAATTATATTGAGTGTATTTATATTTTACACACATAATTATTTAATAGATTCATCCTTAATCTAAGGATATATTCAATATAATGTATTTCGTCTTAATTTACATTCCTTTGACACCTCTTGGTCGTTAAGCACTAATTAACTTTTATATGTTGTATATACTATCCTTTTACATTTTATACCATGAATCCCTACATTCTTTTAATATAATATAGTTTTGATTAATTTTATTTCTCAATTACTTGTATTCAAGCATCACTTATTTGGTTATAAACTATTTACCTAAAATATTGTGTTAAATATTTTAAATATTTATTATTCTAAATCATTCTCAATAATGTACTTTTTTGAAAAATTGTTTTATGTATTTATTTATATGGAAATAATTTTTTAAAAAATTAAAATTCCTTTCAAATGTTTCAAAGTGGTGTGGGACACTTTGATTCACAAATTTCTTTTAAACGACTTCATTGATAATTTAGGGGACATTTATATTTTTTCAAGAAAAAGGGGATAATTCACTCTTATAATTTTAATAACTATTTTCATCTATGTCAATATCCTTTAGTGAGTTTTATTATTTATTGAGTTTGATTTATTATAATACAATCATCCATATTGTATTGAATATGTTATTTTTGACTGTGGATGTGCTATTTTTATTTCATTCATGGTTTGTGGTTAAAATAATGTCATTTTTATGGTAGTTTTAATAATAATGTTTAGATTATTTTTTTCCCGTTCATATGAGGAATGATTTGGACATAGTAAGTGATGGGTGGATCCCGCTATAGCTCCTTGAGGCATCGGTAGTTTTTACGAGACAAACTAGTGTCTTGGCATAAGGCCTTGACAAAATCTTTTTTGTGGTCTTAGAACAAGGCCTTGAATATGTGGTTATGATGTATGGAATTATGAATTCCATCATTATGAAATTGGATATTTATATTTCATGTAATTATTCGACTAGAAGAATACCCATGTGAATAGTTAAATAGAATTATTTTATTTATATTGGCCATATTATACATAATTTTATGTTTAAAATGCTTATGTTTTAGTCATATACATTGCCTTAAAAGTTTATTCTTATTTTTTAAAGGTTCCGCTATATTGTTATCCTTACTGAGCATTTGAGATCACCGATATATATGTTTTATTATTAATAGTATGTGAAGAAGTATTTTATGGTTAACCTGCCAGGGCAGGATAAGGATATAAGTGTGGTCAATGGAGACAATGTTATTATTATTTTTCATTTGACATTATATTTTATAACTTATGAATGTATCTAGTAATTCCAATGATACTAAACTGATAGGTCATTCGGGATTTGATCCCTTGTGATCATTCCATAGTTATATAATAATGCACCATCTCTGGGTAACTAGGTTTGGAAAATTAAAGCTGGTATGAGAGGATCTTTAATACAAACATTGGAAGCTATCTTTAGAAAAAAAACATTGATTAGAAAACACTACCCAAATATTGAAATTGAGTATTAGTATAGAAAAACATCAAAAAAAATTAATGTAAATATTAGGTGGGTTTTCCAAGAAATAAATCCTTGTTTTGATACAAGCAGGTAGAGACAGCTCTAACACATATGTACTTAGGAGTGAAATGTCTGACCAGGAGTATTGGGTTTAACCTAGGTTATCCTAGTAACTGACAACGGGCCTTTCTGCACTCTTGGTTATGACACTAATTGGGTATATTATTAGGATAATTCACATTTTCATTACAAACCTATTTGAAGTATTTTAATACAATATGATAATAAATAAACTTGGATAATCAAAAGGTGTTTTAGATTGAAAAAAATATGTTATGATATTCTATAAAGGATTTTATGAGTCACATTAGGCTTTATTGTGTAATTCAATGTCTGGATTCCTAGGAAGTCATAGTAACATTGAACATGATATAAATGGTGGGAACAATGGTGACAATGAGAAACAGAATGGAATCTTGATAGGTGTAAAAGATATTGTGTTCATGCCGAATCAGTTTTTGAAAAATATGATCAACAACAAATATGTTAACCAACTCTCGAAATAAACAATGAAGAGAAAGGCCATGAATGATAAGAGCTCCATTAGTGGAGACCATGGAGAAAAGAAAGTTCAATTTCCATCATGCATGAAATGTGGAAGGAGAATCCTAGGATAGTGTCTCAATAGAATAAAGAAATTCTTTATTTGTGGGAAAGAATTACATAAAGTAAAGAATTGTTGAGGAAAATGAAGAGTACTATAACAGAAAATAATAATCCCTAGAATCCATTTATAGTTATTTTCCATAAATGTAAGGGACCTGGTCATTACATGAGTGAATTCCCTATTCTATATGTTAACATCTTAGTCCTGAAAGAACCTATGTGGAAATAAATGGATGGAAACATGTTTAAAAGTATTAGTTATCTTTTTTTATGGGATTACTTTGGAAGAATTTTCTCTAGTATGTTTAACCCAATTGTTTGTTATGTGAAAATTCATTTTTATGATGACTTTTCTTTCCTATTGTTGATATAGTTATAAATAACTATTTGGGTTTAAATGATTCTTGAATTTGAGTCAATTATAAGTTATTAAATTTTGGAATGAAAATTTGAGGTATGAGATAACATTTGTGGTTAAATAATGTTATAGTTATTTTGAGGAATTTATCTCATTTTTGGAATGTTATAAAATAAAATTTCTGAAGAAAGAAAACACACATACTATTTGACAACCCGTCGCATTGGACAATGATGTGGGAATTGAACCCACAACCATAGTGCAATTGAGAATCATTGCATACCACTACACTATGTGAAGTCTCTGGTTAGTTTTAAAAATTCTTTTTAGTAAAATGATTTTATTGATCAATAATTAGTTGATTTGGGATATAATATCTTATAAAATGGGTATCCATAGTAGAGGAAAATTAGTTGGTGATTAAGTGATAAATGTTATTTTGGATGACGTTCGCTCTGTTGGGAACACTATATGCATAACGAAAATAGAATACAATGTGATTTAATTTGAGAAGTAATGATGGATTTTTATCTATGTTTTTATTGTGGATTTATTGATATTTGGGATATTTATGAACAATATTAACCAATCATAGAGAATATATGATTAGGTTAATTACTTGTATGTATGTGACATTAAGAGTAGTCAATGTTATTTGAAGATACAATTTAACATGGAAGACTACATATTCAAATTCTTCTATGTTCTGGGTTTCAATATTAGTTTTTATTATATAAGTGGATTTTAAGGAAAATTGTTTATTAAATCGTATTTATAAATCTTTTTGTACAATTGGTCTAATTTTAGAAATTATGAATACTGTTTGTTTCTCTAATGGATTATACTTTTTGGGGATCATCTGATCTTTTGGTTAATATTTTGGTTTTGGTTAATCTATACAAAAAGGGAAATATATATTTTATCCTTTGTGGATATTATGATTCATTAGAAGTTGATTCTATTACTTTAGGTGTGTCCAAGTCAACTTGAATACTCATTTTTTTAAAAAAGATGAGTTAGTGGTAGATATTTATTAAAGGATTATAACTTACTTAGAAAGTATGTATATCTCTATATGTTCTTAGTTAATATCATAAATAATTTTTTCATCTTTATGAAATGGTGCTTAAAACAAAAAACACTGTCCTATTAATTTTCCTACTGGGAAACTAATGACTGTTTATCCTATCAGAAGTTTATGGTTTTCTTGTTGTTAACATTCTCATGATCATGTTTTTGACCACTCTCTATCAGAACATGACACTTATTTTATCTTCAATATCCATCTTTTCCTTCAGGTAATCATAGTATGGGTTATATCGGGTGACCTTTGTACTTATCCCTGTTTCCTTTAAAATTATCATTTTATTGACTCTTTTTCTGATGTGATACTTTTAAAGAAATTTCTGATCCTAATTTTAAAATTGGGAGGATGAATTTTTTAAAAGGGGGGAATAATTTAACAGCCAAATATTTAATAGAATGTAATTTTCTTTAAGGTAATTAAATAGCTTGTGCTACACGCAACACCATGTTCGATCACACCATGACCTAACAAACTAGCTTTTAAAAAAAAAATTATGAATAGTATTATCTGAATTTTGAAGTTTCTATACTCCTTATAATTTTACAATAAATATTATTGTTTTTTTAGATATAATATAAGATTAAATTCATTTTTTTCAGATAAAAGAAGTATTTTTAAAAAAATGCAATTTTACAACATTTTAATGGAAAACCATGATTAAAACCAATATTTGACATTTTTATATATTAATTTTAATGAAATAAAATTATAATTTGGAATCGGGACATAGAAATTTATTTTGGATAAACATTTGGTACTTTTCTGATAACTTACTTATTTTGATTAATACTGAAAAATAAATAAAAATTAATTGAAAATAACTTTTTAATCGAAATAATTTATTTTGATAAATTATGAATATGAATGTTTAGGAAGAATAATTATACTAGTTTTACCATTTAATAATATTTAGGACATTATAAGTAATTTCAAATTTAAATTTGACATAAACACATGTAAATATTTTAAAAGTTTTCACTTCATAAAAACCTGCTTTTCGGTTTTGAAAACAAGAAATAATTTTAAAATAAGTAATTCTACATCTATGTTTTGAATGTGGTAAAAAATAATTCATTTTTTAATATGGAATATCTAATTTATCTTATGGTGATTTTTTGGTATTTTATTGAAATCATTGAATTTCTTATGTATGGTGAAAAAAAACCACGTTATTGTTTTGAAACCGTCTTTTTCTTTAATTTATTATTTATTTTATTTATATAGAGTAAATATAAATACGAAATAGATATATTAGTTCAACTTGATTCATTGGAGTCATTTTTATAAAAAAATTAGATGTATAAATTTTTATTGAACTTTTTACCGTCTTTTAGACAGATTCTAGAAGCCTTTGAAAATTTGCATAAAACATATTTTACTAGTTCTCAGAGTTGAATGTAAAAAATCCAAGTAAAAAATTTGAAATTAGTATGTAAAATGTGGTTCAACAAGATGAAAATAAGTGAATAGGATCTTTTGACTTGTATTTACCGACGTTAAAATTAAATAGGGTAATTTAAGTCAAAAATGATATTATAATTACCCTAACACTTGTCCTGATTCTATTGAATAAATGTAATTCGACCGACCACAACCATAGAAATAAAATATGATCCTTTTGGTCCACTTGGATAAGATTAGGACATTTATTTTTTTTTTATTTAATAAAGAGTTAAAAGAGTTAAATTTAATGTTTAATAACTAAACTCTTTTCAATAAAGGGTTATACACAATATAAATTTGATTATAGATATTATTTAATAATCTAGAAAAATTTCCTGCTAATTTAGTTTTATTTATTATTTTTATAAATTAAATAGTTAAATTTATTTATGAAAAAAATGATTGAGAAGTAGTTACCTTTTTAATGAAATTTTAAAATAATTGATATAATAAATATCTAAATTAATGTAAATTGAGACTTATTATGAATTATACTAATTTTATAGGATAATATGAAATTTTAGGGTTGATTAAATAAATTTTATTTGAAGTGATAATGTTTTTATGGCTTTCAAAATAAAATCAAATACTAAGTAGTGTCAAAATTGACATAATTGTGTTTTTTAAACAAATACTATATTATTAATTTATATAATATTCTTATAAATCAAAAGTTCTACCAAATGACATATATAAGGTTATATATATATATAATTAACCACTTGGGGTTCATTATATAGTTTATAGTATGTTTATTAATCATATAATATAAATATACAAAGAGACATGATAAATGTCAATTTGTTTAACTAAGAGTTAAATTTAAAAGATAAGGTTAGAATGGTGACCTGAACCTGTCGAAAACCTATTAGTTGAGTTTTTTTCTACCCATACCCGCCATATCCATGAAATAAATAATTTTTGAGCTATTATAAACCTAAAATGTTTTTATTATAAAATAATATTTCAATCTTTTCTAAAATTGTCCCTCAAATTTATTTTAAAATGGTACTTCCCCTTCATTTAATTTCTCACATCCAAAGACATTTTGGTTGGCAAACCCCTACCCAAATATTATCCCAACATTCATCACAACACCTTATAGTAATTAATTTGATCATAAAGAAATCCTACGTAGCCCTTTGGATCAACTCCAAAGGAAATACTCAAAGAAGAGGTAATAATATTACCACCCTTTATTGAAATTTTTCTTCTTCCACTTCCTATTTCTTTGTTTTTTCCATACAAAAAAAAATCCAATACCTTATGAATACTGGGATTTTATTATAAATATGTTACAACTATATTCTTTAATATATCCATCATATAAATGACAATGTCACCATATTTGTGTACGTATAGCTTACCGCCTCTATGTCGTGGTGTAGTTTGTCATTCAAACACATCATTATTCGGATTGGTATAATAATTAGTATAACTACTATAAATAATAAATATAACATACAAATGATTCGGTATATATGATATTCTATCCAATTACATATGATTTTACCATCAATGTAATGATATTTTGGCTCGTCCATATGTACAGATTACTGTGTCCACGAACGCGATGAGATTCAATCTCCATCGTAATCATTCAAAAATAATTTTCATATTGTGATTAATAATAATGTTTATTAACATAATATCATTCTTTAAATGAATCAAATACATTCTATCCATAAAAAACATGGCTTACTTAACAAAGTATACAAAGTAAAATGAATCAGCTAACACCCGAAACAATGATACTACTAAAATATTATTAACAATGCAATAATAGAGGATCATATATGATATCATATTTATTCATATAGTTCTTGTATAATTTAATAATATTTTTTAACTACTATAAAGGATTTTAACTTAAAATTTACTAAGGAAATGTACAATGAAAGGGGTTTTCATCACACTTTACATTCCCATGAGATTCATGGTATATAACCACTATTTCCTATTGTGTGGTGTATGTGATTATCATGATTGTAGTATTTATGTAATACAATTAAATTTATGTGTTTTTAAATCTTCATTGTATAATAATTCATTCATGGGGTTTATGTTTCGTATGTTACCAAATCGGTAAATTAATTTCAAATTACAATTTCCACTCATTGGGCTTTACACATAATTTATTGATTATTTAACTCCTAGATTATGTGTGGAATCACTATTTATTATTTATTTAGTAATGTCAACTCTCTTTCTGTAAATATAACTTTGATTAAAATAATCAATCTATTTAAAAATTCACATTCCAGTGATGTGAACATTTTAAGGGAAATCATAACTCAATTTCCATTCATTGAGTTAAACATCTAAGTCACTAGTTTTGTTTTAAGAAGAATATGTGTGAATGTAATCTGGTTGTTTTACACTGAATATCCAATTATATTGATTGTATTTATATTTTTCACACATAATTATTTCATTGATTCATCCTTAATCTAAGGATACAGTTGTAATAAGGTATTTCGTCTCAATTTACATTCATTTGAGACCTCTTTTTCGTTATGAACCAGTTCAATTTCATATGGATTATATACTACCTTTTGGAATTTTATATTATGAATCCCTTTATTCTCATGATATTATAATGTTTTGATTAATGTTCTACCTCAATTACATGTATTCAAGTGCCTCTCATTTGGTTAGGAACTCTTTAACTAAAATATTTTTTAAATGTTTTAAATATTTATTCTTTTAAATATTTCTCATTAATTTCCATGTTTTAAAAATAGTTTTATGTATTTATTTATATGGAAATAAATATTTTTAAATTAAAATTACTATTAAATATTTCAATGTTATATGGGACAATTTGACTAAAAAAATCTATTATGAACGACTTCTTTTATAAAGAGTGCGACATTTAAATGTTTTCAAGAAAAAGGGGATAATTCGCTCAATGAGTTTTAATGATTATATTAATCTATTTCAATATCCTTTAGTGTATTTTATTATTTATTGAGGTTGATTTATCCTAATAAAATCATGCATATTTTATTGAATGTGTTATGTTTTCCTGTATATATGCTATTTTTATGCCATTCCGGGTTTGTAGTTAAAATATTGACATTTTTTTTATTAATTTAATCAGAATGATTAGATTATGTTTACCCATTAAAATGAAGAATGAATTGGACTTTGAAAGTGAAAATTGGAGCCTTCTATATCTCCCCGAAGCATCTATAGGTCTCATGAGACAAACATGTGTCTGTGCACAAGGCCTTGACAAAATCTTATTTGTACTCTTGGCACAAGGCCTTGAAAATGTGGTTATGAAGTCTGGAATCATGCATTCCATAATTATTAAATTGGATATGGATATTTCATGTGATTATTATAATAGTAGAATATCCATGTGAATAAGTAAATGGAATTATTTGATTTATATTGGTCATATTATATAGAATTTTATGTTTAAAATGATTATGTTTTAGTCTTATTTATTGCATAAAATGTTTATGCTTATTTATGAATGTTTCCACTATATTGTAATCCTTATTGATCATCTGTGCTCACCCCTTAATATGTTTTATTTCTCCCACTATGAGAAGAATCATTTTATGGTTGGCCTTCAGGGGTAGAATAAGGATATAAGTGTGGTCAATGGAGACAATGTTGTTGTTTTTTTTCATTTTATAATGTAATGTAAAACTTATGATTGTATATAGTACATCCAAGGATACTAAAATGATCGTTCATTCTGGATTTTATCCCTTGGGATCTTGCCAATGTTTCATTATAATTCACTTACTTTGGGTATCTAGGGTCAGGGCATTACAACCCCCTGGTGATGTGCTCGGTCGAAAAACCCTTATCTAATAACTTCTGTAATTACTTCTTTAACTCTAAAAGTTCAATTTGAGCCTTTAGATAAGGGGGTTTTGAAGTTGGCATAGAATTAGGAACTAAGTCAACATTAAATTCAACATATTGATCACGTATAATAACATGAAACTCATCAGAAAAAACATTAATATAATCATTTACAACTGGAACATGATTAGTCTAAACAATTCCTTTGGTTTTTTATAATTTGTGCAAGGTAAAATTAATTTCCATCATTAAGTATTTTTCCAGCTTCCTGATATGTTATCAAAATTAATTTTTCATTCTTGTACACAAACAGAAATTCTTTTAGAAAATAAACCCATTTAAACCTGCAGTAAATCTAACCAAGATAAACAGAAATCCAGTCCATAACTAAAATAGAATCAAACTCAACTTGATGAGAAACAAAATGGTTTTCCGGTATATTCATTCCGTACACAAGTACATAAAGTTTCTTATATTTTGTTTTTGTCTCGACATTTCCTCGAGGTGTTTATACCAAAATTTAAGGATTCATATCTTGACATGGAATTCCCAATTTTCAAGAATGATTTTCAGAAATGATAGAATGTGTAGACCATGAATCAAAAAACATGTTGGCATAATATGAACACACAAAAAGTGTAACTGATACTACTTCATTCGATGGACCAACATCTGCTGATGTTATTGCATAGGATTTCACAACCCCTTTCGGCATGTTGTTTGGATTATTTTACACTGTTGAGTTCAATGTTGGATACTCATTTCCATAATGAAGCATTTAATTTCACATAAAACATCTTACCTTTGGATTTTCACTTCCTACATGATCATCATCTTTACAGTTACAAGAAATATGACTAGACTTACCATACTAAAAGCACTTTCTGAACATTTACATACATTCTCCCAAATTCTTTTCATGACACTTCTCACAATATAGATATTTAATTTTCTTACCTCCCTAATGTTTTTGATGAATTCATCCTATTTTCATGCCAACTGGACCACTTCTTTTGTTTTCTCTCTTATAACACCAGATCATCATAAAAAATCCATTTGGACTTTCTCTGCACATCTAATGTGTTTCTAATAGCTTTGGAATTCATGATATGTTAATGATATATGATATCACGGCTTCAGTCATGAGTAAAATCAATTTATATTACTATCATGATCTCAGATGAAATTTAGATCATACCATTCTAGTCGAGTGAATTATTTTTGATAATCATCCAAGGATTCATCCTCCATCATAAATTACCTGAATTGTTTTTCCATCCTAAGAAGAACCATCTTTGGAAAATATTTCTCAAGAAACTTACATTTGAATTCATCCCAATCAAGATAGACAATCTCCTTACATTCCTTGGTATTTTTTACCATCAACCACCACTGATCAGTGTCACCCTTCAAATGGTAAATAGTGAGACTACCCTTTTGATACTCTGAACACACCATGGCATCAATAATATGGTCCATTTCATTAATCCACACATTAACTAGCATATGGTCAGATGATCCTCTAAATGTAGGGGGACGTTTCCACATGAAATTTCCTACTGCTGACATGTTCATTTGTGGTTGTTCTCATTGATATTATTCATGGATACCACAACCATTAATATCCTGATTCAACTGTTCTATCATTACAACAAACTGCTTAGTTTTGATTCCGACCATCTCAGGTTGCTGATTTGGAAGGTTATTATCTCATATATACCTTCCTAACATAGATTACATGTTTCCTCTACGGAAATCCATTCTGAACATAGAATTTTCATAAGAAAAGCAACATGGAAATCTGTAAATGTTATACCATTATAACTATACCATAAATTAATTTAACATTATTGCAACACATAATGTTTTTTAAACCAACCTATGATACCAACTATAAGCACTCAGCCTTAAAACATTAAATAATAAAGAATTAAATAAACAATTAAAATTGGGGATATTTTCAGGTTTGGATTTTTAGATAGTTAGGCCATAACTATTACATTTCACCTCAAAAACTACAATGTAGAAACAACTAATCACATTAATTTTTTTTCATAAAATAAATACATTTTGAAAAAAAAGAGAGTCACATATAGTTTCATGCATTAGAAAACATGACTTTTCCTAGACCCCATACCTGACCCAAATCTACATTAGGCCCAATGAAAAACATATCAAAAACATGGTATGAGAATAATAATCTCAGGAAGTAATACACATAGAATGAAATTGTTAGATTTTCAAAAAAACAAGTAAACCATGAATACCTTACCATAAGTAATAATTTCCACCTTTATGAAGTAGTAAATACTCAATCCAAAAAAAGATCAATTCTTACCATTTTATAACCAAAACATTTCCATAATACCCATATAAAGAACTTATAACATATAAATATAACTTGGGATATAAACATGCTTTAATAGAATAACCATACTATCGACTTCCACACATATCACTAAATGGAATACTTGTACGACCAGCTTCTATACCCAATGCATTAGAGGTTATAACATAAGCACCCATCCTGGATTATCACGGCTCGACCCATTATTTAGTTTATCAGGTAACCACCATTTATATATCAATGTACCATTATAAAATCATAACACATAAAACAAATATAATGGAATGATTTCATGTCAACATTTCAATCGCAATATAACATTTTTATATATTGAAATAAAAAATAGATTTTCAAAACATTTTCAATACCAAAATACTTAAAAGAGTATATGGTATTTATTTTCCTTTTAAAAACATTACAGATATTTAAGGAAGCCAAAGGTCAAATAATACTCATGACGGTGGAAAAGGTCATTGTCAACGCTTATGTTAAAACATTCTATTTTTTATATTTTAGTGAAATGCCTAATATATAATGTATTCATTTGAATTAAATGAGAAGTAAAATAAATTTATATACCATATAAAATAATGTCATGTATAGAAAAAAATATTCCATAATGAATGGAGATTGAGACAATGTCCCTTACCTTGTGTCCGGCATTAACCCTTTTTTATTTAATTTCCTTAATAATAAAGATAAGTTAATTTATAATTTCATAAAAACCTTATTTATATATATTATTCATTTTATATAACTTATTAACTTTCTATAACAATTAGTTAATTATTTTAGTTCATATTAGACATTTTTTCGTTGTTCAAAACACGAGTTAGAATGAATTTGTTATAATTATACATTATTCCTGTGGACCACATTACATTATCTCTAGAATGATATTAATTATTTAGATATAATATATATAATATATATCCCATATATATTTTTATTTATAATAGTACATAACATTTGAAGATAAGAAATGAAATGCTCTATTCATTGAGACGGTAAGCCGTACGTACCCTTGAACGCTACTTTCATTTCTATTTTCTATTTTAATCGAATGAAAATATAATTCATCATAGGTATATTATAATTCAATTATAATATCATATATAATTTCATTAAATCTATCTTTTATACATCCCACATAATGCATGTACGAGTCATATCACCTTTAAGGGGTGATATTCTGTACTTCCTCAAATGAAATTATCGCGTTTACCCATTATGGAAACCATAAAGGTATACTATAAATGAAAAATAATTAAGAATACAAAAATCAAAAAAAAATCATATATAAATACATTTCCATCATAATGGCCACCATGAGAGGCAGATGAAGATATTGGAACAATCATTGTTTTTTGAGGCAGTAGTTCATCGTCCACAGAAACAGTATGTCCGTATCCCTTAGATGGAGGTTTGTGTAAGTGTAGTTTTAATACATATCATAAAAACAATATAATATATTTAGTATATTGGTGTTGTTGTAAATTAAATGTACAAAAATATTTTATGGGGTGTGTACAATTAATATATAATAAAATAGCATAAATAATATTTTACCTTTAAAACGGGTATCTCCCTTTAGTTTGAACAAACATGCTTACTTGAAGAGGCTTATGCCTAAGGTAAAGCTTCTAGGAGGAGTATAGGGATTTGGGGAGCCTATTTGAGAAGATTTTTTACTAGCCAAGAAGATTGAGAGGTGAGAGGAATTGGTTATAATTGGATTCCTTTTATAAGGGGGAGGAGGGACTCTTTAGGAATGTTTGTAACAATTATTTTATTATAAACATATCTTCGGATTAAAAACGACCAAAAATCATTAAAGTAGAATTTAAGATGACTCATGTTTGAAATAAAATCATACAAGAATAATATGATAGGTTTTGGATATTGTTTTAGTATTTATAAATTTATTTATTTAAATCATTCATTAATATAGTAAACCCAGCATCACTATTGTGTCATAAATAATTTTATTTATTTGATGTCTAAAAATTAAAAAAAGCAATGATGTAGGAAAAATTTTTATATTTAAAATTAATATTTAAAGTCTATGATATAACTTATATAACCCCATGTAAAAATTGAGTTTCTAAATTATATGTGTTTATGTCCTTTTTGCCTTCCCATTAATTTAATTAAAATAATGTGACATTATCACTCCAAATTGGATCCATGGGGTCCACAAATCGACCCAAAGATGACAATGGTCGAAATTGTATCAATAGATATGATGAGGAAACTTGTTAGGGTAATTTTAAATTATTATAATAAAATTTTTACCCTTGTTTAATAGATTTAAACTTTAACCATGGTAAATAAATTTTTTACTGAAGTTAAATTTCATAATATCTAAAAAAATGTTACATATTTACACAATTTATACCTCTTAATTCCAATTCAGGAATCCATTATTCCAAATTCAAAACAAAAAAGTGGAATAAAATAATTTAAAATTAATTCCCGCTGTCAAAATAAAATCTTATTTTTAAGAAAAACAATAAATATCAAAAGATTGAATCTTATTTACATCCAATTTTCACGTGAAAATTAATCCAATGACCAAAATTTGATTAAATGGTTAAAATGTAATATAAATAAACTTTAAAACCAATTATTAAGAATAAATAACTATATTTATAAATTATATTAAATTGAGGATATGAATTAAAATAGAGTATCTTTTACTATTCATTAAAAAATTAATTTTATCAGAAAAATACCAAAAAATTACCCAATGTAAATTGTTATGTCTCTATTCTAACGAAATATTTTATTTTGTCAAATAAAACATATTAATGTGACCAAAACTATATTAAATACGGTTCTTAATCAAAAGGTGGTATATCGACCTTTTAATGAATTTTACAGTATTTATGCTTAAATTTGGATTCTTTATTATTTTATACCTCTAAAATTTATTGGATAAATGTTAAAAAAATTAACAAACATTTAAATTCATATTGTAGTTAGTTTTTTCCATTCCTGACAATAATATAGATAGGCGTAAACTACCATTTAAAAGAATATTATATTATTATTATTTAGTATGACCCAACGTTGTGTGCAATGTATGATTTCAATGAAAAATGTTTTTACGTATCGAGTATGACATCCTATATAGAATACTCATTTATGTGAAAATAATAATTAATTAAAAAAATTAATAAATATGAAAATGCATTTATTCTTTATTTACATTGGATTTTACAAATATTTTTATTAAAATATTGTTTATATTTATCTTTAGTTATGATATGATAATGAATAAAAAATATGTGTGATCGAATTTTGATTTTTATATGATGGAATAATAACTTAATTTTTGTGAAATATATAGTCTAACTCAAAACACATTTTGTTATAATTTATAATTTTTTGAAGGAAATGATAATTTTACATAAAATTGCCATTAAATAAATAAATATATATTATAATTGATAGTATACTTTTTTTTATCAAGTCATATATTACAATAGGACTAGAAAAAATTATTGATAAATACCATTATTTTCAGTATGGGGATGTTTTTTATTTAAATGTCTACAATCTCATAGGTAGATAATATTTTTGAAAAAATATATATAATTTTTAAAAGCACCACTTCATAATTATCAAATGGTTTTTATTTCTTAAAATTTTGAGAAATTTTAGTTTTTGGAGAAATGTTAAATGTAATATATTTAAATTGTATATATTTCAATATAATAAAATATATAAAATTACTTAATAATTTTCTTCAAGAGTATCCCTGACACATATTATTTTCACCTTTTTTATAATATTTTTTAGGTTATTTTTAAATTTAATGAACCCTTATAGAATCCTCTAAAACCTATATTATTTTATAGACTTTTAATTTTTTTATGAACAAGAAACACATTCACATCTCTAAGGGAAATATAATAATGATATTGGTTCTTGGCATCATAAAATTAATGAAACCTCTCCATTTCAGATAAATTGGAAAATAATGGTATTGTTAATGGTTTGGAATAATTTATTATATAGATTTTAAAACAAAATGGTAGAAATTAGTAATGAATTCCAATATTCTGCGATATAAAAACAGTCCCTTAATCCCAAACATTTTCACTCAAAACCCTTTTATAATGATGTTAATTTTCCTTGAGATGCCTATATCCCTAAAAATGTTAATCCAAGTTATTAATAAGATACTTAAATGATTTATAAGGTTCCCACTCAATGCAATGTATCCCCAATTTCTGATATTTATTCAATCCCCTTATTTAAATTATGCATTTTCGTCCCATTGATGTTGTTGGGATATGTTTTTACACAACCCTGTTACAATATTTTTTTTAAATGTTAATATATAGTCCATTTAATTTGATTAAAACATTAAATGAATCTTTTTGTACACCTTCTATGCTCCAGAAATATACATATAATATTTCATGATAAACATTTCTTTTGTGTACTGATTCCCAATTCAACTACATTATATTCAGAATGTCTTAATAATTCATCATTTGTTTTGTATTTATATTTATTTAATCCTCACTGCATAATTTCAGGGTTTATATTTATGTGATGCATCCTTATTTTATATGATCTATCTAGTGAACTAATTTATATACATGATATAAAATTGATTGGGGGGATCAAAATTATATAGACCTTTAATGGATTGGGTATTATTTTTATCTCATGAGATACCATGTATAGTGCATGGGAGGTTATCAAAATTGTTGTAAGTTATGATATCATAGTTTTTTGTCGGTTATGTTTATGATGTAATATTTTCTTATTATTCCTCATTCCTACATTGCATTCATGTTATCCTTGTATATAATGATTTGATTTTAAATTTTATTATTATCTTCACTTTTTTAGTCTATGATATACCAATTGAAAAACATACATTATATTCATGGTACTAATGTTCAATTAATCTAATACTAAGCATTATACATCACTATTTTATTATTTACTACCACAACTTATCCATTTTATTGTTATAATACTACTAAAATATAGTAGATTGTTTAAGTGTTAATAAATAATGATTTTTTACCCATGTTTTATGACATATGTTGTATACATAATTTCCAAAATAATGTAGGAATAATGATCATCTAGGATTGTATCAAGTGTAATGTTATTTAATAAATCATTTATTATGGTGTATTAAAAAAGTATGTTGTCAAAGATGGTATTAGAGGAAGGTATAGTTGATTTTTAATTATTATTAGAAGACCTTATTGAATGAAAAAGGGCTAATAAAAAACACAAGAAAACATTAAATTTTGATAAAGTAATGGGTTATTATTGTCCAAGAAAAAGTTTCCTTGTATATTTCTTGATGTGTTTTTTGATCTACTAAACATGTACCTTGGGTTAATAAACATGATAAGGAAACATTGAGATAAACTCCATCATCACATGGTGCATTAAAATGGGTTTTATTACACACATATTTTGAGACATTATGGGATTACACTTTGTTATGTTCAGAAGCTCTTTATGATCCCCTATTAAGTGAAAAAATAAAAAGATAATATTATGTTACAGAATAGAACATTTATGTTAATTAGATTGAAGACTATAAATCTATAGGTTGTTGAATATATAGGTTTCACTTTAATTATAATGACTTCCCATTTATGTTTTTAAATTATTGAAAATATTGATAACTATGTTTCCCATTATTTTTAATCGAGGATTTGTAGTAGGATAAACTGTGTCAGATACTTATGTGAAGGGAAATGTTATTACAATACAGATGAATATTCCAATCCTATGTGAGTCTGAATTTGGAACATCGTCAAAATATGTTCATAGATAACTAAAAATTTGTACCGATACATGAAACCTAATTTTTTTAATCCCCTTATGAATGATAAATTTTAAAATATATATATTATGACACCCATGAATTCAAAATTTCAGTGGATACTCTAATGTTTATTTGTGAAAAAATGGACCCACTATATTGAAAATATCATGTTCATCCTTATATTCTAAATGAATGGTTATCTTGTCATAAATATTTATCATAAAAAAGTGTAGTCAGTCTGTGGTGGATGCTATTCATCAAATTGAATTTTTAGGAGGGGATCGATGTGATGGTGTGGAAGCAATTATGGAGAAAAAATTGGATAGATATCTTCCTCATACACTCTATCATAAAATAATGAAATACATACTTATCCTCAAGATAAAGGATAAATATTCCAGTTGGGATTATAAAGAGAACATCAGAATACTTTCCTGATATGCCTCTAGTTTTTTCAACACCCATGAATTTAATTTTAAAAACATATTCAGTGGGATAAATGAGAGTTTACCAAAATCCATATTCATTTTATACATCAAATTATATGTTGAATTTATTTGACATTCCCTCAACATTAAAATATTGATCAGTGGATCTCATGGTTCTCATGAGGATAAAAAAACAAAATGTGGTATGAATAAGGGAGAAATATAATGGTTGAATGGAATTAAAAAATCTCACATTTAAAATGTTTGTGATGAAATATCTTGGGAATTTTCTGTAGGGGATGAGAAAATGTGTGTGGTTATAAAGGTAACAAAGCTATTTATTTCTAACAAGAAAATAAAACTAATTTAGTAAAAGAATGACTTTGTAAACATATTTTATATTTTTAAATGATTCACCTAAAACAAAATAGGATACTACACATATCAATGCAACCAACCATATGTTTTCAATTATGACTAAAATAGGAAAACTAAATTTCATATAATCTAAGAGTGATCATACACCATCAGAACTATTTAAGTGGACGATATGAATAATGCAGTGATTCGTGCACTAGTTATTCATTAAATAATTTGACCATAATTTTTTATTTATGATCTATATATTCATCCATATCTCAATATATTATGAAGAAAACTAATAAACAACTTCTAATTTTTGAAATTGTATTTTTAGTGATGATGGATAAAAATATTAATTATTGCATCCCATGTATATAATTCAACCCCTATAAAAATATTTAGGATGAATTCCCTATATAACATTGTGGTATAAATTTTTATGGAATTTTATGCTAACTAAAGAATGTACTAGAATCCCATATATTGAGAAATATAAATTTAAAATAGAAATATAACACCATATATATCATGAGTCTTCCTTTGAATCTATAGATCTTTATGTACAAGGATGAATATTATTTTATAACATCATCTCAACCATGGATATTATTGACCAATGACTAATCGTATACATTAAAATTTTATGAGGATTAATGAAAATATAATCCTCACATAAATTCCCATTAGTATAAAACCTTCTAAAGTATTTCCCATAGAGTTGATAAGTCTTAAACCTTGTTGAGAGGTCTTTTTTCATAATCATGATTATACATATCTACTTTTCAATATTTTAGACTTCGAATTTAATTTCCATGGGTTTAAATTAATATAAATTTATTAAATTTCAATATAATATCGATAATGTATTCATTATACGAACTTAATCACCATGGGGTCCATGATTCCTATTCGTTCAGAGGAAGGATGGGTCAAAGCACATCTTTATTGATTACCAAAATCTCAACAGGTTAATGAAAAATAAAATTTATCATCTTCAATAGTTTGATGAATTATTCAATCATCTAGGTGGATAAAAATAAATATATATATATATGATCATTAATTATTGTATTATCAAATAAAGGTAAACAAAGAGGTTATCCTTAAGACAACTATTATTACATTTAATAGAAGTTATGTGTTCTTAGTGATGCCATTCGTACTCACTAATTCATTAGAAAATGCAATGAACATTATGAAAAGATTCATTAGGTATTACCTAAACAATATTTTAGTATTATTTATATTAAAAATTATTATCCATATCTCAAATAATAACAAATTCAGAAAATAGTTGACTTATAATCAGAATACATTGGGAAAAGAATATTTATTTTCAAAGTATTTTGAATGCACATTTTGTATGTAAAACATAATTATTGTATGAAATTTTATCACTATAAAAGTGTTATATGGGGATCTCTCAAAAAAAATTAATTTAAGGATTTAAAATGATAACATATATGATGGAAGTCTATAGTTTCTACTAATTAAATGGATACGTTCATATATTTTTAGAAACTACTCATGATTTTAAATCGTAAAAATATTGACATCATGGAGAGGATTCATTCTTTTGATAATGGATGAATGTGATGATTACATTAGAGATATTATGAATAGGATAATAAATACAATTGTACTCTTAATACCAACCAATAGGGAATGATTTTCTTATCTAAAATGGTGTGTCCAAAATGGGATAATGTTGTATACCAATATTCGATGAAAAATTTATTACATATTCCTCACAAAAATTAATGATCCATGAGTATAACTACTAATCACATACCCCATAATTGACTATTGTGATCTTCACATTGATAATTGAGTGACATTAACTGTTTAGAAAAAAGGGTGAAATAGATATAGTTAAAAAAATCAGTTATATATTAACAGAATAGTATCATAATATGCTCTAATAAATTATGATAATGATAATTAGGAATTATGATAGATCAATCTATTACCATCATATTATGGTGTACATTGTGTACGATTCCAGAAGAATAAAAGATCCTACCACCATATCCTTGATGGGGATTGAAAGGGATCAAATATTATTTGACATTAATAGGGTGGATATGAGAATAAGAAAGTGATATTAGTATAACTTATCTCAAATAAATGCTCATACATAAATTATAAAAAATACCAATCAGTCACAAAAAGAGAATAATGTGTTACCAAAAATTTATCAAGTATTCTAGAATGAGAATCTGTCAATGATGGGGTTATAAGGTTAAAAACATGGATATATGTCCTTTAAAAACCTGAAATTATCATTGTACTTTTGAATGATGAAAAAATATTATCCCTGTATACTAATCCATAATAAAATAAGGTGTATTAAAATTTGTTTCAAAACATCTTTGGGGATTATTTTTTAGGGATATTTCATTGTTTTTATCTCGTTATATGGGATAACAAAAATTCACAAAAAACTAATATAATTATTTGGGAATGATGCAACCATTCTCATAAAAATATATAAAGGGTAAAACATTTCCATGGATGTCGTCATAGTACTCAATAAGAAACATAAAGTAAAAAAACCCTTCTAGTTTGTTATCTATTTCCATACAAAGAAATATCATTTCACATATATTAATAAACAAATCTCCAAGAAATCTCTTCGAAATAAATAAGGGAAGTGGTAATACATCCTAGTGTTCTACAATCAATTTTATTGGATCTCTATAATTTGTTTAAATTGATGATTTTTGTAAAAATTATCATCTGTTGGATACCAAATTGAGAATATGTATAAGTTTTCATACTATATAGGATGTTTGGTCACAACTAACTATTCTTACTCTAGAGGGTATTCTGATATCATGATCACATCAATGTATTTTACTATATACACGCACTCACACATGACCTATCATATGTATATGATGTGTTCGATGTAGCCCCACTGAGGAAGCACTTACCATACCACTCAATTTTAATATATATTGTTGTTTTACCATTAGAGAGTGATCATTCCAATATAGATTATCCGATGAAATAGATATACCATCATGTAATTTAATATATGAAATACAATTTGGGTGGGTGATATATTTGAAGGGGTTAATAACATAACAACCCAAAAAATGAATTTAATCATGTTTTTTAATGAAAAAATTTATTATTAATATTTAATAAAAACATGTTCACTAATTTGGTTATTTTGGACCATTATATAAACTATAATATTTTAAAAACAATTCTTAATCATAACTATTTGAAATATGGTTTATTTTATAGTGACTGCTATGAATACTATATTAAGGGTTTGGATAAATTGTAATTCATGCAAAATGAGGGAGTTATGACTTCAACCATTAGCATTGTACCCAATGAACCACATTAATATGTGATTTTCGGGAAGATAAAATCATTGGAATTTTCCCAGGACCAATCTCAAGATAAGATTCTATAGCTATATCACATGTAAACATGGTTTTGGGAAAATATCAATATTATCATGAACAATCCAATACAATGTTCAGAAAACCACCACCATCAAAATCTAATCATCACACACCATACCATTTGGTTATTCTGTTATTCAATAGTGAACCATGTATCTAGACTGAAACAATAACATTTTTTTGTATTTTTATATTTATTAGTATAAGTATTTTTATTTATATTTTAATTATTTGAGTATAATTAAATAATTAATCTAATAAAAATTATATTTTGATATGATAAAACACACTATATTTTTGGTAAGTATCTACATTGTGTCAGCCTTTACTTTGGATGCTGTTTTTAAATAAATTATATTTTAAAAATATTTCCTTAAAAAATTATATTTCATTAATATTAATTATAACATAATTATATTAATTCAAATATAATTAATATATGGTTCATAATATTGATAACAAAAAATAACAATATTTTTCAATAAAATGATATAATTTCTTTCATGATATAATTATCATTTTTTATTATAAATTTTGGTTAAATAAATATTATTTTCAAAATAATCATGTATAAATTATCCAATGGTTATTTTTTCATAATTAATTTTTAGGAAATCATATTATTTTTTAAAAATTAATTATGATATGTATTATCACTAGCTGAAATATGAAAAATGTACCAAAAAATACCATGAATAGTATCAATGGCCAAAAATAGGTTTTATCTTTAAAATAATGTGTATTTTAATTTATATGTGCGTGTTTATAAAACCTAAATGAATCCTATAAAACTTATGTTATAATTTAATGTTATATAATCATTTCTTCATAAAAATGGATATCATCAACATCATTTAGGGTATGATTTTAATGATTTTTGTTCTTAAACAAATAATTTATGTAAATCCAATCTTATGTAGCATAAAAAATGGAAAAAATGGGATGGTTTGTGCTCCAGAATAATTTATTATAGAGTCTAAAAAGGAAGTACATAAATTAATATAGAATTACCATGTATGATACTACATAAACCAACCCATCCTCTATTAAATATTTTATAATATCACCTTCATAATGAAATCAGTCATCCCTTAACACTGTATATCCCTTAAAATGATCCATCATGATCATATGAAATACCTACAAATATTTAATAAGCACCCTCTTGGGGTAAGGTATCCCCTACTCCTAATATTTATTCAATTACCTTATCCAATTTTATTTATTAATTAGTTATTTTAGGATATGTCAATACATACTTATTTATCTCCATATCATTTCCATGTTCTGAAAGAACCCTTTCTCTCTCATTGAAACTATTAATAAATATTTTTTTACTCCCATTGTCTTGTAGAAATTAGACACATATTTTTCAGGATATCAATTCATATAGTGAAAACCATTCCCATTTAGACTCAATTGTATTCAACAAGTTGAATATATGCCTTATTTTTATGGTTTTTATATTTATGTCACTGACACTGCATCATCATGGGGTAAATATTGATGTCAAAAATCATTATATTGTATGATATATGTGAAACACTTATTCATGTACATGATATGAATGTGATTGGTGGGACCATACTTAGTTTACCCTCAAACAAATTTGGTAATATTTTAATCATAGGACATTAATTTTGGATATCAGGCATGGTTATCCAAAAAATTAGATTTTATTATATATAGGTGGTTATACTTAAATTATGATAATAATTCTAGGTTTTATTCTCTCTCTTTCTGATGTGGTCTTCATGAAACCACCGTACATAATAATATGATGTTCTTGTTTATGATTTTTTACTTTCTTTTGTGTCATTGATATTCCAATTGTCTCACATGTATTAGTTTCAACATGATATGGTTGTATTATTCCCTTACTAGGATTTATTGAACTAGCCATTCATAAGTGCATCCCTAAGAAATATATTGCAGTTTTATAAGTTACAAAGAATATAGGAGAATATTTCATAGTTTTTTAATAATTATGTTGTAATCTGGTTTTTTAAATTATGTTATATAGATAATTTTTTATAAGACATTATGCACCATGAAAATATAATCTTTATTTAAAAAGACTTGAATTTATGTGTATTAATGATAAGTATTGTCATATGACCCCATATTATATTATCAAGGATAGATATATCAACATCAGATAAAGGTGATTCCTAAAGTACATATAGGAATATAAATATACGATAGTCTATATTCATGGTTATGTTAGTGAAATGGGATATTAACTTATAATAAAAAATCATTCATAGTTTCTATGTGATGTTTCAGAGTTGTTATACAAATTTCATTTATATTTATGAAGGAGGAAGGAGTGTTATACATATGATTGATGGTTGTTAAAATAATTAGGCCTAAATGGATTTCCATTGTTATATAATTCATGTGGTTTCTCTTCTATATGGCTCACCATTGTTCCTAAACGAGTCAGCATGGTAATGACTCCACCCTTTCCAAATCAATATATTTCCATTTTCTTTTTCATCCCTCATACAAAACCTATGAAACATCCAATAAAGTCACCCATCCTGATCACTAATCCATTTAAATCATCAATAAATGTGGATTTTTTATTATATAGTCAACTAAAGTGAAATTTCCTACATTAAATGGGTAGTAAAAATTATCCATTTTAACCCTTTAAATTCCTAGGTTGTCTCATTACACTGAAGACTAAATACCCTCAAGGTAAACCCTAAAAGTCATGTCAGGCTATGCCACCACACTTCCAGATAGGTTCCTTATATGTTTGAAATGTAATAACTCATCCCCATAGGGGACAATTTTACTCATATACATATGGTGTTCCATCCCTAGGTCCCAACCATGTTCCCAAAAAGGACATAAAACTAATGAATATTCTGAAATTACACCTCTAATTATTTTCATTGTGTTTTAACCTCACATGAATCCACCTAATGAATCATCAAATATGGTTATCTATCTTGATCACAGTATGTGGAAAAACATCATTATCAATATATTTCTTATCACTTAGGATGTCAAAATGAATGGTGACCCTTGATGAGAATGATAACGAAATTCATCCATTATAACCCTTCAAATTACTTGGTTATTATAGTTGTTACCCATTGTATCCATCATGACATAATTAAAACATAGATTTGATTTATTTATTATGATGTATTTCAAGACTACATCTTCATTACAAATTCTCTTAATGTGTTGTATGATGTTGTTTATAACTCCAACAAATTATAATGACGAATTGTGGTGTGAATAAATCCTTAAATTAATGTCTTGAAGATGAACCATTGGTCTGAAAAAGAAATGCCTCATAGAGTATAAAACATGTTCTATTATAAATAGTGGTAGTTATGGTGGCATGGGATAAAAAAGAGTGTGAATAGGTTACACTCTTTTTGTGTTACATTCCATCATTTAATTATACAGAATAAGGTACTTGTGGGTTTGGATCAACCCTACGAGGATCCGTAATGGAAGTAATAATTTATATCAATTGATTTTTTAAATATTATTTCACAGGAAGTGAGTATAAATGATTTTATTTAGGATTTCATTTACAAATATAACAAGTACACCCACATTTATACCATCATTGATAATAGTTAAAATGATTTTTTGATTCTTTTATATAAAAAATATAAACATATGACATGGTGTACCCACCATTATTTTCATATATCATTAATAATGTTTCGCATATTAGTTGTGAAATGATTTTACATAGTCTCTATGAAATGTTTTTCTAATGATTGGGTGTATGAAACCCAAACAGACAACGAGACCAAGTAAACCATTGTGATCATTTAGTATAAGCTTCATGATTTCATAGTGATTTTTTTTTCAATTATCAAAGGGTCATTAACTCATACTAGTGATATAAAATAGTTCTCAATCCAGAATTTCTATAAAAACATTTTAGGTTCATTATACGAGACCATAAAGTTCAGTAGTGTGTTGTTCATATTTGGGTGAATCAAAACATATGATTATGGAGTTCTGAGAGAAGTGTCAATGAATTTTTAGATTAACCAAATGTGGATGAAGTTAGACTAGAGATACTATATATTATCTCCCAACCGTTGATTGATACATTTTTAATTTACGTAGTGAGACCATGTATCCATAAAGCTCTTACATTAGTGTATTTTGTAAAATTTTCACAAGGGTATCCTGTTTTCTATGATTTTCTCTGAAACATTTTAGATTGTACATAGGATTTGAAATTATGTGTACAAAATGGAATTACCATTGTATATATATTGAGTTATGAACATTTTCTAGGTTCCACATACTATGATATATAAAAATGATACTTAATAGATCATAAAAATATGGTTTCCTAACATCTAGATTGAAAATACATCCATACAGTTCCTGATATATATTTTGGATCAGTAGTAGAACATTTATCATAGAAATTGCATTCAGATAGTCCATATTCATTATTATCAGGGAAATATTTAGGAGGGCTTATAGAAGTTTGATAACCTGATGTTAGCTCATGACCATCAAATTTTTTTAAGTTTTTTTATACGTAAAATCCTTAATTTTATGGAGGGTGTGACGAATTATTTTTTCTATTAGACACATTTCACATATTATATAATATTTTTAATACAATACATTGAGTTATCATCAATTTTATGTCATTGTATATCCTTTATAACGTTATATTAACAGTATGATATTTATTAACTCCCACACTTGTATAATTTAAAAAATTGAATATTTTTTCTCCTATAAAGTATCGATTAATGAATCAATGAACACCATTTAATCAATAAAATTAATTTTTATTCTAGTCAAGAAAAACGTACTGTTTTAATTGGGTGTTGAAATGGCACAATGTTGTAGTAAAATTTAATAAGTGATTCATTGTTTAATTATTCAATGAACTAATAATGAGTTAACCATATTGAAATTCTATAAATTCAATTTTTTAAATATCCATTTTTATCTACATAACTATGATGTATATTTAGGAAAACACTGAGGATGAATACATCCAAGAATGATCCTGGAAATTCTGGAAATCCTTGATGAATGATACATATTTTAAAATAAAATCACATGAATGAATGTACTTCACCATTAATTGATCATAAATAATTTTTGGGGGTTTTGTTTTTAGGTAATTTTAACATAGTCAATATTTCTAGAAAATTAAATAATTTTTCTTATATTTGACACATTCCCAATCATGGAAAGAAAATAATAATTTAACATATTCCTGAAATATAGTTTAATATTTTCTTGTACATTGTTTTTCTAATAACATATATTTCCTTAATTTCTACCCACAAATTATGGCCCTAATATTCATGGCCATTATCAATTACTCATGTTTTTGGTTTATGGATATCATCCTTAGATTCTAACATGTTCAAATCAGTATTTTGAATATTGAATATATTAGACTATTACCAACACTTATTTATCATGAATTAATTTATTACAATAATTTATTTTCATTATTAGTTTTTCATTGTGTTTTTGGACATTTCATATTTTAGCAAATGAGGTGAAATATCCTGGGATGGTGGAATTCGAATGTTTTTTAAGACAAGCCATGTGAGCAATGTGAGGATATGATAAAAAAATTATTTTCTTATTGATGGTGGATAGAATATATATTTTAGTAGTAAAAACTAGTTGGTTAATTATCTTAAGAAATAATGTTATATTTTATTTTATGATCAAATAAATAGTAAATTTTATGGGGGAAACTAGGAAATTTTAGAAAACCAGACTATTAGATGTGAATTGAGAAAAAATATATGACCCAAGTTAATAAAAATGATACATATATAATGATTATGATTCTACTGATGATGAAAAATTTTCCATGGTGTATGTACTAGAGACATTTAATGGAATCATTCTTGGAAATGAAATAGTTAACACCCATGTTTTGATTGTAAGGAATATTTTTTTATAAATTAGAATGTCTATAGTTTATTGTAATTATATTTTGTAATATATTTACAAATATGGTTCCATTGTTGATGTATACTATTTTAATATTTATATTAAAATTAACTTGTATGTGCCTAATAATTATTTCATGAAATGATGTAAGGTTTTATATAAAATATCATTTAATTTTGTGGGTTTTTATGTTAAATTTCAAATGAGGGATATTTTATGATCCTGGAAATTAAATCTATAAGCTAAAAAAAATTAATTTACATAGAAGGTTGGATGAATTATTTGAGACAATATTGTATAATTTCAAATTAATTTAATTCAACCCATATAATCATTAATTGTTTTTATCTCAAATGGATAGACTGAACCTCACTAAATTATAGATTAAGTAATCATAAAACATCCATTTTTTTATATTGGTTCAACTCCTTCATGAGTTATGTATTTATTTTCATGTATGGATAGTATCTACGTTGATAAATTCATAATTATAAGAAAAAATAGTTAATACACATATATAATTGGCACATAGTCAGATAATATAATTCAGTGTCACGCCTCCTTCACACATAATGGTTAACCAACATGGAAAAAATCCTATTGGGTTAAAAATCACTTAAAATGAATATATATATTCCCCATTTATACATCATGAATATTTTAGGAAGGTATGCTCACATCATGAATATATTTTGTAGAATTACATCAATATCCTAACTGATCTATCTGAATACTAGAGATCCTCACAATGAGGATGATGATCATATAGATTATTCATTAGAATCTATATATCTCATGATATTTATTTTCAATCCTTGATTCATGTGGACAAAAACACCAACTTATATTTACAAAAATAACAAATATTAGTTATTCAATAAATTATATGAAATAATTTAGTTCTATTAATGTTTTCAGTGTCTCAAAATCCACGATTCATCTCACGATGGAATCATACAACATGATCTCAAAAGAATTTAATTTGGTTTGGAATTCAATCATTCACAACGATATCCTAAATTGTATTCACCATTATTAACTGGACTTCAATAATTTAATAAAACCTCTACCATTTTTTCATCTCAACAATAATATAAAATTATTTTTTGGAATCTTTTTAATTATCTCATTATACAAATAATAATAAAGGCATTTTATGTTTATGTATTCCACATAAAAATATGTCTTTAATTTTTTTTAAAAAAATGGAAGACTATTTTCCATAAATATTTTGATATAATGAACTATATAACATCAGAGATAAAATTAGCCCGTCATCTTTAGCATCAATACATACACACCTTAATTATAATTACTACATAAAATAATTCAAGTTATTATATATATATATATAATAATAATACAAATCACTAAATTTTACATTTCTAATAATTAACCATGAGATGATTCTTGAAAAAAAATATATCTTCAAGACCTACAAATATAATTTTTTTAAAAAAATCATTTAACAAAATGAATATAATAAATAACGAATTTATTTGAAAGATCACAAGTAATACATGAGTTACAATATAAATGTGGTGTTTTAATGTTTGTAGATCAACATTATCATCATCGGGTTTCCTTGAAAAAAATATTAAAATTATGGAATATAATATTTTACACAATATAAAATTATGATATCAAAAAGTATATAATTATTATGTTCGAGAGATCAATGTTATATGCTCAATGAAGACTTATGTTTTGTATTAGAATCTTATATTATGGAAAATTTCTTATTCTCTCAACGACACATGTTCATGTAATATTATTAAATAAAGTCTTATAATGATGAAAAATAATCAGTATTAGTGATTAGTCCGATGATATAAGAAAATATGTTTAGGGATAATATATTCATTATTAATTCTCAAATACATACTTTCAACAATAAAATCATTATTTTTTGTACTCGTATTCATACTCATTATAATTTTTAAATATAAGTGTTTTGATAAAACAACTCATACCAAAGTTTAATTTTAATACTATGATATTTATTGTTAATAAGTGAATATTAATTAAATAAAAGAATGAAAAATTCCATAATTTTATTGTTCAACTACCATTGGAATGTTGTATTAAAAAACAACTAATTAATTAGTGAGATTAATTCTCTCCCACTATATTCTTCATTACAATAACCCTTCACAAACATATCAAAGATAATAATGTTCTTTTGTACCTTGTTAAATGATATATATGAAATGGTCATATCCGATTCACTATAAGTGTAAACATGGGAGATATCAACATAACAATAGAATAAGGGTTTGAGAATATGATGATAAAATTTTATAACCCTTCCAAGTATATTATAGATCATAAACATGAGTCTTGGAATAAATCAATACTATTCATAAGACAATAATCATTATTTATCCAAAGAACATAATACATGACATCATAGAATAGGAATAAGATATGTATTTTTTTCTATCACAACCTATCTCCCAGGGCCAATTCTGTGACTACACCAAGTCTATGATCCCTAGATTAAAGGCTGGTTACTAACACTTAATGGAGAAACCCAAAAATGGGAAGGCATTGCCTTTAAACCTGTATACACATAAACTGGGCAGACTACGCACAAGTAAAACACATTGTAAAATGAAATGTATAACCCCTACATAAAACCACCACTGAGAGTAAAAGTAAGTACTGAATGTACATGTTCCAGTATAAAAGACCAACTGAAAATAAAATACATAAAAAAGGGTAAAACGTGCTCTGAAGGTCATCCCCTAAGGATCCTACATGAAGGGTAGGTACAACTCTTCGTTTGTCCTCACTGCAACCCACAACATATATCAATCACCTACAAGCAACGTCTATCCATGACTCCACAAGTCTCGATCAAGATGTATATCGTCTGCATAAGATACAACAAGGTGTAGATAATACCAGTGTTGGGGTGAGTATAAAAGTACTCAGTAAGGACCTCAAGACCCCCAAAGGTCTCTAAGAATTCCATAATGTAAAAACCATGACGCATGATCTAAATCACAATGCATAAAGTAAAAGGAAAATCAAATTAGGTATAAAACTTAGAGGACATGAAAAAATATGATTAGTCTAAAGATAGATCATTTTATTCTACTATGGGATTTAGCTACTGATCCAAGAAGGTTTTCTATGCTACCAATCTATAAAGGGTCTCTCTGCAACTGATCGTCGATGGGTCTCTCTATGACCGACCCACGTCGGGACAATCAATTGTTGATCCATAGAGGGTATCACTACTATCAATCCATAGAGGGTCTCACAACTACTGATCCATAGAGGCTCACAGTTTTGTCGATCCACGGATGGTATATCTCATTCTGATACATGGGGGGTCGCACCATTGATGATCCATGTACGGTCTCACTACTGCTGATCCACAGAGGGTCTCTCTCATGCCGATCGACGAAGGGTTTCTCTTCACATGGAAACCAGCCACAACATTACTTCACTTATCATGCTTTAGTTCCTCATATTATACTCCACAAAATATCATTCATACATAATCCTCTATTACGTCTCATGAAGAAGTAACCCAAAGGACCACCTTGTCATAAGGGTATCAACATGACAAACATAGAGTCAATCAGACACCTGGTCTGTAAGATATAGGAAAAAAGGTAAATAGGGTTCTGGTTGGATTCAAGCCTGATCAACCTTAGACATATTCCAACTTCTTATAAAACTAATTTGAATTATCTCAAAATTACAAAAATATCTAAAGCATCCTCATGCCATTGACGGTGCATCAATCGGATGCCCGATTTGCGAGTTACGTCAGTTTTAGTGAAACATGGATGGTTGGGTATCTGTCTATTAGGGGACCAATCCAGCCATCCCATTAGGCCCACATGTCCAACATGGATTGAGGCTCTGACTTGGTTGGCGATTCAGCCCCGGTAGGGGGGTCTGACCCTCTCGGCTGGTCCAGCCCACCTAGAGAACCCAGCCCAGGCGGGGGGGGGGGGTATTGCTGGAAAGATGTGGTGCATCTGGTTCACCCATATAGAAGTTCTAGTAGGGAGACGCCCCATCTTCCAAAATTTCCAACATGATCCAGCCTTTAATGTCTATTGAGTAGCCCGAGCAGGACAATCTCTCTTCATGCGGCATATCTGTGCCGTGTTCTACACCCGCCTTGGCCATCCGTCCAAGACATCTGTCGACGCAGTGCATTTGGGTGCCTCTTCTCCATGCTGCCAAAACAGGACAGACGTCGTTCCGGTGGTGCCACACTGATCTCTTCTTATGCAACCCACTAAAGATGAAAAAGTGGTCTATTTTCATTCTCGTATGAGACTATGGGCCTCTCAGGTCTCCACCTTCACTACATGCCCGATGGATTTGCCATTCCACTTCATTGCTCGGCCTCCCACAAAGAATCCACAAAGAACCAAGAAAAATGGGGGTATTTTTCAGATTAGTCCATTCACTATCCATTAGAGCCTTAACATGGGTAATGAATCAATGATCAAATAGTTTTAGATTATCCCCAACACAAATTCTGCAACAACCTCCTGCAATAAAGCATTAATCGTGGATCAACCTGTTAGTCAATTGATCCTTGTTCTATATTATATTTCTAGAACAATATAATATAAAATCATTATTCACATATATTATTTAAATTCCCTACCTCGATTCAGTAGAATCCTCTATGGATTATGTAAATAGTTCATTGTTCTTTGTTATTTTATGTTTGTTGCAGCTCACCGATCTCTTGATTGTTTCCCCCAATGGTCGTTATTAATTCACCGTTCTTCATTGGAGTGGAAATTCGTCAACATATCGTCATATTTTTCTCCTACGGGTTGCGAAATCTCATTCCAACTGTTTGATTAATAGAAATAATCAAACCCAAAGTTGTGTTCATTAATATGGTTTATTAATTAATCATTTATTAATGAACCATTAATTAAGCTAGTTACACAGTTTCAAAACAAGAGTAATCGTTCATAAAGTAACTCTAATTTAATGACTATTGTTACACTGCAGTTTCACCAACAATCATTTTATGGTTGAAGAAAGAATAAAATAACTCAATGGGTTATTATATTATTTTCTGTAATAGTAAAAAAATTACCTTTTTCTTCTGACCCCTGCCAGTCGAAATTATGCTTCACCTAAGAAAATCATGGTGCTATGAATTCAATTGGGACCTCATATTTGTATGCCATGTAGTGGTTCAAAATACTAACACTCCGGCTAGCATGTTTTAAGAACGTACCTTAAAAAGTTCAAAAAAACATTTAGGGCTCCCTACGACTAGGAAACACGTGTCATTAAATTTTTTAATCTTATAATAATTTCATGAATTTAAAAACAATTATACCTAATTTTTGGTTGTTTAAATTCTCCCCATTTTAGTTCTTTATGTCCCTAAAATCCACAAAAATAATGAAAAAAAATAAATCGGGTATTGGGCATGAATATGAGTCTTCCACTCCTATTTACTCTCATGGAGGTTCCTGTGTTTCCACAGAACTCACACTCGGGGGATTGATAATCCATGAAGGACCTGCTCTTATCGATTCTCTATCTCTATTGGAAGCTCCATAAAGACAACCCATCGTCAAATTTCCAACTCACCCCAATCGATGACATGAAATTGATCATGAAAATATCTCCACTACTGTGACATGTGGAAGACATTATACACCTGATGCATCTGTGGGGGAAGATATTGGTAGTACTCCACCACACCAACTCTTATGAAATTCTGGAAAGGTTCGATCAACATTGAAGATAGCTTTCCACCCTAGAAAATATTTTTTGTCCTCATTGAGGGGAGACCTGTAAGAATATGTGGTCCCCCTCCTGTAACAACAAGGGTCTCTGTTGCCTATCGACATAAGACTTCTCCCCGCTCTATGTAGTCTTCATCCACTCCTGCATGATCTGCACCTTCTCATTGGTAGCCCCTACAAACTCTGGACCCGTAAGTGCTGACTCCCCTCTGTCTATCCAGCATAGAGGTGATCTATATAGTCACCCATACCTGGACTCAAACGGTTCCATTCCTATGGCGGATTGATCACTGTTTTTGTATGTTAACTCCACCAGTGGAAGGTGACGCCCTCAACTATGGAAGAAATCAAGGACTCAAACATGAATCATGCCCTCAAGTGTCTTTATGGTCTACTCCGTCTGACCATATGTCTGAGGAAGAAAGGAGGTGATCAACTGTAGATGTGTCTTGTATACCTCCTACAATCCCTTCCACATCCTGGATGTTAAAAGAGGGTCATGAGCTGAAATGATCATCAATACTATTTCATGAAGTTTTACTATCTTTTGAACTTAGAGGCATCTCAAGCCCTCTACTGATCCATGCTATCAGAAGGGTAGAAAGTACGTTGACACTGTGTGTCGGTCAACGATCACCCAAATAGATTTGTGGCCCCTTGAAAGTAATGGCAACACATTCACGATGCCCATGTAGATACAATCCCACTTCCATTCCAGTACTTATAGTGGCTGTGCTAGGCCTACTGGATCATGATTTTCGACCTTCAATTACTGACAAATGAGGAATTGTGAAACGAACTCTACCACTTATTTCGTCATCCCTATCCACATGTTCTAATGTCAGAGGTCCTAGTAAATCCTATCCACTCCATGATGTACCTACAAAGGGGATTTATGGATCTCTTTCAAAACATCTTCCCAGAAACGTCACCAGTACAATAGTGCATCATGTCAAAAAGATGAATTTCTACCTACCTATTGAAAATCTACCCGGAGATTGTCCTTAGGATATCTGAGCACTTTATGACTCAATGTCAATGTCCCTAAATGGTGCCTCCCAATCTAACTGAAGTATTGTTTTTGGGTGTTAGTCATAGACTGGAGGTATGATACTTCATCGTTATCTTGGAAATATATCTGCAATGTAGCTAGCTGCTCAGTCGCCTCCCACAGAAATTGTACACATGACCATATGTTGAAAGAATCTACTACTATGTTTCCCTTCCAAGGAGTGTAGACTATCTCAAAGATATAGTCCTGTAGGAACTCCATCCATTACTATTGTATTGGATTCATGTCCTTATGTGAGATGATATTTCAGAGACTCTTGAGATCAGAGTAGATATTAAATAGTTCAACCATCACGTAGGGCTACCACATCTTCAACGCAAAGACAACTAATTCTAACTGCATGTCATGGGTCTCATAGTTCTTATATTTCTTCGTCAGTTATCATGGGAAATTTGAGATCATATCTCATTCTTACATTAAGAAACATCATAGTCTAGTCCCTAATTCGTCGCATTGAACAACATACACAATTTCCTATTCTGGTAGCCTCAATATTAGGGCACTCTTTAGTCTGTGCCTCAGTTCATGGAAACTCTACTGGAATCTCTCCATCAATATGAAAGGATATACCTTCATTTTCAAATCTTTCAAGGGTGATTCTACTATACAAAAGCTGGGAACAAATCTCTGGTAGTTCCTAGCCAACCCCATGAAACATTGCACCTTAGTCATGCTCTTGGGAGGCTCTAAAGAAATCACTGTTTATATCTTCGCCGAATCCACAACGACTCCATCCTTAGTTATGACGTGTACCAGAAAGTGGATTTTTGGTATCTAGAATTGTCACTTTGAGAGCTTTCCATAAAGATTGTTCTCTTAGAGTGTATCTAGGATAATCATAATATTTCTGGCGTGCTCCTCCTCTAAAATTGAGTACAACAAGATGTTGTGAACTAAACCCACCATCAAATGATCAATGTAAGGCTATAAGATACTATTCATGAGTCCCAAAAAACTACTGGAGAGTTGATCACACCAAAAGTAATCACCATGGACCCGTAATGACCATACCGCCATCTCAAAGATGTCTTGGGTACGTCCTCATCCCGTAACTGAATCTGATTGTAGACTAAACTGAGATCTATCATTGAAAACCACCCAACACCCTTTAGATCATCTAAGTGGTCATCAATAATCTGTGGAGGATATTCTTTCATCACAGTCACCTATTTCAAGCACTGATAGTCCATAGAATGCCTCAAACTGGTATCTTCCTTCTTGGAAATGAAAATCGATGCTTCCCATGGAGAATCACTGGTCCTTATGAACCCATTTCATTGCAAGTCCTCAAACCTTACCCCTTATACAAGATGCTCCACAAGAGACATCCAATATGTTTATGTAGATATCAGTGTTATCCTATGATACATGTCTATGTAGAAGTATACCTCTCTGCGAGGAGGTAATCCTAGAACATCCTTAGGAATGACATCAACATACTAGTCCACCAATATAGGATATCATGGACTCCTCTCATCCACTACACCATAGATAAGGCTACCCAACTAATGAGTGATCAATTACACCCTCCTCCATGATAGTCCATCAGGTTCTGTAAAGGATCCCTTCTCACTGGTGAAGGGAAACCTAGTCCCATTATCGTGAAAACACCCCATATTTTGCCTAAAACATTGGATATGACTATGGAATGTGGACAACCATTCCATACCCTAGATGATGTCGTATGTCCTTGATACTACTACTATGAGATTCCATCCAAATCTCTCACCTCTTAGAGTAATCTCACACTACTTACACTACTGTGAAATTGTTGAATCCATTCATGTAGTTTTCGCTAGTTTTAAGGATCGATTCAATAGCTCCATAGGAATATTCGAGCTCCTAACGGGAGTTGTAAAAATCAATGAGTGACTGGAAACTCTGCCTTTAATAATTGCAGCTATGGTAGAGTAGAAAAAGACCATAACTCAAAACATATATCGAGAACAGTGGTCATAGGCCCATTCCAGCTGAATCTGAGCTCATCCATATCAATATGCTCCCTCAGGTAGTGGTAGACTACATGGAGGTTGTGGTGGTATTACCTCAAATTGTCGCCCACCACCTACTACATGACATGCTACTCTGTCAGGTCTACCGCCCTACGAACCCACACTCTCAAACCTTGATCTCTATCTCCACGGTCCCTCAACCATCTACTAATCCTTAGAACAATAGGATGGGCTCTCACGAGCCATGCATCCTTTCCCACCGCACAAGTAGAAAAGTATGCTACTCTACGTACCTACCCTGCCTTGGAAGCTCCGCATATCCGACCCTACAACTTGGTGTCATCCTTAGGATGGTCTAGACCACTTGGGCCACTACGTCATCTACATACAACCTACTATAGATGAACTAGTTTCATTTCATCTGATGGTGACTCCCACCGTCGGTGCCTGCTCTGGAAGGAAGCTCTCCACAAATACTGCTCACTCTATCACTCCATACTACATCAGGATGTCGAGAAATATCTTCAACACACTGATCTCCGGTAATAGTACATTCTTAAAGGTCCCGGTAATGATGAAAGTGTCTCATTCCATGTTGGTGGAGTAGCATGAGAGGACAACGTATCACAGTGAGTACTAGGCCAATGTCAACCTAGCATACTGTATGTGTAGTTACTCATGAATACGCATAGAGCGTAGAGACACTAGTATGAACTCCACCCTAAAGTGGATCTCAATGTCTTAGAAGGAGAGAGTATCCTCCACATGTGTCTAGAGACTTAGGCTACACCATCTCCCATCTATTTCGTGAATGATACTAGAATCTAGGATCACCATCTAGTCTGATGGTGTCTCTCCAAGTGGAATACTCATGCAACAACATCCTGCAAGTCCAAACCTTCATGTGGATTTGTCTCTCCTAAAATCCTTAGAGATATTTATTTGTGGAACTCATGAAACACGCTCAGTCAGGTTTCACTGTCTGATGGTGGGGTTGGAGGAAACTACTTCCCTACAGGTGGTAGTGATTTTGATTTTCAACACAGAGGTTCTACTTCCATAAGTGGTCCTTGCACTAATGCATCATTTGTCAGTGGTCCATTATCCTGATCCCTTAGTGGAATCTTGGTTAGCTTTATTTGTGGAAATATCATGTAGAGAGATATATTCTCCATGTTCAATATGTTATACCTAGTGATTTGACTCAAAATATATCTTGAGAAAAAATTACAACACACAATCAAACAATGTTTTCACGCACCGAGTATGGATTCATTGGCCACCGCACCGACATTGGACTCCCTAAACTTAAATCTGACTCAAGACACTTAAAATTATTCCTCCAATGAAAAAAATAGACTCTTAGTTCTACTTTTAGAACATCCCACCCTTTGATACCATTTTTTGACCACCCTGTCCCCCAAGGCCCGGGCCATGACTACCCGAAGCCTAAATTTCATCGGCATGGGGCTGGTGACTAGAACCAGAATGGTGAAACCAAAAAATATGAGGGAATTACCTTTAAACATGAGCACACACATACAAGCCAAAATGCACAGAACAAAAAAAACTATGGAAAAGGAATAGTAAAAACACTACTAAACCCCACCAAAAAGATTAAAATTATGTAATGAAAGAAAAATGTGACAGTATATAAGCCTAGATAAAATTTAAGTACCACAAAAATGGGAAATTTTCTCCAATTTTCATCCTCCAAGGATCCTACCTGAAGGGTAGGTACAACTCATCATTTGTCATCATTGCAACTAACCAATTCTATAAATCAGCTTTGAGCATCGACTAGCCCTGACTCCCCAAGTCCAATTCAAGTTTATTGTTGTCTATATAATACACTACAATGTGTGGGAAATTTCCATACAAAGATTAGTATAACAATACCTAGTAAGGGCCCCAAGACCCCCTATGTTCTCCTGGCATTCTAAAAAGGTAAAGTCATGAAACATGATCTCAATAACAAAACATTAAATAAAATATAGCTCACACAAGGTATACAACTTAAAGAGAGTAAAAAAGATGATTAGTCATAGCTAGATAATTTTTTTTGTTTTTGTGCCTCAGCTACTAATCTGATAAGGGTTTCTCTTCAACTAATCCAGAAAGGGTTGCTATACCACTGATCCTTCATGGGTCACTCTATGTTTGGCTCACATCAGGTCACTCTACTACTGATCCAAAGAGGGTCTCACTAGTGTCGTTCTATAGAGGCCCTCACTTCTGTCAATCCACAAAGGGCCACATTTTTGTCGATCCACTGAGGGTATCTATCATGTCGATCCACAGAGGGTCACACCATTATTGATCCACAGAGGGTCATACTTGTACTGATCCACAGAGTGTCACTCTCATGTCGATCCAAGGAGGGTCTGTCATCACATGACATATAGCCACCGTATTCCCACACATAGAAAGCTTGTGTTTCAAAGATTCAAGTGCTCAGGATATCGTTTGTACCTCAACAACCACAAATTCTCACGAATAAGTTACCTAAAGGAACTTATTGTCATAAGGGTTCCAATGTGATAGATGGAACATCAATTGGATACAAGTTCATTATGATATATGAAAAAAGGTAAATATAACCCAATTGGATTCGAGTCTGATCCAACTTGACCATACTCTAACATCATCCAAACTCATGTAGAGTATCTCACAAGAACCGTCTTGTCGCAATGGTACTCATGCCGAAGATGGGACTTCAATCAAACTTTTAGTTTGTGAGTTATGTTATTATTAGGGAAATGGGGCCGGTTGGGTCCGAGTCTGGTAGAGGTCTACTTCGGTCGGCATGTTGGGCCGGTGGGTCTGGCCCAACTAATGAAAACGTCATGCATGGTGTAGGCTACTTTTTCTGGACCGGATGATGTGAAAATGAATCACCCACATCGCGGTGATAGAGAGGCACTGCCTCATCATCCAAAATTGCTGACATGAACCTGCTATTCCCATCAATCCATGTGGCCCTAGCGGGCCGCTCCAAATCCACGGGTCACGTAGGCACCGACTTCTCCACCCATTATGGATATTCATCCTCGGCATCTTCCACGACAGCGCTTGTGGGTGCTGCTTCTCCATGGGGTCGATATGAGCCAACTGCAGCCGCCAGTCCCTAGTGGTGCCACACCAATGACATCTTCCACATTCCATGAGATAAGCTCGAGTGGTATGTTCTTTTAACCCATCTATTCCTAGGGGACTCTCGGGTTTCCTCTTTCACTATGAGTTCCTTGGATTGGCCTTAACACCTTGTTTCTCTAACTCCCACTAAGAACGCATAATAACAACAAAAGGAGGGGGTCCAAGCCTTATTTGAATTAGCTTCCCCCTCCTCATTAGAAGTCTAACATAGGGAAGGAATCAATCATCCAATAGTTTAAATTTATCCCCAAAACAAATCATGCAACAACATTCCACTGTAATGTATGATTCTCTGATAAACACATTAATCAATTAATTTGAATTCTAAATAATGTTCCAATAATGACATAAGATAAAATCATTATTCATGTGGAATAAATTAAATCCCCTTCCTGTATTTTGTGGAATCTGCTACGGGTGATGGAAATATTTTCGCGTTCATTGTCGTTTGATGTTCTTCATCGCTCGTCGATCTCCAGTTTGGTTCATCCGACATTCGACATTCTTTCAATGATATTCATTAGAGAGGAAAGTCGTTAGTGTATCTTTAAAAGATTCTTCTATAGGTTGTGAAATTTCCTAACAATGGTTTGATTAATAAAAATAATCAAACCCTGCATTGGTTCTATTAATATGGTTTATTAATTAACCCTTTATTAAAGAAAAATTAATTAAGAGGGATTCAATATGTCACAAAAAATGTAAATGGTAATTAAATTACTCTCATTTAATGACCATCGTTACACTTCAGTTTTTATAACCACCACTCAATGGTTAAGGAAATAATAAAATAACTTGATTTGTTAGTTTATAATTTTTCAGAAAAATGAAAAAATTATCATTTTTTTGTAACCCTTGCCGGTTAATGTTAAGCATTTCATAAGCAAATCCCGGCACTAGGAATTCAATTATGACCTTGGATTTTCAATCTGAGCACCAATTCAAAAGATAGAAAATCTCACTCACATGTTTACTGAATGTACATCAAAAAAAGAAAAAAATCTCTTCCATGTCCTCGAGCCTCATAATCATGTGCTATCATATTTTTTTGTCTCGTAATAATTCCATAAAATAAAAAAATAATGATTTATCAGCTCATTAATGTGTCATACTGATAATCATTCAAAATTTTGGGTCAGGGATACCTACCAATATATACTTAACATGCTAGGCTTTGGTTAACTACATTTTTCCTTTCTTCATTTTTGGTATAACCTCTCATGAAAACTTTTTTTTATTGTTATAACCATCAATGTATTATATTCATTTGATAATGGTAAAAACTCTCGTTTATAGTCATATTTTAATAATTATATAACCATATTCATCCCCGCTTGTTTCAGTCATCAGATAACCTACCATGTATCTTATGGGTATATATAACATTAATCTTCACCGAATTCATTGGAGGGAGATATAGGTCCATCGCTTCACATAATGAAAATAATATATATGTGTTATACAAGGAAATTATTTATTCATTATGTCAGGTCCGAGGAAAAATAATGGTCTTCACAAACTTCTCATCGTTGAATTACCTATGGAATGAAATTGGGTTTCATATTCAATACATCATTTCATTATAGCATAACCCACTACAAAATACATGATTCATTTATATCTATTCTACATAAAAAATAACCATCATGAGAAAGAATAATGGTGGAATATTTTAATCATTCACCTAGTAAATAAACAATGAAATGTTGGGTTGTTGTCGATAATTAATAAAAACATTATTAAATAATCATTTAAATAATTGTAAATTAAAATTTTATTTCCTAATTGAAAATAACTATATAAAATGTAATGATTTTATAAATTTTAAAGTTGGTTATTTTTTGAAATTAAATTTGAATCATGTAATGGATTCTTTAAATAATTGGGCTTATTTGTGATAGTATATAACTGCCATATCATACATGTTAATTTTGATTAATATTTTTGGTAAATATTCAAATCTTCCTCTTCCATAAAATGAAAATAATATTCCTCTTGAAAAACATTTTATAAATTATAGAATATTAAAAATATTGTTTAATATATCATTTTATAATAGAAAATATTTTTTTCAAAACCCTTTTATAGAATATTGACATGAAAGAAAATATATTTTTCTCCAAAGAGAGAAATAAAAATGATTATACATAAAACAACATTTTAAATTAAATTTTTATTATAGAGTGGAAATTGAATATAAAACATTTATTATCTCAAAATAACCATAATAAAATAAAATACAATTTGTTCTGTAGTTATAGATCTTGATATTTTTTCATCAATGTCCTAGTCATAAAAAATCAAGATAAATAATGATATTACAACATGAAATATTCCACATTCATGGAATTTAAATATTAATTCCCATGAATGAGTGAAACAAGTAAACATATTTATATTCTATAATTTTATTATTAAAATTAATAAACTACAATTATTGGTAGGATATACACCCCAAAAATTAATCAAATTATGATTATGGTATGACTACCACAGAAATAAAAGGGAGTTAAAAAATATTACCTCAAGTAATAATGTTTGTTGTAAATGTTCACAAATGATGCATAATAAATATAAGTTTTTTATAAAACAATTATATAAGAATAACGATATATATCTTACAATATATGTTTTACTTATGACCATTAATTAACTTATTATTATGAAATTTTTGTTAAATTTGTGTTTTGAGTAATACCTACTTCGTTTTCCATGAATATTTTAGTTTTTTATTTTTTATATTTTTACATTGATTATTGTTAACTCATCAACATAATGTTAAAAATGATATAAATATCAGGTATATAATATATATATATATATATATATGTATAAAGATTAATCCATATTTCTTATTGATTGATAATGAATCATACTATTCATGGATTTATATTTCAGTTCTCTCGAATAATGCATTAAAGGAAAGGTAAATAATATTTGACCTCTATAAAATATTATTTACCATGAATTTTATATATATTCCATAAATGAATATTTATTACCAAGCATGTAAAAATAAAATAAAAAACATACCACATTTCATTGTTGTGGTTGCAGTCCTCACAAACGTAGGAGTAACATTATGTTTTCCAAACAGATTAAAAGGAAAGAACATAAATTTTTATTATAATTACAGAATAATAATTTGGTCAAAAATATTATATATATATATATATGTATATATATATATATATATATATATTTATGATAAATCCATAATTAAAAAAATTTCATTAATAGTGCTGGTGGAAAATAATTTAGATCGGTTCGTGAAGCGATTCTTCACCGTACTCATGATTAATTCTTTTCTTTCCTATTTAATGGAAGTGGAGATGGATATAAGTAATCCAAATAAAAAAATCTATTTATAAGTTAGATATTTATTTTATTATATCATCATATTTGATTATTTTTTGAAGCTGATGGAAGAAGAAGAAAAATAAAAATTATCAGTTATGAACAATACATATTCATTAGGAAACCTCATTTGGTTAGTACCAAAATCCCTCATGGGTGGATTAATAATATAATGGAATGTTTAGTATAATTATGTATGTATGTAACAGATTATGCTAAGTATATTCTGACAGATAATGTATTAATAATTGTGAATATGAGAGTATATTGGCTTCCCTTTAATATGTATTGTAGTGGACATATTTGTAATACCATAAATGAAAAATTCATAACCACATTTTAAAAATTGAATAATTCTAAAAAATGTCCAATTAAAAAAATTAATATTATAAAATGACAATATATAACAATAAAAATGAATTGGAGATGTTTTTTGGTCATTTGAACCCTTAACAATTTAGTTTAACCCCTAGATAAATTAATTTTAACTATAAACACATCAATTAATTTTTACTATATTAAATATACAATATGAAAAAATATTATATTGAAATTAAAAAATATCACTAAATATAATTATTCCAATTATTAAATTCATTTTTCTAAATTCAAATAATATAATTCGTTGAATTTAATTTCAAATTAATCCCACTGATGTGATGAAATAACAATTTTAAAAAGAAAATGAATTTATATATATTTAATGTATTCATAAAAAATACAAACATGAAATTGATTAAAAAAGGATAAATTTAAACAAAAATTGAATATTTGAAATAATTTTTAAAAAATATTAAATGATTTATACTAAGAGGTTGTTTTGAATAAAAATCAGTATTTTGTAATTTTCATTAAAAATTAAAATTTTAAAAATAATCCCAAAAAATTTACCCTAATCTTATTTTGAAATATTGATTCCAAACCAAAGTAATTATTTTAAAATAATATCTATAAATTTAGGAAAAAAATTTATTATTTTATCCACAAAAATGAAACTAAAATAATTTTATGAGAAAAAACTATTTTCAAATAATTTAAATATTAACTAATAATATAGTACATATTTAGAAATATATCAATCGTATCTAAAAATAAAATTAATAATATTCATTATATAATTGTTCCTATTCTTAATTATAAGATTAATTGATAGGTTATAATGGTAATATTTAAATAATATTATAAATTGTATATAATGGTATGTGAAAACTCAATGTTGCAAGTAACAGTAGTTATCAAAGAAGTTACATTTATTTGAAAAAATATATTTCATTAAATATTTCACTGTTACATTCAATCCCACCCTTACCCCACCTAAAATATATTATCCATGGAATTTTTATCAATCTAATATAAAAAACCCTTATAATTGTTTCTTAACAAATAATCACACGTCGATTTATCTTCCTCAATTTTGGGGGTTTTCCATAAAACCACGATTTTGTGAGTTTTATTTTGTGATAGAAATTTCCCTATATGATCTAGAATATATATATATATTGTTCCTCGTATAAATGAAAATGATCCAATTTTTTGAATTATGATTTTTCTACATGTTATTTACTATGTATTTACTTCATCAATAGTGATACATGGAACACTTCATTGACATGAGAGTTGTATTTGGGGGAATCCCCAAGCGATATGAAATCATCCTTAATCGATGATGATCCTAAAAATGGAAAATATTCCTTGAAATAAAACATCCCTTTCTCTAAAATACCATGAAAAAATTCCATATAAATATTCATATAAAACCCTTTTCAAAAACATCATATTTTATATTACAATGATGATCATAAATCTAACTTTTTTGTTTAATTTACACCTCCTTTATGTGTCTATAAATATCTCTTACATTGTCTTCTGTTTTATATTCATATTTAAAATCTCCCAAAAAATTATTTAAATAAATTCATTAAATTATGTTGGAGTTATAAAATTATTTATTTCGGGGTCATCATAAGAATCATCTAATTTATTGATTTAAACCTATTGTATTATGAAAAAAATTACTACTTGATGGCATTGATCCCAATGTCTATTGAAATCCAATAAAAATATGAAAACAACATATAGGTTTGTAGTGGATAAATCATAATGAACATATATACTGTATGTGTTAAATGATCTAAAACTCAGTTAAATATAAATTCATGCTAATGGAATTTCTAGAACATATTGTTACTCCTTTGATACAGATTAGATAAAATAGAATACAGTACTCCATAAAAATTTATAACTTCTCTAGTTCATATCCTGAAAATATAATGATAAAAAATATACTAATATAAAGTAATTATAACTTAAAACATTGTATGGTGGTCAAATACATCCCATATAGCATTATTCCATTTGTAATGTTTTTGTAGTTCGATGACAAAATTGATGGTGATGACTTCCGATTTCAATTCTGGTATGGTTAATGTTTGTTACAACACTTAAAATTCTGTCTCTTAGTATTCACTTTTTTACATACCATGTATTGAGATTCATATTTTTTAATATATCCCTTCATGAAATACCAATATAAAAAATCATTCAAATCTCTATACATCATTTTAATTCAACAATGAATCAATAATGAATATATATGAAATACATTTAGAATCTCCAACCAATATTCTCTGGATTAGACATAAATACAGTTCCTGAACCATATCAATCCATCATAACCATGGTTAAACAAAAGATCAATTTTTAACATCTTCTATAGCTCTATATCATCCTTATACGCCAATTTAATAATCACTAGGATATATTGTTGAACATTCATTTTAGAAAGATAATATTATCTCTACCTTTGTGGATTTCTATATAATTCATTTTCAATTCCAAAAAATAGGAACTTTTGTGAGGGTAAAACTAGATATTATATCCTTATCCTTTGGAATAAAATCATTAACCACCATGTTCACAATAGAATTGTGGAAATGCATTGAGAAGTCATTATCCTTAATTATCTCCAACCATCACCTATGGAGAAAGGTCAACTATTTTTCATTCAATATATACATTACATACATATGATATATATATATATATCACACATTTTACATAATTATGATGACATCATATCATTAATGGAATTTATTTTTTATCTAACTCAAAATCATGTGATTGGAAATTTTTCCACCTGAAAATTTTATTTTTGTGAGGAAAAATTTATCACATATTCATTCTGTAAGATGTCACATTCCATTACCTTTATTGATCCCTCACTATAATTCAAAAAACATTATCCACTAAATGGAAATTAAATCACTATTGTGTCATCTATTCTTTTAGTAAATTTAATAAAAATTATCTCACATTCATTAATACATAAGAACATGGAACCATTTTTAATTAAACATCATAGTGTATTAGCTATTCCGGATAACTTCTCTAAACGTCATCGATAATATCATGCATAACAAAAATCCTTATAGATAATAGTCCCAATGGTGGGTATATGCCTATACTCAATAGCCTATATCTTTGATTAATCCACACGTATAACAACTATAGATATTATATGACCTAAAATGAAAACATATGTAGGTAATATTTACACTTGTTAAATTATTACAATATCACCTCACTATTTATTTCTTTAGTAAAATAAATGGGTGATAGTCTTGCTTTTTATTTTTCATCGAATGGATAATTTTATTAACAATCAATACTCTCATAAACTAGTCATAGTACTCTATGTTGGATATATTTATCAAATACATGAAGATTATGGTGGAATTGGTAATAAAAAATGGCATAATATATATTCATATTGTACATACCTTGTTTGAAAATATTTCATTAATATACTCACCTTAATAACCCTCAATTGTTGATATCACAAACAATTTTCATTCTATCAAAATTATTGATATATGGCTATTTGATAAAAAAATATACTAGTAATGGTTAGGGGTAGTTTTACGTAATTTTTATCATCTCAAATTCCTAATAATAAATGAAAAGTTTCATTGATCCATATTTCATCATAAGGAAATTAATTTAATAAAATCATGTTCAAACACATGGATTAATAAATCCCTTATCATGATTATATAGTATTGGCTTCTATTGTTCTTGAAACTTAACCATGTTCATTCTATAGGGAGTCGTCGAAGTAGATGAAGAACCATATATGAGTTCTATTGGGAACTCAATGTTAGGGTCTTCTTGAAAGTATACAAAACTCTTCAGAAAACAAATTGAGAAGAAACCATAAAATAGTATTATCATAAATATTGAGTTTCACTATAATTTTATGAGATTAAATTCAGTCATTAATTTAAATAAATACCCTTACAATGGATTTCATCCCTACTTATAGTTCATATTTATCATCATTTATATAGATGACCAATTGATTATAAGGAATATAAAATAAGAAATTCCTTCGTAGAAAATTGGTTTGTGTTTTTTGAAAATAAATTATATCAATTATTAAAATATCATTTAATTCAACATGTGGGGGGATAAATAAGTTTCTAGAAATCATATTCCTGAAAAAATAATCAAGTGAAGAATCATGGACGTGATATGTGATCATTTTCATGTTAGAGGTTATCACTACTAATTCGACATCTAATAATTGGGGATAATAATGAAAATCATAAGAAAATGTTAGTGATATATATAAACAAATAATACTATAATCAAGAATATTTGTTCCATAATTGAGAAAACATGTAAACAAATCGAAAATATTATTATATCCTTAGTCCCATTGTTAAAAAAATTTCATCATGATGATCAAGAATCTTTTATCATAGTGTCAATCATTATTATTATGTCATGAGATTGGAAGATTTATTACAACATATGACAACATAGGTTTAATATAATTCTTTCATGGTTAAAACATATTCAAATGTTTGAAAATAAGTTATAATGATTTGGTTAATTTGAAAAAAAATACCACGTGGGAGTATTGAAAGAGGGTTTAAATAATGGACATTATTGTAAAATGGGGGAAAATCAAGTGAAATCCCAATGATCTCTCCTCAATGTTAAAATCCCAAGGTGTTGATATTTTAGATCCACATCCACTTATAATATCCTGTAAAGGATGTAATTTATTGAAAAAAACTAGCTATATCCTTCCCCAAAATTCCATGATATTATGACCTACAAATACATATCTATATGGTTATCAATAATGTTTTTATCATCATAGATACTAAAGGTTATGTAAAAATATACTAGATAAGTAATATAACAGCCCAAAATTTTCCAAAATATACCATGAATCGTAAAATATTCATAATCATTATAGTATAAGACTATCTATATCCAAATATTATTGGTCAAGTGCCTTTTGAAACCTGTATACATAAACAAATGTTTCATTAGTGAACTACATAATATCCTGCTAATTTTTTCATAACAAGACTTCTTATTTAAAATATCAAACATAATACCATTCTTTAATCCTTTGATAGAGGCCACTAAAACAATTGAGAGTAATGATGCACAGTTAAGGTAGACAAGGGAGTATGAACATAACATGGGAATATGTTTATTAGAACATGAAAATAAAATTTTAATACCATACCTTGAATATCATACCTAATAAACATGCATCATAAAATAAATCATCATTGTAAATAAAACATGAATAAATGTAGAATCAAATATAAAAATCTTGGACATTAATATATTTTCAAAATTCATATGTTTGTTGAATAAAATAGAAAATTTAATGTCAGGTATACACACAAAGACATTCATAAAATGATTATCTTTGGATAACCACGCTAGAACCTACTTCTACCTTGTGATATCCCCTCATATACCCTCTTTTTTGATTTGTATTGCATGCCTTGTAACATATTTTTTGGGTTGGTATAACCTATCACGAACCCTCTTATTTTATGTCACCAATAAAGATGGATGGCCATTTAACATGACCCCCACCCGATATGTTGCATGAACCTATTCGAATTGTCGATCACCATGGGTTGTAAACTAATTAAATAGTATCAATACCATTCTTTGGGAATAATTTTACCCATTAAAATATATACTAAAAACCAAAAATAATAAACATCATCTTAATGGATAACAATAACCATACCAGTTATATCAATTTTTTATTCAATATTTCTAACAATAACCACAACCAAAATGACCCCTAAATAAGGGTTACAATAAATCAATCCCAATAACATCCATTATATAAGAGGGACATATCTCTAAACACACCACAAACAACACCATAAATTAGTGGACCACTAAAAATTAAATTCCCCATCACTCCATGATAGATCCTCCCTTTATGTGGGTCATATATAAAAAATTCAATATGCTCAAAATGGTGTATGTTGGGTTTGGGCCAAATTCTAGTAGGATTATACACAAATAAAATGTTACATTATCTAAAAGTAGAAGAAAAATCAACAAGAAAAATTCCATATGAATATTTGAATTTTTTTTAATAAAAAATTTTAAGGGAATCAATATCTAGAAAAACATTTTAAGGAAACCTTTTATTCAATTTAGATTGGATGAAAAAAAATATGAACCCATGTTCTACCAAATAATGATGCCTAGAACCACATCACATGATAATCATGTCAAAAAAGATCACTATGGTAAAATCCTGAAAGGAGACTATCACAAATGGGACTATATGAACCATGTACCTCGATGACCAAAATCCAACATCTCAACTTCCCATAATGTTCCCATATGTGAGCCACTAGAGGGAATTCCTTCTGAAAGTTCCAATTGGAATCCACATCATAAACTAATACCTACATCTTTCCTATGGATGATCTACTAGAGATAATACCATCCAAAAAATATAAGGTTATCTGATTATTTGACATTTTTACTTAATGTTGTAGTCATCATTCATGCAAGATGAATTTTAGCTTAGTCTAAATATTAATCAACTAGTGTACTAGTTATAGTTTTCCCACCAATATACCCATGATTCCCAATGTTCTAAAATTCCATTTTGAATATAACATATATTATCTCATTCAATTACAAATTCCAATAATCATTATATCAAAGGTAAATTCCCCATTTGCCATTTTTACATTGGTCAAATTTCCAAAATCCACGTTAATAATCAATTTTCCTAAAAAACATTCCATTACACATGCACACATAAAACATTTGTAAAAACATTTAGAAACACCCCCACTATTTATGATTACATTTTGAAAACACAAAAAGATGAATACGTATGGAATCATATCAATTTCAAAGAACAAAAACCCTTTTCAATTTCATACTCACATAAAATTCATTTTATAACATACATAACATAACATAATATATTTGAAGAAACATTTATTTTGTAATAATATTAATAAAACAATAAAAACTCCCATTTCTATAGAAAAATACACATTAAATTCATTCTCAAATATAAATCCCTTTTAGAACAAATTTCACTCATTTTAAACATGGAATAAAACATATTCAAAAATCACCACAAAGAAACAGACATGAAAAATAACCAGTTTCCTTTAGAAACCCCATTTTCATCACATGTTCAATTCATACATATTTAGAAACATTTTTTACACTAAATGAATATATATAACAATTAAAAAACCATGAATGAATATCAAAGATATCTAACAATGTAGGAGATGGTAACGTCCTAACTCATACTTGTAAACTTCTATAAATCGGTGTGAAACCTCAAACTCAACACAGGAAGACCATATAATGCATTGATTTAACATCCATAATCAATATATAAACCCACATATTAATTTAAACCATAATTATGTCAAACAACCACCTATAAAATATGAACTCAAGAAGGGGGATTTGAGATCCCTTAAAAGTGGGAAAACATGTGGAAAAGGACATAATTAAATATTCAGGGAAGAATAGGGTTCTAAAACACCTAAAGGATGTGGTAAAACATGTTAATGAAAGATTTGTGGAAGCTACCATGGATGAAAAATCCTAAATAGGGATGATGGTATGCTAATTAGTGTTTAAATCAAACTTTGAAAAGATGTAATTTTCATCATATTAATGATCTTGACATGAGACCCAAAATTCCCTCATGGTTTTCCAAACAATGTGGAAATTGTGAATCCTTCTTTGTCAAAGTGTAATATGTAACAGTGTTATCCTCCATGGTTTTCCAAACATTGCACTAACTATGTTGTCTTCACTATCCGAATTGACAATTGGTCACATGCTTACCTAGACAATGGTTCTTGGTTTCCCCTAACTATGAACCAACTCTGTTCCACAAACTATGAAGAAAAATATCTCAATTTTTCATTAAAAAATCATGGGGAACCCAAATAATTAAAGAAATACTGAAAATAAAAAAAAATATTACCTCAAAACAAAATCATGAATATGATAATTCTCCCTAAAATTGAATACGATTTATTCTCAAAAAGTTCCACCAATTGATTTATCAGCGAAGAAAGATTTATATTCTTCTTCAATATAAGACATATTCTCCTAAGTATCATGTGCTTCATTAACATGACTCAAAATAAAATATGATCAACAGAATGTAATTACCATGAATTAATTTCTTTTATGAATCTGCATTCCACTGCGATCATTCAAATGTGGACAAATAAGGGCCCCAAGTCCAAATCCTCCCAATTCAACACATGATATGTAGTTGGGTTATACGTATTCAAATGAGTATCATGTAAAACATCATAAAATTATTTTAAATAAAATGAAAAAATGTAACCTATATGGCTCCTTAACAATCTACTCAGTAAACTAGAATGGTCAGAAATACTTTATCAATGACATCTCATACATACCCAAATTACAATGACCCAAGTGAGGTTCCACTTATAGAAACACCATGCCACCCACATTAAACTACATATATTAGCACCTATGGAAGGCATATGGTTTATAATAAATATAATCAATAAACAACCAATTCTTGAACAACCTTACATTATCATACATCTAATGCACAAGGCTTGGTCCAAACAACGGGGTATCACCTAACCCAGCCCAAAATAAAAGTTACTTCCATGAATAACCATAATGAAACTAAATAGGATAACAATGAATTGAAGATTGAAAACTATTAAATTATAAAAAATGAACAAACCATAACTTTATATCCCACTAACCATCGAAGTCCAGTAAAGATGGTTGGATAATGCCTTCTAAATTCTGATTCACCCACTCCTTATGACCATCCATTTGATGATGGATTACTATACTCAACACGAATTAAGACCCCTTCACATTCTAATGGATATACCAAAACTGAGAGGTAACATAGAGTGTCCCTTTAAGAAAAAAATTAAAATTCACAACATGAAGACTCGCAACCTCATGCACATCCAACCGAACCAACAGATCCATCATGGATGAATCCATGATTATAATGATCTGAGTAAATTTTGTCAGAGGGCCAATCTATACAAAATATAGTATTATGTCTCCATTTTTTATGAGGAATTACAAAAATTAAATTCATGGATATGTCATCCCACTTACTTTTTTTATAGGCAATGGGTGAAGAAAATTGGTTGGCCTTTGGATTTATGGGTTAACTCGGTTATATTTATAACACCATGATACAAATACATATATGTTTGACCTCATACCAAGCCTCTAGAACTATAGAAAATCATCAAAACCATATTTTTAGCAACAGGATAAATGGACCTCTTTAACAATTGGATATCATCCATCACCACTTTGCTTTATAACCACCGAACCACAAGGCGAGATGTAAAGGAAAAAAACCCCATCAAGAGAGAACGACCATTCATAATGAACCTCCCCACAATTAGTCAACTATGTAGAGTACTAGAATAACTCATCACCATGATTCTCCCACTGAATCAATTATAAATGGAAAGGTGTGAGATAAACACTATCCAAGAACACACCTCTACTGTGTAATGATGTCTCGATATACATCTTGGAGAAAAGTCCCATAAGCATCCACTAATCACTCAACACTATCAAATATGGCACTAGAAACATCATATTCAATGAATCTATAACCACCATTCATTTACCCGGTTAATAAAATATATCTAAATATAAACAATTAAGGTTCTCAAACGAATGAATTTTTCAAAATGCAGAGCATTCTGGGGGATAGTGTATGCCATGATATTATGATCAGAATAAACAAAAAAAATTACTAAAAACAAAAATGGAAGAAAATTTTTAAGGATTTCTTCACTAATGTTTTCTAAATGTCATGTGTTGGGTAATTTTTTAATGTGTTCAGAGATTTTGAGAACTATAGGCCTCAACATAGTCATCACGCATCAGCCCACAAGGAAGACTTGTTCATGGGGCATCATAATAGACCACATATACCATTGCATATTTTGGAATGATCAATACATGGGCTATAGTCAACAACCATTTGAACACTTCAATGGATTCCTATCACAAGAGGATCCCTTCATAAAACACCCCATTCCATGTATGTTTTACCATCAATGAATAAATCCACGTGAAATCTTGATCAACACACCTGTAATACCATACTGGGCATAAATTGATTCTTATTTCAAAATCATTATTTAGATATTCCAAAGACATCACTAATATTATCTTCTAAAATACATCTTTATCCTCGTGTTCTGAGATCATGTGAACCCAAAACATCATATCTCTATGAAATATGGTGAATTTATAAAAATTCTCACAGAGACGATGATATAGAAGGGTTTCCAACATAATAATAAAATACTTCTCATTCTCCACCTCAATATTATGATTGAACAAAAATTAATCCACAAATACCACTAAAATATAATGGGTATGTTGGTGGAACACCTGAATGGTAGTTTCCATAAATACCACTAGAGTGCTTTTATTGCACAAATGGCATGACCATGTACTCAAAATGGACGTACCTACCTCAAAATGATATTTTTCAGAATATCCACCTCTCTAACTTTGACTTTGTGATACATGTAATAGAAATAAATCATCAAAAAATACATTTCCCACTAAGGTAGTTAAAAATGTCATCAATATAGGGAAATATTTATTAGTTCATGATCGTTACCTTATTTAATTTTCAGTAATCAATGCACATCCAAAGAGATTCATCGACATTTTATCGCAAATCTTACTAGGGGGAAAGGGCGAGATGATCTGGTGAGTGAATCCTTAATATGCCAGATCATCTAGTTGTTCCTTTAATTCCCTCGACTCGTTATGGACCATATGTTTTTCATGAAGATAATTAATTTATGTACCCAAATCCATATACATAGTAAACACCACACCACACTCTAGAGGAAAAAATTGGAAATAATATATAAATTCCTTTTGGAAATCATCCACCACATGAGATAATCCACTTTTAAGAGTCCCATAATCATCCTCATATGTGAGTGATGAGATCTGAAAAACATGATTCCCCAATTCTATAAGTGGAGGTCAATCACAACATGAATGAGTTTCTAATTCAAATTGAAAAATATGGGTACTTCCATCATGTTCCCAAAAACATAATCGATTTTGATAGAAATTGACGTGTTCTTGAAAAATGTGCCATCAAATCCATTCATATTTTCATATCAATGTTCTCCATAAATAAAACAAAAATATCACATTGTAGCTTGACCCCGGTCATAGTGAGTGCATTATAGGGACACTTGAGAGCGTAATATCACTTCTTTCCATGTGGAGGAAGAAACTCCATAACATAAGGGATTAGAACAGTTGGTAAATTTATCAAATCTATAAGGAAGTTATAAATCATTGAAATTGAGGGACAATATCCAACTAAACATCAACTAATGATGACATAATATGTATGGTACTTGTAGCTATTATGGGACCTACATCCAATATCATTGGTTCTTGTTCAACCATATATAGTACCCTCATATTTACCTAAACATGATAATGACCAATACCTCACATATCTTTTTTAAACAGACTGTACTATAAAGATGATCCATATATTCCACCACAAACTCCAAACTTGGAGAAAACTAACATGGATGGTTCTTACTGATATTTCATCACTCTATATGTCACATATCCTGCACCACGCTGATTTGGGTGTGCCACTCTTCAAATTCACTATAAGATCCCAATTTCTCCATAGTGGTGACCCAGTCTGGGTGGAGATGAGCATGAAGATCACATTTTCTATAACTTACATACACCGATGTCACAAAACTATCCCAATATCAGAATCCAAGATGATGAAAATCAGGAAGGATGGATTGAACTACCACCTCCGTTATTCCAATATTTAGCACACTTCCTCATCATATCATATAAATTACCACTTCCCACTACTGGAACATCACCATAGAAACCCGAATATCCACTAAGATCAATTTAAACCATAACAGAATACATCTTAAACTTGAACAAGAAGGCCTGAGATCTAATTTTGTGTTGCAACCCCATCTCTATGTTCTAATACTTTACATACTCATTGGAAATGATCTCGAGTGAATACTAATCTTACTCTAAAATGATTTTAGCTTTTTAGATCACGGTCTAGTCTCCTTATCTATTTTCCATGAACTCTCTAGATATAGAGAAGTATAAAATCTAAGGAAAATAATCCTCATTTAGTTCAACATGGGAATTAATCCACCTAATCTATGTGTTCTTTCTAAATTTCACCACAGAGTCCCATCACTTTTTATTAGGACCTTACAACATGGATGAAGCATGTTCCACACAAACTACCTTAAAAGTGTCATGGATATTTATTATGCTCCATATATCTTCAAGATACTCCTCTTGTTCATAATGATATATGTTACATTGGAATGAACAAGGCTTGTTCTTGAGGAAATCCTAATAATTATCCATTTTAGGTCTTGGTCCCGCTTCCCCAAATTTTGCAGGAAAAGAGACTACTCCATGAACCAAATCCTAAAAAACACGAACCTCTTCTTCCACTAATCATTTATCAATTGGTTATGGATAACTATCTTCTAACACTTCTTGTTTGTATACAGAAGGACTATTGGGAGAAATTTTACTACATCAAACAAAAAAGGGAAACCCCTCAATTATACATTAAAAAAATATACATGAATCAAAAAAAATCTCCAAAACTTCCAAAATTTATAATATAAACAAATACATCATAATTAAAAGAGAAACTAACCACAAAACTCCCACCCAAGGTCTACATGCAGTTTGTAGCATGTATGTCCCACGTGGAGGAGAAGTCAAAACAAATTACCACATTCTATAGAGACTCGAGTCTTTTCATGTGGTTTGATGGCTATGAACCAAACTCACAACCCGAATATAAATCCCAAAAAATCTGAGATCAGGTCATTCTTGAATCTATACATTAATAACATGACCCAAAAGAGCATGACCTATTCTAGTACCATTTTTTCATGAACCAGGCCGAAGATCCATCTAACTCGACCCCAACCCACTTAGTGGAATGAACCATGGGGGGTTTCTAATCCCTATTGGTAGGAAATTAGTGCTTGGGTTTCACAATATTTTTTGGGAATTATTTCACCAATTAATAAAAAAATGAATTTCAAATAATAAAAATGATAATAATAAAAGATAACTATATCATAAAAGGTATAATAATTTCTAGATTCAATGTTTACAACATTAGCCACAACCAAAATTACTACAATACAAAGGGACCAAATAAATCCCAAAACTTCCATGCAACTAGAAATACATAACACTGAATATGACACCACTAACACCTCCATGAAGTGGAACACTAACACACATATCCACCATCACTACACTGATACGTCATTCCATTTCCTTGTTCATACATAACAAAGTCTACATACAAAGAAATTGTATGTAGGGTGTGACCCAAAACCTAGTAGGATTCCACCAATAAATAATATTCTATTATTTAAGGTTAGAATACAAATCAAGATTAAAATTTTGATATGAATATTTGAAACATTTCAATGAAAATATTTTTTGGAATATGATCTAAATAAAAACATTTAATGGGAATTGTTTTGACATATAATATTTCATGAAAATAAAAATGTAAACTCATTCTATCATAGAATGTTTCATATCAAAATATCACATGATAATCATGTGAAATGATATAACCATGTTAAAATAAATAATTGTAAATATAACATGTGGGACTCTATAAACTTCATTGATCGGTGATAAAAACCTTCTAACTCTAGTACCGATAGTGTTACTGTGCATGAGCTACTAGAGGGGATCCCATATCAATTATCCATTGGACTCCAAATAATAAGGAAATAACAATATTGTTCTTATTCGTTATCCCAATAGAGTATACCTTCAAAAAAATATTATGGTATCCATCCATATAACATTTTTAATTAGTTTTTTAGTTTTATATCCAGCTAGATGAATCCAGGACCTGAATACATCTGAATAACCTCGAATACTTTTCTAGAATTCCCACATAGATACCGAGAAAAACCATTTTTCTCATATTAAATATCATATATGATATAAATCATCACATTAACATACAGATACCATAAATCATAAGCACACACAGAAATTACCCCCCCCCCCATATTTTCATATTGGTCCAACAACCAAAATCTTCATGGAAGCACCATTTTACATAAACAAAACATCTTTCCATTTTACATTATCACCAGAACCATTTGTAAATACATTTATTACAACTAACATATTTATATAACGCATTTCAAAAAAAATAAGACATTATACAGAATTATTACAATTTCTATGGGAAAATACCCTTTTCAAATTCATACTCAGATAAAAATAATTTCATAACATTTAACACATAACATTCATAATAAAAATACACATTACATGTTAAGGAAGAGAGACCAACAATCAAAAAACATTATTTCCCTATAAAAATCATCATTCTATTCATTTTAACATTTTAATCTCATTGAAAACCCCATTCAAACCTTCACAGAAGGCAACAAACATTTTCAATAACTATCCTAATGACACACACATGAATAATAACTACATTACTTTAGAAAACAAATTTTCAGAACATGTTAATCAAAATATTTTCATTAACATGTTAAGACCCACACAAACAATAAATATAATGCATTTATGAAACCTAGAATCTATATCAAAATCATATGATTATTTAATATCATGTAGCCACCCACATCACACTTAGTAATGTCATTAAATCAGTATGAAACCACAACCACACAACCCCAAGTTCCATTAAAAAAATATTTAACAACAATCCACAATATTTAACATCGAATTCCATGATTGGACCATCATTAGGTCAAACAAAATATTAGATAATAAGAAATCTGTAAATATGGTAGGATAACCCCAAAAAGAAGGAGAAATCATCAGGAAAAATTGATACATGAAGATTTGTTGATGAATTTCTATCAAACACACCAAAATGATGAGGCTGAAGAGGTCAATGAAATCTTATAGTAATATCAAATGGGTTAAAATGGTAACTAAGAATACATAGTTGAATTATGCATAAAATTAATGAGGGGAAAAGTGGTAATTTTCCACTTTTTAATTATCTTGAAAGGTTACACGGTTTTCTAAGCTGTGCAATGTCCTTGTGTCTCCCAATTTTAGTGATTAAATTGTCACATAGTATTCCTTAATGGAATTCCAAATTGTTCACCAACCTTGTTGTCAACACTGTTTAAAATAAATTTTTTCCACACAATTACTTTGGGGAGGGTTCCCAATTTTCCATAACTATGTGCCACCTATTCTTAATAAAAAAAATCACAATTTCATACCACTAATATATGAGTATCCTATGAAATTAAATATATAATAATAATAATCAACGTATTACAACAAAATAAAACCATTTAGGTGAATATTTCCCCTCCATGAAAAAATTCCTCCCTATGAATGTCCAAGTGATGTTTGACTTCAAAAAAATGGTTATTAATCTCAAACAAAATAAATTCTCTCCCATGTCCCTTGCACATCATTTCCTTGATTACAATGAACATAGACCAACCAAATGGAAATACCCCAAATTAATTTCTCCTCAGAATCCAAAATTATCAACACACATTTAAATATTGAAAATTCAAGCTATGATTCCTACTCTTCTCAATTCATCAGACAAGATAAGTCTAGGTTGTAAATATTAAACTGGGAAACATGGTAAAAGTTTTGTATTGACATCAACTAAAAATGGAAATATAAATTTTATTCCACCTTACAAATATTCTCAATAATATCAAAAGGTCTGACATACATAGGCATTGTAATTCCATTATTACCTAGAAAACAATGATCCATTCGAGGATCCACATTTTAAAATAATTAGTCAAAAAAAAATCCATATCTCAAAACCTCGGGTGGAATAATATTTATAATGACTCTAAGGAATCCAAAATAGACACATGATAAAATTAACATTATCTACTGTTTCATAAACAATGGTTGGTCCTAATACTGAGGCATCACCCATCGCAACCCAATATAAAGAAAACTGACACAGACAACCATAAATCACCTCAAAATGATCCATTCAAATCTTGGAATGGTAACTATTATTACATGAAAACTCAACCAACCAAAAATTTATATCCCTCGATCCACCAAAATCAGTCAGACATCCCCAGATGATATATGCCACAATCTAATTCACCAACTCTATTTGGACATCATTTTGAGAATGCTATGATGCACTCAACATGATATTTAACCCCATCACCTTCTGAAGGACATCCCAAAATCATGTGGTAAAATGGGGGGGGCTTACAGAAACATTTTCTGAGGGTACAACAGGTTGCATCATAATCAATTTCATAGACAACCGAACAAACTCATCCACCTTGGTTGAATCCCTAATTATAATGAAAAGATATTATTTAGTTAGATTGTCAATCAATTCAAAGAATAAATTTGATCCCTAATTTGTTCGAGGTATAAAAATAATAAAATACATGTAGATATTATCCTATGTCACAGTAGGAATAGTTATCTAATGAGGAAAAACTAACGGTATTTGGTTCTCTTCTTTAACCAATAGTCATGTATAACACCACTATTCAAATTCATCTATGTCTCACCTCAAATAAATCTATCATAACTATCGACGCAATTAATAAGATATAATGATATCATTTCGATGAATTTCCACCAAAGACTGATGGTTATTCTTCATCAACAGCTTCCTAAAAGAAAACAGTACCACAAGGAAATCTCCAGGGCACAATGATACCTCTAGAGACAATGACCATTCACAAGTTACCACTACACCATTAAATATCTAAGTATAATTAATTAATCCCTCATCATGAGGGTTTTATTAGGGAATAAATTCTAGAAGGGAATGAGTTTTGTGATAATTATCCAAGAGCCCAACCCCAATGTGTTCCTTGGTATCAACATTCACCACGGGGAAAAGATCCACTAACCTCCTCTCATTAGAGGTCTCATTCAAAGACTACACTGAGTCTTTTCCTACTAAAATCATATACAACCACATTTCAATTACCTTGTGTATCAAATATATCAAAATAGAACCTCTGAAGGTATTGAACCCAATTTCATTTCCATAAATTCAAATCATAATTGGAAAAAAATAATGTTAAATATTTATTTATCAGAATAAACAAAATATTTCTTTCCTAAAAGATAATTTAACCATGTGTTTATAGAACGCATCCCTACTACTGAACATGCGTCCTAGTTTTTTTAATTCTATTCATGTCATCATAGTTATCGATTATCATACTCCAACACATTGTCATCCTCTATCAGTACACTCCCAAGACCGATAAATGAGCACCACAATTTACCATATATCCCTTTAAATATTATAGTATGAATAAAAAATAGAACATGTTCGACTTTTATTTGAGCTCCTCAAAGGATGCATGAATATCTGGTATAAATTCAAAAATAACTCCCTTTGGGGTGAGTAGTTTCATGGAAGAATATATCCATATGAAATATTTAAAAAACAACATGTAATTACCTCCCATGCATAAAAATAACATGATTTCGAATACGTTATTCAGATGATCCCATGAGATCACAACTGTGATTTTATCAGGTCTAGCGAAACCCCAATTTTTATGATCACATGACCTAGAAGCATCACAAAAATTATTAATAAATTCATTTATAAAACAATGTTTAGATATAATTATCCAAAAGTTTTTGTATAAAAATCATCAAATTATATACATGCTACTCCACAATCCTAGAATAAACTATGATGTCATCCATGAATGCAAATACACATGAATACTTTTAATGGTGGAAGACCCTATTGATTTGCACCATAAATACTACTGGGGTATTTATCAACCAAAATTGCTTGACCAATTACTCAAAATGTTAGTACCTCCATCATAAGGATATTTTTGGAATATTTTCTTATAATTTTTACATGGTGATACCCAAAATGATAATAAAAATGGAATCCAATTGTTCCGCTTATGATTATTGAAAAGTACATCTATATGGGGAAATTTTTATTTCATTATAATCATTACCTTTTTCATATTCTGATAATAAATGCACCACCCGAGTGATCCCTAGACTTTTTGACATATAGAATGGGGCCGACACAAGATAAAAAATATAGGAGATTGAATGTATAATATTTGAAATCATAGATTTGTACCAATAATTCATTAAATTAGATGATGGAATGCAGTTTGAGGGAAAAGATGTCATTAGTGTTCCTATTTACAAATTGATAACGAATTGTAGATATCACTCAGGTGGAAACCCCGTGAAATCTACTAAAACCCTCTATAGTAACACATCCACCATTGTATTTAATCCCCTATTAGGAGAATTATCATCATCCCCCAATGATAGTGATGATATCAGATTAACAAGATTTCCCAATTCAAGATGTAGAGGTCATGCAAATCTTGTTACATCTATAAGGTGAAACAAATCTTGCTCACTAATATTACCAATTGATGTTCAACTAATAAACCCATCAAATCCAAACCCGGGATGAAATAAAAGTGTTAACTCTATAAGACAAAAAATCATATTCCAGGTTTACATCTAAAATCGTAATTACAAAAGATGACACCATAATCCATGCAATCGTTGTAGGATCGAAATATAGTATGATATTCTCAATAAACAAGAGGGGGGGGGTGAATTGTATACTTTAAATATTCCTTTGGAACCTTTAAATTTAGTTAATAATAACTATAGTTTCCTTAAGAAAAGGAAAGGGCTAAGTCTAACAAAGATTAAACTAAGCAAATTCACAACACCTCTAACACCGAAAGTAAACTAGGAAAGAGATTCCAAAAGTAGGTTTCAGAAATATGATTCCGGAGATTGAAACTTAACAAAAAATTACAATATGAGATTCTACCTTAAAGCATATAGAATCTGAATGAATCAGAGTACAAATAAGGAAGTTTAAGAAAGTTATACTTTCCTTATATTACAAAATACAACGGAATAAAAAAAAAGTAGTAAAACTACTAGTAACAGGATATAAGTCTTTTAACCCAAATAGAAGGGTATCCAACAACCTTGGATAAAGGTCCCTTGATTTATACTTTCAAGCAAGTCTGTCTTACCCACACCAGGGTAAGGCCTCGATACGAAGATCGCAGTCTCTGTCTTGCTATCCCCGCAAGCCCTCAACTTCAAGGTAGTTGGCAACCTCTGTCTTCCTCAGCAAGAAAGCCCTCGATCATTAAGGTAGTCGGCACCTCTGTCTTCCTATGCCCGGATTCCCTCGAATGTAATCACCAACATTCGGAGTCGCACGATGCTTTGAGAGTTAATAAGAGCATCTCTCTCTAGATCACTTCAAGCAAATTTGTCAGCCTTTCAGCACTTTCATCAGCTATCAGCTATCCATCAGCTACGAGCTCTTTCAAATGAGCTCCTATTTATAGGTAAGGTCGGCTCCTTCTCCAACGGTCATATTTTCCTTAAAGTTCGGAGGGACCTGTACACGTGTCACTTAGACAACGGTTAGTTTATAACAAAACAGACGACATCATTTTATAACAAAACAAGTGTAACAGAATGTACGACATCGTTTTAATTCTAACATAAAAGTTCGGAATGAAAACTTCGGAGTGAAGGTTCAGAGTGTAATAAAGATACTCAAATACTCTGAATTAATTCAGAGTGTATAAAACAAAGATACTAAAATTCTGTTTAATAGGTGAATTCGGAATGATAATTCGGAATAGGAATTCGTCATCAGAAATCGTAATGAGAATTCATCATCAGAATTCGTAATGAGAATTCATCATCAGAATTCGTAATGAGAATTCGGAATGGGATTTATTCATTAGAATTCGTAATGAGAATTTGTCATCAGAATTCGTAATGAGAATTCTTCATCAGAATTCGTAATGAAAATTCTTCACCAGAATTCGTAATGAGAATTCATAATGAGAATTCTTCATTAGAGTTCGTAATGGGAATTCATCATTAGAGTTCGTAATGAGAATTCTTATTCAGAATTCGTAATGAGAATTCTTCTTCAGAATTCATATCCTGAATCTGGAATAGAACTTAGTCAGAGTTCATATCCTGAATTCGGAATGAAACTTCCTTATAGTTCTTATCCAGAATCCGAACCCTAAAATAGAATGCTTTATATCAAAGTTTCAATGATTCCGAGAACAATGAATCTGAATCTTTTACTTAAGAAAAATATGGATGAAAATGTGATAAGGATAATTTTTCTTATAAAAGCGATTTTCCTTAAGAAATCTATTTTCCTTATAAAAGAAATTTTCCTTATAAAAGCAATTTTCCGTATAAAAGAAAATTTCTTAAAGATAATGTGTTTGTGATTTTCAAAACAAGAAGGAATGGAAAAGTCATAAGGAAAACCTTATTGACTCAACAATCTCCCCCTTTTTGGAATGCACAAACATCCTTACGGAAAAAAAAATTCTAAGAAGAAAGAAACATATTAATGCTTATCTCCATTGTTTTAAGGATATAGATGAATATGACTAACTCCCCCTTAGGCTTTGAAACTCTAAGGATCGTATTCATTTTTCCGGAGTGATATTTCATAAGTAGGTCTTCTTTAAGCAAAAAAAACTCCCCCTTAAACAAACTCTTATTAGAGTTCTTTTTCCTTGGGTATTTTTTCTTTCTCCCCCTTTGATAAACTCTTATTAGAGTTCCTATTTTTCTTAAGGATCTTTTCCTTCTCCCCCTTTGTGATTTTCAAAAAGAATTGGAGGTAATGGAAAAAATAACAAAGTACCTGAAAGATTAGTAATGACAACAATAGAAACAACAAGTACGACTTTCATTAAATTTGAAATATCGACAACAAAGAAAAAATTACAACAAAAAGATCGGATTAGGTTATTTCAGATCTTTTTCCTTTGACATGAGCCGTTTAAGAATAGTGTTGATCTTCATTAAGTCTTTATGATCTTCTTCTGCTTGCTTCTCTAAGACCACTATTCTTGCGGATTGAGCTTCAATATTTTCTTCCTGAGCCTTCAGTTTTTCTTCCTGAGCTTGGATCTTTTCTTCCTGATCCTTCATCCTTTCTTCAAAATCGATCTGATGATCCCTTTCAAATTTCCAATTCTGAGATAGAGTATTCAAATTCCCATTCATATCCATGACTTCTTGGATCCGGATGTTCTTTTCTTCAGTCAGCTTTTCTTCAAAGGAGGAAGTTAGCTCATTAATCTTCTTGTCCTCGGTCTCAAAAGCATCTTTAACATTGTCTTGAAACTCATCAAGCAACCTCATCTCTTCCACATTCTTCTTCGACCATCTTGTCATCCTCTTGCAAGATCTTTTATGAGCTTCGTAACCAACAAAGAAGGTTTTGAACTGAGCCTCAATTTCAACGCACTTATCCATAACCATAGATACAGAGTCAGTTTTCTGATTCAACGCATGTTGGAGCATCTGGCATCTTGAGTCAATACTAGAGAAGGTCGGAATGGTTCCCACCAACTTCTTTAAGGACTGAACAACAATGTCATGCCCCAACGAGGATGACTCCGAATCTGAAATCTTGCTTGGAGAGTTTTGTTCCTCAAGAAGTTGAAGCTTTCTCTTTGAAGAGCTACCAACTTCCTTTCTCTTCCTTACTTCTAAGCTTGGGGTATCATCAAGAATTTTCTTTCCCTTGTCTTTTTCCGGAATAGAATCATGTCCCGAAGTTTTCTTCTCACTATCAAAAACTTGAACAACAAAATATTCCTCATCAGAAACTTCCTGAACACCAACCTCTACGTTTTCCATCTGAGCAATATCATGTAAAAGTTGTTATTCTTCTCCATGATAGGGAACTTCTTATTCTCCTTTCTCTTCTTCCATTGCAGGAGTAACTAGCATCGAAGATTCAGCTTCTGAAGTCTGGAGTGATAAGTGTTCCGAAGGTGTCCCTTTGTAATCATCTACTTGTTTCAGCACATCTCCGGTTTCACCACTTCCTTCAGAAGCCTCTTCTACTTGTTCCACTTGTTCAACTTGCTCTACTTCCTCAGTATTTGTAGCAACATCCTCTTCCGGAGAAACAAGATTTCTTCCTGGAGTCTCAGGTAGAGATTCCAGAGAGAAAGATCTCGGAACTGGAATTGTTGCTGAAACCATTTCATTGAATTTCAATAAAGCCTGAGCTACCTCAGCCTCAGACATCTTCTTCTTGAGCTTCTTTTCTTTATCTTGTTTTTCAAGCTCATCAGCAGCTTTTTTCCTTTAAAGCGTTAGCTTCCGCAGGGTCCAATCCGAACTGCGGATCCCCTTCTTTCCTTTTCTATTTATCAGCTCTCCACTTTGTAACAACCTCATCAGGATAGGATTTCTTCTTCATAGCCTTTGGAGGTGCAGAATGGACTTCCTTAGACTTAGGATTTTCTGCATGTACTTCCACTTCTTTCAGATTTCACTTCCTTACTGGCTTAGATGATTCCGGATCAGCAACTTTCGGAGCCACTTCTTCTTGAGGAGGTAGATCAATAAACTTTCCAGACTTCTTGTCAAAAGCTACATTCATTCTTTTAAGAGTGCCATCACTGAGAAGCATGATCTTGCAAACTCTCGGCTTAGATTTACAATCCTCTTTGAAAGACTCAAGGCACCGAACAATCAACATGGAGAGGATTGCTGGATACATAATAATCTGAGCTCTCAGATTCCCCTTCTTCAAATTTTCAATAGTAAGAAGAATATGCTTCATCAAGTTGAACTTCCTTAGATTTATCAGGAAATCTAAGATATAGATCTCACTCTTCTTCAAGCTATCTTTATCACCTTTCCTTGGTACGATAAGTCCTTGCACCCATAATTCAAGAATCCGGAAGTTTGTAGATAGACTTGAAATCTTCGGAGCCTTGTCATCATCTAGTCTGAGAGTTTCTAAAGCTTTTTACTTGTCGAAGCTACCTTTAGAGTCCAGTAAGACATGCGAAATAAACTCGGCCTCTCCTTCAAAAGACAGCCCTACCAAGCATGCAGCCTTGGTGTGAGAAAGCATGTAAGTCTTTCCATAAGACTTAAAAGAGAACTTCTCCCTATTATCTTCCTTGAAGAAAGAAACTGACTCATAAAACTCGACAAGTAAATCTGAATATACTTCATCTTGGTTCCCAGTTTTTGATACCGCAACATCTTCCCAGCCATTCAACTTAATATTCTTTGAAATGATAGAATCGTAGTTGTTGAAGAAAACCGGATGAACTAAACATTCTCTGTAAACTAACCACTGAGAAATAGGCTTAGTGGATGACATTTCATGAGATGCTAACTCCGCAGACATTCGGATCTGAAGTTCTCTGAGAAGTTCGGAATGGAGAAGACTGAAGTTCGGAATGGCCTTAAATCAGAGAGTCAGAGCTTCGAGACGTGAGAGCTTTGAGATCGATGTGGGATGAGTATTTATGTCCCCTTTATATAGGCGACGAGATGACGGTTCACATTCTGCAGTTGATCTAACGGTTAGAATGAGTTGAGATTAGATCTGACGGTTGGAAGCTTGAATCCGATCTTTTTGAGGTTTTTATTAAAACAATGATTTAAGAAAACTATAATCCAAAAACTTAGTACAAGAAAATTCCAGCAAGTAAAATATGACTACGAAAACATGATTTGGGTAACCATACCTTTCGGATTGGCTTAGGAGGATTATTCGTAATTGCAGATTTCTCAAAAAAATTTACAATGAAAAATAAACTTAGTACGAAAAAAAACTCACTACAGAAAACTCAGTACGAAGAACAAAATTAAGATGAAAAAACAGTACGAAGAACTTAGTACGAAAAATACATTACGAAAAATTTGGTATGAAAATTCCTTTATGAAACTTCTAGTAAGAAATTTTCATTACGGAAATTTTCAATAAGAACACTTCCATTCCAGAAGTATTCTATACGAATTTTTTTTTAAAAAAAAATTAGTTCCGGAAGTTCCATTCCGGAAATCTTTATTCCGAAAAGTTTGAAAACAAATTTTGAAAAACTTTGTTAAATAAACAATCAAATTTACTCCCCCTATGAAAAGGAGTTTATTACTGTAAGGAGATTTTTTCAACAGAAAGTTATTTAAGAAAGATTACCTTACGGTTATCATTCCTAACTTCTGTTTAATATATTCCAATCTATCAGAAGGCAATGATTTTGTGAAAATATCAGCAAGTTGATCTTGCATTCCAATAAACTGAAGAATAATATCTCCTTTAAGTGTGTGATCCCTAAGAAAGTTATGCCTAATATCTATGTGTTTTGCACGAGAGTGATGTGCAGGGTTTTTACTTAGGGAAATGGCACTAGTGTTATCACATAAAATTTGATTTTTAGTAAAACTCAAGCCATAGTCTGTGAGTGTGTGTTGCATCCACAACACTTCTGCACAACAACATCCAGCTGCTACATATTCAGCTTCAACAGTGGAGAGTGCTACAGAATGTTGCTTCTTGCATGACCAAGAAACTAAAGAATCTCCTAAGAAATGACAAGTTCCGGATGTACTTTTTCTATACATTCTACATCCTCCAATGTCAGCATCAGAAAAGCTTTTTAGAAGAAAATCATTTCCATAAGTATAAAATAATCCTAGATCCATGGTTCCCTTAAGGTAGCGAAAAATTCTTTTTACTGCCTTTAAGTGAGATTCCTTAGGATTGGATTGATATCTTGCACATAAGCATACTGAAAACATTAAGTCTGGTCGACTAGCTGTTAAGTAAAGTAGACTTCCTATCATACCTCTAAAAGATGTTTGATCTACTGGTTTCCCAGCTTCGTCAATATCTAAAGAGTTTGAGGTACCAATGGGAGTACTTATACTTTTAGTGTTGTCATAACCATACTTTTTCAGAAGATCTTTAATATAATTATGTTGAGATATGTAGGTTCCTTCTGGTTTTTGAGAGATTTGAAAACCAAGGAAAAATGTTAACTCACCCATCATACTCATTTCAAACTCAGATTTCATTAGACTAGCAAAAGAGTCAGTCAAAGATTACTGAGTTGAACCAAATATAATTTCATCAACATAAATTTGAACAATCAAAACATTTTTCTTATCTTTCTTTATAAAAAGGTTTGGATCTGCATTTCCCTTAACATAGTTATTTTGAAGCAAAAATCCAGTAAGTCTATCATACCATGCTCTTGGGGCTTGTTTAAGGCCATACAAAGCTTTGGTAAGTCTAAAAACATGATATGGATGTTTTGAATCTTCAAAGCCAGGAGGTTGTTCAACAAAAACTTCCTCTTGAACATAACTGTTAAGAAAAGCACATTTTACATCCATTTGGAAAAGTTTGAAATTAAAGAATGCTGCAAAGGCAAGTAGAATACGGATAGATTCAAGTCTAGCTACTGGAGCATAGGTTTCTTCATAGTCTATTCCTTCTTGCTGATTATAGTCTTTAGCAACAAGTCTAGCTTTATTTCTAACAATGACTCCATTTTCATCACATTTATTTCTGAAAACCCATTTTACTCCAATAACAGAAGTTTCCTTAGGTCTTTCAACCAAGGTCCAGACTTTATTCCTTTCGAATTCATTTAGTTCATCTTGTATTGCTTTGATCCAATCATCATCACCTAAAGCTTCATCAGTGCTTTTAGGTTCTAATTGGGAAAGAAATGCTAGATGTTATACTTCATTTCTTAAGGAACTTCTAGTCCTTACAGGTTGATTTACATCACCAATGATACTATCACTGGGATGATTCTTAAGAAACACCTGATTTGGGTTTTGTAAAACCTGTTCATCAACATAGGGTAGAAAGTCTTCTGGGGTAAATGTTTCAGAAGTATCTTCTAGAACAATTTCCTTATCAGAAGGTTCTTCTATCAAAGGTTGATAATCAGTTTTTGAAAACACATCTGTAGAAGTAAGTTGAGATGGTTTAAAAACAAAAGGATCTGATTCATCAAATTTTACATGTACTGTTTCCTTAACAGTTCATATATTTTTATTAAAAACTCTATAAGCCTTAGAGGTTGTGGAATAACCTAAGAAAATTCCTTCATCAGATTTTGGTGAGAATTTATGTAGGTTATCTTTAGTATTCAAAATGAATACTTTGCAACCAAAAACCTTGAAGTAGGAAAGTCTAGGTTTTCTTCCATTCCATAACTCATAAGGAGTTTTATTAAGAAAAGGACTAATCAAAACTCGATTTATAGTATAACAAGAAGTACTTACAACTTCAGCCCAGAAATGTCTAGGAATAGAATATTCACTCAACATGGTTCTAGTTATCTCTTGAAGAATTATATTTCTTCTTTCTACTACACCATTCTGTTGATGAGTTCTAGGTGCTGAAAAATTGTGAGTAATACCTTTCTTACTACAAAAAGATTCAAAATCAGAATTTTGAAATTCTCCTCCATGATCACTATGAATAGTTTTCAATGGAAGGTTTTTCTCATTTTTAACTTGAGCTCTAAAACTTTTGAAATAGGAAAAAGCTTCAGATTTCTTTGCTAGAAAATAGACCCAAGTAAATCTATTGTAATCTTCAACTAGAACAAACACATAGTATTTTCCTCCAATACATCCAGTTTGTGTTGGACCAAAAATATCTATGTGCACTAACTGTAATGCATCGGTTGTTGAGACTTCACCGATTGACTTAAAACTAGATTTATGTTGCTTTCCATATTGACAAGGATCACAAACTTTAGAAGAATAAAATATAAGCTCCGGTAGATCCTTAACTAGTTTCTTCTTATAAAGTTTACATAGGTTCCTAAGGTTACAGTGTCCTAGTATTCTATGCCATAACCAAGAATGACCTTCCATTGCACTTAGGAAAGGTAAATCTTGGCTCCTGAGGTCTTCTAGATTCAAAGTGTAGACATTCTCTTGCCTATTGGCTGAGATAATAAATTCTTCCTTGTAATTGTGAACTAAACACTTATCATTCCTAAAATTCACAAGGTAACCTTCATCACCTAACTGACTTATGCTAATGAGGTTGTGCTTAAGACCTTTAACAAAAAGAACATTTGAAATCAAGGTTTTACCTAAAAGAACAATATTACTAATACCAACAATCTATCCCTTAGCATTGTCTCCGAAAGTTACCTTTCCTCCTTTCGTTTTGATAATCTTTTCAAAAAAACTTTTGTTACCAGTCATGTGCCGGGAACATCCGCTATCCATGTACCATGTATTGTTACTGGTACTTTCTTTATTTTCCTGAAATCAAGAAGAAAATTAGACTTTCGGAATCCAAACAAGTTTGGATCCGAGATTTTCAGACAATAAAATTTTAGGTACCCACATCTTCTTGGAAAAATAAGCTTTGTGAAATCCTAGAGATTGGGTTTTGTTTAAGGAACAATTCGTTTCCCAGTGACCACCACATTGACACTTGTTACAAAATGGGGCACTTTGAGGAACAAAATAATTGTTACTGAAAATTGGTTTTTCATGGGTATAACCAAATATGGATTTATTTCTTAAAGGTCGTATTTGGGAATACATCATATCAAAATTTTCTTTACCATGGGTAATGTTTGATAAACACTTCTTTAAGGAAAAAATTTCGGACTTGAGTTTTACAACCAAGTTTTTATCCTCAAAATCATTAGTTTTAGAACTAGAGTTAGGCTCGAAAACATTTTTATTAGAAATTACTTTTTCTAATTCTTTAGAAAGATTATTCTTCTCAGAACTTACTTCTTCAAGATTTTTTGAAATATTTTCAAAATCAGCATTTTTCTTATCAAGATATTTAGAAATATCTGATATCTCTTTTGTAAGTATAGAATTCCTAGAGTTTGCCTTATCATGTTTCTTATTGAGTTTGGAATTCTCAATCTCAAGAAGTTCAGCAAACCTAGAGACTTCTTCATAAGTAGGTAAAGTATTTTCCTCATCAGAAGATGATTCTTCATCAGAAGAGTTATAATACTTAATATCATTAGAATTTAAAGAAACATGGGTCAATGATTCAGCATTTTGTAACTTAGCCATAAGACAATGATTATCAATAGGTAATCTGGCTATAAAACCAAGATTCTTCTGTCCTGAAGATTCATAATCAGAAGATTCATCTGAAGAGTCACCACCACTGGCACTCCAGGTGTCATTCGCTTTCAGAACTTTCTTAGCTTTAGATTTATAATACTTCTTTCTGTTCCTATCTGAATGTCTTTCCTTCCTTTCTTTCTTTCTGAGCATAGGGCAATCTGGTCTAATATGTCCAGCTCTTTTACATTCATAACAAGTAACTTCTCCATCTTTCTTATCTTTCCTATCCTTCTTCTTATACTTGGATTGAAAGTTTCTCTATCCAGCTATCTTGTTCATCCTTCGAGCAAGATTGGATAATTCATTTTCTGAGACTTCACTCTCACTAGATTCGGATTGGAAAATGACTTTCAAAGACTTGGATCTGGTTACTCTCTCATGAGTCTTAGCTTTCATCTGATTTGAAGTTGTAGTAAAAGCAACTGTACCATTTCCATTTTTCTTCTCGATGTTGTCAGCATCTCTCTTCATTCTTGTTTCATGTTGTAGAAGAGTTCCAATTAATTCATCAAGAGTAATTTGAGTGACCTTCCTATTTTCATCTATTGCTGCTCTCTTGGATTCCAACTCATTGGGCATAATGTCAATTATCTTGTCCACAAGAGCTTCATTATCTAAAACTTTCTCTCCCATAGATTGTAGACTGTTGACAATAGTCATAAATCTATGTTGAACTTTACAGATAGGTTCTCCATAAGGAAAATTGAAGCCATGATATTCAGCTCTAAGCATAGCTCTTCTAGTCTCGATTACCTTGGATGTCCCAAAGTGTGTAACCTCTAACTTCTTCAATATACAATTAGCTGCTTCACAAGAAGAAATTTGGCTATATATATTTCTGGTCATTGAACATAGTAAAGTATTGTGTACCTTATAGTTGAGTTGATATTCTTTCTTTTCCTGGTTAGTAAAGGTTCTGACTTCCTTGTCAGGAATTTTATAATCACCAGTAAGCATAACAAAGTTGTCTACTCCAGTATTGATAACAAATGTCTTCATACGATCTCTCCAGCATTCATAATCATTACCATCAAAGATAGGTGGTCTTGTAAGATTCAGATTGTCAATAGATCCAACATTAATTCCTGCCATACTAGAAATAACTTTTCACACAAACTTGTTAGTAGCACAGAATTGTAATCACAATGTTCGGAATGAGAAAGTCCGGAATGGAAAAATTCGGAATGACAAAGTTCGGAAGGATAAAGTGAGCAAGAAAAACTTGTATGTGAGTACAAGTATTTCAGAGACCTCCTCTGATACCAATTGTAGGATCGAAATATAGTATGAGATGCTCAATAAACAAGAGCGGGGTGAATTGTATACTTTAAAAATTCCTTTGTAACCTTTAAAGTTAGTTAAGAACAACTATAGTTTCCTTAAGAAAAGGAAAGGGCTAAGTTTAACAAAGATTAAACTAAGCAAATTCACAACACCTCTAACACCGAAAGTAAACTAGGAAAGAGATTCCGAAAGTAGGTTCCGGAAATATGATTCCAGAGATTGAAACTTAACAAACAATTACAATATGAGATTCTACCTTAAAGCGTATAGAATCTGAATGAATCAGAGTACAAATAAGGAAGTATAAGAAAGTTATACTTTCCTTATATTACAAAATACAGAAGAAAAAAACAAGTAGTAAAACTACTAGTAACAAGATATAAGTCTTTTAACCCAAAGAGAAGGGTATCCAACAACCTTGGATAAAGGTCCCTTGATTTATACTTTCAAGAAAGTCTGTCTTACCCACACCAGGGTAAGCCCTCGATACGAAGATCGGAGTCTCTGTCTTGCTATCCCCGCAAGCCCTCAACTTCAAGGTAGTTGGCAACCTCTGTCTTCCTCAGCAAGAAAGCCCTCGAACTTTAAGGTAGTCAGCACCTCTGTCTTCCTATCCCCGGAAGACCTCGAATGTAATCACCATCATTCGGAGTCGCACGAAGCTTTGAGAGTTAATAAGAGCCTCTCTCTCTAGAAATAACTTCAATAAAATTTGTCAGCCTTTCAGCACTTTCATCAGCTATCAGCTATCCATCAGCTACAAGCTCTTTCAAATGAGCTCCTATTTATAGGTAAGGTCGGCTCCTTCTCCAACGGTCATATTTTCCTTAATGTTCGGAGGGACCTGTACAAGTGTCACTTAGACAACGGTTAGTTTATAACAAAACAGACGACATCGTTTTATAACAAAATAAGTGTAACAGAATGTACGACATCGTTTTAATTCTAACATAGAAGTTTGGAATGAAAACTTCGGAGTGAAGGTTTGGAGTGTAATAAAGATACTCAAATACTCTGAATTAATTCAGAGTGTATAAAACAAAGATACTCAAATTCTGTTTAATAGGTGAATTCGGAATAGAAATTCATCATCATAAATCGTAATGAGAATTCATCATCAAAATTCTTAATGAGAATTCATCATCAGAATTCGTAATGAGAATTCGGAATGGGATTTCTTCATAAAATTCGTAATGAGAATTTGTCATCAGAATTCGTAATGAGAATTCTTCATCAGAATTTGTAATGAAAATTCTTCATCAGAATTCGTAATGAGAATTCGTAATGAGAATTCTTCATTAGAGTTCGTAATGGGAATTCTTCATTAGATTTCGTAATGAGAATTCTTCTTCAGAATTCGTAATGAGAATTCTTCTTCAGAATTCGTATCCTGAATCTGGAATAGAACTTAGTCAGAGTTCATATCCTGAATTCGGAATGAAACTTCCTTATAGTTCTTATCCAGAATCCGAACCCTCAAACATAATTCTTTATATCAAATTTTCAATGATTCCGAGAACAATGAATCCGAATCTTATACTTAAGAAAAATATGGATGAAAATGTGATAAGGATAATTTTTCTTATAAAAGCGATTTTCCTTAAGAAAGCTATTTTCCTTATAAAATCAATTTTCCTTATAAAAGCAATTTTCCTTATAAAAGCAAATTTCTTAAAGATAATGTTTTTGTGATTTTCAAAACAAGAAGGAATGAAATGTCATAAGGAAAACCTTATTGACTCAACAATCGCTTCTTACCAACTAGTATAGGATACTCCATCACATAAGTAATATTCTCAGTTTGATATATTAGCACATCAACAAGGTAGGAATAAATTAATGAAAATGATACACCAGTATAAAATAGAGTAATATCTCAAGATTATGCAATATGAATGATACCTCAAACTACCATAGGCCCTTCAACTGAGTCAACCAGTTCTCGTTCTACCACATGAAGATTCCTAATCTCTGGCTAAACATGAGAATTAACACTACACTATGCCTCTACCTTTGACTGAATATACACATAATATGATCCAAGATTTCTTTTATGACCACCAAAATGATATCCCAAAGCCATGGATGGTTCATGAAGAGATAACAACCAAATAGAATCCATAGCTCCTACACCAATCAGATATGGGAGAAACACATTAAAAATCATAATTTGTGACCCAATGCTTTTCACCTGTGACATGATTTAGGTCGAGATTAGTTCACATATCCCATTTTCCCTAGATTTTACACTAATTAAAAAAAAATAACAAAAAATCAAAACCCTGATATGATGAAAATGGGGAAGGATGGATTGAAATACCACCATCATTCTTCCATTGTTTGTCCTTATTCTTATTCATCTAAGATGAACTAACACATACTACTACTTAATCAATACTAGAGAAGCCTGAAATTCATATTTGATAAATTTCAACCGTATTTTCTTGATCATACACTACATCACACATCATCAACATGACCTTGAAGACCTAAGATATAATTTTTAATTTTAACCTCTTCTTGAACTTCTGAGTCATCAGCTATTTATTATAAATGATCTCATGTGCATTCCAAACTAACTCTACAAAGAGGATATAGTACATCATCATGGTATGGAATCCCTGTATATTCACTAATAACTCCATTGATTTGATTCAGGCTGAAATATCATGTTAATAAAGGTCATTGAAGATGGACTTGAAATATTTCAAAATCTTCTTCTTGTGAATTCCTGTTAGAACCACTGTGTCGAACAACATTGGACAATGACCTTCAAACAAGAATGAAATGCACTTAACATTTACTACCTCATGAGTGTAAATAAACCCAAACATCCCCTCTATCTTTTCTAACCACTCATATACTTCCTCAGGTTACATGAAACCGTTGAATGAAGGAGGAATGTTGTTGATGAACTCTTGAGGATTATCATTTCTATGGCTTTTTTCAGCTACCCCGACATGATATGGGCTTAATCCCTCTCTATTCCCCAATGTAGAGATAAATCAAACCAATTATTCTACTAATTTTTGATCAATTGGTGAGGTAGAAAACTCTTCTTCCCAATCTAGTGGCTACAGATGTGGTCTACAGTGATGAATTTTTATACATCAAACAAAAAAAAAGTAAAACTCAATCAACAAAACATTAAATTTTTTCCAAAAACAAAAATTAAATCCAACACTTCCACATGTAATAACATAACTAAATCGATAAAAATGATAATCCTTTCTAAACATTCCACCCACCTAGTTTCTATATACATTCGTTATCCTATTCATCTCACATCGAGTAAATGCCAAAAAAAATCCCAACATCCTATTGCTACTCAAGTCATTTCACGTGGTGTTCTTTCTAAGCACCCTACTCACAACTAAAACCTCATGCCTGGAAAATATGAGCCATGTTGTATATAGATTCAATAACCATATAATGTGAACCAAAAAATCATGACCTACCCAGATACCATTTGGTCAAGAACAACGCTAGAGGGCCATTCAACACAACACTTAAATAGATCTATGGCATGGCCTGAAGGGATTTCCTTTTCTTAATAGTATGGAAACTAGATCCTAGGTATCAACAATATTCTTTCAGAATGTTTTCACCAATTTTAATAAATAAAAACAATGATCAATAATAAACATCATAATAACTAATACCCATAACCAAATGAAGTAAAATGATATCCATATTCAATGTTTACAACATTATCTATAATCCAAAGTAATACAATAGAAATGGAACAAAATAGAAATCTCAAAAACCTCTATGAAATATGTTCTACATCACCCTCAAACAACCACAATGAACACCAGCATGAAATTAAACACCAGTAGTTTGATCCACGATCACCACCACAACACATCTTACCATTACCTCGGTCAGACATAACATATACTATATACACCCAATGGTGTATGCAGTGTGTTAGAAAAAAACTAGTAGTATTACTCCCGAATGATGAAATTCCATGCAATAAAATTATATGAAAAATAAATTTTCCCATTTCCATAAGAATATCTGAAACATTTTCTAGAAAATAATTTATGGAAATCAATCTCAGGAAATATTTTATTTGGAAAACATTTTTCAATAACGAATATTTCTTGAGAATAATAATGTGCACAAGGACTATTGTGTATTCATGTATAAAACCACATCACATGAGAAGCATTTCATAAGAGAGAACCATTCAAAAAACTATATTTTTATAGAATAACATGGACTATACGAAACAAGTACCATGGTGATCAAAATCATCCAACTCAACTACAAACTGTTTTCTCGTGTATGATCCACTAGAGGGGATTCCATCGCCATGATCCAATGGAATAAAAATCACCATCCAAAATTTTTTTCTCCCACACATGAGGCACTAGTGGGGATAATCTCCTAAAATATATGTGGTCACTTATCATATAACATTTTTTCTCAGTTTTGTAGTTGTAAATCATACCAGATGAATCCATTCCTCACAAACTAGAATACTCGTTCTATTTTTTCGCACTAAAAAACAACGATTCCCTTTTTTTAAAATTACATTTTACATTTCACATAAATCATAACATTACTTACAGATTCCAAGAATCAAAATTACACAATTAATTCACCACTTTCCCATTTTTACAATGACAAAAATCAATATCAAAAACCCATTTTGTAGAAACAAAACCATAATCCATTCCACAAGAACACCAAAACAATTTGGACATACATTTATCTCCACTATCATTATTTATGAAACCCATTTGAAAACACAACAAAAAGAACACATATGTAATTATAATAATATCCCATATAAAACCCCATTTTTAAATTCATTCTCACATCATATTCAATTTATAATATACTTCACATCACATCCATAATTCAACGGAATATTAATAGTAGACAACCAGGAAAAAAAAACTCATTTCTAAACGAAAATAAACTTTCAATGCATTATCACATCTATGTATATTTATAAACACATATCGTACATTCTTTTCATGGAATAAAACATATTCAAGATGAAAAATATTGAAAGAAATGTAAAACATAACCACATTACATTCAAAAAACCATTTTCACCACATGACAATCTCAATACATTTCAAAATCATGATTATAACAAAACAAAAAATGCATAGAACCTATCAATAAAACCATGAAATTGTGGAAAAAACATTTAATATTGTTAAGGAATTGAAATAATTACCTTACACATTTAATATCTTATGAATTGGGTTGAATCCACGACCATTACACCACAAGAACCTATAATGAAATGATTGAACACAAATCATCAATATTTCACCCCAAGACTCAAGATCAGACCACAATTAATTATGACAACGTGTAGGAAAATAAGAACTCAAGAAAGTGGGAATAAAAACACTAAAAAGAGGGATAAATAAATGGAATAGGGACTTACTTGCATTTTTTATGAAGAACGGGGCTAAGAACCACCCAATGGTTAATTCTCAAGAGGTCTATGAAATCATGTAAAAATATCACATGGATTAATATCCCGAATGGGGTAGATGGTGTGTGAGTTAGGGTTAAAATAGAAAAGACCACAATGTTAATTGTCCACTTTTAATTATACTAGAAAAGTCATATAGTTTTCATAAAACGTTATTGAAAACCATTATGAAACCGTACATCCCTCACAATCCAAGGGGAACATGCCACAGGGTTCCCCAATATAGGTTTCCAAACACTATGAAAACCATGTGGTCCCCACTATCAAAAATGAAAATAGGTAACACATACCCAGGGAGGGTGCATAGTTTCAGTTAACCGTGCATCAATTTCTATCAAGAATAAAAACACTACTTAAAAAAACATAAGGATCCAATGTAATAATTTTGTGACAAAAAATAATAAAATTATTACTATAAAATAAAATCTCATATATATCCATTTAATATTGGGATAATCTTTTATGTATCTTCTTCATTTAATATTATGATATCATCTTCTGTACCCTTTGAGCCCATAAAAATTTCTCTCTACCAAATTCATTATCCATATATATAGGTCCTTCCCATCTCATTGTGAAAAATCATACATATATGTTCCATATTATTATAATTATTTAATCATATCATAAACCGTGAAATGTAATATTTTTCATAAGAATTTGATCATTGCATGTCCAGTGAAAAATAAATGGCTATCATAAAAATTTCATTATTTCATCATTAAATAAACTATTGAAAAACAATGGGTTAAATAAAATTAATATAAGAATAAACATAGGCCATCCTTAGAATAAATTATTATGGTATCCTTGGATTATATTTCATAGTAAATTCTAATTTAAATCAAGGGGTATGGTCTATGATGAATATAATAATCAGTAGAAGATCATTGAAAACATTTATTGGGAAAAAAACCAATCCATCCAAAAAATAACTTTTTTGAATATAATTATTTCCCAAATATTAATGAAATTGATGTATTCTGAAATAAAAAGAAAAAACATATAATGTAATAATTAAATCATTTAATTGTACTGATGATAGGAAAGAATGTTCATGTTATACACATTAAAAAAATTATTCCATTCAAATTTCTAAGATATAGTAAAAAGTGTCTCGTTTGGACAATGATAAAGACGATTCCTTTTAAACCATATTTATATAATGTAAACATATTTAAATATTTATTTAATCAATAATTTGATAATATTAATAATAATTAAAATATTTATAGAAATCATCGACATTATGTTATTTTAAATTGATGTGATATATAAAGTATATTTTTTTGTATCAAATTTTTTTATAATTATGTAATAAGGAGAGTAAATTTAAATTAAAACGTTTTTTATATTTAAATAAAAATAATATATGAAAATAAGCTATTTTTTTAGATGTATTTCCATTGATTTCATATTTTGAAGCTTAATCATAAAAATTCTTGATAAATAGTGATATTGTAACTTAAAACATTTACCACTTAGGGAATACATTATTATTTCAATTCCAATGAATGAAAAAACCTAATATGGATATTTGTGTATCATTATTTTCATAATAATAATCCCTAAATACATTACTGGTTATTATATTCAACACATGAAATAAACTAGTGGTGAATATGGAATTCGTCCCATGGAAACTAATGTGAGTGAAAAAATTATTTATCTCAACCCTCAACATTACTTGTACAAAGTATAACCTCATTTTGATTAATATAGTGTAATTATATATAAATAAATGAAATATTATCATATATTTCTTTCCAAATATTTTTTATCCTTGTCCTATTAATAACAATTTATTAACTATTCTTATAAAAAAATATACATGTAAAAACCAAATCATTTTTCATGTCTGTTTTGATTTTGTATTTTTAGAATTTTTACATTGATCATGTTTAAATCCCCACATTAATGTTAAAAATAATATAAATATAAAATATATTAATTATTTAGTTATTTTTTATCCCATGAATGTATGATGTTGAAAATGTATGAATCAATTCATAGAGACGTTATGTCGTATGTTAGAAAGCACATTATTTATATTTTACTGAATAATTTAAATAATGAAAATTAAATAATAAATTAAAATATAAGAATAGTTATTATTTCATATATATTATACATATTAAATAAATCTATCCTTATTAATGTGTCTGTCAAAATAAAATGAAAAATGTATCGCATCTCTCTAGGGAGGTGGTAGTCTACAGGTACTCACATAATGTTCTATAATTTTCCAAAGGATTGTATGGTTAGAAGTTAGATGTGATATTATAATTCTAGAAGTTCAATTATGTCATATAAATAATATAAATACGTAAAATATGTCATTATATCCATCCGTTAAAGGAAATGAAGGAAAACAAATTACATCTATTTGTGAGGCAGTAGTCCACCAAATAGTAGATCAGTGATTTATTTACCCAGTAAAATAAATATAGAATGGGTGTATGTTATGAAACAACAGAAAACATTTTAGTATTTTATTGATCCACATTTTATTACATAAGAATATTTTAATATTTTTTACGGAGGTGGATAAAGAATCACATGATGAAGAATGAAACATTTTGTCTGAAAACCTCCATTGGTTTGCATAAAATTATTTGTTATAATGTTTTAGTAATATAAAAAACTAATATATAACATTGGGTTATGAAAGTAACCAATTTGGAGTGGTATTTTAAAAAAAATGGAACTATTAATAGGATAAGAGAGTTAGTTCCCATTTTTATGTGGGGGATATGACACAAATGGATTTTTCTAATATAAAATATTATGCCCACCATTATGCATGTTAAAAGGATATAAAATATATAATTTCAAAACATTCTATGATATAAGTATGATTTATTTCAAAAAAAATATCTATTTTAGTTGTTTTATGTTCATTTTAACCGTTAATTTTTTAGTTTAATACCCGATAAGGATGTTTTATCCTTAACGATGGTAATTAATTTTTTTATTCATTAAAAATATATAAATTATATATTATTATATAATATTAAATTTGTAATCCATGAAATGGAATCTATATTCACAATTTTAATTCATAGAAGTGGAAAATTATAATTTAAAATTAAAACCAAAAATATAACAAAAAATTGGTCTTCTTATGAAAATGTTATCATTAATAAAACAATATTTTAGTTAAGAAATAAACTTGAAATTTATTTCAATGACCTATATTGTAATATTAATAAAATATTATTAAAAAAATTTCTTTTATGTTTTTTAAACAAAATATATCTTTTTATATTATTTATTTAAAAATATCCTTTTTAATTAAAAATCATGAATTTTCCCTTTTCATTTAAAATTTATCTTTAAAAAATCAATGAATATCAGCCTAATGTATTATTTCAATATTTATTAAAATTATTATTCTTTTTTTACATAATTTTTCATATATATTTAATGTATTATTTTATTATTTTATTACAAAAACAAATTAAAATAATGTTTATTTGAATGAAATGTATTTTAAAAGCATAAAAAGACAATACAAAAAATAAGTACATATTATAAATATATTATAATTATCTAAACCTTATTTATTTGATCTTCAAAAAATTGATATTGATATTCATACTTCCATGTTTAATGGATAGATTATAAAATACTTATTTATATAATAATAATATTTATATGATATTACAGGTCATTAAAACTCAATGTTTCGTGTAATGAGACTATCAATGAAATTATATTTATTTATAAAGAAATATATTTCATAAAATATTGAAGTGTTACACAACCAATTTTTTTTAAAAAAATTAATTATTATTTACATTATACCTATCCATTCTAAAAAACAATCCAAATTCCTCAAAAACAACTCAATAACATCAAACTCCACATTTAAACATTTCATGAATTATGTAATCAAATTCAAGCAATTAAATATTTAATTATCCAACAAAAATAGAAGATTAGTCATCTCCATTTTGATTTTTTAGAAACATAAATCAACTTTTTAATTGAATCAAAAATCTATTCACATATCTTAAATCATCACTTTAAGAATCGTCATATCATATATAATGTCATATGAGAATTTTAAGTAACTACACAACTAGAAAATGATATTTTTATAAACAATATCATCCCTTGGTGGAACTAAAATGTGCTCTTGTGAAATAGATGAGCTCCACTAAATTTAGTGCTTTAAATATCACAAGAATATACTCTCTAATTAAATTTTACCCACATCTAAACATAACAAGACAATGAACACTACTCTTGTAATCAATCTGTCTCTTCATAATCGGCATAATGTTGTGAATTTTTTTCCAATTTATTAACACAATTTAATTTCCATGTGGTGATACACCTTTTAAATTCAATTATGGTACACGATAGTGCATAACATAGAGTTTCATTCTCATATAATAGTGAATTTCTCTCAGAAGTGTAATGGAATAGACATATTTGGTATATTCCCATAATGAATTCTAGTGATTGAGGTGTTCTAGGAGTTCAAGGCGACTCAACCCCAACCCATTTCCAATTTTTATGTTCTGTGAATATGGTTTCAAAAATACTGAGACATCTAATGGTAGGTCTATAGGGATTCCAAAATGGTGAGACATCTAATGACATATCTAAAGATTTTACATAATGGTTATATATTTAATTATTTCTTAATAGTTTTCATAATGGTGATATATGTAATGGTACGTCTATAGTATTTCCAGAATTGTGATAAACCAAACAGTAAGTATACAATGTTTCTTTAATGGTGATACAAATAATTATATGTATATAGTACTCATAAAATAGGGAGATATCTAACTGTAGGTCTACAATGTTTTTATATATGGTGATTCAAATAATGATGGGTAATAAACTATGAGTAAAAAATGGTGAGTTAGTATTGATGATTCAAAAATGGTGAGTCCTAAATAGTGAGTAAGAAATGGTGAGTAAAAAAAATTTATTCATAGATAGTTAGTAGTTTTCCTTTTCCATATTCACTATTTTTCATAGATTCCAACAGTTTCACCTGTTTAACATTTCCATTGACGTAAAATGCATTAAAATCCTTGTTTTATGGGATTTTAAGACGATTGAAAGGCTATTACTCAAACCTTTATATTCCTTATGGCTGGGAAGCCATTTTCGAGTAAAATCATGTGATCATTGAAAGATTTGATCTTAACAGAAATTCTACCTAATCATAAACTGATGCTCCTTTAAATATTCAAAAGAGATGATATATCATTATCTCTTGTTATAATTTATTTTCCCCCAGTGTGAGATGCTCGAGCATTTCCTTCATCCCTATATGAGTCATGTAGGCTTAAATTTTTTCTTCCATGAAGTTTCATCCTGCATCACGTACACCAACTGTTACATTGCAGTCAATAATTTTTTCCCATATTTAATATATGTAATGTTCTACCACTGTTCTTCTAGGTTCCAGTATGGGTTTCTTCCTATCCCTACTTTACCTTAATATAGAATGTGTTATATATGTTCCTAATGGATACTTCTGGGTTTTTGGTTGTTGTGGTTGTGTCGCAATGTCCTCTAATAGATTCAGTATTCCAAGAGTGGTGATCATTATCTATTATGTTAGCCTATTTATGTGTGGTAGAATAGTTAGCATGTATTATCCTATTAAATCACAATAGCATTGACATAATAAATATATGAACCATATTAAAGAACTGATATTGATCATATGTTGTTGCCTCATGTTTTTATAGATTGTGTTTCGTCTATACCTTACTATTTATGTTTTCATTCTAAATGGAAAATTTTGAAAAATGTTAATTGGGATTAATATTGAATTAATTGTCCAAATAAAAAGAGGAAAGTAAATGAAATATTTTCTATTGTAAATATGATTTTAATAAAATTGATGCAGATGTGTATGTTTAACTAAATTAGTTGATAAACCTGAGGCATGTAGATTCTTGTTGATTAAATTAATTTCAAATTAATTGTTTAATTAATTTATGATAGCTTGTTGTTAGGTTTCCAATAGTTGGAATCATTAAATAATGAATCAACTAATTCAATATGGATTAAATAGTAGGTTGGTCGATAAAATTCAATTCATGGTCGGGATTTGAGTTACCCTTCTACATTAAGAGGACATGCAACTTATTATTTGGAGTAGTGAGTGCTCTTTGGGTGTGAAGGATGAATTCCATGTTTAGGTCCAAGATCCCAGTTTTTGTTATTGTTTGTTTCCTACTATATGTGATGTGGTGTGATCCAGCGATGGATGAACCTAGTGGGCTATCGTGGTATGTGGGGGCACGATGGCCTAGTGGTTGTGGTGGTAGCAGGTGATTCCTTGAGCGGTGAGATGCATCAATTTATTCATGTGGGTGTCAGGGATGTCACTAGAGATGATGAAATGTGTTGGATGTGAATGTTTGATGATTTTTTAGTCATTATATTATATAATCTCATGATCCTTCCCCTGTGAATGAATTAGAAGGTGTTGCATACACTCCTTCCAAAATAGGTGAGGATGTGTTGGGCATGTCACACACTTTCTGTTTTTACATTCTCTATGACAGATGGGTCTGTGCTCCTTCTATAAGTTGTGATGGATCGATTGGTATTTCATATTCTCACCATATTGATCCCCTTGTTTATGGTATCTTAGAATGTTTTCCAAGAATTACTATAATTACGGAAAAGTGATAATCCTGTTAAATAAATATTAAATAAATGATATTAACTCATGGGGTTGCAGCTTGGTGGAATTCATTGTTGGGGTTATAATTTAAAAAATTGTGGGTCTTGTTTAGAATTCTAATGAAATGTAATGTGGGATGGTAATGGTTAATTAATGGTTAAATAATTAATTAATGTAATGTGAAACTGAAAGAAGGTATAACATAATTTAATATAGCTCTATAAATGTCTGTGTGCTTATAAGACACCTAGTCTTATCATTGAAAGCCGAGTGTCCTAGAGATTATAGTTAGAGAAACTGATACCCCATGGGATTCTATTCCCTAGAGGGAATTTTCGCCACCATTCTTTTTGGAGGATGGATTATTGACTGCACATTTTTGGCCCTTCTCTCTTCTCATGGTAGTTATTGTTCTGGTATGAAAGAAGTTTAGTTTTCCCCAAATATATGTCTAGAGGGATTTAATGGATTTTCATTATTCACACACATATATTACAGATATAGTATCCTATCAACAATTGTATGTGTAACATGTATTGGATGAGATTGCATGAGGATCCATAATCGACGTATGTGCTATAACGGAAAAACGTACAATAACTGGAATATGATACATGTTATGTGAGATGTGGTGTCTCTTGGAAACTACCTTGTAACCTTTTTAATGTGGTTTTAGTGGTTGTGTTTCATGAGGTACATTTTGTGGTGCTATTCCTAGGTGTCTAAAAGAAAACCTTTCTGAATGATAATACTAGGACATGCGAAGTTGGGGGAATGATGAAAACCTGTGGGGGGAGTTTTATTTGGGGATCCATGATATTATTATTATATTATATATTGTAATTTTGGATACATAGTGATATTATCCATGGTGAGGATGTGTACATAGTATACCAGTTTAGCTAAAGAGTTATTTTAACTTTTTGTACATTATTCTTTAGAATGATTTCATTACATTTTCATTACAGGCTATGAAGAAGATCCTAATGGGCATACAGTTCTACTCTCTATTTTTATATATAAAAAATGTTTTTTGGGTCACTTATAGTAGGTTGGAGATCTATATGGATTCTACTAGATTGGAGTTAGAGGAGATGTTTGAGCTTCGTGGTTGCTGCAATTTTATTTTTTGTTGGTGCATTTAATTTTCCCATTTAGTGGTACTAGTTCTTACATGACATTACATATGTACACTTGGGATTTATTTTATATAGTATTTTCAGTTATATTTCATTGGTGTATATCATATATCTCTCATTCTCATGTGTTCTCTTACAGGGTAATGCCTACCATTAGTTTGTTTACTATACCCTCCGTGAAAGTGACCAATCTGGGGCCTCATAAATGCAAGACTGAAATGTCACTATCTCCCTTCTTAGATGTCCAGAACAAGAGGGGTAAATAGTGTGGGGATGGGTTTTGATAGAGTGGTATCAGATGTCTTGTTGTGTGATATGATGCAGCTTGGTGTTAGGAATATGTGAGGTAACATGGGTTGGTAGGGCTATAGTGTAAGTCATGTTTAGAAAGTGATGTTAACATTTGATACCAGGTGAGACACAAGTTTTTCAGTACCCCTATGATCTGAATCATGGACCTCATGATTACAGGGGCTATGAAACGTGGTTTTACTGGATGTAGGGTAGAGTCCAATGAAAGGGTCATGCATCGTCATTCGTTGTTCTTGTGTTATATTGTGTATATATTAGGCTAGGTTAACCTATAATGATTTTAATAAAATAATTAATTAATTAATGATGAGTTTTTTTATTATTGTTTTAGGAGCTCAATATTTTGTTTCCTGGTATGGCTCTATGTAGACTTCTTCACCGGGTTCCCACATAATATCTCTATAATTTTGTACCAGCAGATCACAGTAGTGTAGAAGTTAATGATGACGACTCTTGGAGGATGAAACTTTGAGAGATTCAGTATCCGAGTCTATAGAAGTACGAGTGATCCGTTTCAGATGTTGTCACATAAGACCAGTAGGAGGAGGATGAGACAGACTTCAGTTCGATCTGTTATCTGAAACTACCCCGAGTATCATTGGTTGTGATGATTATGTGTGGGGTAGCGAGGTAGTGGTGGTTCTTTTTTCATGAGGATATAGAGTATGTAATGATCTCATTGTAGATGTTTCAATAGGAGTTCAAAGAAGAGTTTATTACTTCATCCAAAAAGTCATCCAGTCGTCTGGATCTCCTTACCGTTTGATTGGAGAGATATAGTGTAAAAGATTTTGAAAGCAATTTATGTATCCTTTTATAATATGATTCAGACTTTTTTCTATACGAGGATACTAGGGAGAGGTATTTCGAGGAGTTTATGAATCCAATGATCTAGCATCGAGTCACCACATTTATGTTGAAGAAATTTCGTGAGGTGATGACAAGGGTAGAGGTTATCAAGAGTACGTTATCCAGTACCTGTTTGTAACCAGAGGGGAGTCATTATGATTCCTCATGATGCAATGTTGTGGTCCTAGGTTACCAGTTTTTAGGGAAGAAGAGTTCTCGTTCTTCTGGGGGGAGGTCTCAATCCTCACTATATTGTTTCTCTGGGGACATTCTCCCTTAGTCCTATGCCAAGAGATCATGAGATTTTTTTCTTATAGAGGTCGAGTTAATTAGTAGCGAGAGTGACCAAACTTTTAGAGTGGTCAGCGTGCACTGGGTGATTTTCTCTAGGTTCCTCCATTGGGGCAATACAACCGAGACAACATAAGGATGTTCCACCAACATTGGATTTGTATATAGAATATGGGTTAGGAAGATGATAGCCCTAATATAATCCCTTTCTACATAATCAGAGCACCGTCGTGATAGTGGTCATCATCGGGTCTGTGAGATTTTGGAGCATTTCATGGTCAGCATCATCCTTAAGCATTGACATAATCAGGTGATCCAAATGTCATTTTAGGTACCTTTTTCTTGTTTTAGATGTCGTTTTTTTCCTTACATAATATTGGATCTACTCACTCATTCATATCACCAACTATTTTCAATTCATTTGGACATGAGGTAGAGATGATTCTAGTTCCCCTTGCATTGACTATGTCAGTTTCAAGTCGAGCTGACTTGTTTGATGTATGTAGAGACTATGAGCTAGTGATGGGGAAGAACTGCTCATTAAGAGATTTCCTATGTTTATGAATATAATAATTCGATTTCCTTCATGTCATGGATTGGATGTATTTGATGCAAAAAGTCATGGATTTCTTTAGGAGGCTGGTGTTGTTATTCGATGCTGATAAAGGTCTACTGGGGATTGATGGCAGGCGAGTCCCTCAGATGGGTTATAGGCTTGTCTCATCTTATAATCTTTTATGGATGACCTGATTCAGAGTTTGTAATAGGTTAAAAAGTTGGATTTTACATTCTTCTTAGAAGAGTTCCCAAGTATCTTCCTTGAATAAGTTTTAGCCTTACCTCCTCAACGAGTGGTCATGTTTGGGATTGAGTTATAGTTGGTCATGTATTCTCTCTCGATATCTCAATATATGAGGGTTATTTATGATATTTGGTAGTGGTTTATAAAGATCAATGTTCTGTTATAGTGCGTTTTTTGTTTGGCCGAGGGTGTCACCTTGGGGCAGATCCGTTTTGTTTATTTAGAATTCTTATGGAAGTCTATAGTTTTATGTCGATTATCATCACTTGAACAAATTGACAGTGGATAAACACTATCAAAAAAATGGATAGATAATTTTTTATATCAACTGAATGGTTAATGTTGGTTACTGATGATCTATATGTTGTTTATTTATCATCAGATGCATGTGAAAGATGATGATATTCCATAGACCAGTTTACATTGTCGTCATGGGATTAAATGGTTCTTACTGATGTCATTCGATGTAAAACATTATCCATCCATGTTCATAAGGTTGATGAACTCTATTTTCCATGATTTACTAGATATTTTAGTGTTGGTTTTCAATGATGTCATCCTTCTGTACTCTGTGTCTAAGGAGGAGCATACAGAGCATCTTCATAATGTTCTGGGAGTTCTTCGTCGACATCAACTATTTGGGATGTTTTCTATGTCTGAGTTTTGGGTTTCTATATGTCCACTTCATGGGGAATTTTGTATCATAGTAGGGAGTAGATGTGGATCCATTTTAGAAAGAATCAGTTGTATCATTGGAATCCCCAAAGACAGTGGTAGAAGTGTGATGTTTCCTTAGTCTCTCATGCTATTATATGAGGTTCTTGGATGATCAATCTCTAGTTTTGAATCTTCTTATACCATTTACTAGGGAGGATTATGAATTAATTTGGAATAATCTATGTTATGTATATTTCATGTATCTGAAAGAGATTTTTTTAGGGCTATGGTTCTTTGGCTTTTGGAAAAAAGAGTTAAGTTTGATGGTTTCTACAATGTTTTGAATCTGGTGTTAGGTTGTGTTCTAATGTGGTAATGATCAATAATTTCTTTTGGGCCTCAATATTTTCACCCTCATGAAGGTAACTATTCCACCAATGATCATGAGATGGTGGTCATGGTTTTATCTCTGATGTTTCAGTGACATAACCTGATCAGTTAGTTTGTTGTGGTTTTCACCGATCATAATATCTTGAGGTATGTTTTCTACACGCATTAATTTAACTTTTAATATCATTGGTGGATAGAGGTCTTATTGGATTATAACATTTAAATTTTATAATCACTATGAAATGGGAATGTTGTTGCTGATGTGCATTGCATGATGTCATGTTGTTATGATGTGTGTGACTCATGTGATTCATGGAGGATGCGGGATGAATATTCAAAATTACATCTGAATATGGGAGAAGTTAGGGCAGAGGTTGTCTTTTTCAAATGACAGTGCAATTATATCTGGTGTAGTCTGTAGAAGAGTCATAGTTGTTGGTCCCGAAGGCAGAGGTCTGGAAACACTGTTTTGTTTTTAGTGATGCCCCTTATGAATGTTCTGAGGATGGAAAACACCATGTATTATATCAAGAAAATTTTTTAGTTCCTTTAGCAATGCAAGAGATATTTCTTAAGGAGTTACATAGTTTACCTTTAGTGGTGCATCCCAGTGTTATGAAGATTTTTTGATCCTTGAGGAGTTTTTTCGGTGGCCTAGGATGAAGCTTTTGGTTAGATATTTTGTGTCTTGATCTTTGGTCTAATAGATTTTGAAGGTCGACCACTGTGTTCCCGGTGGTCTTCTCCTATTATTATATGTTCCTTAGTGGAAGTGTGAGTATAGATTGAGGGAATGTTTTACCATATTACCTCATGTTTAGTGAGGCTATGAAACTATATTGGAGGTAATGGATCTTTTGATGATGTTTTCCAATATTATATTGATCATGGAGTCAAGGTTAGGGATGTTTTTTGAAGATAGTTTCTGCACGAGTTGGTGAGGCTTCATGGAGTACGAATGATAATATTTTATTATTAAGATCTTCATTTTACCTCCGGAGTGTGTAGAGATCTTTACCGTGATTTTGGATATTAGTTATTCCTTACCAAAACCTTTCATATGAAACATATGGTCATATATAGAGAACCATCCAAACACTTGAAGAAATGTTTCAATCTTGTGCCTTATATTTTGTATGTTCATGTATATGGAACATTACCTTGGTAGTGTTTTCTTAAAAACAATTGTTTTCACTCCACGATCAATATGGATCTTTTGGAATCTTTATATGGATGACCCTATTGTTATAAATTATTCCAGAATATAGTTAGAGATTATGAAATTCTCAAGACAGAACAAGTACATAATACGAGAGAGATGGTTAAACTAGTTCGCAAGAGGATGAAAGCAGTACATGATCAGTATAATTAATATGTTGATTATAATAGGAAAACGTTGTAGTTTGATTTCAGGGATCACATGTTTTAAAAGGTTACCCCTCTTCCTGTGAAATGCAGGATTGTTAATGGGATTATGTTGTATCACTTTAATTTTAGTGGTATTGGCTCACGTTGGAGTTTTGGCATATCAAGTGGAGCATCCCCTGCAGATTATCGAGATACAGAATTTTTTTCATGTGCCATAGATCTATCAATATATTTATGATGACTCTCACATCATTTATTGGTGTTATATCTACATTGATGAGGATGAGGCCTTCTATAAGTAGCTTGTCGATATCCATGATAACATGTAGAATGTGTCATGTGGGAATGCTCTCCCCTTGCATTGTGTCTTCTGGTTGAATGGTGGCATGGAGGAGAGTACCTGGGAAGGTGACTCATATATACACACTCATTGACCTGAGATAATTTGTGTTTTGCTCATTTTTTATAATGATGATTTTTTATGAGACCTTTTCATGTCATAAGATGGATTTATTTTATTTATTGTTGTCGTATACTCTATATTAAGAGTTATCTCCCCCAGTAGAGTGTTTATAAGATGGTAGTGGTTGTCGTGGTGTTACACGTGTTCCTTTTTGATGTAGTTGGTATCCTTTGGTGGTGAGAGCCTAGAGAGGTATCACAAAGAGTGGTTGATCATACCCTTTTTTCTGTTTCCTATCATGGTTGGTTTTTCATTCTGATGTATGAGAAATTTTTGATGGGTATCTAATGTAATGTCCCGGAGCTATCTGGTTTATTCATTTGCTGAAATCTAGTGTTTGAGGCGTTCTGGAAGGTCATGTTGACTTGTATCCATCACTTTTCAAATTTTACAGTTCTGTTAACATTGTTTCAAGTATGGTGATTCATCTAATAGTTGGTCACAAGGTTTTCTAGAATTGTCAGATATAAAATGATAGTTCTACAACGTTTCTATAATGGAGAGATAACAAATTGTATGACATTTCTGTTTCCAGAAGGGTGAAACATCTAATGGTATGTCTATAGTGTTTTCATAATGGTGAAACATATAAGAGTATGTCTATTGTGTTTCCAATATTTCTAGGAATAAATGATGAGTCATAAATGGAGAGATGTTTTCCATTTCCAAATTATAGGTGACCCCAGGTTCCTTTATTTTTGTCCAATTGACATTTACATTGAATTTTATTTCATTAAAATCTATGTATTAATGATTTAATCTCGATTCAAATACCGTAACTCCTATCCTAATTTTCCTAATGGTTGGGAAGCCCTTACTCGTTCAAAATGTGTGATCTTTAACATATCTAATCTTAATTGAAAATATAGTGCATCATAAACCGCTACTCTGTTAAATCCTCTAACGGGAGTAGATGTCATTCTCACTTATCCTTATTTATTATTCAATAGTGAGAGATACTCAATAATTTACTTATATCCCATAGTATTAATGTGTAGTGATGTAGCCAGGGATTATTAATTCCATGTAGTTTCTTCTTGTTTCATTCGGACCCAATATTTTGGTCCAATCAGGAATTCAGGATCCATTGTTAATATAAGGTCTATTATAACATAAATCTTATGGGTTCCTTGATAGTTTTCTTAATGTTCTTTCTTTTCCATTTTATGGAATGTTTTCTCTATTTTCCAAATGAATATTATTGTATTTTTGGTTGTTGTGGTGGTGTATCTTCATCCTTGGGTGTATGTAGTCTTTCATGAGAGGTGATAGATCTCCACAATGATATCCTGTTCTCTTGAAAATAACTTTGGAAACCATTTTACATTGGGGAATCATTTATTCTCTATTCTATTTACATGAATTATTATAGTTATCATGTGTTATCCCGTGCATCAAAATATAATTTGAATAATAAAAATAAGAACCGGATTAAATAATTGATATCGATTTTATGAAATTGAATATTGAATTTCAAGATAGAGTGTTCTTAAGCCTAGTGGTTTAGCATGACTTTATTAATGGAAATTGGTAATGGATGTAAATTTGGAGTTATTGTGAATTAATTGGCCAATGATAAAAATCCATGTAAATGAATATGGGTTTTGTTGTAAATTTTATGTCAATAAAAGTGATGCAAATGTCTATGTTTAACTAATTTTATTGATAAAAATGAATCATGTCGATTCTTTTTGATTAAAGGAATATCAAATTAATTGTTCGTTTAATTTGTGGTAGATTTATTTTTAGGTTTCACATAGTTGGAACCCACATATAATGAATCTGGTCATTCAGGATGGATTATATATCTGGTTGATTGATAAAAGGTAATACCTTCTAGTGTTCTTAGTTACACTTCCGCTTTCAATGTATAGGTTATTTATTCTTTTGAGTAATGAGTGGAAATTTTGTGTGTATACTGAATGCCTTGTTTAGGTCCACGAGCAAAGTTTCCATTGTTTATCTCCAGATTCAAGTTTTGAAGTGTGAGAAAGGGATTTCTTAGCCTGGAGGTCTATTGTAATATGTGGGGGAAGTGATTCTTATTTCTTTTAGTGGCATCAATTGTCACATATATCGGTGTCATGCATCGATTAACGCATGTAGTGTTGGGGAGGAAACCAGAGACTATGAAACTACCGTGACATGAATGTTGGATGTTTGTTGAATATTATTGTTTTTAATTTTCATTACCATTCCCACTTATTGAGGTATATGGACTTTCCTGCCCTCCAACTAATATAGTCTATGACCTACGGGTTTTGGAAAATGCATTCAATGTTTTTATTTTCGATGAAGGATGGGTTTATTCTCTTATTATAGGTGGAGAAGACTGACTCGTATTTCATCTAGTAACTATGTTGATCCCCTCATGGTTGGTATCTTAGAATAGAATCATAGAATAAAAGGAATTATGTAAATGTGATAATGTTTTTAAAAGAAAGGATTGATTGAATGATTTTAATCCATGGGGTTGTAGTTTGGTAGAATGTAATGATGATGATACAATTTAATGGACTGTGGATCTTGGATTGATTGTTAATGAAATGTAATTTGGAATTTTAATGGTCAATAAATGTTTGAATAATTAATTAAAATAATGTGAAATTGATAAAAAGGGATAAAGTAATATAATGTAGCTCTTTAAAGGGCCGTGTGATTATATGATACCTATTCTTAGTAGTGACAAAAAGTTATCTGAGAGACGTTAGCTGCAGTTTAGTCTATGACAAGGATAGTGTCACGAACAAACCCGGGACAACCCTTACCTGGTCACTCAAACCAGTCTACGACATGACCCAAGGGGAGGTCATACTCCCCATGTTATGGAAACTAACTCCAGGCATTAATAATTAAATTTTTGAAATGATATGGCTGGTGAAAAAAAGATAAATAGAAAATAACTGATGATAAAAATATTACAACCAGCGGAATGAAAGTAAAACCAAACATACCTCCACGTGACCATCGAAGTCACCACCCAACCAAATGCCAACCATGCTCTAACAAAGAGGAACTCATGCAATAGAATCTATGGAAAGGGAACCTACATGTGGAATGATCAATTAGGCAGGAGGATAAAATATGCTCAGTAGGGTTGCCAAGAAAAACCACACAATCCAAGAATCTCACTTCCACAAACCATAAAATGACCCAAGATTGAAATAAAAATATGGAAGTAGGATTTTAGAATTTTAAAATAAGCAACATGTTTTTTCACATATAAATAAAATACATCACATGATGCATACTATTTACAAAATCATTTGTCATTTTATAATGAATCCCCAAAACATAAGATACCAGAGTTGGGAAAAAATAATATTGTTAAACATGGAAATATGGAAATAAATTATTATGAAATAATGTAAATGATAAATGTAAATAATGATATAACCATGGGTGACAATAAATATCCCAAGAAGACCCCTAGACGTACATATTTTAGAACCACATTCTTGTGTATGGTGAAGCTCTTATGTCTGTAACCAACTGGCCACCATAAAACTGAACAATCCTCGGAAAATCCCACCTGTCCTAACAACCAATCAATAGGGTACCAACCTATCTATCCAAGGATAGTCGGAAACCATCACATGATCATCTATGAGACACCCAGGAACCCATGGTTGTTATAATGATAATACTTTGTAACTAGAAGGCCCTCACCTGCATGAATAACCATACCATGCTGTCACAAAACTTTCCCACCTCAAACATGGACACACTATAAGATAACACATAAATTGATATTCCCTCTCCAGTGGTGAACATTATATATACATGTATACATTAATAATATAATGAATGGTTCCAACTGTGCAATCACTCCATACAATCATCATTTTAATGTAATAATTTTTACAAAACAATAGATTATTCAAATGGGCACACAATTATCAAACACCGCCATTTCTTGTGATCAAAACAAACAATACACTAAAAATGATTCTTCCAAAAAAAACGATTAACTTGAGATTTCCCAGTGTATTACCCAAAACATCAAACAATTAATGATTCTTATTTAAATATTTTAACGATCCCTTAAGATCCAAAATGATCTCCAAATCATTTCACAACTACCAAATGTTCCTTTATCATTTTCAAAATAACGTCAAAAATAATTTTAAAGGAAAATTCCCATGCTTTAAAGAACACATTTAAGGACTTAATTATAAATCTCTCAAGGGTAACAAAAATTCTTTGAAAAACAAAAACCGTTTTTTTTTCTAAGGATTATAGAGAAAACCATTTTTTAATTGTCGTATTCTTTTGAAAAAAACATCTAATGGTACAACGAACACCCAAGAGGATATTTGAAACCCCTATCCACAATGTCATATCATGATTTTGGAACAAAACCAAAACATCCACAATAGATAGAAACAATAAAAAATATCCTCAATGATACCATAATACCCACTCTATGAATTTTAACACAAAATTTATTTAGGAAGAAAAAATCATTACATTAAAACAATAAAAAAATTGCCTTATAATCATAAAACAATTCCAAAACAATTCAGAAAAAACAATAAGTTGTAACATTACCTGAACCAAATTTAACTATTAATGAATACCATTGTAACATCACAAATGTGTAAATATATTATTAGTTATGCATTTACAATTTACTAAACAACAACATTTTATAAAATAGATTGGGTTCATAAATATACAAAAATATTTGTTGAAACAAATATTATCTTGATTTCGAACAAGATAAAAACATTTTATTTAGGAAAAAATGTGTATTAATAAATCTCTTTTCCCATTGGTGTGGATCAAAATGATTACATAAATGCACTAAAACATTTATTTTAAACATTCAGTAAAAATTTTAAAACACCATAGCTGACTAATGATGAGTAAAATAATAATACAAATCAGAAAATATAAACACTTTGTAGAATTAAATGTCAATATAATGGATCCAGAAGAATAATATTAGATTCTCCATCCTCAAATCAAGAGAGGAAGCGATGAAACCCTCAACAGATGGGCTAACAATGTATTGTGGACCATATTACACACACAAGACAACTAGAAAAATACACCAAACAATACCCAAGACTCAAGGATTTTTCAAAATCTAAGGAATCCTGCATATAAAAAATTGTAAATCCAACGCGGGGGAGCTTACCCATAGGAGAGGGAGATGACCAAAGATGGGGTTCAAATGTTCCGCTAGACAGAGCAAGGAGGAAAGAGAGTAGCATAGAAGGAGATGAAAAAACTGGATGCCAGAGGGTTGGGGGGACCTAGGGGTGGACATGAGCCATACAGATTGGCTATTGAGAGAGGGACAGGATGAGAGTTGGCTTCTAAGAATGGAAGAGGGTGGGAGTCAGCTTCTGGCCAATCATGCGGAGGGCCAGAGTGTGGATGAAGTTTGATGCTGGGGGATAAGGGAGAGGCCAGTTGTGGATGGTGAGGGGGTGTGTTTGTGTGAGGGGAGAAGTTGGTAGCTTGAGGGAGAGATAGGGAATGTGAGGCGAGGTTGGCAGGGATGTGTAGGAAAAGTGGAGAGGGTGTCTTGCGTTCCTCATATTTTGTTTTTTTAAAATTTTATTATAATATAAAAAATAATATTAGTTAAAAAATAATTATTATATCATTATAAATAATAAAAACAATAAAACTGAAAATAATAATAATAATAATAATATAATAATAATAATGAGTAATTTCATGACACCTGGGCCAACTGTTCGATAACCTCCAACAGCATGGTGACCATGCACGTGTCTAAGACGTAGAAAAATTATTAACTATCAAAACAATTTAAACTAGGACCCATCCCAGAACTTGGAGAAAGTACCCAGAGCCATGATATAATAAAATTTAATTTAATTTAATTGTTGGGTGTGACAATTTTCACCACCACAGACACATTCTGCCCCCAGAGAGTCACCCTACTGAACAAAAGACAAACAAACAATCCATGGCTAAACGAAACCACAATAAAAGAGAACATAAAAAGAAGATAGTGTTCTACCCACCCCAAGAACTAAACTAGTGTGGAATTTTAACACCCAAAAATGTAAGAACCCTGGTTTTTGGAACAGGTAAAAATTTCGAACCTATTTTAATTTTTCACTTGTTTCTAAAAAACATGGGAAATATTGGATGCTCTGGAATTTTCTAGATTACACACATTTTACTACAATGTACATGATGTGTATGGGTTACACTTGTAATATTTATTGGAAAACCAAGTACATTATGTGTGGTTACTATGTAAGAATTTTCCTACTATACTGCTTGTTGTGTTACATGACACATCGAGTATCTTTCTTCCGCGTACTAACCGAATCATAGCTGTGTGCTGACCAATTTGGAATGACTGGGCTATACGAAAACCTCTACATGAATCGATGTATAGTTAAGGATAATACATGGAATTTATTTATTCATACGTGCTTGGTACTTTTATTTTTTTTCATTTATACGGGAGAGAGGTGTGTCTAATTTTAGAAAACATATTCTTCTTCCGCGTCTTTAGAACAGCTCTATTACAAAATCCCAAAAAACAATCCTTACCCTAGATTATTCATCTGACTTCCGTCCTTCAATACTCTGGTGGTTGTATTATCACATCATAAAGGTTAAACCCACACAACCTCTTTCATTATAGTTTTATTTCCTCACACACTGTAGTTTCATCTGAACAGAATTGTACGGATTTGGCAGAAATGTAGATCTATGAAAAAAATCTTGGGATTGGATCTTGATATCGGACATGCCTAGATCAACGTGTCTCAGGTAGGTGGTGCATATTTTCCTTCATGTTTTCGTCTTCATTTAGGTGTTATGACTTTTAGCGCGGTGTCCTGTCTTGAGTGAGACACTTGTTTAATTATATCAAATTGAATGTATGCATTGTGGGATGTAGTTGGTTATTCCCTAAAAATTGTTATTCTTGAGCGATGTCGGGATAGAGGTTGTGGATCATTTGGGGAATTTTTCTTCGGAGTGAGAAACTGAGTACAATTGAAATGATCGATTTAAACTACTATGTATAAAATTGTTAAGCATGATTTTCGGAGAACATGGGTAGTAAAATTCAACTCTTCAGTTTGTTTTTTTATTAGAATAATTTATTATCATTATATATATGTGTGATGTGTGATATTGTACATTATGTAATATTCTAGTTGTGTTGGTCATGGACTAGGAATTGTTTAATAATGTTGATCATAGGTTGGGCATGTCCCAGATTACATATGGTTGTACTGACTAAGAGATTGGGTGTCTTGGATGTTGGATTGATGTATTGTTACTACCAGGATGGGAATATCATGGGTTACATGGATGGAGATACCATCGAACTAGAGAAACATGGTTCCTGGAGCATGTGGCCTCAAATATGTTGTGGACTGGGAACTGATTTTGGTGATTACTTCTCATCCAGAACTATGAGTAGTGTGCACACAGGTTGACACCGTGATGAGGTGGTTTTGACGACTCGATGGGTAGGGGCCCTATAGATGCGGTTAGGTATAATTGGTTAGGGGTTGATTTCTATAGGAATCCTTGTGGAAGGCGAGGAGCATTCATGGAATAACATTGAGGCTATTGGGTTGGGGGAAAAGAATCACCATGATTTGATGGAAGACATCACAGTCCCTCTAGTTAGTGATTCGAGGGCATACATATTTTTTATTTTTTTACTAATTTGGGAGCAGACATCGATATACCTCTAGTTACTGATTTGAGGTCAACCAATGTTGTCATGCCGTTCCAATTTGAGGACAGGCATCATTGATCCACTGGTTGTTGTGCCATGGGTAGGTGTGGGCTTTCAAGTAGGGTTATTATTGTTTAGGCGTGCCTTCGGGACATCAGTACCTGAGGCACATGGTTTTATTAATAGAATGGTGTCAAGTTACAAGAGAGGCATTCCGGCATTTGCTGAAGTATGTGACACTCCATGTTGGATGCTGAGCACCAGAGAAGTTTATGTTTATTTGTGCATCATACTGTTTTCTACATTCCTAATAAATTCATGCCTTCTTAAACTCTAATATTAGGTATGCACCATTGGATGGTATCATAATTATATTCGTCTCACACCCTATAAGGGCCCTTTGGGATGGATGTTGACTTTACGGATTTACATGGAAGAATGAGACCAACTTCCGAAGATAGATAATATTAGTTGTTTCATAAAGATGATGTAGACCATGAGGTCAGGACAACATGGATTTTACTTCTTTAGTTTCATTTTTCTATATTAGTATGGTTACATTAATATGTAGAAATTGATTGATATCTTTTTTCCCCATTTATATTTATAGATTAACATATATGACCTATTATAGATGCATGCTCATTGATTTGTTGTTGTTGAAATTTATTGTGGGCATGTTGTTTGTTTACTTTTTACTGCTTTTGTTTTTATTTTTCTTTTGATGATTATCTTTTATAGATTATGCGTCTACTCTTTAGGTTTGGTTTGAGACATCTATGTAATTTATTTCCACTTAATGTTATATATATTATTACTCGGGAGGGTACCATTATTATCCTCTTAGAGGGTATAGCCTCCCAACTATACCTGTTACACCCTCGCTGTTATTTGACAACCTTTGGCGTTCAAGGATGTGCACCTATGGTAGAAACACTAGAACCATTTATCATTGTTCGGGTGGTAGTTCGTGTATGGGACATTACAAAGTGGTATCAATGGAGTTATTAACAAGGATTTAGTAGCATTTTTTTCTTGGATACTAATAGGATTTTGGATTATTTTTTTAATTTCTACTTGTTTACTATTTAGGATATGGTAGATTAAAGATAAGTTGTAATTGGAACTGTTCTTCTAAATTGTTCTTGGGTTCCTACAAACCAATGTACGATGGATGGACCAAGTTACCATGGGTGTGAAATGTTTTTTTTTTCAGATTATAGTTTATATGATTTTTTCCTTATTGTGTGGTGACTGTTGGTTGTGATATGTGACCCTGGACCCGGTATGGTAAGGTGTAGTGTGGACCATGGCCTGGTATGGTACGGTGTGATTGTTTGGATAATGATTGGAAAACATGTAGGGGATTTCAATTTCACAATTTCACTTATTCATTCTAACTTCATAATACCAAGTGAATTATATCATTTTCCATGCTATAGATGCTTTTGAAATGTGAAGGGTTAAAATCATGGTATAATTTCTTGTTGATTGCAATGTTATATTCCATGATATATATATATATATATATAATTGTTTTTGGTAGGGTTTATGGTTTTGGATCTTGTACGATCAGGAAGGTACTATGGCTGAGGTGATATTGATTATCCGGATTGGGTGACTCAGTCATCGGTTTAAGGAAATGTTGGATTTCAGAATGTGTATGCCCCAAGGTACTTTTGATACATGGCTCTATTGAGGGCAGGTAAGGAGGCCATGAAGCAGATATACCGTGAGAATTGGTTATGACAAATGATAGTTTGTGTAGTTTTTATATGTCACATATTTACATCTTTCCTTGTCCACGTTATATATATTGTTTATATATATATAATGTCGGTCAATTTATTGTATTCAGTGGGTTCCTTTTGGAGGACTCGGATGGAGATTCTATTATGAGATGGTATAGTGCCATAGGAGGAGGATCAGTTTCAGGATCCGGTGTAGGCAAAGCATGAGCCACAGGTATGGGTTCTGGGACATGATCAGGTTTAGGATCCAAATGAATGAATAATAATAGGTGGTTTTTGTAGCGTTTGGGTTGTGGCTCGACGAGAAGCTTTGAACTATCCTTGCACATGTATTGCACGAGTTTGATAGAGGCATGCATGGTACATAGTCTTTAATGGAATATCTATTGTTAGGAGTTCTAGTTGAATCACCTATTTATATTTCATGGTTAGGGAGGTCCATATGTGGCATTGAATTGGTTAGAGAGCAAGTAGATGATCATCTACCAACTTGAGAAGCCTCATGTGTAGAGGGTCAAGCAAGAGACGTACATGTTAGAGGACCAGTGAAGCATTGGTGGGATGTGCATGTTCAGGTTGGAGGGCACATGGGAATGGTATTAAAGACATAAAGGACATGTTTATTGAGCACTTTTTACTTGAGACACTCAGGAATGAGAGCACTACAGAGTTCTTGAACCTTTAGTAGGAAGAGAAGTCCATCATGGACTATGCATAAACATTGACTACATTGTCATTCTTTTCATCTTGTATGGTAAGAGATTACTTGTCAAGGGTTAGGTACTTCAAGGATGTCTTACTACACTCCATCTATATATAGGAAAATACCATTATGCTGGGAAAATTCTCATAGTTGGTGAATCTGATCCACATAGTGGAGGAAAATGAGAAAGTGAGGTCTCATTTAGGCCAGATGAGGACTTCAGCTGATGGTTCACATAGCAGGAAACAATGATAGGATGAGTTCAAACAGGTTAGTTAGGTGAAGGAAACATCTAGAAATCCTCATAGAAGTTTATCGATTGTTTTCTTTGGTTGTGGAAAACCATGTCTGGTCCAAAAGTAGTGTGACATTACTCTAATGGAGTTCGTTGCGTGTTTATAGTTCAGGCATCTTGAGAGGTTAAACATGAAGCCTTCTTAGACAGTTGGAAAAGAGGGACCAGGATAGACGGTGGCATCTAGAGTTGGTACTTGTTATATACTAGGATATGGTATCTATGTTTCAGCAGCATGTGGATGGCATGACAGAGATAGTGGGACCCAACTGAGGAGTCCGTGCCCAGCTACTGGTGTAACACCATAAGGAAGACAAGTTTCAGACAACCATGTGTCTGGTCAGGTGAACGGTATAGAACTTCCAGGGGATGATCATGCTGTTGAGTCTATGATGGTTAGATATACACAACGAGTGTGTTTGTGGCTTCCTTGTTTTGTTTTTGGTAGTACCTATTGAGCCATGTTTGTTTTGGGTTCACATGATGCACACACTATTTGTAGAATGACTAGATAAAGGTCAATGGGATTGACACCATATCGGGTGTGGGATATATATATTTGAGATGTGTACCATTAGGAGAAACATGGATGCAAGTTAGATGAGTGTCTGTGAGAATCGGGGCATCGAGGATATGGGTTACTTGAGGTGAAACATATTCGGATTTGTTTTGAGGGTCCATGAGATACAGGACATCAAGGAGGTAGACAACGATGAGGTCTGTGATAATTTTTGGTGTCGGAAATGACACGGGATCCCCAATGAGCTGTAGGGATATGATTCATCACAAGAGGACCATGGGTAAAATAAATTGTTCTTTGGTCCTTTTCTGGGATTGTGTTTTGTCGGGTTGATACCGAGTTATGAAATTCCAAATTTGGGGAGCCCCATGAGAAATTTAGATAGAAAAATTGATACAAGTGTTGTTTGTGTTGCTTTGACTGGGTTGGGTATGTTAGCTTCCATCGTCGGGTTTTGTCTGATAGCTCAGGGATGAGTTCTATTATGGTGCGAAGATTGAAAGAACCCATGTTTTTAGAACGGGTCAAAATCCTGACCCTATTTGGTTTTTTTTCATGTTTCTGAAAAATTTTCGATAATCTATGAAATTATGGGAATTTTCAAATTACATGTCGTCTATGGGATAGGCGTGTACAATTTCTGGTCTAACCAGTTCTATGATATGGGTAACCATGTAATAAGTTTCATACTACACAGCTTGTTGTCTCACTTGACACGTCATGTATCTTTCTTCCACGTACCGACTGAATCTTAACAATGTGTTAACGCATTTGGAAGGTCCCAGCCTTTTGGAAACCTCCTCTTAAGTCAGAGTAAAAACAAGGATAATACATACTATTTAGTCCTTCATATATTTCGTGTAATTTTTTTTATTCGATTATAAGGAAGAATGTCATATCTACTTTTAGAAAACTTCTTCAACTTCCCAAACATCGGAACACCTCCTTTCCAAAATCCAATAGAACATAACATACCCTATATTATTAATCCTACATCAAATTTTTAATCGTTTGGTGGCTATGAGATCTCATTCGGATGGGTAAGACCACACACCCTCTTTTGTTATAGTTTCTTTGCCTCACACACCGCAGTTTCCATCTGAACTGAATTGCCAACATTTGATGGAAAAATAGATCTATAAAGATTATATTCAAATTCGAGTTCAATATCATATGTGACTACATCTACAAGGCTGAGGTAGGTGTTTCATACATTCATTCATGTTTTCATAGTCATTTGAGGGTGACAGAATTTTCAACCCAACATCGGTTATTTAGCGAGACCCTTGTTTAATTATATTGAATTGATAGTATTCTTTGTGGGTTTTTTTTGGATATTCTGTTATCCTTTTTATTCTAGAGTACAGTTTGGTTAGATGTTGTTGCTCATTTGGAGAATTTTGCTCAGGGGTTCCAAAATGAATATAATTGAACTGTTTGATTTAAACTGCTGGGTATAAACTTGTATAGCATGATAAAGGAAGAACATCGTTAGTGAAATTCAAATTTTTATTTTATTTCTTTATAGAAGTATTTATTTTTATTTTATATATGTTTGATGTGTTTTATTTCATATTCTGAAAACTTCGGGTTGTGTTGGGAATGGCCTGGGTATTGTTCAGTGACGCTGGCCATTGGTTGGGCATAGCCGGAATTACATTGGTTGATACTGACCACGTGATTGGGTGTCATAGACGTCGGCATGAGGCTATGTGACTGTGTAGATGGGCATAACCCGGGTTACATGGATGGTGAGGCCATCAGATTTGTGGGAAATGTACTTTGGGACATGAATTGTCAATGATGTTTTGGATTGGGAAGTGATTTTGGTGATTACCACTAATCCAGAACATTGATTATTGTGCACATATGTGGACTCTGTGATGAGGTTGTTTTGACCACTCGTTGTGTTGAGGAAATCAATATATGTGGTTAGGTACAATTGTTTTGGGTGTGATTTTCATCAAAATACTTGTGGAAGGGGAGGATCCTTCAAGGGATATCATTAGGCTATTAGTTTGAGGGTAGAGGCTCTCCACGATTTGAGGGAAGAAATCAATGTCCCTCTAGTTTATGATTTGAGGGAGAACATTGATGTTCCCTCGGATACTGATTTGAGTACAAACATTGTTGTCCCTCAAGTTACTAATTTGAGGGTATAAAACATTGTGCTTCCAATTCAAATTTTAGGATAGGCATCGTTGATCCTCCAGTTGTTGTTCCATGGGCAGGCACATGCATTCGATCAAGGTTTTTATAGTTTGGGTGTGCCTTCAGGACGTCCGTACTTGAGACATGAGGTGTCAGACGGCACATGGTTCTAGGTTACATGATAGAGAATCTATCATTGGATGAAGGAGGTGAAACTCCATGGTGGCTGCTGAGAACCAGTGGAGTTTATGTTTATTGGTAGATCATATTATTTACGAATTTCATTATAAATTCATGCATGCTAGATCATTTATATTTGGTAAACACCATTGGGAGGTATCCTACTGAGATTATTCTCACACCATGCATGGGCCCTTCAAGATGTGTGTATAAATCATTGATTTATGTGCATGAAAGAGACCATCTTCGGGAGCTAGATTGTATTAGCTTTTGCAAGGAGACAACATGGACCTTATGGTTGTGCCATGCTATAGTTTACTAGTTTAGTATTCATTTTTCTATATCATCACACATACGTTTATATGTCGAAACATTTGGTTTGAAATTGGATCCATTTACATATATATTGACATGTATGACCTATTATGGATGAATTGTCATCATTTTGTAGTTTTTGAAATTTATTACTAGCTTTCTAGTTGTTTACATTCCACTCATGTTGATTCTGTTTTTCTTATGATTTTTATATTATATTGACTATGCTTCCACACTATAGGTCTAGTTTGAGTCCACTATGTCTCTTATTTCCTTTGCATGTTATATATTATTATTTGGACCGGTACCATTATTGTCCGACAAGAGGGTATATCCTCCCCACTATACCTATTACACCCTCTTTGCTAGTCGGTACCCTTTATCATTCGGGGTGGTGATCTTATGGTAGTAACTATCGACACGTTAACACTGTTCGGGTGGATGTTCTGGTCTATGATATTACAAAACATATCAACATAAATGAGAGGGGGATATGCAGGAACTCCAAAATGATCCTAAATAACTTCAATAGCATGAGAGAGCACACAAATCCACTAAAACATGGAACTCTCGCCCCAGAACAAAAACCCCCACCACTACAAGATAACATCCCAGCAAAAGATAAACTAATAAGTGAAAACAGGAATAAAAAAAACATTGTTTCTTCCACAAGAAGATATATTTCCAAAAAAAACACGACTAAACCATTATCAACCCATACAAGTTTAAATCACACCTTTAAGAAAAACACACGATTCATAAAACCATTGTTAGAAAAACAAAACAGTTTGAAATAAAATATAACATTCTCATCCTATAATCATGATCAAAAAATGTACATAGAACAAAGTCAGAAAAATAACAATAGAAAAAAAAAAGAATGAAAGGACCATAATTGTTACACCACCAACATGGAACAAAATACCCAAACTGAGGCTTCACACACTCAACAACTCTTGTATGTGTGCGAGCTTCACCGCAAGACCTGTGGATGTGAATAAGATGGATAAAGCATCACCAAACTCACAATCAGGAACTAGAATCCTCCGATCACAACATCTTCTAAAGTAAAAAAATCATGCAGAACATCTCTAGATGAGCAGAATAGCCACAACAATGAAATGTCTCCAAAGGGATGTGACTTGAGAGCATTATGTTCCCAAATTTTTCTCACTGATGGCACACCATTGAATGGTGTTACAAACTCGAAGCCAAAACCACATTAGAGATCTTTTTGGAAACATTTCCCTCTGGAACACCCTACTCATTATATGGGGAACCTTCATGAGAAACTGGATACACTGGATTTCCACCCTACTGCATCCCGGAGACCAACTCCTCTAAGAATGCCTCATCCACTGACTTTTCAAGATGATGGTCCCTAGAAGGAAGGACATTTTCCTCATCCTCTGGACAAAAACCCCCCAACGAAGAGATACATATTCATCAAATCCTATGACTCTATCTCTATTGAAAATGACACATGTCCCTTTATATTGTCAACATATGGTTTCACCATATGTTGGTATTGTTGAAAAAACATTAACTCTTCTATTTTCTTCATCATCACCACTTCTAGTATAAACAATCAGAAGAAGATGGATTTAAAGGCATCCCACATCATCCCAACTTTCATTGATGACTGGTCGAACAACTCCCATTCCTCTAGTGTGGGTCCTTTGAAAATACCATAAATGATACGCACTCTGATAGCTTCTAGAGTTCCCAATACCCTGAAAATGTGCTCGACCTCTTCAAGCCACTCTACTACCTCTAACGAACCCTAATCACGGTGAAGGATAATCATTTTCAGAGAGGAAACATAAAATGGAGTGAATTATTAGAAACCCTAAGTATCTTTATGGGTGGAATATTTTTAACAACATATAAAATAAAAATCCATAACTGATATAAAATCATTGTATAATTAAAATTAACATCTGGAGCCAAACTGACTTGCTCAAAAACAAAAAAAATACAAACACCACACAAATTTACCTTTTAAAAACACCCTTTTCATTTATTATTTAAAAACTACCTTCATTCAAGGAAACTCTACAGATTCCAAACCCACATTTCAATCCAAATTCAATTTCCAAAATGGTTTTACCTTTTTAAAATAACTTTATATAAACAAGGTCAATCCATTAATTCCATGAACACCCCCATGTAGTCCAATGAACTATTGCACATGAATTTATCTTCTTTCATCCATGAACTCCAACACACACATCCCATGAATCCTCTAAAATGTGAAAACGTTCATAAAGTGTAGATGAGGTTTCATCCAACACATTTCTCAACCAATTCTATGAAAAAACCATATTTTTAGACTAAGATCATTTAGTTTATAAAACCCCATTTCACAAATTTGAATCCTTTTAAAAAAATCCTTCTCATTTTAAAACCCAATTTTCACCTTCAAAAGCACACTTAAACCAACCATAACCAAGGAAAACCTCATCATGCATACAATTACCATAGTGAGGGACTAGTAGTATTACATAACATATAGACATGGTAGTGGGAACTTCCCAAAGTAAGCACAAAAAACTAGGAGGAACTTAATCCATGTACTAGGAATCCATATAGGTCACTAATACATGTGATATCATGATGTAACATCAGCATGTCTCCATTATCATCCATCAATCAACAATAAACCATAATGACGCAAGGACTCAAATCCTGGACTACCCCTAGTGACTGGAGGTTCGGAACAAGTGAGGGTTCAGGAAGCCCTCCCCGTACCTACCTCATGTGTCCCGATATTACTAATCTCCATCTACCAAACACCCAAAATAACAAGGTCCTACTCTAATACTATTTTTTCACGAACCAACCCTGGTCAACCCTGAACTAGTCACCTGAGCTGGTCTGTAACATGTCCCAAGGGAAATTTCTGATCCCCATGGGATAGAATCTAGTGTCAGGAATCAAAAATTAAAAATTTTAAACAATTTTCAACATTAACAAAAGATAATAAGATAAACAGAATAGATGACAAATATAAAACTAGAAACATAATGAATGTAAAACCAAACATACCTCCACATGACCTTACAAGTCACCACCAAACCATTGGCTGGCCTTGTTCTAATAATAGGAAACTCATCCACGAGGACCTAAGAAAACGTAACCATCAACTATTATGATAAAATATACATGAGCATTAAAAATTTTCTGTAGGGATTCTTTGATAAAACATAAAATCCATTAATCTCACATCAGAAAACAATACAATGACATAATATTGAAATACAAATATAATATCAGTATTTCCACATTTTAATAAAAGAATATTTTTTTTAAATTTACAAATAATACAACACAAATTACATACCATTTCCAAAATCATTTATCATTTTATAAACAAGACTCAAAAAATGATACCAATGTTGGGATAAAATAAAATAGGTAAACAAGAAAGATGGAAATAATCTAAAAATAAAAAATTAAACAAGTAATGTTCATAATGATATAATCATGGGTGATTCTAAACATTCCTATAAGACCCCTGGATGAACTTGGTTTGGAACCACCTGCCAGCGTATAGTTAACATTCTATGTCTATAACAAAATTGTCCACACTAAAAATGATCAATCTAATGGAAAAGGATGCCTATCCTAACAACAAACCCAGGGGTACCAACCCATCTAATTGGGGCTGGCCTGCAACCATGACTCTATCATCTAGAAGATTTCAAGGATCCCATCATGGTTATAATGATAATAATATGTATGTAAGAGGCCCTCTCTAACATCGATATCCTTACCATGCCGTCAATGCACTTGCATACCCCAAACACGAACCATTTATATGATAACCCATTAAGGGTTATTCCACCTTTAGAGGTCCACTATATATATACATACATACATGTATTGTAACATCAAAGGTGACAACCGAAACATCTATCCATTCAATCATTATAACAATTTACAAAATTTTATAAAATAATTGATTTTACAAATAGGAACATCGATATCAAACACAATCCTTTCAAGGAATCCTCAAAAAACATTACAAAAAAATTGAATTTCCCAAACGAACCATTAACATGAAATGTCCAAAATTATTACCGAAAACATCACAGAAACATTTTTTTGTATTTAAAAATATAAATAGGACCTTGAATTCCAAAACAAACACCAAATCATTTCTCAACTACCAAACAAGCCTTTATCATTTTCAAACCCACGTCAAAAAAAATTTCAAATGAAAATGACCATGCTTTAATAATCAACTTTAAATTCTTCCTTATAAGTTTCCCAATGGGAATCAACTTTATATGAAATCAAAAAACAATTTAATTCATTGATTCTTATAGAGAAAACCATTTTTGAAGTGCCAAAATTATTTTAAATCACATAGAATGGTACACAAAAACACCAAGAGAATATTTGAAAACACTTTCCAAAAAGTCATAGCATGATTTAATCCCAACCCCAACCATCAAGAACATTTGGATAATAAACCAAAAAACACCTACATGACTATAAAACCCCTTCCATTAATTTTATCAGACACATAGTTTTGGATGAACAACTCAATACATTTAAACCACAAAACGATTTCCTTATAATCATATAAATGATCCAAAATATGTTAACACAAATAATATGCTCAAATGTTACCCGATCCAAATTTACTAATAAATGAACACCATTGTAACATCACAATGGTGTAAACATTTCATTAAAGATAAATTTCCAATTATAATGACGAAAGACATTATATGATATAATTTGGGTTCATAAACACATAAAAATATTGGATGAAACAATTCTTACCATGATTTTGAACAACACAAAAACAATTTCTCAAGAGAACAATGATTGTTAATCAATATCATTTCACATTGGTGATGATAAAAATGTTTAAAATAATTCAGTAAAAAAATTATTTTACACAACCTCTGAACATTTAAAAACACCATAGAGGACTGATTAAGAGTAAAATAAAGCTCTGAATAAGATAAAATAAATACTTTGAGAAAAAAATGTCAACAGAATTATTTATAATATATGAAATCAGTTTTTCCTACCTCAAAACAAGAGCGATAGTCACAAAACAACTAATTTATGGGCTAACAATGTCCCATTGTCTAATCTCACATCCAAGACAACTATAAAAACTCACCAAAAATAACCAAGATGTTTGGATTATGCTAAATAAAAGAAAAACCACAAAAATATTAATTGGAAAACAATGGGAGGGATTATACCCACTTGGGTGGGAGACGTCCAATGATGGGGGTTGGATGTGCCACAGGCTGGAGCGGGGAGGCTGAAGAGCGGCCTGGCAGGAGTAGAGGAAGGACAAAGGCTAGAGGCAGCCATGGCAGATCTATGATAGGCCAATGGTCGGAGGTCCAATCGACTATGAGAGAGGATAGGAGCTAGCTAGAATGACATCCAGGGGAGGGAGAGGCCGAGCAATGGTTGATGGGAGAGTGTGAGGTAGGGAGTTGGGTGCTGGCTGAAGACGGGGAGGGTTGGAGTTGTGATGAATGTAGATGTTGGGGGTCAAGGGTGATGTTGTATGTGGAAGCCAAGGGTGTGGGGATGCATGAGGGGTGAGGCCGGGGAGCATGAGGGTGATTGAGGGAAAGCGAGGCAAGGTCGGCGGGGTCCTATAGGGGCGAGAGATGGAGGCATGGGGTCGTGGCTCGCACCAGAGAAGGTTAAGGGGGTATTTTAGTGTTCCTATTTATTTTTTTTAATTTAATAATAATATAAATAATAATAATAATATGACCAAAATAATTATAATAATAATAATATAAATTATAGTAATAATAAAACTAAAAATAATATTAATATAATGAATAATAATTATTAAAAAAATATATTAATAACAATAATAATGACCAATTGCACGACAGTATCGAATAATGCATGACTACTGCCAACCGGAAAGTGATCACAGACGGGATTGAAACCCAGTAAAATTATTAACCGTAAAAAAAATTTGAACTGGGAATCATCCTAGACCGTGGAGTGATAACCCAGAGAAAAAAATTATAAAATAAAACTTAATTTAAAACTTCTGTGTGATTTTTAGTCCCATAGTTTTGTCTTTTACTATAGTATATTCTCTTCATTTAGTGTTTCTATACACTACTCCACCATATCAGTTAGGGAAACTAACACACTAAAAATTATGAGACTTGTGGGTGTTTTTCCTAGCATTATGGCGGGAGGATGGATGGCCGACTCCCCCCTATGGCCATGCTCTCTTATCTAAGTAATTTCTATGCTGGTAGGTAGGTCGGTTAGGTTTCCCCATATATGTTTGTAGTGTTCTATAATGTCGTGTGGTTATTTACATGCATTGATTCTAGATATAGTTTCTTATACAATACTATAGGTGTAACGTTTATAGGTTGTAATGGATTGAGGATCCTTACTTTTTGTATGAGCTATAATTGATTAATGTATAATACCTGACATATGATACATTTTATGAAAGAAGTGGTGGATCTTAGAAACTACATGGTTACATTAGTTACATGGGTGTAGTGGTTGTGTTTCATGAGGTGTGTGTTGTGGTTATACAACAAGGTGTTTATGGGAAATACTTTTTGAAGATATATTCTTAGGACATATGATGATGGGGAAAAGTGGAAACCCAGTGGGGATTTTATAGCAGAGTCCTCTTGATATTATTATTTTTTATATACTATTGTATGAGATACTTTGTGAGAGTATCCATAGTGAGGCTGGAAACATTGTATACATATTTAGGTGATGAATTAGTTTCACTTGATGTTCATTATTATTTAGTCGGATTTCATTACATTTTTATGAGAGGCTTTGGGGAGGATCCTACTGAGTATTATGTTACAATCACCTTACATATATAAATAAACTATTTTGAAGAATCTTTGATTAGGTTTGTGATTATGCTAATTACTACTAGTTTATAGTTCGAGTATCTATTCACGATTGGTGGTTGGTTATGTTTTACATTCATTTATACTTTTAGTTTTCCCATTTACTTTTAGTAGTTCATTAACAAACCTAGGTCCTACTGATGGCGGGACTCAAGTGTCACTATATCCCTTCTAACATTGCTAGTCAAAAAGGGGTATAATATTTGGGGAGGTGGTCATGACATGATGTATATTTGGAAATATATCCACAATATGATTCAAAAAGGAATTGTATTAATTCTTGATATTACCATTTATCCCATTTTACATAATGACATGATACATGATATTAATATGTCTTTATATATATTTTCGTACATGCTTCCTTAATATATATATTCCTCTCAGTCTATAAAACAAATTCCATTAAATATTCCTAGTATCAACAATCAAAATAACATACTATATAACCATATATTATTCATGGGATTATAGAAGAATGGTTTAAACATATTTTTCCCCAACTATATGAAGTTGCACTGAGTTCTGGTTCATATTATGACATCTCAAACAAGTATCTTCAATAAAGAGGCTCCCACATGATGTAGAATTTCTATCCATTAAGTTTCATATCCTTTAAGAATCAATGTTACAACGAATTGTCAAATATATGATTCATTTTTATCCTTTCTATAATTTATTAAAGCCTTATAATATATTGGTATATACTTTTACACAATCAAATATTACAATAAACTCATCTGACATAAAATACTAATAATTACATGATTTATACCAATACATCCATTTTAATGTTTTTTGAGGACCTTTTTTGTTTATTTTTTTACTAAATTAGGATAAAATTATATATTATACCCTTTAAATTTAAGTTATATCTTCCACTGAATAATAATTAATTCCCAAAAATGGGATACTAAAATTCAAACACTCGTTTCCCTAAAAAATATTTAGCCCCTTATTTAATATTGCATCCCTATAGAAGAATGTTAGTCCATCACATAGATCATACTCAGTCATAGGTCCTATGATGAAAATTTATGAATATTGGATGATCATAAAATTATTATTATAGGATAAAAAAATAATAATACGAATTATTTAATTTATTAAAATCATGTAATCCCCTATAATATTTTTTCATTTTTATATAATAAACATTGAACTAAAATACTCAATATCTTATAAATTAAATTAGAATCATTTACCAAAATTATTTCATAAAATGTATCGAAATAAATAATAAATTAAAAACTAGCATTATATTTTTAAAACATTGGTAGTCCGGAAAATATTTTATTGTAAAATATTCTTTTCACCCTTAAAGTGTATATAAAAATTCCATTAAAAATAAGTTTATTTATCACCTTATGAAATAAAAATAAATCATTGAGAACTCCTCGTCTATAATATAAAATCCATGTATGAATATTATGAAAACATAATCATATCACTCTTACAATCACACTTAAATGTACTCTTAAAAATCTTATATCCTCCGCTTAAATTCCATCATAATTCCATATATAACATAATCAATACACACTAAATTAAAGTGATATATCTTTTTCAACTATCATGGAATAAAATATCCATGTTTCAAAAATTAATAATACCAATTCATTTTTTTTCAACGTAAAATATCATAAATATTATATTTAAACAATTTAGAGTAGTTCTTTTTTATTTAAAATAAAAAATAAACACACATATATTTTTTCATAAAATTTTTTTAAAAAATAATTACTAAGAGAATGATAAATATGATTTTATTTTTAAAAATAATTAGAACATATAGAGGAATATTCCTTAATAATTACTTTATTAAGGGAATAAAATTGCAGTAATACCTTATAAATAATAAATATGATCCTTCCACCCACTAATAAACTATAACAAATGATGCTTTTGGGAAATAATTAATGAATTATTTTTAAAAACATCATCAATACTGTTAAATAGTGTTTAAAATTAATTTTAACATACATATATGTATACTAATAATGTTAATTTAATAATTTAAATAACACGGATATTGATGGAAAATAGAATAAAATACATTAAAATGATAAGAATAATGTTTTCATGAAAAATACATTTCCACAAGTCTGAATTAGCCCTAGAATAAATTAAGACCTTCCAAAATAACTTCTATTAATTTTATAATTGATTAAGAACCATTTTGAGATGTACTATATTATTGCATTGAATTTTAATTTTTTAATACCTTAACATATATATTATTTAAATCAGTTGAGTCTAATTCAAACCATTTAAGGACAATCAATTCGTAATAAAATAACTAATATCTTAGGATTTCAATGGATAAATAGAAAATGATTATTCATTCTTGGAAGTATTAATTATCAAATAATTTTCATTTTTTTCTTTCGAAATAATTTCATAATCATCCATGAATGGTGGACATGGGAGATTAATCGCACTACATCAAGGATGTGGTATTCTACAAACATGCACAGGAAATTTTTTAATTTTTTTATAAAACGAAGGATTATAAAATATGTGATATCATTATAAAATAATAATTATTTCATTAAAATGAACTAAATAAAATAAATATAGAATTAAAAACTACAATGTGTGGTGGGGATGGAAAAAAACACATCGCTTCATGGAGTTATTAGCCTACATGTATTTATGAATGATGTTTTCAATACACATAGGATAGAAAAGTAGGAAAACGTGTTTAACATAATATTATTAACATTTATATAAATGAGTGAAATTGTTATTGTTATCAAATATGGTTTACTGTATTTTAAAATGGGTAATAAGAATAAGTAAGAAAAATATACTTAGTTTAATGCTATATCACTTTTTTTTGAAACCCACTTCTAACTTACACCTTATAGATTATGGGATAGTATTTTGATGACATTTGAGACTATTGGTCATTTTTTGGATGTATTATAAGATTATTTTATAAGAGATAATTAATCTATTGTACTCATTAGGATTCATGTAGGGGGACAATAGGTTTCCTTTTTAAGTGAGGGTAGAGGCACCTATAATATTTTAAAACATTTAAATACTATAAAATGTTAATCATCTAAAAATTTCACATCAACATTAAATATTCGAATATAAGGTGATAATCAGGAAAAAAAATCATCCAATAAGATTTATTATTTAATTTGGTGTCCTTTTTAATAATAGTTTTACCATAATTAAGATGATTTATCCTTTACCATTGTGAACCATTTTACCATGGTTAATATTATTAATTACTATAAATGATATTAAAATAATTAAAAATATTTAAAATCAGTATCAAAAATACAAAATTCAATTTACCAATATTCAAATTCTCCATTTGCTATAAATTACATTTATTATAATTGTGAAAAAAATGAAAATAGTTATTTTAGAAAAATACTTTTTAAAAATCCAAATGAACTTATTTTAATGTCAAATAAAAAATTTCTTCTATTGAAAGTATTTTGATTATGTTTTGAAAATATATATTATGTTAATTTTAATTAAAAAAAATTATAACTGGGGTATAAAATTACATTATCTAAATAATGAAGATATTTATTTTAATGAATCTTAATATTTTATTATTCACTCAAAATCCAACCATTTTATTGAATTCAAAAATTATCAACCTAATATATATTTGATATTTTGATATCTAAATTTTTGACCATTTTAAGAATTTAAATTTCTAAATTTTTTTAGATTATATAAAAAATATCTCATCATACATTAAGATATCTTTATCTATGATAAAACTATTTAATTTCTGTGGAAAACTTATAGAAAAAAATATAGTGAATTTGATTCCAAAAAATATAATCCCAAATTTTAGTAAAATATAATTTTTTTATTAACATTAAATGGGTTTTCACATTATCCCTAAAATTCAAAACATTTAGATCACAAAATTATTCATTATTTAAAAGGGTGTGGATGTTTTACCAATATACCATTTTCAGGTTCCACTGTTGATTCATAAATAATGTGGTTATTTCTAAATACATTAAACAATATAGTTACCATATTCAGTAAGATGTTCTCTTAGCGATTTAAAATATTCAATGTATTTTACTCATAAGAATAATTATCTTTTAATTTTATTACCATTATTCATAAATAATAAGATTCATTAGGTGTATATTTCTTTTACTATGAAACACAAAACACCACATGTACATAAGATAAACTAGGAAGAAAATATACATAATGTAGCAATAATCACATTATATTTCAAATTTCATATGACTCATCAAAGAATGTTATTAACTATAATTACTTTACAAAATTCATGAAAAATTCAGAAGAATATTTTTTATGACTTACATGATTTCATACCTGAAGAGAAATAAACTTTCTCCTGTTATTTAAAAAACTCATCTACCTAATATGCACTTCCATAGTGTGATTCTCAAAATTATTTACTAGATAATCCATTTATTATACTATTTTTAGTCCCAAAACATTATTACACCGACTTCACAAAAAAACAAATATTCTAAAATCACTTTCCATAAAATTTACAAAACGGTTCTATTTATATAATACAATGAAAAAACTATTAAAAGAGAATTATACAAAATATATATATTGATTCCAAATTTCAAAAAAATCTATTGACAAAGATGGAATCATATATTCATATGTTTGAATAATTACCTCAAACTATACATAAGATTGTGTATGAAAATTCATATTAAAATTAATTTTGTACCCAATGACATCTAATGTCTATTCAATAAATTTGATGCACATTTGGGATCACAATTAAATACAATACATAGAGGGACTCTATGGGATCAGATTATATCATTATGATATTGTTTAACATCATTATTCAAATATATAAATCCATTAATATAAATATAATTTACATATTTAGTGAAACAATAAATAGTAACCCAAATCAATTTACTACCTCAAGATTAATTAGGTAATAAAAACATGATATCTGTGGATATATTTCACCATTTCTATTTATAAATTATAAAATAATGAATAATTTGATTTGGAAGATTTCACTGAGATTTAACCAATTAATAAATAAATCATTTCATAATGAAATTAACAATATACTTATATATTCCTTCTAAAATGTAACATTTATGACCATCTCTATAATATATAGTGCTATTAGTATGAGTATAAAAATAGAAGCTATGAGGTTCAAGAAGAAATTATATCCCTCACTAGTAATCATGTGGTTCATAGATCACCTTTCAAAATCTTGTTACACCTTTTTTCAAAATTAATTTTTTGAAACTTACAGTACATAACAAACCCTATATTTTTTTGGAGAAATCAATCATCCTCTCAAGAATTAATAATTTTTCCTTAAAAGGATTTCTCAAAATACACGTAAACTAAAATGGTGGGGGTGCCTATATACATTGTTTCTAGGATAACATTAATTAAATCGTTTACCAAAGGATCATGTTTGAAACATTACCTAACACGAAATGACTTTGTTGATTGAATGCAATGGATACATTAGTTTTATAAACAAAGTGATAGTGAATTGTCAAATAATAATCCTTTTTTTCAATCTAATTATTTACTACATTTTCAAATCATTTAGTGAAAAAATATATATATTTTCATTATATTTTTTATATTTTACTACAAATCAAACATGTCTTTAAATTTGTGATGAAATACTTTATGTAGCTAGTTCAAGATCTCTCATGGGGCTATTTTTTACATTGATGTTAATAGTAATGATTTATATTAAATTACAGAATCATCTTGAATAATTATGAATCTGATTCCCATCAACGAAGAATCCCATTATATGAAAAACTGACCATTTTTTGTTGGCAATGCTACAACCGGAGCATTAACAAATATTATTCTCAATTATAGAACATATTCATAAAATTTCATTTTCCATATGTAATAAAATCAACATAGAGTATCTTAAATGTTTTGTAACTACATAAAATATTATGAAATTTATTTTTATCCAAATAATTTTAATTTTATTAATATATTTCATTAGACAGAACACTGAATTTGGATTAACCATAATATATTAATAAAAATATTAATTTGTAAACATCAATTTTATAACCTACCCATTAAATATTGAAAAATAAATTGTGCTACCATATTTTTATAATTACATTTTGAGGAATTATATCAATATAATATATTCATATTGTAATAATAAATTTTTGGTGATGAATTCATATATTTTAAAAAATACATTTATATTAAAAAAATTATTATTTTGATTTATATAAAAAATAGTAATATTATTTTTTATACTTTTTAAAAATATATTTTTAATAATTTAATTAATTTTGATTTATATATTTAAATATTATCATAGAGTAAATAATTATTGTTTATTGAATGATTAAAATAATGATTTGTATTAAAAATTTCCTTTTCTTATAAGAAATATAAATGTTCAATTTTTTCAATGTCGTTTAAAAAACATTTCATTAATATTATAACTAATCCAATATATCCCATTCAAATAAACATCATGTCTTTCTTATATATAAAAATTTTATACTTGTGAAAACATTACAAGAGGAAAATTATTATTTTATCACTTCTTTGTGTTTAATGTTAAATTTAATTCTAGCACTTCTATGAATTTAATTTGATTAAATGGTTTAATTTTTTTTTTATAATAATTTATTTTAGAAAATACACACAACATGATTTTTTCATAATAATCATTAAATGGTAAAAATAGTATAACATGAGTTTTTTTAAAATGGGTTTATATGGTTTTAATGTAAAAAATATAACGGTTATAATGACCCAAAAAAATTCAAATTCATATTTTCAGTTAATATTTTTCAAATATATGATATAATTTTATTGAAGGATCCATTTTTGATCCCTATTTTCATTGTAAAAGGTTGTTATATCATTTTATATTAAATAATACAATATCATTCCTCTCCCTTACTAATAAAAGGACACAACACCCTCTAAAATTCAAAACATAAAAATACATTTATTTTATAAAATACCCAAAATTTTAAATTACATACCCATAATGTCACATATATGAATCATTATTTTTATTATGAATCCTTCCTATTAAGTATTTTTGTTTAATCCTAAATTGGTTCACTAAAAAAGATGTATATTCATAAACTATGAAATTTTGTTTAATTCCAGCTTCCACATCAAATTCATATTCCTATAATATTACAATTTTATAAAACCCATATCCACCCAATAAAATTTTTAATTATATTAGTGTAATATACTAATACAATCTCCACATTCATCAAATGGGAAACAATACCATATATTTTACATATAGTGGACTATCATCTCGTGAACCAATGTAATTCGCAATCCATTATCACCTGTCACATATGGATATAATAAATAATTTTTCAAATTTATATGATATTTATGACATAATTATACTAAGTATTAACATCCCATCTGACTTATTACATTATAATCAGCTATAAAATAAAAACACTGCTTGTGCGTACATGTACAGTGATGACCCCATAATGTTTGGTGATTCCATTCAATATTATATTCATATAAATCTTAATAGGGATGGATTTAATGAATATATATTTTTTTATGATATAAAATAATTTATGGAATGTTTATATCATATTTAACATTTTTTTTATCCATTGATGAAGTAAAAATATTGTTCATTTGTACATAATACCTACTGTCCACATGAGAGAGGTAATTAATTTTCCAATATGTAAAATTTTTGAATCAATATAAATATATATATATATATATATATTTAATAGATATTATATTTAATTAATTTTTAAATTTTTTCGGATTATGTGACAATAGTCATTGTATAAGACAAAAACAACCAAACCAACATGTACATGAAATTTGGTGTATTTATCACATAGAATAGTGATTCTATGAAAGAATTATTGATAAAAATATTTTAATGTTATAAGTAAATAATATATTTTATGATATATATTATTATTTTAATTTAATATATTTATATTAATGATAAATTTATTATACATGAGGTTGAAACAAGTATGAAAGTAGTTGAAACTTGAGGTAATTGTTTTTTTTTGTCACTTTAATATCTGTGAGAAATATGACATATTCCCATACTATTTCATTTAAATTATATATATACATCCCATTACTGTCTATTATAATGATTATTATAAGAATAATTTGTATTTAAATATCCATTTTTGGTTATTTATTTTATTTATATTGTGATTTAAATGTAACAAAACTGGTAAATGGTTTATATTAGAATCTTTTTATTTACCAAGGTTGTTTATGATTAATTCTTTGATTATTAAATAATATTATATAATACTCACAAATATAAATATTTTATTTATGGGGAATAAATGTTTCCCTATCATTTCCTCCAAATATTACCTAAAGATACCAAAATAATATTTATGGTAATATGAATTATTCTCCCATCAATCAGAGAACATTTCTCTAACAAGTACATGGTTTTAAAAAATATTTTAAGAAATTTTTCCCTAATATTTACTTTTTTTATATGTAAATTTTTTACATTTAATTTAGTTTTTGCAAAATCGATTAAAACTACTTTTTTATTAAATTTATAAATATTTTATTGTTTATTTTTTATAAAAAATGTGAAAGAAATTCTTATTTAACATGTCTGGAAGAAATGTTATTTCCTTTCATCATTACCACTAACTAATTTAATGAATTTATTACATTTTATCTGATAATTTAAAAAAGGAAATTAATATTTGGAAAATTTTTACATATTAAAATTTTATTTTCAGTTTGAAAAGAATATTTTCTTATCTAATGTTTTGATGATCATTTTATAGAAATTTTATTCATAAAAGGGAACATAATTATATTATCCTAATGATTAAATATGAATATAAACCATTAGTACCATCTTTTTTATTTCCCTATATTCATTATGATAATTGTGATTATATTTTTATGAATTTAATTTATTTTATCTGGGTTATGCTATGATTGATTGATGAATATTTTAAAACTGTAGAATTCATTCCAAATGTATTGTTATACGGAATATTTTAAGATTTTATAGAAGGCATATGTATTGTTTTAATTTTTTGAGGGTTGGTATTGGAATAATATATCCCTCTAATTAATTTGATAAAGTTTTATATATCAGAAGATATTTATTGAATACATGAAAATGGTTTCGATATTATAACGGAAAAAATGTAATTTTACTGATGTATTATGGAAACAATTTAATATACTCGATCCAATATGGGATGAATTTCGTGATTATTGATCTGTTATGATATATGAATCAGCATGAATGTGTGATCCACTATGATTTTATTTTATTGGAAATTAACTTTTTCATTTAAACTATTTCCTATAAATATGATGGTCCAAAAAATATACAACATGAATATGTGGCTCATTATTAATTAATTATAATTTATCACTCTTATGATTAATATTTTTTGTAAATGATCATGTATTCTTTGAGGATTAATGTTTAAAATTTATGATAGATTGAGTATGAAATTGAGAAGCTAAATTCTTGATATAATGACCATATTCTTATTGTATGATTTCATTTGGTTATTTTTTGATGCCTCCGAGGATTACACTTAATGACCATATATGTTCATATATTCTTAGGTTTCCTTCTACCAAGTTATTAAAAATATTTATTAAGTATTATATGTACATGAGATGTTCAAGTTACGATGAAATGTTTTAGACGATGTGCATCAATTATGGACATAATTTTTATATTTTTATGCCACCAAAATATCAATAACCATATGATTTATTCATTTATCATTATTTTATGTAATGAATATTCATCAATTAAGGTGTCTTATTTATGTATCAAATATTATGGTAAATCTATATAGTATCATATCATGGATTATTTATCCTTTAGAAACTAGGTTGTGACAAATTTATTAATAATCCAAGGGACAACTCAATTTATAGGAAAATAATATGAAATTTTGTTGAAGGATATAGTCAGTGGTTCCTATGTAATTTAAAACCATTTATGATAATAAAAGTGGAACATTATTGGCTACACTTTTACCATGGGATAAAAACTATTAAAATTGTACAATCTGATTTGATTGGATCATGACATAGTGTATGAAAACCTGCTCTTAGAAACAATTGGATTGAAACTCTTTGAAAAAATGTTATAGAACTTCAACAAACGTCATAAATAATCATGAAGTATTTTAAATATGACCATTAATGACCTAATATAAACCTATTATTTTATAGATTGATAAAAAGGTTCCCTGATTGAAGACAAGCTATAATGATGATTTGGATTATTAATGTTTCTCATTATATTGTTTTTGGTTTTAGTCAATAGAGGTGCATGAAGTAATAGTGTTAATGATGATTTTGATGGAAAATATATTGAATGTTCTCCTACCCATCCAAATATTCATAGAGATGGAATACAAAATATCATTATTATTCACACACTATAGTCTAAATCCATCAATCATGGTGAACTTCTAAACAATTTAATGGCAGATAAAAATTTATATTCAGTACATTTGGGAAAAAATACACCTTATTTAGATGATTATTTTAATCTTTTATTTAATATGTATTGTATGTTAACAAATAAAATGTAATTTGGTTTTCCTCTAATGTTTTTTTCAAGGAATGGTCATTTTTTATTATTATCACATGAAATCTGATGATGTTCTACTTTGGACCATTATAATAAACAATGAGGAATGAGATGAAATTTAAATAATATAGAGGGATATGTTTATAAAATTATTTTTCAATAAGTAAATTCTTCATATTATTCCTAAAATATAAGAAAATAATTCCACTATATAATGAAGAAGGATGATGAATAATTTTGTACTAACGGGGAAATTTTTATGAGACATGTAAGGTAAACATATATATTATCATTCAACGTAAAATTAATGTTTAATGATAGATTGGTGGTCTAAAATCATGTTTGAAAAATATTTTATCTATAAGAGGCATTAGTACCTATGATGAAACATTTCAATCTGAATTCACGGTATAAATATAAATTTAATATTCCCATTATTCCAATGGTTTTGATAAAAAATAATGAATGCAACCCAAGACAACTCAAGTAAATATCATGGTTGGAAAAAAATTTATCACCAAATATTCCAAAAATGTGGGAAGAGACATCATGGGAAAATAATAATGGAACTTGCACAAGGTTCTTTAAATGAGTCATAATTATCATGAATGTAGAAAGGTAATGAATGGTATCTTTAACACAACAAAAGTGAAGAAGAAACCTATTAATGAACCCTTGATTCTATAATTTTTCAAATGTGATGGTTGTGGTAATTATAAGCTACAATTTTTATAATGTGAATGTCAATTATGAAAATCCTCATTAATAAAATTAAATATTAATGGAAGAATAAAATCTCATGATATCACTAGTTCTGATCATGTGTTTGATAAAAACATAGTTAAATACACACTCATCATCCTCTCTAGAATAGTTAATTACTTATTTTACTTTGGATCAAATGACTCTTCAATGCTTGAAGAATTTCCTATCGGGATCAACATCCCACATCAATGATTATATTTTGAACTAGATGTGAAACATCTATATGGTATTATGATAACATTTAACATATTGGATTTTTATATGGTTATTTTTTATGGGAATATCCTTTCATAAAATTACATCACTCCCACTATTGAATAATTTGACATCATATTAGCTATATATTGCAATGTCTATATAAATAGTATAACAATTTCAAATAAACGGAAGTCATGTTTGATATACAAATGAAACCTAATCTCATCTATCAATGAGAAATTTATTATAAAAATTAGATTGAAGTAATATTTATAATATGATAAATGATTCATATTAAAAATGGGAGATTATTTAATATGGTTAAGGTGAGATTCAACTTCAATAATATTCCAATTTTGTGAGAGTTTTCATATTTGTTTCTAGATGAGTTACATTATTTTCCACCAATTCTTGAAGTTTATTTTTTCATAGAAATTATACCTAATATTATTCTAATTAAAAATAATTTATATTGAATGAACCCAATTTAGTTGAAATATTAAAAAAAATGACATATAGAGATTCATGAATATGGATTCTTTCAGACATGTATGTCACCTTTAGGAGATTTAGTTCCGTTTGTTAAGAATACATATGGATCAATGTAAATTTTTATTATATATAAGAAACTAAAAATAGTCTCAAAATAAAGAATCGTTTGACCCTTATTGATGACTAATTTTATTGGATGTCTGGAACTCATCAATTTTCTTTGATTGACATTGATTCTAGATATCAAAAATTAATGATCCCAATGGAGGATATACCCAAAACAACATTCCAGAAAGGGTATGGACACTATGAATATAGAGTAATTTCATTTAGTCTTTTTAATGACTATGATATCATCATAGATTTAATTAATATTTTAATTTGATATTTCATTAATTTGTTTTAATAGTACTTATAGATAATATTATTATATATTCAATATGAAAGGTAAAGAATGGAGATCCCTTGAGAATTGTAATGAAGACCAAATTTAAGGAGAAACTATTAGGAAAATATTCATAGTGTTAATTGTATTTAAGAAATGTTTCATTTTATTCATATAATCTCATATAATTATATATTAGTGGATCCATCGATGAATGAGGCTATTGACAATTTGGCCCAAAATACCCACAGTGATTGTGAATAGTAAACATGTTTTCTAATAAGGTATTTTCAACCTTTTGTGGAATATTACACATGAATATCCAATCAACTGATGAAGTTAAATCAAATGGGATATTTTTTCCCTTGTAAACATGAATTAGAATAAAATTATCATAAACTAAATTGAATGTTAGTAATTATGTAAATACAATAATCCTTATATTCAAGTGTTGAAATTTATATTATTACATTTTGATATATATATATATATATATATATTCGATCACTCAATGAATGATCGATAACTTTAGTAGTCATAGAAAACTAAATACGTCAATTATTCCAACATTATATTGGCATTATAAAATAAATATCCTAAAAAATTTATACGTACATCCATTATATTATTCCTAATATTAATATTCAAATCCATGGAAAAAATAACAAAAAATGGGTAAAATCAAATTCTCATGAAAGTATACATAAAACATAAGAAATCCTGTGTAAATAATGTATAAATAATATTTTAAGGTTAATGATAGTAAAAATATTCCATTTAATCACTATCCATTGAAAAATCATGCCCCATGTAAAATATCAATGCTATAATGTCATGAATAATAATTATCGAATTCCCAATGAAGGTAATGATTATTATTGTACACGAGGATCTCTGAAATCATTGTATTTATACCATTGAAGAATTTTTTTAAAAAATATTTAAATCTATGGGTTAACCCACATTTAATATTAGATTACTATGCTTTATCTGGAATCCTTACGATGCATTAGAGAGATGTATAATTAAATTACTCACCCATTCCAGTATTTTAAATACATTTCTTATATATCAACTAAACAATTTAATTTATGAACAATATGACTTATAAAAAAATATACATATGTAGTATATGACATGAATTCATTAATAATTCCATATTTAATAAAATAAATTAAAACAACAACACCCTATTAAGAAATGTTATATGGTTTAGGCAATAATCATACTAATGATACATATAATATAGATACGTAAACGAAATATAATATCAGAAGATCAAATGAAATATAATATTTCAAAGGATTATATAATTTTATATTATCACCAATGGTGAATATTTAAAATAAAATAATATTTTTGCTAATTAATAAGGATTCCATGAATATTTTATTAAAAAAATTTGAAGAAAATAAATGTTCCAATTTTAAAATCACATTTTAAATACTACAAAATTTTGAAGTAAAGAATTTTCATTCAAAATTAACTTTTATACATTTCAATAACCTTGTAAAAAATAATATTCCTGATTTTTGGAATATAATATCCTCCAATAAAAGTAAAAAAGCATTCCATTAATAATTTTTTCGGAAAAGCCAAAATGAACATTGTATTGGAAAAAACAAATGTATTTTATTCCAACCATTTTGTAAAAATACAATTAATTGTTAAAATGTGTTTTGATTATTCATTTAAGAAGTTGAAAAAAAATTCAAATCATTTTAAATGAAATATTTATATGAACGAAAAATTTTTCCAGTAAAAGGTGTAATAATAATATTTTATATTAATCATTAATTTTCTTCATTCATGTTTCATGGATATGAATAGTTAGAAGAAAATATGGAAATTATTTTAAACAATAAATAAAAAATTAAACATTAATCACCAAGAATAAATATATACTCATTTTATTTAACTCAATGTGTTTGTATATATACCTCATAAAAATAAACTGGTTCATAATTCCAAATTTTTCTCAGTAGAGTGGGAATTGAAGCAAAATCACATACCATAGGTATGAATAGTCACGTAGGTGATCTAAAATCCAGTATAGAAATGTTAAATATATTATAGATACAAACCAAAATTATATTCATAAATATGATATAATATATGATACATTTATAATATTTATCACCAATGTTTTTATAATTGTCATTATTTCGAGTGTTAATTTATTTTTTATTTATATTTAGATATATTAGTCCTTTTCCTTGTATCTTTCTCATGGATTCATCATCTATAGAATTTTATTTGAGGTTTATATAATGTATACTTTAAATCTTTTGATATTTATAATCATCTATATATATAAATATAAGAAAATAAATTATATTGTTCATGAATATTGTAAGTGATAACAACAAATGAATGTTGTTTTAACTTTTCAGTTGTTGTTATAAAAGAAATGGAAATAATAATTAATTTTTAAATAATAAATATTCTCTCATATATTAAATATATATTCAAAAAAATTAAACTTATTTCCATTCATGTAAAAAATAAATGAATAAAAAAGATCGTGCCACATCCTGGAGGTCGTAATCCACATGTACGTGTGTGCAATCTTATTATTTTTGTTGGGAGAAAATTCCTCAAGGTATCATTGAATCAATTTTGAGGTGATTGTGTTTGTTGAAAAAGTGGACAATTGTGTTGTGATTGTGGAAAAATCAAACGATGACATATAAATTTGATGACACAAGGGATTTCATGGTTGCATGTCGAGTTCAAGAGTTGTGGTTAACGATCAATGTTTTATTCAAGAACTTCGATAATGGAATGGATGATCTAGAGGCGGCACAAGGGATTTCATGGTTGCGCACCAAGTACTTTATATCATGAAAACTTGTGCAATATATGTTTTTCAAGATTAGATCATCAAAATATGGAAAAGGGATAAGGGTCGCGCAAGTGACTTATGCGCCAAGATAAAGGACTTGCGCGCCAGTGGCTAGGAGAATAGGAAACTTTCATGCCTGTTGTTTTTCAAGATCAGAACTTCAAAATATGGAAAAGGAAAGGGGTTCGCACAAGTTTGGAAGTGGGTCGCCCAAGTAACTTGCAGGGGAAGAGACCTACGCACCGAGACATGCACACCGAGGGTTAATTTTCACGCCATCACGCATGGTGGTCAAATTGCCTATAAATACTGGACCACCCCTCTTAATTTTTTAATGGAGTTCAAAACATTGAGAAATCAGATCTCTCATCATGCATGTGTAGTGGTCGGGCAAGTGGTGGTTTGTCGAGCAAGTGGGACTTGCACTGTAGATTTAAAGAAGGGAGATTGTTGTCATTTGTGCGCCAATATTGGTATGGTCACAAAGGGAAGTGAGTCGCGCATGTTTGGAGTTGCAGAATCTTGTGTCGTGCAAGTCTCTAAGGTGGAATTGCGTGCCGGTTGTGATTTTCATGCCGATACTTGTGTGCCGGATTATACTTGAGCGCCAAGAAAGGTTGTTTTTTCATGATTTTTTTCGAGCTGCGTGGAAGCTGGATGTTTGACCGATACCTTCGGTGAAAAAATAGATTCATCTACGGGTGAAATTTTTACTTCAACAGAGCATCTACATATAGAAAAAGATGCATACTTTCATGTAAATGAAGAGACATATAAGTCTATAAACTATGAGTGAATTCCTTTTAGAGCAGTGAGCAAAGAAAGAGAAAGAAGGTGATCCTCTCCACCAGTAGTGAGCTAGAGAGAAAAAAACATGGTGTTACCCGTGGGAAAGTAGTGAGCCGACCCTAAACATTGTAAATTCAGTGAGCCTGGGTGTATAAGTGATCTTTCCCAAACCATGTATTCCACGGCTAGTGAAGTTTAGTGAAATTGGGTAAAACCGGCCACCTGATGGCGTATGCTCCTTGGACGTAGCCCTTAGAGGTGAACCATGTAAAATTATTGTGTCCTGGGCTTGCATGACTTTTTGTTTATATTGTGCTACAGGGAAGAGATAAAAGAGTGTTTTTCTTAATAGCGAAACAATACCAGAATGGGCTTTAATTTTAAATTAGTCATACCCTGATTCACCCCCCTCTCAGGGTATTCACCCATGAGGACCTATACAATTTTGAAACATGTTGGATAGTAAGGTGCATTATAAGATATTATATTTCCAAAATCATAAGAAAATATTAAATATGATAAACAAAAATTTCATTATCTTTGTGACCATCTAAGTGTACTTTTATTGAATAATGATTGTCACTTGTAATTGACCCAACCTTTACAATCCATTCCATTTCTAAAATATGATGATGGAATTGTTCCGGGATGTCAAAATGACATATTCCATACACATTTCTAAATATTCAGTTTTCTGAACAGTGATTCTAGAATATTTTTATTTCTATGTCATATTTTTGAAATGGTGGAACAGAAATGGTGGCAGCATAGAGGTGGCACTGAAACCATGGCATAGTAACAGTGGCAGTAAAATGGTGTAACATAAACGGTGCAAAAAAATGTTGGCAATGATATGGTGGCACTGAAACTATTTCATGAACATTGTTTCAATAACTGTGTTGTTTTCATTGTCAAATTTCTATATTTTTCTAAATTACCTACAGATTTACCCATTTGACATTCTCATGACGTAAAATGCTTTCATGTAATGGTAAGGTATTTAAATCCAAATCAATTCCCATAACTCCTATATTAATTTTTACTATTAGTTAAGAATCCATTACATGGTCAAAAAGCATATTATTTCCAATATATGATATTAATAAAAAAAAATTATCTTCATATAATGCTCCATTAAATCATTTAAACAACCAGGAAATCATCATCCCTTGTTCTTATTTATTGACCATCGATGTAATATGCTTTAACCTTTTCTTCCATCCTATAGGATTCATGTATAGTGATTTAGCCATGGATCATGTCTTCCCTAGAGTTTCTGCATTTGGAATGTGTACCAACTATTTTGGTGCAACTAGGAAGTGTCAATCCATATTCGATATGTGGTATGTCCTAACAACGTTAATTTGGGTTCATCTCCTTTTTTCCCTCTCAAAAATGATATGTCATGTGGTCTCCATGTTTCTAATGGAGTTTTCATTAGTATAGGATGGTTTTTTGGGGTCTCTGCATCCTCAGGTGGATGCAGTCTTCTGTGAGAGGTGATTGTGATTTATTATGTTTCTCATTCCTGTGTAAAGAACATTTAAAACCTTTTGATGTAGGGGAGTCATGGATTATTTATTCTATTACATGAAACTGTAGAGTTTTCATTTTTTAGTCGGCTCCATCACAATGGAATTGAAATAATATATATTGGAACCAGATAAATAAATTTATATCGATCGTATGTTGTTGCCTCTTTTTATTGCCATATTATATGATATCTATGGTTACTTTTTTTTGAATGAAATTACTGATGGAAATTTATAACAAAAATAAATATTGGATTAATTGTAAATTAATTTGATAAAATTATAGTTGCATGTTTTTGAATGTTGTTGTTGTTATAGTAAACTTTTGATAATCGAATGGATGTAGTTATGGATATTTAAATTAACAATATAATTCACGATGAATTTAATTACAGTTTTTTATAAATTAAAATTTATGGAAGGGTTCTGAGTTACCCTCTAGCTTGTAAATTCCATGATCCATATTATTAGAGTCTTGAGAGCTTGTTCTGTGTGAAGGCTAAATGCCTTCCACTGGGCCAAGATCCTAGTTTCTTATTTCATGGCTCCCTTGTTATTTTGTTGTGTTGTGGGCCTGGGATGGTTGAGCCTCGGTGGCTATTGTGGTGTGTGGGGTATGGAGGCCTAGGGTTTGGGGAACAATTTAACACGTAGAGTTGTGAGATTCATTGATTTATGCATGTGGGTGATGGGGAGGACACTAGAGATGATGGAATAGGAATGTTATGAATAATGTATTCTATTTGAATCATGTTGGTTTTTTATCTTATATGATTTCCCCACTAATTAGAGAGGATGGTATTTCGTACTGACATTCCAAAGGAGTCGATGAAAATTTGGGTATTCCATGTAAATTCTATTTTTATCTTTTCAAGGATAGATGGGCATATTCTCCTTCAATTGGTGGAAATGGCTCGACGAGTAGTCCATCTACTCACCATATTGACTCCCTTTTGTTTGATAGCTTAGTTTTTAATTTCTATAATTCTCGAAATTATGGGACGATAATAATTTTGTTAATAAATTATTTAATATTTGATGTTAACCCATGGGGTTGGAGCTTGCTGGGATGAAATACTGAGCTAATATTTCTGAAGATATATTGACTTGGTTTGGTTATTCTTATAGGTCATGGAACATTGTGTGATGCTAATAAAATGTAATGTTCAATTAATAATGGTTAATTAATGGTTCAAAATTAATTGCATAAATTGAAACTGATACAAAGAGGTATGTAACTTAGTACAACACTTAAAATGGTTATATTCTAAAAGTATATCTAGTCTTAGTAGTGGCAGTTGGGTATTTGGGGAATTAAAATTGTAGTTGAGTATACGACAATTTTCATCCAATAGTGTGGTTGTGAGATGTATTATATTCTATACATTTTTTTGTTTCAATATGCTACTACATATTTTCATCTTGGGAAACTACCACCCCTGGGATTCTGAGCCATGTGGGGGAGGGGGGGTTTCTAAATTCCAATGTGAAGATGGATGGTGAACTACCACCATTGTCCCTTCTCTATTCTCTTGGTAGTTACAATTTCTAGTAGTCCAGACAATTAGTTTTCCCTATATATGTGTGTAGAGGGATATAATTACATTTCAGTATTCATAAACATATATTCTGGATATCATTTCGTTTGTACAACTATAGGTGAAACATGTATGGGATGTGATTTATTGAGTATCCTTACTCAGTTTATGGGTTGTAAAGTATTTCTGTATAATTCGTGACATACGATACACGTTATGTAAGCTATGGTGGATCTTTGAAACTTACTTGTTACTAGGGTTACATGGACGTAGTGGTGGTATTGAACAAGGTCTATATTGTGGTGATTTTCCCAATTTTATGTGGGAAATCCTTTTTGGAAAGAGATTCTTAGGACATGGAACGGTGGGGAAAGGCAGAAAAAAAGTGGAAGAAGTGGTAGTTAGGTAACCTTGATATTAATTATTATATTATATACAATTCTATGCAATAATGGTGAGAGTAACCATGGTGAGGCTAGGAATATACTATAAATTTTTAAGTGGTGAGTTATTTTATATTTTCATTAACTATACATTATCACTCATTCGTTCATTTTGGAAGAGAGGCTCTAAGGGGGATCTTACTAATAATACTATTATACTGACTATAGGTATATATAATGTTTTTTCATGTCAATTTTAGCATGTTGGAGATCAGGTTGGTTCGGACTAGCTTGGGGTTAGAGGAGCTATTCGGGCTTCATAGTTTCTGTAGATTTACTTTCTTTAAGTACGTTTAGTTTACATTTTCAGTTTTCGTATTCTTTTTATGAAAACAAAAATGTGTTCATGTTTTTCTTTTTATATTTTAGTATGAGTAGGAGTTTGTTGGTGTCTTTCATATCTCAATCTTTCAATTGGGTTCTCTTAGAGGGTAATGAATTACATTTGTGTGATTATTATACCATCAGTGCTGGTTTCCAACCCATGGCCCAGTGGAGGAAGGGCTCAGGTGTCACTATTTCCATTATAACATATTTTGGCCATGGTGGGGTACACATTATGGGGAGGGGGTAGTGACATAGTGGTATAAGATCTCTGGTTGAGGGATAAGATAAAGTTTGAAGTAAGTTATAGGTGAGGTTACAAGGATTGGTATGATAATAGTGTCAGTCATGTTTACAATGTGATGTAAACATTGAGGACTGGATGAGACACAGGTATTTAAACCCCCTATCATTTTATTCATTGACTATTATGTGTATAGTTTTTACTAAATGAGGTGATACTTGTTATAGGGTAGAGATCTTCGAAAGGATCATGCATCCTTCTTCTTGATGCATGTGTTTGAATGGGTATAAAATGAGATATGCTAGCCTAAAATGAATAAAGTAAATTAATTAATTTATATTTATACTTTAAAATTATAGGTTTATGAGATCTAATTGTTTGTTATTTTGTATTTATGGCTCTAGGATGACGTAGTCATCATGTTTGTGTAGATGTTGTTCCGTAGGCTCTCCCATCAGATCATCCTAGAGTGGAGGCTAATTATGAAGACACATGGAGGATAAAATTCTTTGAGTTTCAGTACCATATTCTATAGAAGTATAATTTATACATGTCAAATGCAGTCACAGAATAATGGTTGGAGGATATGAAGAAAGATTTTTGGTCAATCCTTGTTCCGAAGGAGTACTAGGTATCGTTGGTTGTGATGACGTTGTGTGGGGCAGTGAGGTAGTGGTGGTTCGTGTTCCATGGATATCATGAAGAATTTGGGATTTAATGTGAGGAGTTTTGAGAAATGATTATAGACATGTTTTATTCTTCGACCAGGCAGGTATCTATTCCACAAGAGCTACATATCATTCAACATGGGTGCTCTAGTGTTAAAGAGTTAGAAATCCATTTTGGGAACCTTCTATGAAATGATTCAGACTAATTTTCATACAAAGAGTACAGTGTATGGAATTTTGAGGTGGATTTGCATCCATAGATCTAGAAATAGGTCACCATGTTTATGTTGACGACATATCTTGATGTGTTGGTGTGGGTATAAGTCATCGATAAAATGATATCCATAACTAGATCTTCATGAGAGGGGAGTCATCAAGATTCCACACAATGTATTGCTATAGACTAGGATCCTAGTATTCATTGAAGAATTGTTTTCATTCAGCTAGGGTATCTGTCAACCATCAATATCTCATTACACTAGGGGGGGCTCTTAGGACAATTCTATGGGATCATATTCTTGATTTTCTTTTGGAGGTAGATATTTCAATAGAAACATGGCCCATCTTTTCAGGGTGATCAATGTGAACTAGGTGTTCTCCTCAAGGTTCCTCTGTTAAGGTTAATCAAGCCAAGGTAGTAGCATAAGTTTTCACCAGCATTGGATTATCAGAGAGAAGATGGGGTAGATAGAGGATGGAGCATGGATGATCTCCATCCCCTAAGGGAATTGTGTGGCCTTGATGGTGGTAATCATTAGTGTTATAAAGGTCATGAAGTAGGTCCTATTCAGGATCTTGCTTTTGTGATTCCAGTGATAAGTGATCCAGACGTTATTCGAGGTAAATTTTTTTTGGTTTCAATATTTGTGTATTTAATGTTTGACTCTAGAGCCATGTACTCCTTAATATCACAAGCCCTTGTTCATGCATTCAGACATGAGGTAGAGAGGCTTACAGTGCCCTTGGTATTGACTACGTCGGTTGGAGGTCGAGCTGACTTGTTTGAGGAATGTAGATAATTTTATCAAGTATTGGGGAACCACAACTCTTGGGGTGATTTCATACATATACGAATACAACCATAAAATGTCATCCTAGGGAGGGATTGGTTGTATTCAGTACAGGCTATTTGGGATTTCATTAGGAGGATAGTGGTGTTCTTCGATGTTGATGGAGATCCAGTAGTGTTTTTTGATGAGTGAGACCCTAAAATTGGTACGATTAATGTTCCTACATTTCTATCTGGGATGGACGAACTGACGTTGAGTTCGTCAGAGGTTTAGCATTTGGTGATTTCCAAGGTCATTGAGGTGTACCATTATGTCTTTCTAGAAGAGGTTGTAGCATTACCCCCTCGATGAGATATCATTCTTGGTATATATCTTTAGATAGGAGTGTTTTCTATTTCTATATATCATTATAGGATGGACCTTTATGTGTTATAAGAGATACATATACAGTTCAATGGCCTGTTACAGTGTAGTTTGGTTCGACCGAGTGTGTCACCATGGGGCGCACCAGTTTTTTTCGTGAAGAAGGATGACAAATGATTCCAGTTGTGCATCTATTATCATCATTTGAAAAAATTGATATTGATGAATCAAAATATTTATCCACTGATTGATGGTTTCTTTGATCAACTGAAGGGTGAGACTTGGTTCTCATAGATCAATTTATGGTCTTAGTATCATCAAAATCAAGTGAAAGAGGTGGATATTCCAATGATCGCTTTATATTTTCATCATGGGAATAAAAAGATCTTGGTGATGTCGTTCGGTGTGAAATATTCTCTAGATATGTCTATGGGGTTGATGAATGTTGTGTTCCATGAGTTCATAGATATGTTTGTAGTGTTTTTTTCCTATGAACTCTATGATTACTCTCCATTTGAGGAAGAGCATGCAAAGTATCAACATGCCATTTTGCGAGTTTTTTGTTAGAATTAAATGTTTGGGAACTTTTCTAAGTGTGAGTTTGGGACATGAGAAGTATGTTTATTAGGTAATGTTGTTTCCTAGATGGGAGTAGTTGTGGATGTATTGAGTATAAGATCTACTATGTCTTGGGAATCTTCCAATATATGGGAATAGGTGTGAGTTTCCTTAGTCTAGAAGGCTATTAAAAGAGGATTTTTTAATTATTTATCTCAGATTGTGACTTCTATGAATGTTTTAACCTGGAAAGATAAGGTGTTCATTTGTAATGATCATTGGGAGGAAGCATTTGAGTATCTGAAAGTGATGTTGGTCAGTCCTCTAGTTCATTGTCTTTTAGTAGAGGGAGTTTAGCATGAAGTTTTCTGCAATGTTTCACATCTTAGGATTGGTTTTTTCGGATTTAGTAGAGATCATAAATTTCCTAGGGGTCTTGGTAGTTACATCCACATGAACATAACTATTCCATACACGATCTCAAGATTCAATTAGGGGTGTTTTCTCTGATGTTGTAGAGACATTTCTTCACCAGAGAGCATTTTTATTTTTTTACCGATCATAAGATATTGAGGTATGTTTTCTCTATGCATGAATTGATCTTATGGTAGTGTCGGTGGATAGTGTTATCAATGGATTATATCATCTAGATTTCATATAACCAATGTAAAGGGAATTGTGTCACGGAGCAGTTGAGTTGGAAGCTACATAGTAATTCAATGCTTGAATCTAGTGATTCCTTGAGAGTGATAGAACACCATTTTGCATTGCATCTGGATATGGGAGATGTTTTGGATTAGATGTTTTCTTTTATAGCTAATGGAACCATCATCTATGGTGTAGTAGGTAGAAGAGTCCTAGTTTGGGGATCCTAAGGTATAAGATAACAGAGTACTCGGGAATGTGACTTATAGATACATGCTTAGTACCCTAAGCTTTTTTATGTTTAACTCATTATTTTTAATGATTTTTAGTTCATGGTTGTAGAACATTATAGTTATGAGATGTATTTCTATTATTTCTTGTGTAAATTTCTCTATTTTTAGAGGAAACTCCCTCAATGAGTGTTTTGAAGATGGTTTTGGGTGTCATGTGGTTTCACGTGTTCTTTTTTAAAGCTGTTGATCTCCTTTGGTGGTGACATCCTTGAGAGGTATTTCTAAGAGTGGTTTCAAGAACCACTTTTTTCATATATTGTTTGGTTTTTAATTCATGGGGATGATAATATTTTTAGTGGTATTTGATGTAATTTATTGGATCTCTATGATCCATTACATTGATAAAATCTGGTGCTTGATGTGTTCGGGGAATTTAAGAAGATTTATCCCCAACACATTAGAAAAATTATTCGTTCTGTGAAAAGTGTTTCAAGAACTGTGTTATTTCTTTTGAATTTTTTTTTGAAATGGTGGCACATAAACGGTGGCATAGAAAATTTGGCACTGAAATGGTGGCACAAAAATGTAGGCACCAATATGGTGGCATAGAAACTGTGGCACGAATATAGTTTCATGAACAATGTTTCGATAACGATGTCATTTCTTATTTCAAATTTTTATATTTATACATATTTCATACAATTTTTCACGTTTGATGTTTCATTTGATGTAAAATTTATTAAAGGAATTGTTTTAAGGGACTTATGTCAAATTCAATGCCCACAACTTCTATCATAAATTTTTAAAATATATGGGAAGCATTTACTTGGTCAAAACGTGTAATCTTTGATAGATATGATCATCATGGGAAATCTATCATATCTTAATCTACTTCTCCATTAAAACATTTAAAGGGAGAATATTTATTCCTTTATTATTCATACTTATTATTCAATATTATGAGATTTTCTAACCATTCCATCCATTCTTTTGGTTTCATGCATTGTGTTTCAGACTTGGATCGTGTCTTCTATCAAAACTTTTCCTACTGTATGTGCAACCCCTCATATGGTGAATCCAATAGGTATTGATATTTCTTCGATATATGTTATGTTAAACCACATTTAATCTAATTACCTCTCCTCCTGTTACTCATTTCCATGTTATTTCATGTTATCTTGATGTTTCTAATGGATTTCTCTTGGGATTTGGTTGGTGTGGTGGTGTCTCTGCATCCTTGGGTGCATGCAATCATCAAGGACAGCTGATCATGATCTATTGTGTATGTTGTTCTTGTAAAAAGATATTTTGAAACCTTTTGAGGTATGGGATTTGTGGGTCTCTATTATTTATTTTTCAACTCCAGAGTTATCTTGTTTTATCCCATATTATCACAATATAATTGACATAATAAATTATTTACATTTATAAATATGTTGATAATGATCGTATGTTGTTACCTCTTTTTTGTTGAAGGATAGTGTGATATCTATGATTTATTTGATTATAATTTCCATCTTGATGGATGTTGGTAAAGAACATAAAGTCATGATTAATTTTAAATTAAATTTAAATAGGTAAAGATGAATGTTTTGGAATATGTTTATTGTTGTGGTAAACTATTTATAATCAAATGGATGCACTAATACATGTTTAAATGAACCAAATAATTCTTGATGGGTTAAATAACTGGTTTTTGATAAAATATAATACCTGGTATGGTTATGAGTTACCCTCTTGCTGGTAGAGACCAACATTCTTATTCACGGAGTTGTGAGTGCTTGTTGTCTGTGAATGCTAGATTCCTTGATTGGGACCGATAGCACATATGCTTATTGATTGTTTTCCTGCTCCTCATGTTGTTGTGTGAACCTAGGATAGCTAATACTGGGAGGATATTGAGGTATGTGGGATAGGGTGTCCCAATTTTTGGGGTAGTATTTGATGCCTAGAGCGGCGAGATTCATTGGATTATGCATATCGGTGTTGGGGATGACATCAGACATGATGCAACATGTCAGTTATGAGTGTTGCATGCTTGTTGAATTTTGTTGTCTATTAATCTTGTTTTGATTCCACATTTATTAAGGTATTTATTCTTTCGTATCCTCTTTACAAAGTAGGAAATGATGAACTTGGTTTTCCATTTTCATTCTGTGTTTGTGTTCTCGAGGATTGATGGGTTTATGCTCATTCTATAGGTGGAAAAGGCTCAATGGGTAGTCCATCTACTCACTGTGTTGAGCCACTTGTGTGATGTAGCCTAGGTTTTCTTTTCTAGAATGCATATAATTATGGGAAGCTAATAATTTTGATAATAAATTATTTTAAAATTTTATTAGCTTATGGTTTTGGGGCATGTTGGAATACAAAGCTGAGGTAATATTTCTGAGGATATATAGACTTGTTTTGGTTATGACTGGAGTGAAAGTAACATGGTGTGATGCTAATGAAATGTAATACAGAATAAATAATAGTTATTTAATTGTTAAATAATAAATTATTTAGTTGGATACAAATAAAATGGTATAAGTAACTTAATATCACTCATTAAATGGTTATATTCTTATAGTATATCTAATCTTATAAGAGGCAGTTGGTAGTCAGAGTGGCGTTAGTTATAGTTGAGTATAAGAATAAGTTTTTACCATAGTGTGGTTGTTTGATTTATTATATTATACACATTGTGTGTTTCTACACACTACTCCACAATGTCAGTTATGTCAACTAACACCTCTGGGATTCTGAGCCCTGGGGGTGTTTTCCCCAACAATCTTGTGGGAGGATTGGCGAATGAATACCCCATTTCACCCGATTTTTTTCTCTTTGTAGTTACATGCACTTATATGCATGATAGTGAGTTTTCGCTATATATGTGTTTAGATGGAATTAATGGCCTATGGTTATTCACACACATTAATTTTGGATATAGTTTCCTATGAACTACTATATGTAAAATGTGTATTGGTTCTGATGGAATGAGGATCCTTACTCGATTTATGGGTTTTAATTGATTGAGGTATAATTATAGATGAATGATACAAATTTTTATAGTTGTGGTGGCGCCTAGAAACTACCTGGTTACGTTGGTTACATGGACGTAGAGGTAGTGTTACACGTGGTTCATGTTGTGGTGCTATGACAATGTCTGCAGGAAAGCTTTTTGGAGATAAATTCATAGGACATGCGACATTGGGGAAAGGAGAAAACCAGTGGGGATGTGGTAGTTGGGTACACATGATATTCTTTATTATATAATATTCTCTTATATACAATACATTCTGAGAGTATCAACGGTTAGGATGGGACTAATATATACCTATATAGGTGGGGAGTGAGTTTTACTTGTTGTTCACTATGCATTAGCATGAATTCATTAATTTTACACTAGAGGTGATGGGGAGGATCCCACAGAGTATATTTTCATACTCACCCAAAATATATACAACTTTTTTTAGGTTTGTTTTTGAATGTTAATGATCATGATCGTTACTAATATCATGGGTTGTAGGAGTTATTCATGCATCGTGGTCGCTGCTGTATTACTTTCTTTTGGTACTTGTAGTTCCTTTTTCGGTGGTAGTATTCATCGCATTACATTACATAAGTGTATAGGGTTTATGTTTCTATTTTTGTATGAGTTGGAGTTAGTTGGGGTTTGTCGTATCTATCTCTTTCTATTTTGTTATCTTAGAAGGTAATGCCTCCCATTCAAGTATTTATTATACCCTTTGTTCTAGTCTCCAACCAAAGGCCTAATATAGGTATAACAACGTTGTCACTATCTCCCTTCTCACACTGCCAGCCAATGAGAGGTACACTTTTTGGGGAGGGGACAGTGACAACACTGCTACATGGATATGGGAAGTCATACATATACACGAGTGACGTTATAACATTTCATATTATTGAAAATATATAGAATATGTTTTTTACATAAACATAATCACATATATTTGTATTTATGAATCAATAGTTATTATTTAATAATAGTTACAATACATGAATATTATTTTGCCGAAGAAATTAACATCAAAGATTTGATGAAGAAGATTGCCACTTCTTCATAGAAGTCCATATTGATTATAGATTTAGGGACATATGGTAAATTTTTTGGAAAGGGAAAAACTTCAATAACATCGATAATGATTTTTAGAAGAGTAATGGTCAGGGGTTGTTTGTAATATCTATCTAAAAGTTTTACATATAAGTAAGGGATGAGGTTCCCTTTTATAAGTGAGGTGAGGGGGCACATTTGGAATTGATTATGTTATTAAATTAATATATATTATTTCTCATGTAAAAATGGGTATGAATTGATATAATTATAATTGATGGTCATTATAATTCCAAATAATTTAATCCAATAAAATTTGGACATGTTTTTGATATGTTTTCTCCCTTTTCATTTGGTTTTAACATGCCCTTAACAATTTTTAAAATTTCTATACTATTAAAATTATTCACCCTTTAAGGAGAAAATGTTAATATAAATATAAAAATGAATCGTAAATGGATGATGACATATTTAATTATTCATATACCATTTATTTTAATGAATCTAATATTTTTCATAATTTTAATTCATATAAGGAAATATTATTTTCATAAAAAATAATAATGTATATTTTATAACTATTCTATTAGTTTACTATCATTACACAATTGTAAAAATGAGTTAAAAATTCATGAACCACTCTAAATTATTTTATAGTTGTCAAATAACATCATTTTTCTCATTAATTATTCTAAATTCCACAATATTAATAATTTAAATGCCAAATGTTCAATTTTTCTATTGTTGAATAAATTCATTCACCAACATTGTGATAGTATTTAAGTTATTTATTAAATCATTTTTCTATAAAAATTAAAATTATTAAAGTGAATATTTTTTAATTTTTAATAGAACTTATAAATTAACATTTCATTAGTTAATGCAAATTTTTTAAATATTATATTAATTAAAAACAACAATATACATTTTTTCATTTCATTTCACAAAATATTAGAAAGAACATAATGTCCTCAAAATGTGAAAAGTAATAAAAATGAATATTTTTAATATATTTATAAATATATATAATCCATTAAAATTTTGTGATGTGATTTTTTATTTTTAGGAAAAATTATTTTTTGTTAGAATTAGTTAATAGACTTAACCATTATTATGGTAATGAAAATTACTAATGTTATTATTATTAATGTCCAAAAAATAGAGGCTTCATTCTAAATTTGGACCTCCTCCAAGAAAATATCGAATTAATTTTTCATTATTCAATTATAATATGTGGTAGATGTTAATTTGATATTAAAGGTTAAATTTCTTCAAAAAACAGTTTTCTAAAAAAACCAGATTCTGTATAATTTTTTTTATACAAAATTAAATCATAAAAATGATTAAACAAAACACAAATTGATTATTAATAATATTATTAAAATATATTCAATTTAATATATATATATATATATATTTATATTTAATGTTCCTAGCATGGAAATAATATTTTCTATAAAAATGGTTTTTCAATATTTACATGAAAATACATCATTTCATAAAAAAATTAACATTAAGACTTAACTAATATTGATATTATTATTTATAAAATTTATATTAATTTTATAAAATAAATTATCTAATGGTTAAAAAAGTATTATATGATTTTCTCATAAAATATAATAATTTTTTTTAAAATATTTCATATAAAATAAATTTACTAAAACATGGGTGTTTATTTACAATGAATAGCTCAGTAAATTTGTATTTCCTAATTATGTTATATGTAGTTCCTAATATACTTAATCTAATTAGAATATAAGAATTTAAATATTATTATATAATTTTTTGGTCAAAAAACTATTTTTTAATAGTGTAACACAGTGTGTATAATATTAGTGTTGTGTGTTGTATACACTATCAATCATTGTGTTATTTTTAAATAATGGGGTGTTACATTCTATAAAAAATAATAAATTATATCCTCAAAATTCAAAATTTTTATCTATAAAAATTGTATTTACATTTTAAAATTATATTTTGGAATTCCCACATTGTTAAAATGTTTAATAAAACATCCTCTTACGATGTGGACAAATTATATATGAAGGTCATCACAAAACAATGTTGCTGATGAGGAAATAAATGGTGGGAAGTGAAAATATGGTCAGGGATGAATATAAGAACACCCAAGGATTTAATAAATTCTTCTATATAGATTGTTAATGATAATTATAATGATTGAACCATTTTTATTTTTGATATATTAAAAGGGAATTTAGTTGTTAGTAATAAATGTAAATTGATAATGTCTTCAATTAGATATTTTTTCGGTAATCAATATGCCTTATTTTAATATCAAGATATAAAACACAAGAAATTAAAAATAACTTATTCTTTCCATGTTATATGTATAATATCATTCTATGGATTTTTTTGGATCTATTTACACATCCACTCTTGTTATAGAAAATGGATATTTATTATAAAAGTTTCTTGACTGTCATATATTTAATGAATAATATGATCTATAAATCATTCATTTAGTCTATATATATTTATCTAAACCACAATGTCTTAAGCTGTTTATCCAATATTATATTTTATATTTTACGCATAAATCATAATATCCAATTATCATATAATTAAATTATATAAGAAGTTAACCCTAACAATCCTCCAAAATAAACCCCATCATATTGAAACCCAAAAAATTGTATAAAACATTTAACCATATCCATCATAATGATTTTTATAAATTCATATTTGAAGCATTAAAATAATATTATCACTAAGTCAACATTATCTTTATCCTTATTCCATATATCCTGTAAATCAGATAATTTATTAAATTCTATCATAAATTACATTATCATGAAATCACTAACCATTTTCTAGGTCATCCATTCTATCACATTTACTTCATGAATGTCAATATTCTCTTTATAAAAACTTAAAACCATTAAATCTGCGTTAGTAACATAGTAAGGGTTATATATACCATATTTTTGTATTCTCCAATAATATCAATTTACCAATAAATCACATTCTTGGTTATCTATACCATTCAATATATAATTCCAAATCCATAAAAAATATATTGTAACACAATTTTTGTTTCATGTTTCATATATTGAAAATATCATTAATAAAGTAATTTTATATATTTATTGAATCTATATACACATTAAAAAAACTCATTCAACATCATTTAGTGTAATAGTGTATGAATGGCCCGATCCCCTTGGGGTATACTGTTTTATGCTAAAATGAAGCATAGTGAATTAGATTGAATAGTTTCTGATTTATTCACCTTTAAATAAACGAATAATAGATGAATTTTTATATTCCTTATAGTAATTTTCTATATGACCCTTATCTTCACTCTTTTTAACATACACAAATACACGGGAATAATTTTCAACGATGTTCCTTCCAATAATTATCTTGTGATAAAAATATAATAATTTCATTTTCATTGTTTGTTGATTATTCATTTTCTATGTTCCCTATAAACTTTTTATTCATTTTATTCCCTTAAATGATATAAGATTTAGAAAATTACTTCTCTATCATAATGGAACATTATAATATAATTGTATATAACGAAATTTTTTATGAAAATAGTTCCCTTAAAAGACATGTCATATAACCATCAAGGAAATTGTTTTAATTTTTTTCATAATTTTTTTATTTTTTGGTGGAATTATTTTGTTATCATGTAAATTATATTTTCTTTTATGCTGAAAATTAATTATCATTCTAGTTTAAATTGAAATACTTCTTCAACTTCATGTCTCATACTTCCCTAGTGAATCTTTTCCAATGTAAATCCCTTTATATATTCTATATTCCATGCCATATTTTTAAAAATAATCTTATAAACTTGTTAAATAATATTAAAATATAAAATTCTCCATTATTTAAGGAAAATAATCCCATTCCATATCAGTTTAAAATCATTACCTTCATTATTTAGTAGGAAAATTCACAATTCCCTTACACACATAATGATAAAATGATTAATTACAAATATGTTTTATTCAAAATTATATAATTGGTTAAAATTAATTTTTATACATACAAATACAATTCTAAAAATGGTAAATATTATATTCTAAATTATTATATAAATGAAATAATTATCTACTTAAAAATATGATCAATTTTTGTCCTAAACATTTCATGGATTGATTTATATGTCCTAAAGAGTAAATGTGAGACTAATATATAGAAAAGAATTAAAATTAAACATGAAATGAAATTAAATCATCACTATTAAATTTATATTAATTTTTTCCATATTTGTGTATTATATACCCCATATAAAAATATTCCTGTGTATAATATCAAATATTTTTCTATAGAGTGGAAATTGAGAATAAATCTTTTACCATAGCATTGACATGTCATGTAAGTTATATAATATACTAAATAATATATATAAATCTGTTATAAATATATTAATGAACAATATTAATATCTATTATATCATTTAAGATCCATTTATCAAATTTTCCACATCTTTGTTACTGATATTTTATTATTATTATTATTTTGGGTGTTGGATCGATACTTTTTCCCCATATGTGTTTTGATTTAGTAGTATTGGTATTTAAATATTATTCAAGGATCAATAATCTATGAAATAATAATTATTATATATAAATAATATATGTTTAACATTTAGTTATTCATAATAATCCATATAGATTATGGAAAAAATGAATGAAGTCGTTCTTTGAGATAATATGTCATTTGTATGATATAATGTTGTTTCACATTTTCATATATTGGAAAAAATAATGGTAAATATAAATTACTATTTTAAAACTTCTAATTCTACATTATATATCATATATAAACATTAAATATATCCATGTTACTATCCATGTAAAATTAATATGGAAAAAGTCCACAATTCTTTATAGAGGTTGTAGTACACATGTACATCCAATCTACGATATAATATTCCAATGAACTGGAAGGAAATATATTTATATGATATTATAGTTCTGGAATCATATTTTTTTATTTAAATTTATAATTAATCATTATTTCTTTATTTATAATTGTCCACGTATTTTGTTGATTTAAAATGATTTTCACCGGTACATGGAGAAAGTAAGAAATACATAATCATGTGTGATGTTTTCTCTTTTTGTGTTACATAATTGAGATGGAATATGGTTTCTCATAACCATAAAAACATATCACTATATTTATCAAATTTGAGATATTTTATTATAATGTGAAAAACCCATTTAGAGTTTGTAGAAGAGGAAATAAACTTCAAAGTGTCAGTAATGAAAAATACAACTTTTTGAGTGGAATCATTTAGATATCTTCTTAAGTTATATATGAATTTTATATCCAAAACCTTAATAATATGTATAAGGACGTTTACAATATTAATGGTTAGGGTTTTGGTGACATAAATGGCCCATAGTTGGGTAAATAAGTAAGGGATGACGTCCCCTATTATAATTGAGGGAGGGTCGCTTTTGGAATTTCATAAAATATAAATTTTATATAAAGTTTTTATCTGGTTGTAATAGATCTAAATTAATATAATTAGAATAAAATATGAAAATATGATGATTATTTTTCTTCTAGTAATATATAGACATGTTTTGGATATGTTTTCAACCATGTCATTTTATTTTACCCCTACCAATTTTCACTATTAAATCACTTTTAATCATTTATACCCTTTATGGATCAATAATGTTACTATAAAATCAAAAATGAACCATAAATTGGAAATTTTATATTTAATTAACCACATCCAATTAGTTTGAGTATATATAATATATTTATGAATATTTATTTTCTTAATAAAATATCATTTTTTTGAAGTATCAATAATATTAGTTTTAGAACTATTCATCTATTTTCAAATTAATAACATAAAAAAAGTAATAAAAATAAAATGCATCCAAACCACTATACCATGGAATGTTTATATAAATATTTTTTTGGACATATTACTTATTACAAAATATATTAATTTTAATGATTATAATATCATTTATCTAATTAAATTAATAATTATAATTTGAGTATTGTTAAGTAATTACTTTAAATTATTCACTCTAAAAAATAAATAATATTAGCATGATGAAAATAAATCTTATATATTTAAAAATAATTTTTAACTAATCATATCCTATTTTTATACATATTATTTAAATAATATAGTTACTTAAAAAATAATTTCATTTTTACTTCTCTTTAAGTATATTATTAGAAAGGTTATAATCTCATCAAAATGAGAAAACGTCATATAACCAAATATTGGAATATAATGAATGAAAACACATAAATAACATTATGTCATGTTTTATTTTCATTATTTAGTCAAATTAATGTTTTTGGAATCATAATTACCTGATTGATCATTTACCATGGTAATGAAAATTACTAGAGATACAATTCAAAATGTCAAAAACACAAAAATAATTATTGAATAAAATTGGATATCATGATTTTTTTATGTTAATCCAATTTTTCATTAATCAAAATTAATAAGTGGAAATTTCTAATATCATACAAAAACAATAAAAATCTAATGAAAAAATGTTTTTTTAAAAATCACTTTTGAGTATAAATATCTTTTCTTCTTAAATTAAATAATAAAATTATTTAAATGAAATTATTTAAATTATTAATAATATAATGAAACTAATTTAAAATTTATAACATTAAAAAATAACATTTTAGTTAGAAAATTATTGAAATAAATGAAAATTTAAATAAAATAATTTTTTAAGATATTCATATGAAAATATATATTTTATCAAATCACAAAAACTATAAGATAATCTTGATATAATAATTTTTATTGTAAAATTATCATATAAATTTTCATAAAGTGGTGTAAATAAATTATTTTACGTTATTGAGAAACATAATAAATATGATTTCTCATACAAATGTATAAAATGGATTTCTTAATACATGACTGTTTATTTCAAAATAATTAATGAATATATTATTTTTTTATTATTTAATTTATATATATTTCATAAAACAAGTTATCATAATAACACACACCAATTTAACAACTCGTTTATAATGGTCTTGTTATAATTATAGAAGGTTAGATGTATATCATGGTTCATTTAGGCTAGGGGTTGCATATTTTATACATTATCAAACATATTATTCTTTTAAAATAATGGAGTTTTACAAATAAATCATGTTCTCGAACTACACCACACCATAGAGGGGGTTTTATTATATAATTATACATTGATGAAGGGAGTATGATGTGTATTAATGACTAATGACATGTTTATTGCTTGTGTCTTAGACAATTAAATATTCATGAGGAATATTACACAGCTCATTATTTGGACATATATATGGTAAGTTTTTCATTAAATATATGGGGGAATTTTGTTTCGAGATAATGTTGAGAATGATATACAAATCATAAATTTTTCTTTTAAATATTTACATTGATATGGTTGAATATGTTCTAGAGAATATGGTTGGAAATATATAATGATTATGTCTATATAATATATAACAACACTGGGAAAGAAAAAGAAATTGTCATAATGTTTTAGTTGAAAGGACAATGTTTTAGTATTTTGGAAATGTATCCCCAAAAATTATATATTTATATATTTTTAATGGATTTATCTAGAAATATTGATGGAATTAGGGAAGTCATATATTTCAAAAAATGGTAATAAATCATTTATACAAGTGAAGAATAATGTGTAATAAAAGGAATATGTAGTTTCATAGAATAATCAATGAAAAATTATATACATTAACCATGTATATAATAAAATGATATTCTTTCGAAACCCTTTATGTTATCTATCCATACCAGATTTGAGGAAAGAACTATTTTTGGAGGTTCATATTTCTTCACTCTCTTTTTATTCATCAATAATAATAATTTATATATATTGGAAAGAGTAATTTACGGATTGATGTCATGATTGGTTTAATTTTTTTTATTTATCATTTTTCATTGAATGTATTAAATTTTAAGTTAATATTGAAATATCTAATGGTATGTTACAACCATTACCCATATCAGAATTGAAAAAAAATACATCAGCCAGGATTTGGAAATTAGACACCTAAAAACATCTAACAAGAACAATTTTATATCGGTTTCAGTCAATCACCGTACAAAGTACACACCATTAATTTCCATCCAATAATATTTATCTCTTGATGAGATTTATAGAATAAACATTAATTAATTCTTAATTTTTCTTAGTGTACCACGTTATAAGGTATATGATTGTGATCAATGGTTTATTTGAATGGGTTGGTGAAGTATTCAATAGGATCTAGATAGAAAGTTATTTTATATAATGTAGTATCATACTCATACATAATTATTGATTTAGAGAACTATTCAAACCATAAATGATATTATGTGATATTTTGATGTGTATTTAAATGGGTTTTTGGATCAACAACATCCTCTAGGAATGTTTTCATACAAAAATAACATTGACTCTCGAATTCAGATGCGTCCTTCTGAATCCCTCAATGGAAAAACAATAGAACATAAATATATCAAATGATTTCAGATTAAGAATGTTATTTGGACAAGATATAGCTTATCATATTGAATATATGGTTGGAGTTAATCAATATCACATAAGGGTATCACAAATTTTGAATAAAATTTATAGTTATAATCATCTATGTGACCTTGAATTTATTGTTGGTGGGAAGATATTTCTAGAAATTTATACATAGAATATGTTTGTGAGATTCTGGGAGAAATGATATATATAACATTGATACATTATCTCATTAGATATTAATGATTGAGTATGGATAGTAGATTATCACTTAACACATCCAATGAATGTCTCTCAAGTTCATTATGTGTTCCATGTTTCTCTCTTTAAGAACTACATACCTTATTCTTCACAAGTACTAAAGTCAAATTTCATACCACTAGACCAAGATCACTATATTGATGAATATCATGTGGGGATTTGGGATTAGATGGATAATGTTCTACAAAAAAATACAAGCCACCTGTTGATAGTTTTGTGGTGAAACAACCAATTTGAGAATGCTACATGGGATCCTAAGTATATGTTGAGGAATATTTTTCCTCTTTTTTATATATTAGAGTAATATAATTTAATGGGAGAAAATAATTTTAAGTGCGTATAATATAATAAATTTTTATTTTATGACTTTTTTTCATCCAAATTATTTTAATTTATTTGATATCTTGTGTAATAAACAACACTCCGTTATGGTGAATCATAATATACAATTACATTTTTATTAAAACATGAAGTTTAAATCAATGAAAATATATTTTAATAATATATATGATAAATATATCTTGAAAATTGTGTATGAATGTTTTATAAAATTATTATATATTGATAAATAAATATATATTTTTTATGAATACATTATATGCTTCAAATATAAAATTATCTCAATATCATTCTTTTTATTTAATTTTTATGTGAAAAAGATAAAAATAATTTTTCCTTATATATTAAAATTTATTTTAAAAATTACCTTAATTTTTTATATCAACAATTAATAAATATATTTTATTGATTTTTTATACCTTTATATGAAGAAATATTTATATATAATTATTGAGTGATACTGATTATTATTAAAAACACTCATTTCAATTAAATCATTAAAAATTAAAATTTTATTTTAATATGGGTTTGAAATTGAAAAGTATTTAATTATAATATATTTAATTCATTTTAGAAAATTTAAATAAATAATATATTTAATTTTGATATCAATGTTCTAAAAACATTCATTTTGAATACTGATTTTTCATCGCATCAATGAGTTAATTGTAAATTAATATCTAAAAATTATGTGAATATAATTTGATAAAAAATATTTAATATTAATAATTATAATTATTTATTTTATATAATTAGTCTATATTAATTTTGGGAAATAAATAATAGTAAAATCAGAAAAAATTAATTACATATTTTCATGTTAAAATAGCTCTATAGAGGGGGTTAAATTAAATGTTTCATTATTAAATGACCAAATACCTTTTCCAAATAATATTTTTATCAATATTTAAAACTTATATAATCTAAATTTTTCTAATATTTTATTTTTTATTACTTTGGTTCTTGTAAAATGTGGTTATTTCAATTTATTTTCAATAACACTAGGTGTGACCACTCCACCGCTTAAAAAATTTCACACACATTTTTTCTCCCCATAACATATAAAAATAATTTGGTTTATCCATGAAATAAAAAAAAATTAATAAACCCCTTATCATTTTTATACTCATTTAATTTTTTAAGAAACCCTCCAATTTTTTATTCTGTGGTAAACATAAGGGGGTTGTTTGGAGAAGACATATACTCAAAAACCATGTGTTTATGTATTTTTCATCCTCTACACCACTCATATTTTTATAAATAGGCTTCTATAATTAAATATATATCTTCCATGTTCATAAAAGTTATTATTTTATGCGGATAACCAACATCCATTTACTTTTCAATCAAATGGTAGATGAAACTATGGATCGTGTGTTTGGCGGTATACCTTCTTAGGAATAAATGCAATTCTTTTTCCATCACCAACTATCGTATATGGACATAATGATGGATTTAATATATTAATATTAAATTTGATAATTAATTATTATTATTTAATTATAAAATTCCATAGAACATCTAACCATCCATTCTGATTGAAAAATGATAACATTGTTAATGCATTCATGTAGCCTATTGATTCCACAAAGCCATTTGATAGGTTTTATATCTTATTTTGATTATGATGGTAATGATGAGGTCATTGAAGATATCCAAGAATTTTTTAGAGGGAGACATATACCTCGGGTGGCCTCTACGTCAACTCATATTCCCATTCTAGAAGTAAAAGATCCTTCCTCACTCAATCAATACAGACCAATTAGTATGTGTAACATCTCGTTCAAGATCATTGCAAGCATTATCAATATAAGCATGGTGGTTCATCTTCCCCAAATGAGTCTTTGAAAAAAAACAGGGTTTTATCAAAGGGAGATCTACTCAATCAGCCATTCCCATCGTACCTGAGTTTGTGGTGGATATCAACATCATGTCACTCAGATCCAATGTGGTGATTAAAGTGGATATGCACAAAGCCTATGATAAAATGTAATGATGCTTTATAATTAATGTGTTGTGGAATATGTTCTTTTCCATAGGTTATGTAGAATAATATTTAGAATATTCAGCTCTCTATGTTTGGCTATTTCATTCAGGGTAACCTAATCTGGGGTTTTCAAGCCCAATCGTGGATTGTGGTAGAGAGATCCTCTCTCTCCCAGTCTCCTCAGTTTGGTGGAGGAAGTCCTTAGAATATATATCGAGGGGAAGGTTTATAGTGGAAGCCTTCATCCATACTATCATAGATCCAATACCAATGATATTTTCGTACCTTTTTTTTGATGACATGCTATTTTTTATTGAATGGTAAAAGGTGTACCATTAGAGAATTTAATAGGGTAATGGAAACTTACTGCAGGTTGAGTGGTCAGGCCATCAATAAAGAGAAAAGTAGCATGTTTCTCTCGAAATTGTGTCCATAAAATTGGGGAAAAAATATTATGGATGTGCTGGGAATGTAGAAAATAACGTTTCCTATGTAATATTTTGGATCTCCTATTGCACTAGGAAGGGTTCAGATTCACCACTTTGATGGGATAGATGGGAAAATTACAACCCATATTACAAACTGGAAGAATCGATTCTTGTCTTTTGAGGGGCGCATCACGTAGGTTAATTGTGTCTCATCCTCGATCCCCATGCACGTCATTTTAGTGCTTAACGTTCCAAAGGAGGTGATGAAAAATATTGAAAAGTTATTGACAGACATCATATGGGACTCACACAATGAAGGCAGACTTCACTGGAAATCATGGGATAAGATATCTTGGGAGATTTCTGTTGGTGGTATTAATATCCGAAGTGTCAAAGGGGAAATGCTGGGAATGCCAGCTAAACTAGAATTAGATTTTATGAAAAATAAATCACTGTGGGAATTATTTATCGGTATTCTCTATGGAAATAAATTCACAATGGCAGAGGGACTCCATCACAACACTGGCTCATGATTTCTAAACATTTACCAGTTATCCGTAAGAACTCCATGTGTCTTGTGGGCTGTGGGCAACATAATTTCTGGAAGGAGAACTGGGTTGGATCATTACTGGGGTTCCCATGCTTTGTGGCACCGATGATCTCCTTTTCGTAGGCATGAAAATTCAAGCCATTTATTCATGACATCCTCACACATGACCATATGAAGGTGTTTGACATCATAACCTTGAATGAGGAACCATAGAAGCTCATATTTAGGGGGTCTCCTTCTGGTGCCTTCTCTATTATGGGGTACCGCTCAGTGTCTTCGTCCCATGGTATTCTTGAAGTATGGAAGGGAACATTTTGGTGTAGTGAACTCACGGTGAATTACAATTTTTTTGGCGTCATCAAAACAATTGTATTACAACAGATGAACAAGAGAAGAACAAAGGGGTCTCTTTGGCATCTAAATGACATTGTTTTATTTATTCCAAGAAGGAATCGATCAATCATCTGTTCAATTCAGTTGACTGGGCGGCTACAGTCTGGGGATACCTGGGTGAGGCTTTCGGGTGGGTAAATTGGCCAGCCACAGTTGCCATGTTTCTTCACCTTTGGTTCTCGAGTTCTGAAAATAACGCTTTAGAGAAGATGGCAAGGGAACTATTGCTTGTTGAGGGCTATTGGAGCATCTAGAATACCTGAACCCAAAGCCATCAAGGGGTTATTTCATCCTCTCACCTGGCCATGATGGTTAAAACCACGCTCATCGAGTTCGACTTGGTTTCTCTAATCAATAGATGGGAGGCTATTCCTATACTAAGAATTTTCATGGCAGGTAATTCTACATCTCTCAACTTATAGGTTGCTAACCAGAATGGTAGATGGGTGAAGTGGAATCCTCTGAGCAGTGGGTTGAAACTCAATGTGGATGGGTCATGTGTGTCAAGTTTTATGATGGTTGGGGGAGTGGTTCATGACCCCCACATTATAGTGGTTATGCCCTTTAGTGATGGCTTTCGAGTGTGTCATTCCATCATGGAGGAATCTTCTGCGATGCTGAAAAGTATTGAGCTTTCTCATTCGCACAACATTAAGTTAGATTCAGTCAAAACCAACTCAGATATTATACATGGTTCATTGTAGGAGATATTCCAAATACCTTGGGCTAGTTGTCTAATAAATTGTAATTTCAAATGTCTGTTGGACCCACATGTGATTCTCAGTAACACATGGCGTGTGGGGAACATCGTGGTTGGCTTCCTGGATTCAGGAATTAGTAATGGGGATCGTAATTTTTTGTTTTTCTGGTCAGGGACTCTTACAGAGGCATGTGGTAAAATTGTTAGGGATGATTCCATGGGTTCATAGTACTTTAGACTTCTTTAGGGTTGTTCTGTGTAGGGATTTTCCACCATTAAATAATAATAAAAAGTTAATATTGGATGGAAGAAGTCGATACATGAGGTAATGGATTTTAATCTAATATTTATTTTTCTGGTACACAAGCGATATTCACCTCCTTTTTCTTTTATGTGATGTATATTATACATGTGAATTTTTATGGGACTCATTAATTTGGTGAATATGGGAATATACATTATTTTTTAATGTTAACTATTTTTGGGGGGTCATTATTAAAAATTAACAATGTTGTAAATGATTAATGTTATAATCTCATTGTTTATCTGAATGGTTTATGATTAGGATTTTTATTTGGAAGTTTTATTATATATCACTAAATAATCAAATGAATTTATTTATCCTACAATTAATTATGGATAATAAATTCTATCCTTTAATTTACCTCTACTTATAAAGTAAAAAGGACAAGGTAAAAATTTCTAAGGAATGTTGAAATTATTTCCCTCATTGGTGAGAATATATTTATCATCCATTTTCACATTCTTATATGAATACTTAAATAATTTATTTTTATACTATAATTATTTAATTAAATAAAATTAATTTTTTTAAAAAAATTATAAGAAATCACATTTTTTTATTATTTGACCTATATTCTTTTTACATTAATTGAAATTTTGATAAGGGTTTTTTTAATTGTATAGAATGAATGATATTTAACACTCCCGTGATTATTAAATTATTTAATAAATAATTTACCAGTATCCAACTATATTTTAAATTGAAAATTTTATTTTATATTATGAGAAATTTAATATTTTAATTTGTATTTAAATTGTAATGGGTATTTTCCTCTGGAATGTTTCATATTATCATTTTATTATAATATATTTTTCTTAAACACAAAAACAATTTATATTTCATGTGTTTTAATAGGGATATCATCAAATGGTACCATATGTATTCTTTATTTAGACGGTTTATGTTAATGGTGATGTTATTTTTATGATGAAAATTCATTTTCTATGGGATATGATTAGATGGATTAATGAAATGTTAATGGAAACTATTTTATTTCAATCGTTTTTGTTATGGTGAATGTTTTATTATTTTTTGAATCATAAATGTATGAATTTAAATTTTGATAGGTGTTCCTAGAATAATATATCCCTCCAATTCCATATCTAGAATTTTATATATCATGAGATAATTATGTGAAACTAGTCGATGCACATAATCCAAAATAAGAAACAAGATTGTTTTATTCAATTTAATGAGAAAAATTAACTCTTTATAATCTGTTATGGGATATACGTGATGATTCTAGATCACTTATGATATGGAAAACAAGTATGGACTCCTGATCAACTGTGATTTTATGCTCGATCTTGTTAAACATGAAACATGAATTGATATCTATTCATATGCTCATCCCAACAATATATAATGTGATCTTAAGAATCATGATTTATTTACGAATATGTATCACTCTAATTATTCATGTAATTCTAAATGATCATTTTTCAGGTCATGAATCATATTTATGGCCCATGATAAATTGGGTATGACCTATAATAGTTATATTAATTCTCTCATAAACCAATATTTTACGAATGATTTTATATGATATCTATTGATATCTACCATGTTCACCCTTACTAAGCACCTCACGCCACCATTTTTATGATTCCATTCCACATATTATGCTAAAAGGTTCCATGAATGATATGTCTATATTGGGAACTAGTTATGATGAACATAGTGTGAGATTATCAAGTCCACTTTTGGAAATGATTCTTATGTATCCACATTTCTAAATGAGTTAGACCCATCTAATTCTAAAATAGATCAATATGTTATGTAATTAATATTAATATATTCAGATTCCATATTTATTTATGAAATTTTATGGTACCTATATAGTGGGTGAAATAAAGAAGTATTTTTTCCAATATACCATTGGAAGTAACCTGATAATACAAGAAAACTATAATTCATAGTGATATTAATATATTGTAAGAACTCATAAACCACCACATATTTTTAAGGATAAATATTTACTCCAAATATTGAGAAAATATATTGAGGGACAGAAAACGTAGGTAACAAAACACAACATTTAATAAATTTTTTAATATAACATATTTTTATTTAAAATCGTCCAAATAGTCATTATGTTTTTTTCATTATCGTCATGACTTTTGAAATGTATATAAATATCAACAAATAATAGAACCATATATTTATATAAAAATCCAATTTAATATTTTACTAAAAATTTCCAAAAGTATTTATGGATAATTTTCAACCAAAATTGTGAAAAAATATAATTTTCATACCTATAATGAAATGGGATAGTTATAATGTTTTTTAATTCATTTATTTACTGTATTTGTATATTAGATAAATATATTAAATATACTATGCACCATAAATCTGATCAAACACATCGTATATATGATCAAAATGATTGTTGACTTAATAATAAATTTATTGATCGATCTAAAATCAATTTAAATAATCCTTGAACCATCATACTTTTAAGCAAAAATTAGATCACGCCAAAGTTAAATGATGTGGAGAGTAAATATTATTTCAAGATACTCTTATAATATCTTTTTTATTTATAATAACTCTTACTGAGTCATTTGATATGGGTTTTTTGATACTATATTAGCATTAAATAATAAATATACAGTAAATTCAACCACATGATTATTAATAAAACTATGAAAATCATTATGAAATATATACACACACTCATTTACTATTTCCACATCACTAAGCTAACAAGAAATTCTTATTTTAAAAAATCATAATGCAAATATTCACTTCAATACCTAGTAATTTTATTATATTATTGATATGTTTTAATATGTATTAACTCATTTTTATAAACAAATTCAAAATCACTCTGAAAATTTTGAATGACTACCTTTTCTCTACTATAATTATTATATTGACAATCTAAATAGCAACCCATACTGAGAATAAAATCATAGTAAATTATGTCATGGAAAATAATATTTTGAGGAAAATACATTTCATACATAATCATCGGAAGGTACCTGTAATTCTTACATCAGTACTAACACAACAATTTTTTACGAAAATTTATTTCGTCATTTCATTTGGTATTACTTAAATTGTTTTTAAAAAATCATATGATGTAGAATAATGCATAAACCCTGAATACAATTATTCATTTGGGAAATATTTGTGAAAAATTTATATACATATCTCCACTTCATTTTATGTTCATGTATTTTATGAGGTGTTTTTATTGATTTTTTTTATATACTTCGTTACTATGGTCTTAATTATTCAGATAATTTATGATTTTATTATAACTCACATTATTATAATGGTAAATTTCATTTCATTTAAAATATATTACTTCCTTTTATCATATTTCATCTTACCATTACCATAATTATTTTCCTTACAATCATGAGCTTAATTTTCCATTCAATCACATCGGTAAAAAATTCAATATTTCAAAGGAAACTCCGTTGAATTATTTTTACCACACTTAACTTTAGATTAATTAAACTAATATAGTTATATTATCATACACTAGGACTACATATTTTATTTATTATTATAAAAGTCAAATCCCCATTATACTTCCTAACACGCAGAACAAATCTTTTCTATATTTCAAATTCTATAGGGGATAAATCTATTTAAAAATATGGTTTCAATTATAACTAAAATTTATCAATTTTATTTCCATTTTTCATAATGAAATTTATTTTATACCAAGAAATCCAGTAACATTAGATAATTGGGTGGAAAAAAAATTCCTCCTCTTCTTCTATAATTTCTAAATTCTTCTTCGCCATCCTTTTTTATTTGGCCATCCAAAAAAACTATCTAGGAAAAAATATTTGAACTCCCCTAACTACATGGAATAAAGATAATTATTCTTCATTTAATGCTTTATATAAGGCTACTAATTATAAAATTCACATTCAAAATTATAAATATAAATCATTTATATTTAATTCTATAAAACTAAATACCAAAATAATCATATCTAGATTAATTATCCATCATTCATTTAATAAAGGATCTGAGGTTACTATGAAATATGATGGGAATTATTTCATGAAATTAAAAACTATAGAGATGTTCCACTATAGATAGTCTAATAAAAATATTTCTTGCATTGAACCACTAAAATCTATTTTCAAAAGGGTTATTATTATTATAAACTATCTAATTTTAATACCATCCATTCCTTTTTTCTGTTTTAGAAGAACATTAACCTTCAAATGAATTTATACTTGATTAACATTGTTTCATCTATAAAAACCATTCCCAAACAAGCATAGATTATATAAATAAACATTGAAAAAAATAATTCATCATGGAAATAAAATCCATTGATTAAAATCAAATAAAATTACTTTATTAATAATATCACATCCTCGAATACAATAATATACTTTCTTCTTATATCAAACATAACACATGATAACATAAAAAATCCTTAATTACATGAGTTATAAAAATGGTTTCACTCTCTTACATTTTAAAGAATTTTTTAGTTTATAATTATATTTAATTAGGAAAAACACACATAACAACCCCATAAAATACAATTTGTAAAATTATAATAATTATCCATTTTATCGAAAACATGTTACTTAAATATAAACTATTATTTAATTAGAAAACATGTTTTATACATTAATGATTTATCAAAATATTAAATATTTAAAATATTTTATAGTTTAAAATCATCTCAATTATCGATGAAAAAAAATTAAAAAAAATATTATGATTATAATAAGATCATTAAGAAATTATGATTTTTTTAAACCATTTATTTTATATTAAAAATCATGTAATCACATGAGAAATATTACTCATTCACATAACAAACATTAAGCTAAAATAATCATTTTTTTATATAATAAATACTCTCTGTTGACCTAATATTTCAATAAAATATCTCTTAATTAATATTAAAATAATTTCCATAGTCACGTGGTTCCAATGAAAAACATGGGTTCACATTCAATCATTATAATCAAAACTATAATATTTACAATCAAAATGGGCATAAATATTTGTATATACAAATATCATTTGATTATAAAATTAAATCAAATTAAATCCATGAAAACTTATATTTCTTTAATATGAAATCCATGTCATAAGATTTGTGAATCGTCTTGATATCACTCTATCAATCAATCTTACATGAAATCTTATAATTTGAATAACCAAATGGGTTAATTGTAGCATCATTCCCTAGAGGGAATAATCATTACCCAATATAATGGAGTTGAATATTTCTCTCATCCATGGTAATAAAAATTGAACATGGTCTATAAAATAAATACAACACATGGAAGCTATAATTTAAATCATGAAATATCATTAATTATTTAATTTAGCCAATATGTCGAATCTCATTCATGATATATGAATAAATAAGTAGATGAATAGTATGTCATTAAAAACTCAATAAACCAATTCAACAATAATAGAAAATATGATATTATTTAAAAAACATGTATTTAAAATTTTTTGAATGAAAAATTTAATGGTGGTGGGAAATTAAACTAGTTCCATATACATTATAATATTATTTTTCATTTCACACTTTAAAAAATATTAATAAATGAAACATTTTGAATAAAATGATCTCTGTAAAAATTAATAATGATGGAAAATATGGTTTAAAATGATTTTGAAATTAAATATTAGAATATTAACAATGTACCATATATATTTTAAAAAACAATTATATAGTGGATAAATATAAAAAAAATATTAAATATTTAAAATATTGTTTTCAGGAAAATTACCATACCTTGAGGTTGAAAATGCACAGAATAAATTAATTCCATTACAATAAACCTTTATAAACCTTCCAAATTCATATGAACATGTTTCATGTTCATTACATTATCATTATTCCATTTATTTCATTTAAATATTCTATTTACACAATTATTGAATTAGTTGAGTTCATGTCTTATGTTTTGAGGATGTTCGAATCAGAATTGAAAGGAAAATTAGTATGATGAACATGTTAAATTGTGTAATGGTTCCATATTTAATTATAACTAATATATAATTAATTTCAACTTTTATACATTAAATTAAATTATATAATCATTCTTTAATTGAAGATGTCGAATGTGAGTCACATCGCTTCGTGTAGGTAGTTTTCCATATGTACGTGTGAGTGATGTTTTAATTTTTGAATAAATTGAAGCATTATAAAATTGATGATATATTTTCATTTAAAGTTATAATTAAATAATTAATATCACATATATATATTAAATACACCGTTATAAATATTTATAAGAGATAGTGGTGGAAATGGTACCACATCTAATGTGGAGGTGGTCCTCCACAAGAATGCACGAAGGATGTTTTTATTCCCCACATGATGGAAAAGGAGATGAAAATGTTTATACAGTATTCACGATAAATTTTTAGTATATGATAGAAATAAATGACAATATTAAATCATTATTAAGGAATATTTTAAAGATGTAGAAGATAAAAATAAAATAAAAAAATTTCAGTTATGAGTTTTTCATCTTCTTTGGAAAACAACGCCACTCTTGCACTTTAAGACTTATTTGATTAAATTTTGTTGTGAAAGTAGGCTCTAGGACATGTGAAATATGATAAAAAATATTCCTATGTTGGAATTCTAAAAAACGTTTATGGGTAGAGAAGACGGTATTTTTTAAATGTAATGTGAGTGTATGAGAATTTATGTTTCGAAAAATTAAAATTTTATAATGTCTTAACAATGGGAATGTGGATAGAAAAATACCGAAATACGAGGAAAAGTACATAAAGGTAGAAATACCATCATCCAATAAATTTATGATGATTCATCGGTGCCATATCACAATGATTTTACATTAACTAATCTTATTTTGAACTTATCTCAGGTAACAATGTTTTTATATGGTAAATATATATGGTGAAAAAAATGAAATTTAACTCATTAATAAATTTAATACTTTTTATTACAAATATTTAATACATTTTTAATTATTAAATATAATTAAATTCTATAAATAACATTTAATATTACTATAAACAATGAATTATAAAGATAGTTTAAAGAAACGTGAGATATTTAATAAATAAATTTTATACAAATATAAAATAAAATTATGGTGATTATTTTATTATACATATTATTATTAAAAAATTGAATTTATATTACATGAAACAAAAAAAATATTTTATATTTTTAAATTACATTATCTATTAAAATTATCTGAATATTTTGAAAAAATATTCATTTTGAACTATTCAATAAAAAATAATTCTTTTCAGATATGTATCAAATTATCAGAGTAATATATTGTTGATATGATTTATTTAAAATTGATATTATTTTAATCCTTCCAATTTCTAAAATTTTAAAATTTTAATTTTAATTAAAAACATATTACAACTTGAAAAAACATTGGAAAAAACTAAACACATTCATTTTCGACCAAAACATTTCATATGACTATTAAAGTGATATTAATCTAGAAAATATAAGCATGAATATTATTAATACTCGAAATCATTTTTTTGGTAACATTACCTATGTTATCACATTGAATACAATGAGACCCATTAAAATTGTTAACAATGTGTCATTGTGATGACACATGTAATATTAATAATAAAAAATATAATATGTAAGTAAAATTCATGATTATATTTTGTGGATTCATATTCTCCATAGTAATTCTATGTAAAATTAAGGATAAGTAAACAATCAGAGTAAAATTTTTATTCTAGATAATCTAAATAGTTCAATGGAAATCAAATATTTCATTTTATTTTGTTATATGTCCATTTTCATACTTCAAAAAATTTATAGAAAAAAATTGTTTTTTATATGTTTTGTTCCCATATATAAAAATATCTAAATATTAAATAAAAATATTCCTCTCAAATGGATTAAATATTTTGAATTATGTTGTTTTAATTTGTTATGTATTTATGTTACATATTATGTTTTTATGAATAGGATCCCTTGAAATAATGTGTCACCATTGTACGGGGTAAACTAGGTAAATTTAACAAACATTTATGTCATAAGGGAAGAAAATTTAATATAAATTTTTTTTGGAAGATTTTAAATAATTAATTTTGAAATAAATTATATTTTTTATTTTTTTTATTCAACTTTTCTTAGATTACAAATTTATAATATTTAAACATTTAAAAAAATTACACGTCTTCAAGACCCTTCACATATAAATGTGAGAATTTTATCCTCACTTCCATACAACTTGTAAGAACTCTATCTTATACATTACCTACAAAAATTTCATCCTGATAGTTATTCTTGTGATATAGAGGTCCAGGTATCATTAATATTTCATTCTATAAGGCTTAAGGTGTACGCCAAAGGTGGTTTTCCATTGAAGAGGTATAACACTTAATCAATTGGTTTCATTTTACTTCACCTTCAAAAAATATCATATATTCTTAAACCATGATGAAATAATAATTATATATATATTCCATTAATTTAATTTAAATTATTTTTATGTTATAATATTTTATTCTTTTCTTTTTCAATTGTATGCGGAACAAAAAACAATTTCTGTCTGTTCCTGTAAACTACCACCTCCTGGAAGAAGTGTCATTTGTTATCCATCACTAAATCTGATGGATATTAATAATTATGGATATAATTTAAGATTTTTTTTCATAAAAATATTTTCTTTATTCAAATATAATATATGACTTATTTTATAATACTTTTATTCAATAAAAATTCATAATGGTTCTCATATCTGGGTATAGATTAAAACCTCCAAAAAGAAATACAATTTTATTTTAATTTATTACATTCATTGATGATTTTAAAATTTTATTTAATATAAAAATATGATAATTATTTCTTTAAGAATATTATGTAGAAGGTGGAACTATGAACCCTTATGCCATTTTCAACAAACTGATATTGTTAGGTGAAGATAAAGAAATATCCTCAAAACATCTAAAATGAACATAAAATTATTATAATTCTTTATGGAATTGTAATACATAAAATAACAGTTATTATAATACCTTAATACCCATTAAAATTGTTCTTAATAATATATATATTTAAACCCCCAATATTTTAGAAGAATAATATTATTTTTTACATCGTATTCGTTATAAATCATTGAGCATAGAAAACTCATAAAATATATGAATATTACACTATATAAGTTAAATTAGTGGGTATTATAATATTAAATACATAATACAAAATTTATTAATTTCTTACTCTGAGTTATGGACATTTTATTCTCTATTAATCAATCAATTTTTTGTCAGGTCGTTTAATTCATCAAAATATGTTTTCATAAAAAATGATTTTTATTAATTATTATGAATATATCACACATAAATTGTATAAATTTTAGAAAATATATTCAATATAATTAAATTAATTATTAAATTCAGAATATAATAATTTAAAAAGGGTAGTTTTTTCATTTTTTTGCATATATATTTTTCAGTGAAAAGTGAAAAATAAAATTTTTTGTAATACATTAAATAAATATAAAAAAATAAAGAAAATTACCATTTATAATAATATATAAATTTTAATCATAATAAAATAAAAATTATTCATTTATATTTAGTCTTGGTAATTTTATTTCTATGATATTTATGTTGTATTTTTTATATGTTATTTTCTGGTTAAAATGAATTCTTCTTAATGTTTTAAAATACATAATGTTTTTCTAGTATAATTAATTAAAAAAAGATATAATGAAATTTAAAAATTATAGAAATAAGTTAATATTTAAATATATATATATATATAATGTAATATAATGATTAATATTATTCAAATAGTTAACATGAAATCATCTTTTCAATTAAAAATATGATTCTTAGAAGTATTCTTTTTCATCCCGAATATAAGTTTAATTTATGTTAACCACTATGTTGTAGGTTAAATTGATTTTCTAAATGGATTAAATTTTTTCAATCAAAATAATTTATATTAAAAAAATCATAAAATTATTTTTTACCATAAAATTTAGTACAAATAGTAAAAATTAGTTAGTGTAGTTAAGGTAAAATCAAAGTTACTATGTGCTATAGTAATATGATAAGGGTTAAAATAAACTAAAAGGAAGTAAAATATATTTTATGGAAATATTTAGACCTTATCATGTGAATTTATTGAGATTCGTTCTTTTTTCGATCCTTCTGGCATGTGAAAAATGTTAATACCCATTTTGTATTCAAAATTTAAAATTGTGCTACATTCTTCACTTATAAAAAGCCACCCATCCTATCTAATACTCAGACCATAAAATTAATTTTTATTATCCAAGACCATTCAATGAGAATTATTAATTACCTACACATGATATATATTAAATGTTTTTGTAGGAATAAAATCATATAATGTCCAATTATGCTAACTTATTGATGTTTTTTGATGAATAGATATAATGATTAACTGAGAATTTTCATATTATTCATTATTTCACTTCCATAAAATGTTATTAAATTATTATTTTGAAATGACACCATTATATGATGTTTATTAATATTTTATTTTGTTTTTTTCATAACCTGAATCCATCTCATCTTCCATTAAATTGGAAATAAAATCATTATTTTTAGTGTATAGTGACCACTGCCTCGATAAATGTGGTCATTCCATTTCCATCATATCCTATAACATATTGTAATAATGATTTATATTTGTTATATATATAATTTTTTGAATACAAGTAAACATATGGAATTATTATATCACATATTCCTCCAATATTTTCATTCTATTCGGTATATGATAATGTCACTTTTGTGTACAACGGACAGTGGCCTTGTGAAACAATATGACTCATTTTTTATTAACATAATTCATGGAATGAAATAAAATACTTTTCCTTAATATATTTTTTATTATTATGGTATTCATTACATATTGATTGTTCTTAAATTAATAATTTTTCATTTTATTTCTTACCTTTTTTATCACATAAATATGATATTGTCGTTTGGGAATACGTATGGACTACCACCGCTAAAAAGTGATGTGATTAATTTTCCATCACCACATCATGAAAATTATATATATTTATATTTAAGGATATAATTTTTTTTATGATATGAATTGAAATTTTCAATTTTAAAACATTTCTTTCCACAATTCAATTATGATCGTAGGAAAATGGAATTGTTAGTCTTTTGAATGAGTATCCATCCATCTCCACGATTGTATTGTAGGTTAGTCTTTATAACCAAAATTAATAATTTATTTTTAAATTATATTTTATTAAGAAATATTATAAATATTCCATTCTTATTATTAAATATTTTATTAAATTAGTACATCTTTGATATTTGTCAATACCCAAAATCAATTTTCAAATATTACACCGAGTGCCATTAAAACACAAGATGTGGACATAACTAATTATCTTTTTATATATGCCATTAAAATAAATCAAATAAATTATTTAATTATAAGGTATAAAAACATGATTTATTTAATCAAATGATTTTTATAATAATATTATAATCATAATAAAGGACATAAATGGAATTTCTATACAAGAGGTATGTGTCTCTCACCTAACATTAACATATAATATACATATGATATGTTTACAACTTAGTGTTGTCTTGTGGTGTATATCGTTTCAATAAATTCATTTAATGATCATATTATTAAATATAATTATTATTTAAATTATTTTATGAGTTTCTCTATTTGAATAGATTTTGATCACGGTATTATGAATATAGTAACATAATTTTCCATAACCTTCCTCCATTAATCAATTTGTTAACTTCCATTACATAATTTTTTTTTTTGGTGTATATATACTATCCATTATTTTCATATATAATAGATACTTCATAAATCATTGTATTTTATGCTTCAACTCGAAATAATTCAAAGAAGGGGAATTGACAAGATTGTTACATATTGGAATTGTGTTTCTTAACTCAACTTCCTTTATTGGGTCATAACTCTTCTTCATTGAATCTGTTATAAAATGGTTTTGAGTGAATTGATCAAAAAAATATATAATATTTAATTCTAATATGTTTTTCGTTTATTTATATTTATTACTCATAATAAATGTATTATTTAATTCTCAATTAAATTATATGATCTTTATAATGGTTATTCATCCTAAATTCTATTTCATTATGACATATGTTGACATTATAAACCTTACATATTTTATGAGGGGTATACACATGTACTTTGACTTAAAATATCATGAATATATATATTTTAAATATATTTAATATATCATTTCAACTAACTCTTTTAGGAAAAATAATATCAAAAGAGTTCCAATGTTAAAAAATGCATTATGTTACAATAAAATTTCATTTAAGGATTTTTTATATTTTAGATGCCTACGGAGGAAATAATTTTTTCTTATTTTCATGAATCAAATAAATATTCTTATTCTCTAGTTATAAATTATATTTTAATGTAATAGTAAAATTTTACAAAGCTTTTTTCCTTAATTAATTCAAAAAATGTTTTTAATAGAGTCATTGTTCATATCTTTCTTTAGTCAAAATTGTTTTTTATTTCAAATCATTGTATTTGATAGATTTTTTGAAAAATGGTTTTCTATCACTATATAAATAATATTTAATAACTTATTAATTTATTACAATATGTTTTAAAACTAATCATCTTGTCAATATTAGTATGATTCATTTTTTTATATTTTTTAAAAATTTGAAAGGAAATTTTTTTATGTTATATGAAATACAATGGATTTATAACCATAATTAACAATAAATGTTCTAAATAATCCTTTATAATTTTAAATGTTTATTTCCAAATAATGTAATATTATAATTATTTTTTAATGTTTTATATTATAAATGACCATTTTAAAATATAATCTATATTTCTTTCCAATAAAAATACAAATAATATATTCTAATATTTTTCATTCTAAAATGACATCCACTCAAATTAATCAAATAGAAATTTTTTTTCCCAAAAATATTAATCTTATTTCTATGTTACATCCAATCATTAATGTAAATAGTTATTAATATTCCTCATCCCATACTATAGTATTTTTACATGATACAATCCATATTATTTATTTAGATATATAAAATTATTGCTTGATGATATTTTCATGGATGAAATTTCATTTCCATTATTCTATAATTTCACGACTGTAAAAAATGTTGTTGTTATGATTTATATTCATGTATGTTATTTAGACATTTAAACGACCAGTTTATCCCCATTATATATCATGGGTAAGCCCAATACATCTTCAACTATAGATTGATCACCATTATATCACCTGATATGAGGGTTTGAATCCATTATATCTCAAGGGTGATATCAATGTGTCTTATATGAATGTTTAATCAATATTATATCTATTGAATGAGATTGATATAGCTTATAGAAATAGTAGATCCTAATTATAGATGATGAAAAAAAAGTGATGGCATTTATTTTAAGAATTGATGGGACCCATTATTGCTTTCCATTCTATTGGGTAATTATTATTTTATCCAAAGGATTATATTATATGTCCATTGAATGGTTATTGAAATTTTAAGGTGTTTTTATGTGTATAATTATTATGTTGTTACAAGAAACAATATCATTTACATTATGTTTTCTATGTTTTTAAATTTTTTATTTTGATCATATTTGACATCACATAGCTCACGATTATTCACTCTCATGAATTTTTCCTTTGACAAATCTTCATGAATTATTTCATTATTTTTTATTTGGGTAGTTATTTTTATACTTTCTAAAATGTTATGCTCATGAACATTAATTATTTCCGCATACCATTATTCTGCTCTAATTATCATATATGAAAATCAAATGATAATTCTTATATATTCCATTATGGGGAATTTGATATCACAATAATTATGTTTCTAATTTCCAAGGTTATTAAGAATGATTTTAACATTGTTATCAAACATTTTTTTATATATTTATAATGACGAAATGTTGATGTGATATAATAAAATATGGTTTTAGTTAGAGGAACTCTCACTTAAAGACATGTTTATTAGTTATGTAAGAGTTTCCCTAAATGATATAAAACATTAACCATAATATGTTATATTTTTTGTAGGTGATCCAATATTTTTTTATTTTTTATGAATGTGGTTACAAAAAATTGTCACATTCATCAGTATCAAATCCATAATTGTAAAGATCATATTTTTAACATCGGATCCTAGAGGACTGGTCTAGTGATTTTATAGTAATTATCAAACAGATGGTTTAGATAACATTATACATTACATTGTATTAATGTGAAATTTTCTTAAGAGTTATGGATACCATAATATAACTATTATATTGAGTATCATCATATGTTAAAAATATCATCCACCCATTTTGAGGTATTAAACAACGAGATTAATAAAATTTTGGAAATGGTTTTATTGGATTGACATATTTTTAAATATTATTTTTACTGTCATTTATAAATTAAATTTATTTAGAAATTTTCATGATGAAAATAATAAAAGTTGGGTTTTATTTGATCTTAGATATAGAGGTGACTTTTGAGAGAAATTGTTTGATCATATAGATAAAAATTGTATTAAATACTGATTTGGGGACAAAGTGGTTAATGTAATTTTGGAAGTCTGTCACTATATTTTTATCAATATAATATGAATGGTATAACATAACCATTATGGATAAAACACAATTTAATTTTGTGGATATTAGGGTTATATAAGATATATGTATTATTTACATCTGGAATAATGTATTTTGAAATATAGAGATGGATATTAAATTTTAAATATTAATGTATTATTACACCATATATAGTTTTTTTTTATTTTTGGAATTATATTACCATGAACTAATGTTTTTTGTTTCATCAAATTTTCAATAATATCTGAATACATTGATTATCAATTTTATGGTTATGTGATCCGTTTGAATTTAATTTTACTACTTCATGAATGACAAAATTCTTCTTTAATACTCATCAATTGGAGAAAACGACGAGATAGTGGATGAATTTTTTTTGGATTGAATTATATTGTTCAAATAAGTATATTTACATATGTTTTAGTTCATTCTGGTAATGTACTTCCATAACTCTATTAAAATTATTTCGAAATTTATTTCTTAGTACCATCAATTTTTATAATCAAATATCTTTTTATCTTATTACATATATATGGATTTTTGGTACGTTAATTTTCTAGAACATAAACTTTATAATGTTTAATGATATGTATCATTCTCAATAAATACTTTGAAATTATTATTTTCTATAATTAAAAATATTTTTTCTGATATATTTTCTCTTATTTTTAACCTTCGTACATCCATTTCTATCTTATAATATGGAAGTTTTATTCACACTTTTTATGATGTGGGTTTCCAAAAAAGGTATCTAAAAATATAAATATATTTATTTTTTAGAAAAATTAGAAATTTATAGGAATGTTTTTATTAAATGTGGGAGTTGTAACACCCCTTATTTATAAAAGAAATAAAATTAAGTTCGATAGGGTACCAAATCTCATAACCAAGCTTAAAAGACCCAAAATATATATGACCATTATAACATAGAAATTTAATTTTTTTTATTAATAGTATTAACTACAATATGATAATATATATTTATATTTATGAATTAAATTTTTTTAAATTATTTGTAATTAATTAACAAAAATTTTGTAATGATATTTTACACATCAAAATATGATTTCTATAAAAAATATATTATTGATTTTTTGTGAAAGTATTTTTTAATTTATTATTATTATTATTCATCAATTGAAATTTATTTTTAAGTTCAAAATATATAAATTACTGTAATGTAATTTTTTTGGATTTAATTGAAAATATTGATTTTTTATTGAATATTAAAAAATAATTTTTGTTAAACTGTCATTTATTTTCAATAAAGTATGTACTTTAATATTATTAATATTATTAAAATTTTATTTTATGTAAAATAAGTATTACTTTTTAATATTTAATCCATGAGATTAAATTAAAATCATATTTATACTTTATTTGTTTAAGAGCTTATATTTCAGTTTAGAAATGAAAATTTTTAAAAAAAAATTTTAAACATTGTAGTATTTATCCTTTATAATTAATTAAAATACCAAAAATAAAAAATTATATATTATAAATTAATAGAATATATAACTATAAAGATTAATTTAATTTCATATATTTATTATCAAAATCTTATGAGTAAATATAAAATCATTATTTTCTTTAAAACTATAATAATTTAAAACTATCTTTTTCTTTACGCCTATATTTTAAATTTGAACTTATATTTGGAAAATTAAATGCATTAAATTTGGTAAATATATGAAATATTTGAAATATAAATATTTTATATTATCTAAATGTTTAATGTAAACTTTTTACAATCATGAATATCCAAATATTTATAAATTTATAACAGTAGTTGTGGAAAAAAATATTTATTGAGGTATTAAGAAAAAATGTTAAGGGTTAAAAGATCCCAAAAATTTCATAAAATATATTTTCTGAAATTATTTATGACTTCTAATTTATAATTGTTTATAATGAAAAATTTTAAATAATTATTTTATGTGAAAAACCTGAAGACACATTTTTTAAAAAATTTCATATTTTTCACTTGTATCACCTATAAACGGCAACCCACTCTCCTCAACCCTCTACACAATCAACACTCTTTATATCTGAAAAAACCCCCAAAAAATCTTTTATAAATTAACATACCATTACCTAGATCCCATTTTTTATTCTTAAATATATCCTAATAGGTATTTTGGTGATAACCTATAAATGATGTCAAAATAAAAGGTATCATTCATAATTAAGTATATTTATTTTATTTTTTCTTTCTCCTATTAAAAATATTCATCAATTATTCTCAGATAATAAAAAATTATATTTTATGTATGGTGTGTTATTATTATGTTAATTTTATAACCCATGTCAATCTACACATCCATAAAAAGTTAAATGAAATCATTATTCGTATGTACAGTAGACTACGTCCTCTGAAACAAATGACAATAAATTTAATCATCACCTCTGAAATTTTTTTAATGATTTATATAATTTCAATATATGATATTTTTAATATATTTATACGTTTTAAATTATTAAATCCCAAATACAATATTAATTTCCATTTTGTGTGGGATATGATCACATCAATGATGTGTAAGTGAACTACCTCCTCATGAAGCGATGTCATTCATTCTTTAATAACCCTATTCACGAACAGAATGGGAATAATGTTAATTAATATAGGTGAAGGAATAATAATTTTTTTTCATATTTATCATTATGAAAATATATTTTGTTATATTATTTCATTCCATTCCACTCACTGAAAAATACTAGCGTTGTTTGGGAATATGTGTAGACAATCACCTCCGCGAAGCGATGTGATTCTTTTTTAATCACCACATCACAAGGATGATATATATAATTATTTTTAAGGAAAAAAATATGTAATTTAATATATTATTAAAATTATGAAATTATATAATTTTACTTTTCATATTTCCATAATGATCATTAAAATATTAAAATTTCACTCATGCATGTATACGACCTACTGTCTCCATGATTTTAACATAGTTTATTTTTTACCACCATCATTCATAATTTGTTTTCAAATACTACTTGATGAATAAATATGATTTTTATGTAACTATTATTATTCAATGGATATTAAGACAATGATATCTTTTATCTTTTTCAATATAAGAAAAATGTTTTCAAATAATGAATCAAATTTCCTCAAGACACTTCATGTGAACTTAATTAATTAACTCATTAAATATGTAATCAATAATAGGAAATGAATTCTTTATGTTTAATTTATTATTATTTTAATTGGTTATTAAATAATTTATTTAGATATTTTTAATATAAATGATTTAAAATGAATATATTATATGTCTAGACTCAGGGTAAGGGTTTATAGTATCCCTTTTACATCTGTGTGACATATGTAATTTTCACCACGTATTTTTATTTGGGAGATTATATTGTTTACCGGAATTTATTTTACGATTAATCTCATTAATGTTATTGGTATTTAAAAATTAATCTATGTTTCACGCATTAGTTATACATTGATCTAAGGATTAACAAAGAGTATGAGATATCATCACAATTTTCATTTATTAAGGCATATTTTAATGATATGAAAAACATTTATTGTTTGTGTTTTATATGTACATAACCTTTTTATATTCTATATCATGAATAATTTGAGGTACTATATGACTCATATTAAAATATTTTGTCAATTGTGATATGAAAATAATGTATGTATGTGGTAAAGGGTTTCCCAACTCAAATCACATTCATTGGGTTTTAACTCTTTTTCATTAGAACTATTGTGACATGATTAAATGTGAATTGATATAATAATTTTAAATTATATATTTCCACTTGTTTTATGTTAATATAAATTCCCTAAACCCAATTAATTATATTTATTATCTATTTATTAAAATATTGAACATTGTAATGGTTGTTTGTCTCAAATTCTATTTCCTTGGGGAGTATATTGATGTTATGCACCTAAATTGTTTTATGAGGTTTATATACTAAGGCATTGACATATAATATCATGAATATAATTTATTTCATGTTATTTAATGTCACAGAAGAATTAATTCATTCATGGAGATTATGATTGAAAAATTTACAATGTGAAAAAGGCTGAATGTTAAAATATATCTTCATTTAGGTATTGTTCATAATCTAGCTTCTTCTAAAGGAAATCATATGTTCATATTTTTTTGAATCACTTAAATTTTAAAATCCTCATGTTATTTATTAATTTTATTAATATTAAAATTTTCGTTTCTCAAGTATTTAAAATGAATGAAAAATAGTTTTTATGAAAAGATTATTTGACTAATCTATTTTGTCAAAAGACATTTTTCTTCTAAATCCATTTTTTTGAATTATTTATTAAAATTGGTTTTAATATTTTTTAATATTATTTTTATCAATAATTTTATTTTCATGAAAATTAAAGGTGTATTTATATCATTTTCCAATTGAGGGTCTTTTTAAATTTTAATGAAAATGTGAAATTAATAGTTTTTTAATGTACTGTATATGAATATAATTTCCTACAGTCATGAAAAAATAATGTTATAAAGATTCCAATCTATGGGTAAATGGTTATTTTAAAATCAAATTATTTTTTTAATTCATTACAATGGATTAGATTTTAAATATTTTTTGTCGATTAAGAATTATATTTTAATAAAAATATATTATAGGTGATCATTCAAAATTATTTTTCATAATAGATGGAATCATTTGACGATACACAAATAGAGTAGGTTATTTTATACTATAATTTTTTAATGATATTTTAATGTCATTATCACTCATAAAATCCCCCCACTTGCTATTATATATGATCTACTGGGATATGTTGAATTGATACAATACTTCTTCTTTCTCATGATGGATAATTATTGTTTAAAGAGATTTTCATGTATCCTATTTATCGTAAAAGATTAAATGATGTTTTGAATCGAATAATTTTTGTTTCAAAGTGTTTTATTCATTTTATGGTTCTTATATATTGGTAATTAAGGTTTCATCCTTATAATATTTCATAGGTGATCCCAATACAACATATACAACTTGTTAAGCGCTATTCTAACATTAAATTTAAATGGTATATTCTCATTATAGCTCCCAAGTGAACCCAATATTTCTTATAAGAATGTTTTATATCCATTTGGTCTCATGGGTGAGACTTATATAGCCTATAAAAAGGGTTAAGCCCCAATTAATCTCCTTAAAAATTTACTATCTGAAATATAGTTTATACAAAGGCTTCAACCACCTTATATTTTCCTATGCATTGGGTAATGATTACTTTCATTATATAATATTACTATAAGTCTTATGTATTTTTATTACAAAAGAAATATAGTTTTGATAATGATGTTCTAATATACTAATACATTTTTTAATGTGGGTTATAAATGATTCCATTGAAAAATATTTTCATTACATTGCTCATTATTAATGATTCCCATGACTCTTTTCCATTTTAAAGTGTTATTCCATGTTTATTGATTCTTGATCCTAGTTTGTATATGTATCACTTCTCTCATGTTATTGCCATGAAATATTATGATCTCATCATACACATAATCCTATCTTATTCTCAATCATTATAATAATTTTTAATGATTATGTAAACCAATAATATTAATTTGAACTCACACATGAAAATTTTAATTTTATTTTTTTTACAATTCTATTAAATGAATTATTTATGTAAGTGTTTTATACTGATAATGATGTTAAAATAAATTGAAATTATAAAATCAATGTTTTGTGAGGGGAACACACACCTGAAGACATTTTTATTATTTTTATAAGAACCTGTTATAGTTATATAAAAATATGAAACTAAATGACCATGGTAATATAAGTGATCTAATATTCATTTTCATTTAGTATGCTCTCAACTCCAGAAATTGGGACACATTCATCAGTGTTGGATAATGAATGTTAAAGACAATTTTTTAGCACTTCATATAGCAGTGTTGGCTTGGGGATACTATATGAAAATTAAAATAAGTTTGTTTCATATGTCTTAATGTACGTATGTGATGAGTCCGACTCAGGTTATGATATTTTTCATTGTAACACTATTTTGAAAGATTAAATGTTTTTATTATATTATTTATTCCATATCCACACACATAAAATAAGTTTCATTTATTTTACGAATATATAGAAATGTAACAAGCTGTGTACTTATAGATTATTTTGTATTCATTCAATAATTTAATAGTAAAATTCATTATAAATTTATAATGAAATTTTTTATGGCTATATAAATTTAGGAATCTACAATATTAGAATGGTAACCTGACCATCAGATTAGTAATTTGACTATTAGGAATAGAAATCTAACCATAAGAATAATAACCTCTCCAATGAAATTATAATATATATTTAGTTTTTTCCTAAATTAAAATTGAAATTTTTATATCATCGAAATAGTAAATAAATGATTAAAAATGCTAAATTATCTTTTTGTTTTTTTAAATGAATATTTTTAATTATGATTTTACCCTAAAAATAATTATTTAATAAAAAATTTGTTTTTAGAAAATATATTTATGAAATAATGTTTTTTTGTATTATTATCATTTTTTATTTTTATGGGACCTTCATTATTACTTCAATCTATCATAAAATATGTTATAATATTATAAACAATATTTTTCTAATTAAAGAATATTTTATTTAAAAATTAATATTCTCAAATTTAAAATATTATTTTCAACAAATTGGATTCCATTTCTAAAAAATAATCAAAAAAATAGTTATGGATAATGAATATTTATTTTTTAGAAATCATTGTTTTTTTTTATTAGTAGTGAAATATATTTATTTAGAATATTTAATTTTATTAGTTAAATAGATGAAATATTTAGTCATTTATGATGTTAGAACCAATTTTTTAGAACTCACATAAACTATTTATTTTACATATTAAAAATAACCCACATGATTCATAGTCTTGAGACAAAATAAAAATGAATAATATAACAAAAAACAGCCATATCTTCTCACTATAAATACCACCCTCACCACCCCATCTATTAACAGTTCCTAATACTTGATTACAACCTAAATTGTACCAGATTCAATTTATATTCCCATTCCCCAATTCAATGACCATATGGTCTCACCAAATGTCCTAAACCATCTCTCTTAAGATGTTATATAGGGATATGATATTCATGAGGTAAAATCATCCTTTCCCTTTTAAATTATTTCTTTCTTTCGTTCCAACTAATCATAAACTCCCTTATCCAAAGATAAATGTTATTTATAGTACCATATATATACATTCATTTTAATCATTTTATCAAATATCCATCGTAAAACCTCTTTTATACTCCACATATTATAAAAAACTGAAATATCATTCATGACATGTAGATTCCCCACCTTCACAAATAATTATTTTTAGTTTTCCATTACCACCTCCAGGATTAGTCCTAAGATCATTTTTGTAGTTAAAATATATTTTTTTATTTATGTTATAACTTTTTAAATGTTATGGAACTAATTTATAAAGATTAAAATTATATAAAATGAAACTAGTTTTTGATGTCCAGATAAGGTAACAGAAAAAAACCCAAACATTTATCATTAAGGTTTCATTTAGATAATACTCCCCATATCTGAAGAAATTATAAATGGGTTAATTGAAAAGTGTGTAATCATATTAATACCATTTCATTCGACATATATTATATTTATTCCATTGGGAAAGAACTCTGTTTACTATACTATAGGGATCAGACCATAATTACATTAAATGAAAATGCCAATAATTACAATTTGATATTTATTACTCATTAGAATATTAATAAATGAATTAAAAACTGAAATAAAAATTTGTTTCTAAAAGTTTCAAAATATTGTAATTAATTTATATAATCTGAATATCATGGACATTATGTTCAATTACAAAACTCATTTAGACATATAGTAAGGGAAGTTATTTGTAAAAATATTTACATCATGTTACATCCCATTTAATTAAAGAATTTCTTTTTCACTTTTACTACATAAGATCATTTATTCTATTAATGAAACATTAATGATATAATATTTCAATGAAATAATTACATGATTATTTTCTAATGATTTTTTTCATTTATAAGTGTACGGATTCATAAAGTGATTACTGATTTGAAAAATATAAATTTATTTTCGTCATTATTTTTTCAGTTTGAATGAATTATGTGATATGACCATGTTGTAGTTTTTTGAATAACTATAATGATTGGTGGTTTTGTGAAAAAAATGAGGGTAGTTGAGCATTTTATATCTCCCTAATCCATTTGGTAATGGGATAAATCTAACTGGTTTGGTTTCACTGAGGAGATTATTGAAATATACTATGATTGTTATTTGATGTATAACTATGATAGATACTCTATGTATAGCTGGGAGACATAAAATATATATCAAATTAAAATGAAAATGATTCCATATTTAAAATTAATTAATTAGGTATAATTGAAATGGTGTACATGAAATTAATTATCTCATAAGGTATGCTAAATAGAATATATTCTTTTAGTAAAAGATAGAACTGACTATTTAAAATCTCATTAATGGTCTAATGGTCTATTTCCTCCTTTAATATCCCTCAATGAGATTTTTGTTCCCATACCTATTATTAATATGTATTTGGAAGGATATTTTTATATGTAAAGGAAGAGAACAATTCATGTATAAAGATGTGTTTTTTTGGAAATAATTCATGTTTTTTATAAAAATTCCATTTTGTGAAAAAATGGATATTGAGGTGAAGTGTCTAAATTATAATATATAGATTCCTATAACATGGGGTTATTGCCTAATTCTATAAAACTGTAAACATAAATGATCTTTTTATAGTATAAAATTGAATTCAATCTGATCTAAATAGATTATGTAATGTTAAACATTATATCTATAGAAGAACTGCATGTTCGATGTCACTTTAAACTATGATTGGATTTCCATATAATGTATTAAAAATAATAATTTTCAGAATTTTCCAAAATATATATTTTCAAAATTTTTTAAATTGTTTGAAATGAATATTAATTTAATATATACAATATTGGTGAAGTTTCCATATATAAAAATGCATAATCTTTAATAATATTCGTATATTTTTTTCATAGTTTTTCTCAAGAATATTATATGTCCCATTCTTCTACAATTTTTTTTTTCATTAATATAGTATATTAATAAAAAAAATTATATAATCTTGATTGCGAAATATATATTATATTGAATAAAAAAATTTAATTGATATTATGATTAAAATTTAATTTATATTCATTTTATCTATCTTATAGTCCAAGTAATGTTTCCGTGAATATGTTTGAGCCAAATATATTTCTTTAATTCATTAGGTAATGATTATATTTTCTAGGTAATTGTGTTGAAATTTACCATGTAGGTTATATCATTTATAAGAGTTCATGTTAGTATTATTTTTAGAGTAATTATTTTATGATCTATTAATTTATATCTACAACTTTTCTATTATTAAAAATTATTTTTCATTGAATGTTTTTTTATATTGTAATCTAATTTGATTGGGGATAAAAGAATGTTTATTCCCCTTTTAAGGGTGAAAATTATGTTCTTCAAGACTATTAACACCTGAGTACCCATTGATTATAATAATCCATCATAAATATCATTTTTCAAATATAAATTTTTATAATATATTTTAGGATAATATTTTGGAAATGGATATAATATTATTTTATATAAAATAAATAATTGATTTAAAAATTAATTTATATAAAGAAAGAAAATTCATATTATTGTTCATGGGTTACAAAATTGAATATTGTAGAGACCCGAAGATTGAAGTACATGAACATTACATTACTTTTTCAGAATACTTAATACATAACAAAAACAGACACACAAGGACCGTAATAGTTTAGTGTCTTTGGAAACTTGGAACATAATCTTCTAATCGTGGTAAAAGATCTTCAACATCTCCCATACAGATCTTCCCCATTTTTTTCATACCTAAAACCTCTATTTATATCCCGGGGAAAAGAAAACATAAAAAGGGTGAGCTCAAATGCTCAGTAAAGGTATGTATGGATAAAATAAAACATACTATATACATTTGAACATAAAAACATGAAAATAATGTTTAAACATCAAAATCTTGAGCAATGACATAAAACATGGAAGTGCGTAAGGCATAGATCATAAATAAACATTAATAATGATAAAAATTCTTGGGAATAAAACATGTAATTGTGGAAACCATTAATCACATTATATGATTTCTATATTATCCAAGGCATTGTTACCAAGACCATCTTACTGGACAAAGTCCCTTTCTGAATCGAGTTCACTCCTCGTTCCAGTCCTGTATTACTAAACCGGTTTAACTTTCCGTTCCAGCCATGTCTATCTCATGAGATATAAATATTTACCCAATGCATTGGAGGGAGATATAGGTCCCACCCATCCAATAATGAAATCATTCTTACTTGTGCCACAAAATAAACATACATCATTCATAATAACCTAACGAATAAAATGGGTTTCATAGGCATCATCCCATCATCAAATAATCCATATAAAAGAAATGGATATAATTTCATAATAAGAAAAGTGAAACCATGTAAATCATAGAGACATTAAACTTGAAACATACACATATCAAATAATGTCATCTTATATGGAAAATGGTTTTGATAAAACATTTGAAATGAATTCTTGAGGAAAATATCCTTTCTTTGTCAAAATCAATTTCTTTTCAAAAAAAATGCCATGCAGTTTTAAAATAAATGTATTTTGTTGAAATTGTCATAAAATCATGTAGGGTAATCTTCGTGAAAATGAGGAGTTATGAAACCGTAAAAATCCGTTCACGCCGTATAAGATTAAAATAACATTATCCTCATACTTTTGTCGGAAGAGTCAAAAAAGTACATCGTAATGTAAACAAAAGAAATAGTCCTTACATACCATGTAGTAAAAGTAAAAATGGGAAAAAATGACTTTAAACATACATGAAAACACTTTTATAAAACATGGACATGGATGATATAAATAAACCCAGTAAATACTTACGAATAAGAAAACTCGGATAAAAATGAGATTTGCAAAATTATCCCTTACCTTAGGTCTGATATGCTTCGTATGGTTCCGAAAATCCTGTATAATGATTTAAATAATGTCATTGACTTATTAAATAATCATATTCATTGTTATTATATCATATATGTTTCATATATGACTTTATATTACATGTTCTTTTGTAAATTCCATGTTAAAGCAGAGTTTTGGGTAAAATCATTTCATTTATCGTATGTGTTTCGACTTGTCGTTTCATTATATTATTACTTATTTCCTGATTTACATAATTCCAGAATCTAAAACATGATTTATATATAATACATATTCATCATATACATATATATTATAGATCGATAAAAGGAATGAAATACACTATTCATGGAGACGGTAGGCCGTATGTACGCATGAACGCTGTTTTCATTTCCTTTTTGAATTGAATGAAACTAAATAGATGACATACATATATATATATATATACATAAATCCAGTATAATTATTATTTCATATTTTTCATTATTATTCATTGTATAAACTTTATGATCATTCATGTATGGTTAATCATGAGGAATGAATCTCATCGCGTCGTGGAGACGGTAGTCTGTACGTACGCACGAGCGATGACATCGTTCGCATAATTATTGAATTGGAGTGGATGGTATAATATATCATAATCAATATTTTGTTATAAAAACCAGATATAGCTATTATTTACACCATTATACCCATCCATGTAAGGTGTTGGTTGAAAAACAGATTACACCATGGCGTGGAGACGGTATTCTGTACGTACGCTCGCGCGGTGATTTTGTTTCCCATAGGATGGATAGGAGGTGAAATAGGGTTGTTTAATATTTATAATAACATACCAGTATATGAGGGATACTTATGTTATTACTTCATAATGAAACAACTAAATAAGAAGAAGTTGAAGAAGAACGAAAATTGAAACAATCGGTAACCGATATTACCTCTTCTTTGACACGCCTCTTTGAATCCTCCACATAGGGTACTAAAATTGGTCTTTAAATAATAGAAGAATATCTAGGATGTTTCTAGTGAAGTTGAGAAGAGAAATTGTCAGGGTTTGGCCGAGATTTAAGCCTCAAAGTGGTGTGAGGAAGAGAGGGAGGAGGTGCCCACTTATAAGGGTGGAGAGGGGCACCTTTGGAAAAACTAAAAATAATATTTTATTACAAAGTAATATTCGATTTTAAATAGATCCAAATTCATTTATTTCGAAGCTAAGGTGGGGATGGGTCGAACTATTCTCATCCAATAGAATTTAGACAAGTTTTGGTTCCTATTTTAACCTTAACATTTGGATTTAACTTTAAGTTAGAAAATTTTACTTTTACCGTGTGTTTTTGTGTTCTTACACTATAATGATAATAAAATTACTATAACAAGCCAAAAAACCCCCAGTTGTTTACTATTAATATATATAACCTTATCTAAGTCGTTTGGCCAAACCTTATATTTTTAGGAATATAATAACAATTAAGAATATAATATTTGTTTTAAAAACTATTTTATGTCAATTTTGACACTATTTGGTAATTTATTTTTGTGAAAATCATAACAGAATGATTAGATAGAAAACAGTTAATTAAATCAACACTATCATATCATATTAACATATAAAATTATTTTAATTCATAAAAAGTCTCAAATTACATTTATTTGGGTATTTATAACATCAATTATGTCAATATTTCATTAATAAGTTAATTAATGCATTATCATTGTATCATAAATAAATTAATATTTTAAAATTCTAAAAATTACAAATAAAATATCATTATGTAGAAATTTTTTTTATCTTTCTAATGAATAATTATAGTCGATTTTATCTTATGTATAACCCTATATTTAAAATGATTTACTTATTAAACTTTGATTTTAAGTATTTTAACCCTTCTTTAAATAAATTAATAATAAATGTCATAATCTTATCCAAGTGGGCCTGAATGGTCATATGTTATTCCTAAGGTTGTTTTTGGTCGACTTAAACTTATCCAATAGAATTAGGACATGTGTTAGGGTAATAATAATATCATTTTACCCGTAATTACACTATTTACTTTTAACCGTGTAAATAAAAGTAAAAAGTTACTGTTCACCAAAAATTATTTTCATCTCATTGAACCACATTTTACTTACTGATATCAACTGTGACTCTCGTATTTTTGAAAATACTTTCACAAAAGCGGTAAAATTAAGTTTTATGTAAATTTGTAAATTCTCCTAGGAGGTGGGTAAAAGACAATCAAAAGTTCAATAAAATTTTTATATATCTAAATTTATTTTAAAATGACGCCAATGAATTACATTGAACTTATATAGGTATTATGTATCAATTATGATCCGAAATAAATTTAAATAAAATAAATAATTATTTAAATAAAAATTTGATTTTTAAATAGTAACTCAGTGTTTTCACTATTCATCAAAAATTGAAAGTTCTAAGAAAAATACAAAAATGTCACCCTAGGCTAATTTCGATACTCCGAATCACAAACTGAAGTCCATTTTCAAAAATAAAATTTATAAAATTTCAAAAAGTTGGTATTACTATTCATAACGGTTAGTTCATAATATTATAATAATATCTCTGTTAGTGAAATTCGGTATTGCGTACTACACACGCTATCAAGGAAGGTCGCGATTGCGTGTAATTCAAAGCAAGTCAAGGATGTGTGTTGTGCAAGATCCTTTTGGTGTAGCGTACAACACAAGACATTAATGAAATTAAAGAAAATATTTTTCATAAAATCTCGGGGTGTTACATTCTACCCCCCTTAAAATGAATTTCTCCCTCGAAATTCGTCGGGGTTATAAATGGTTTATGACTCGAATGTTTGTTTAAAATAAATCCACATCGTAAAAAGGAATTCAAAAACTTGGCTTTAAAAAGTAAAGAATGAAACGTAACGGTTACCCAAATTAACTCATCACTTGGTTTCCATGTAAGAGAACATAGGTGAAAATATCGATATGGAAGAAAAATCTAACCATCAAGTTATGATGTAGAGTGGTAGAGAACATGGCTATGAAAAATCCAACAATCACAAAGCCATAAATTTTTGAAGATCTAAGTTACCATCGGATTCATCGGATATAAGAGCACTAGGACAATATTTTTGGTTTTCAAGATCATTTCCCTACAGTTGATGAAATTGGGATTAGAAGAAATACTTTCATGATTTTGGTACAGTCTCACTATTGGACGTTCTTTGGACAATTTCCACTTCATCACTTAAATAAATGAAGTTGAATTTGTCATTCATGATGTGTTTGCAGATCATGGGATATAATTATGGGTCATTTCATCTGTCTTAAACAAAAGGTTAGAAAAGTTATCAAAAAAATACATAAGTCCATCTATAGTGAGATTAATCATATATGGTTCCTAAAATGGACTTATACATCATATATCATACTTCTTAATATAATAAAACTAGTTTCTACTAAATAGAGACTTCCTTTAGGCCAGTGGTAGGTGAAAAAGGCCAGTCGCACTTCGGTTGTGGGTACGATTCCCACAGCTTTGTCCGACACGATGGGTTGTCGCCCATCCTGCAGGTTGTCCTTTTTCTAAAACTAAATTACTATAAAATCCCATAAATAATATCAAAAAAACATATATCTTTAAACAATACTAACTTATGTCCAACATTATCAATTCTAATCTTTTGGATTATTCAAAATACTACTATCCAATCTCATATTATAGTGAAAACGATTACCAAAGAGTTCATACAACTAGCATGTTAATACCATCGTTGATCCCCGTATATCATGAGATATGTATTGTTGGTCATATTCCAAACATTCGAAGGCCTTATTCATGTATTCTCTTGAAAAAAATGAATAACCCTTGAATCTAAGTGAAAACATGAGTGCTGTCAAAAGTTAACTCTTTTCACATACCAAAACCTCAAACCATGATATAACTATTTCCTTATATCAATCATGAGCTCATTAATACTGTCAAACATTTCATTTTCTCATTTTCCCTTCATTATGCACATATCATCTTTTTTTTAAAAAATATCTCAATCACTTTCCATGGTTACTGGTACCATAAAATTATTGAAAACCACAATAGACCAATACATAAATATTCCAATATTCCACGATACTATATACAACATTATTTTGGAATCCCATTACATAAACATGTAATCATTCCACCACATCGTTGTCATATTCAACATCGCCAATAGTGATCAATTGTGACTTCCCTTTGTCCTTTTCCTTAAGTGGTTGCTCATGTCGATCATCACTAACCCTTGGATTGGGGCATTTATTAGCATAATGCCCCATTTCCTTGCACTTGAAGAATTGAAGTTTTGGTGGTGCGTTCTCTGCAGTCTTTTCTTTTTCACATCATTAGAAACCCTTTTTCAATTACTTCGACACTCAGCTACTGGATGACCTTCTTTTCCCCACTTAATACATTTTCTAGTCCCTTTAAGAAAATCTCCACTGTGCATCTTTCCACACTTTGAGCATAATAAAACATTAATCTTATTTTCACCATTATTCTGAGATTTCTCCTTTAACTCCATCTTTCGTTTCATGTCAATACTATGAGGTGGATAAGTAACACCACCTTCCATTTCTACCTTGATATCACAACGCACAATTTCTTCATAGCTACTGAAGTCTGTTATAGCTAATTCCCTTAGAAGATTTTGTTTTATGCCACTGAAGAATTGATTAACTTTACTTTCAGGTTGGATGATAAAGCCATATGCATACCTTGCAAACCATGTAAAATTTTCATCGTATACACCAACAGATTCATCATCCTTTTGCTTTAGTTCAAGAAACTCCTTCTCTATCTTTGTTCGAAGAATACGAGGGATGTACTTATTGAAAAATAAGTTCTTGAACTCGTCCCATTCCATGGACTCAATTTCATCTCTTGGCCTCATATTCTTGATAAGATTCCACCATTGATCAGCTTCACCTTCCAAACAATATACTGCTATGATGACTTTATCATGTTCAGAACATTGAAGAACTGAAAATATATTTTTAGTGGTACTGATCCACTGTTCAGCAACAAGTGGATTAGAAGACCCACTGAAAGAGTGTGGACGTTTCCTCATGAAGGACTCAATAGAATATTGTTCCCTTATCTGCTCATTTGGAATTCCATAATGATTCATAGCTTGTGTAAGTATAACAATAAGATTTTTCACTCCATCTCCCATAACATTTGTTTGTTCATGAGGACAATCATTGCATTGTCCATTACATTGATCAACACGGTTTCTTCGGGTTCTAGCCATTGTATAAAACCCAAAAAGAATAGTGTGAGAGGAAAAAATCATGCTAGGGAATACAAAATAATAAAGGGGGAGTACCTTCAATATATAACATCTTAGGTTTAATTCTAAGATTGTTATCATAATTTTAGGACTATAACCTATACTTATACATAACCTTAGGTACATTCCTAGACATACCTTATAAATATCTCTAGGGATCTCACTAAACTATTCGCATCCTAGTTTCCAAAGGTTGACAAAACCTTTCCTCTGATACCAATTGTAGAGAGACAAAGTTGATGTACATGAACATTACATTACTTTTGCGGAATACTTAATATATAACATAAACAGACACACAAGGACCGTAATAGTTTAGTATCTTTGGAAACTTGGAACATAATCTTCTAATCGTGGTGAAATATCTTCAACATCTCCCATAATGATCTTCCCCCTTTTTTCTTACCTAAAACCTCTCTTTATATCCTGGGGAAAATAAAACAAAAAAAGAGAGAGATCAAATGCTCAGTATGGGTAAGTATGGATAAAATAAAACATACCATATACATTTGAACTTAAAAACATGAACATAATGTTTAAACATCAAAAGAATGAGCAATGACATAAAACATGGAAGTACATAAGGAATATATCATAAAGAAAAATTAATGATGAAAAAATAACATTGGAATAAAATATGTAATTATGGAAACCATTAAGAACATTATATGATTTCCATATTAGCCAAGGCATTGCTGCCAAGACCGTCTTAGTAGACAAAGTCCCTTTCTGAATTGGGTTCACTTCTTGTTCCAGTCCTGTATTACTGAACCAGTTTAACTTGTCGTTCCAGCCATGTCTATATCATGAGATATAAATCTTTACCCAATGCATTGGAGGGATATATAGGTTCCTCCCATCTCATAATGAAATCATTTTTACTTGTGACACAAAATAAACATACATCATTCATAATAACCCAACGAATAAAATGGGTTTCATAAATATAATCCCATCATCACATAATCCATAAAAAGAAAATGATATCATTTCTTAATAAGAAAATTGAAACCATGTAAATCATAGAGACATTTAACTTGAAACATACACATATCAAATAATGTCATCTTAGATGGAAAATGGTTATGATAAAACATTTGAAATGAATTCTTGAGGAAAATATCCTTTCTTCCTAAAAATCATTTTCTTTTTAAAAAAATGCCATGAAATTTTAAAATAAACGTATTTTTTTTTGAAATAGTCATAAAATCATGTCGACTAAGCTTCATGAAAATGAGGCGTTATGAAACCGTAAAAATCCATTCACACCGTATAAGTTAAAAATAACATTCTCCTCGTACATCTGTCGGAAGAGTCAAAAAAGTACCTCGTAACGTAAACAAAAGAAAGATTCTTTACATACCATGTAGTAAAAGACAAAAATGGGTAAAAAGGACTTTAAACAAACATGAAAAAACTTTTATAAAACATGTACTAGGATGATATAAATAACCCCAGTAAATACTTACGAATAAACAATCTCGGATAAAAATGAGATTTGCAAAATTATCCCTTACATTAGTTCTGATATGCTTCGTATGGTTCTGAACCTCCTGTATAATGATTTAAATAATTTCATTGACTTATTAAATAATCATATTAATTGTTATTATATAATATATGTTTCACTTATGACTTTATATTACCTGTTCTTTTGTAAATTCCAAGTTAATGTAGTGTTTTAGGTAAAATCATTTCATTTGTTGTATGTGTTTTGACTTGTCCTTTCTTGATATTAATACTTATATCCTGATTTAAATAATTCCAGAATGTAAAAAATGATTTATATATAATATATATTCATCATATACATATATATTATAGATCTATAAAAGGAATTAAATACACCATTCATTGAGACGATAGGTCGTACGTACGCATGAACATTGTTTTCGTTTCATTATTGAATTGAATGAAACTAAATAGATGACATACATATATATAGACATAAATCCAGTTGCATTGTTATTTCATATATTTCATTATTATTCATTATATAAAGTTTATGATCATTCATGTATGGTTAATCATGGAGATTGAATCTCATCGCGTCATGGAGACGGTAGTCCGTACGTACGCATGAGCGATGATAACGTTCCAATAATTATAGAATTGGAGTGTATTTTATAATATACCATAATCATTATGATGTTATAATAACCATATATTGTTTTTCTTTACACCATTATACCCATCCATGTAAGGTGTTTGTGGAAAAATAGATTACACCACCGCGTGGAGACGGTATTCCATACGTACGCACGCGCGGTGATTTTGTTTTCCGTAGGATGGATAGAAGGTGAAATAGGGTTGTATAATATTTATAATAACATATCAGTATATTAGGGATAATGATTTTATTACTTCATAATGAAACAACTAAATAATAAGAAGTCGAAGAAGAATGAAAATTGAAAGAATCGGTAACAGATATTACCTCTTCTTTGACACGCCTCTTTGAATCCTCCACATAGGGTACTAAAATTGGTATTTGAAGAAGACCAATACCTCTAAGATGTTTCTAGGGAAGTTTAGAAGAGAAATTGGCAGGGTTTGTCTGAGCTTTAAGGCTCAAAGTGGTGCGAGGAAGAGAGGGAGGAGGATCCCATTTATAAGGGATGAGAGGGGCACCTTTGAAAAAACTTAAAATATTATATTATTACAAAGTTATATTTGGTTATAAATAGCTCCAAATTGATTTATTTCGAAGCTAAGGTGGAGATGGGTCGAAAAAATCTCATCCAATAGAATTTAGAAAATTTTAGGATACTATTTTAACCTTATCATTTATATTTAACTTTAAGTTAGATAATCTTACTTTTAACGTGTCTTTTTGTGTTCTTACACTATAAGGATAATAAACTTACTATAACAAGACAAAAGAACCCCATTTTGTTTATTATTAATATATATAACATTATCTAAGTCATTTTTCCGAAACATATATTTTTAGGAATATAATAAAAATTAATAATACAATATTTGTTTTAAAAACTATTTTATGTCAATTTTGATAATATTTGGTAATTGATTTTTGTGAAAATCATAACAAAATGATTAGATCTCAAAAAGTTAATTACATCAACACTAACATGTCATATTAACATAGAAAATTATTTTAATTCATAAAAATTCTCAAATTATATTTATTGGGGTATTTATAACATCGATTATGTCAATATTTAATTAATAAGATAATTACTGCATCATCATTGTGTCATAAATAAATAAATTTATATAAAGTCTAAAAATTACAAATAAAATTTACTTATGTAGGAAATATTTTTATCTTTATAATTAATATATATAGTAGAATTTATCTTATGTATAACCCTATATTAAAAATTATTTACTTATTAAACATTGATTTTAACTATTTTAACCCTTCTTTAAAAAAATTAATAATAAATGTCCTAATCAAATCCAAGTGGGCCTAAATGGTCATATTTTATTCCAAAGGTTCTTTTTGGTCTAATTAAACTTATCCAATAGAATTAGTACATGTGTTAGGATAATTATAATATCATTTTTACCCTTAATTACCCAATTTACTTTTTACCGTGGTAAATAAAAGTAAAAAGTTACTATTCACCAAAAATTATTTTCTTCTCATTGAACCACATTTTACATACTGACATCAATCGTTTCTCTCGGATTTTTGAAATTCCTTTCAAAAAAGAGGTAAAATTATGTTTTATGTAAATTTTCAAATTCTCCTAGGAGGTGGGTAAAAGACGGTCAAAAGTTCAATAAAATTTTTATATATCTAAATTTATTATAAAATTAAACCAATGAATTTCATTGAACATATATAGGTATCATGTATCAATTTTGACCTAAAATAAGTTTAAATAAAATAAATTATTATTTAAATAAAAATTCGGTTATTAAATACTAACTCAGTGTTTTCACTATTCATCAAAAATTTAATGTTTTCAGAAAAATACCAAAATTTCACCTTAGGCTAATTTCAATATTCCGAATCCAAAAATGAAGTCCATTTTCAAAAATAAAATATATAAATTTTCCAAAAGTGAGTATTACTATTCATAACGGTTAGTTCATAATATTATAATAATATCTTTTTTAGTGAAACTCGGTATTACGTACGACACACGCTATCGAGGAAGGTTGTGATTGCGTGTAATGCAAGTCAAATCAAGGATGAATGTTGTGCAAGATCTTTTCAGTATAGCGTACAACACAATACATTAATGAAATTAAAAAGAATATTTTTCATAAAATCTCGAGGTGTTACAAATAATGTCTTTCCTTCATATTTTATCTCATAAAAAGAATTTTTTGCTCATACGAAGATTTAAAATATAATCATGATGTCTAAATAATGAGTGGGAAATCAGTAGAGGTCTAATATTTTGATATGGGTATTCAACATTAAAAAAGATAATGTATTGTTTAATGAAATATGATTCAAAATTTTATTATCATATTTTTTTGGAATAAATTGATATTGATTGATGTTTCAATAATATTTTATATGTGTTTGAAATATATGTGTATCTCATACTTTTCAAAAAAAATAAACCAAAATGATTCTTGAAATTTATGAATTTTCAACCAATTAATAGATTATATAATTATGTTTTTCTTATGATATGATGTGTTATTATAGGTTTTATATAAATTTATTTGATAAAATTAGAGGCTATGATTTTATTAGGAAAATAAACTTAATGGATGTTAATATTTGGATTAAATTATCAGTCGCAATGCATGATGGTTTCCATGTTTCTTTATCTAATCGATGAATTTTTCAGAATGGTTTTAACCTAAAGAATCAAGGTGAATGAAGTGGAAGGACGTAATAAGGATAATAAAAATCTGAAATAAAAACCATGAATTGTAATAATTTAAATAAAATAGTTAATAGATTTGTTTAATAAACTTACATTGTCAATTAATAGAGGAACCCATTCTTGAGAAACACCAAATAATCTATATAGAAATGAGTTTATAGTGAATCATTTCCTGAAATAAAAACATGAATCATTTATTGAAACATGGGATATTATTTTATACCCATTTTGAATCAATGATCTTAAACTTATATTTGAGGTTTGTTGTTTTTTTGAAATCAAAATGAACATTTATCATTTTGAAGGTGAATTTGAGTAGTGGTTTACTTTGATTAGGAATATAAATGAGAATGTTTATATATATTCCATAGATTAGACTAAAATTCACAATTTTTTATTTATGATATGTTTTCCAATGGTAGTTTGTCTTAATATAGAAATGATATTTTTGGAATTGAATCAATAGTAGGAGGACTCTATTCCTTCCTATGATGCAAATTATTCTATTTTTTCTATTTATGACCCAATTTTAATAATATACAATTACTTTAATGTTGAACGGTTTCAGTAATGATTGAATTAATGTTTGTGAAGATATTTTTCCTCTCTTGAATTTAAAAATTATTTAGAAATTTTATAAATTACATTAAATTGTATTATGGAGTTTCATGACTTTAAAAAAATAGAGAAAACTTTTTGTAAATATAGATAATAATTAAAAATTATTTATTGAATAAATCTAATGGAAATATGTATGAATTAATGTCTTTTGAATGGGTATGAAATAAGAATAAAGGGGTGTGTCATATGAAAGAACTAATGTTTTTTTAATATTGTATCCCGAGTCTTATGGATTCTAAATTTAATTAAATCAATTAGGGAAACATTCATACAAAATATAATAAGAAAATAAATTTTTCAAATCAATTACATTGGCCATTTAATTTAATAATATTAGAAGAAAATATTATGTTATGATAATCACATATATGGTATGAATATCTGCATAGAAAATTCATTCATGACTAACATAGAAAATAGTGGAATGATAAATACATTAGTGAAAAATATAGTAATTGATAACATATATTATAAAAATAACTTATTTTATTCAGGGTTTAAAATTGATTAATGCAAGAATATTTTTGTTTAAAATAGATATATAACATTACTAAAATGAGAAAGAAGTTTTAGTAAAAAAACAAATGGATTTTCTGTTAATAATATATTTTTAGGAATATTCATATAATTATATGTGGATTTTTTCTTCTAAAAATCATATTGTCATAACCATAAATAATTTTTATTTTATTCCCATTATGGATATGTATTCTATTTGTCGTTATAAATTATAATTAAAAGATATGAAATATATATTGAATTTCTATTGACATTATTAATTTTTTATATAAGTATATGTTCACACTTATGATAATATATGCATAATCTATGAAACTGATTATATATGAATGTTAATGTTATATTTCACATACTGTTGAAAAATATAATTTTTTCTTTGATTATTGAAGTCATAGTAGTAAATAAATATATGAATGTATTTCTTGATTATTTTATGGAAGTTATTATAGATCCTGATGATGAATTCACTGTAGACATTGTTTTAGATGTTGATACTATTTAATAACCCCCATATTTAATTTATCTATTAATGTTATTATAATTGAAAAATAATTTAGATATTTTCTTTAAAGTATTTTTAATCATTCTGGAACTCCTATATAAGAATCTATAATATTATCTACTAAATAAAATGGTGGACCAATGAGTCTTTGAATTGGTTATAGGGAACTAAATATCATCAATGTTAATAACATATATATATTTCCTCACATAGCTAATTAGTTTCATTAGCATCATGTAACATAATATTATTCATAATCAATCTCAATTTTAGATCTCATTAGCTAAAATTGAAGGAGAAATAAAATCAGTATCTTATTCATTATAAAAGTTGTGGGTATTATTAGTTTGTATTTATTGATTTTTTGAGGTCTAATTCTCCTAATGTATTTATAGACAGTATGGATAAAGTTATCCCTGAGTTCATTAAAGAATATTAGTTTGATTTAACTGATGAAATTCTAGTTTATTACAAAAGTTCTGTAAAACATGAATGATACATATTGTTTTTGTTAAATATAAACTAAAATAATTATTTTTGTAAAATTATATTAACATAATTTTTTATTAAAATAGAATTCATTCCATTCAAATATTGTCTATATATATATTTCACAAAAATTGAAACATCTAATTTTTTTAGTGAATTAGTCACAATGACATATAAATGTTATATGAATTTTTTGTTTTCTATAATTGGTATGCCACATGTAATATTTTTTCTTAAAGCTAATTATAATTCCATGTTACTATGTATACTCAAAAAGTAGTTAAACAGATATTTATAAAGGAATGTTCGGAATATTTTGAATAATGTAAAATAATATTAGTAAATTTTATAGAGTTTTCCTTTCGATCTATAAATGAAGAGTTTTGTATATATTGATTCTTATTTTAATGGATGTACTTTTGTGTTGATATAAGATAATGGATAAATTTATTATGTATAACACCAATCAAAAATCAATGAAATTAATTTCCCCACAAATGATTCGAAATTTTTTGCTCTAGTTTTATAGTTAAACAATTGGAGAAAAATGTTATCTACTGTAAAATTATAAATATATATTGACTATAGAAGTTTAATGTAAAAATTAACTATAAAAATTTTAAACAAGAGGAAAAAATTATGATTGAAGCTGATAAAGTAATACATTGGTACAATTCACTATCATCAAGCTAATGAAAACTATATCGCTGATTTCATCATATGGTGAGATAATTTATCAATATATATGCAACATTTATAAATATATACATTGATTAATTATTTAATGAATATAGTCATTAGTATTATTAATGAAGATACATTTTCCATATTGCTTTAGGTGTTACTGTAGTAATACATTTTTGAGAAAATATATAATGAATATAAGGAATATTGTGGTTTACAAGAAAATATAGAGTGGATAAATAAGGATATGCATCTAGAGTTTTATTTTTTCAATGAAGGTTTTGTCAGATTAGGAATGAGGTTGTGTGATTCATTTGATCCCCTGATGATGAAATAATTATTAAGAAAATCCTATTTCCTTTCATATTCAATTAATCTTGAAGAAACCTTAATATACGTAGAAGATATAGAATATTATTTTTGGGAACAAATGAAGAAGGATATCACTAAATTTAATTTGAATTTTTTTACCAACTAGTTAATGATGACATATAGCTACTTAGAAAATTATTTACACTTTTCTTGTTCCCTAATAGAAATTTAGGAATATATTAATGGATTTTGTGTTGATATTTATAAATACGTATTGACTTAATAATGTGTTTTTCGTTAGTAATGAAAATTAGTCTAAACCTTTATATTTTTTCATATTTGATATGAAATATGTTTTATCAAGAAAATTTAATATAGAATAAAGAGATATTCATATTTCATGGAGTCACCATCTCTAATGTATACAATTTGAGCCCATATTTAAATCAAATTAATATAATGGACATCATAATTCATTGGATATTGTACTAAATTTCAATTTGGATATTTATCCACAATTTGATAGATAGCCATAGTGGAAAATTAAAACTATGGAGGACATGTTTTAGTACTACATAGTATATTACTACGTAATTTTTCATAAAAACATTCATTAGTGTAATTTCATTATATTTACCATTTTAAATCAACTATATATATGGAATTTTTAATGCCCTGAACGTCAATGCCAGTTGTATGTGAAATACTTTATTACATTAGCATGATTACATGTAATAAAACGCCAAATGACTGACCAGTTTGGTTGTTTTATAAAACAAGAATACATAGATAATATTAATATTAAATTTTTTAATAGAAAATAACATGATTCAAAATAAAATGAAATTTTCATTATCTTTGAAAGCTCATTCAAATATTTCTTATTCATATATTAGCGAAAGGAAACAAAATAAGGATGATGTTAAATGCTCATTAATGGGTTGTACAATGGAATTAATAATGTATTAGTCATTATATTGATCATCAAAAGATAAATTACTATGAACTAATTCCATATAAATATCTGGATAAATGACAATCAATATAGAAAATTTGATAACTAAAATGCATTCAACTTAATATATAAACAAATAATTAAATATTCCCAAGATTGTTTGCAAGAATAAATATCAATTACTATAGTAATAAGTGAATTATCAATATAGAAAATTCTTAATTGGTGGAATTCATGTTTTCCAGACACATGGCTCTTCTACTGTTACGATTTATTCTCTTGACAGTTTAATAAACAATTATTTTTCCAAATGATTCACCTCTGTAGAACATTAGTCCACCATGAGGAATACATTAACTACATACCAACCCATATATTTCATATAAAATTCATACTTTATATAGTTAAATAATCAATTTAAATAAAAAACAATGTTCCTTATCAAATATATATATTTTATAAAAGATATGGATTTATCAATCATTCCAATGTTAATAAAATAACATTCAAAGTAAACTCCAAATGTAAAAATGTTATACAACATAGGAATTAAAAATAAAAATTTCCTGAGAATATGTATTTTTATGATAAATTTTACATATATAGAAAATTATCAAAACTAAGTGATTTCTTCTAGATAAAGTTAACAATCACAATAAAAGTGATATTATAATGATAACATTGACCCTGTGAAAATTCTCATGTCCAAACCCCCTAGGTGTGTTAGTTCAATGTTAAACATAAAATACCATTAATTATGAGTGAATCATAAAATAAAATAAAATTTTAGAATTATATAGACTACATTAAATTGAATAGGGGTATAATAACAGATAATTTATAATACAACATAAATTGAGATAAAATCTATTAATTAATCCTTACTTTAGGATGAAATCATTTATAATGATTTTGATCATGTTACTAACATATAGAAAAAGAAAAATTATATTTATAATATCACATATGATCTTCTAATAACATACTATTTCCCGTTTGTTAGTAATCATTCATTAGTTTCACTATTTTTGGTGTTAATTACATAGTTTTTCACGTAAGTTTTTACTCGTTATTTGTTGTTCCTATTTTATAGATCATGATTTAATAATATCCACCATATAACCATGCTTTAATTAATATATATATTCATTATATAATTATTTATCATAATACCAAATATTTCGAGATAGGAGATAAAATTTATCATTGAGGGATATGGTAGGCCATACGTAGGAATGGACGATACTTACATTTCATTGTCGTATTTTAAATGAAAGTGATATATATATATATATAAACATGTGTGTGACTATGTATAATCAAAATAGAATAATATTTATTTAATATATGTAATGTGGCTTTATTAAAAGTACTCATTAATACATTCAATCTATCTTATTAGTAAATCACATCGCTTTGAGGAGGCGATAGTCCACATGTCTACAAATGATGTTATAATATACTCACAATATGAAAAACATGAATGTATGTTTTATATAATATATAAAACATTATATATAAATTATATATATAATCTATAACATATATAATCTATAAATATATCACTATTACCCACCATGAAAGGTAGTAATAAATGAATGAGTGAAATTGGATCACAATGTGGTTGTCTTCCAAACACACAAATGGGGATTATGTATCATATTTTATGGATGTCTGTTAATGTGTCACTGAAATATTAGCATAAAAACATATCTGTGTACTAAATTTAATTATTTAATTACTTAGTGATTAAAAAATAATAAATTAAAGGTTAAATATGTAAATGAAACAAACGTGATCGTTGATGATTGTTACTACATATTCAGGTAAATTTTTTGGGTTTATACTATACCAATTTCTTGGATTTAATTATTAACATAATGTGGAGAATATAATGAAGTTAGGTTTTATTATATATTATTCTGAAGGTTTTTGGAAAATACAAATGTATTTAATGGTTTGAATAAGTCGGAGGAGTGAGTACCCTTTTATAGAGGAGGGGTCGCATTCTTGTAAATACAAAAAAGAAAAAACTATTGAGAGGTCTCCCTTACATTGGGTGCCTAAAATAATGATGAAGATTGTATAAGAGGGTGTATATGGTCTATATATGTTAATAAAATGGATTTTTGGCAAGCTTCTTTGTCAATTTGATCTATACTTTTAGGGTAAAGTCCTTTGTTAGGGTAGCTTTTCTCTTAAACCCTTTATTTAATTTTAATTCCCATAACTAATATGTATTGTCACAAACTGAGTTGACAATATGAGGAATTATAAATTATTATGATTCAGGATAATTAATATGCTTTTAAAAAAAATCTTTAATATATGTGGAAGTAAATAATTTAAAATCAATCCCACATATGGGACTACAAAGTGGGGTTTCAATGTGAAACTATCCAAAATATTGAAATGTTTTTATTTCAAATTTCCATGTGAATTTTTATCCAGTTACATAATGTGGTATAGTTTTTGTATAATTGATATAGATTGATTTTAAAAAATCAAAATATAATTTAACCATATAGATAGATCACATGGAAGTGAGGTTTTCAATTTAAATTCAGTTTTTTAACAATTTATCACAGAATGAATCTTATAGAAAAATAAAAATAAATTCCCCACAACCTAGCACCAAAACCATTCATTAAAATTTAATGTTTATTTTGACAAATAAGATTTATAATATTGAAAAAAATATACTAAAATATGTGCACCATGAAAATCATTCAAAACATCCTTTATATTAATATTGTTATTCCTATGTGATATAAGGTTTTTCTTATATTATAACAATTTAATCTATTATATGAATATAAAATATATTTTCTTTGATCTATAATATATATATTTATTTAAAATCATCCACAAATGGTAATTAATTAATTTTATTTTGAGAAAATTCTTTTGAGGAATATTATATATTTAAATAATATTTCATTTAAATTAATTTGGTTTCAATATTCATTTATAATTAATTTGTAAGAAATTTATTGAACTATAAATTTTCAAAATTTAATTAATAGTATTTTTAAGAAATAAAAATTAATTTATTTGAGATTGTTTTCATTATAAATATTATTAATTTTAATATTATACAGTATGATTCAGTTATGTGTATACCTGAATCCATTAACAAAACACATTACATACAACTCTAGAATAAATCAAAAGTTGAGTGAATTAAAATTTAAATAATAGATTAAATCAATTTAAACTATTAAAAGTACAATAATGTCTTGGTAAATTATATTCTGTTACGATCATGGTGTTTAATATCATACATGTTGTCATATACAATGTGAATTTCTTAGAATTTTGGGTTGTTTCATTCTCCCCCCAAAAGATAAATTTATTCCTCACAATTTAATCATGATATATTAATTTAGGTTATGATATTTGGAAATAATATTTTCAAAAAACACACATCATAAACAGCTTTAATATCCCATCTCATTAATAATTGGGAAAATGATATGTGAATTTAACTAAATATGTTATCATTAAAAATTTATAACATTACTGATATCATCGATATAAAACCGAATTAATACTATCAATTTCTAATGGAGATTGACAGAGAAAATTTTTATAAGAATGTATTTACCCAAAAATATATAAACAAGAGGTTCAAAAAAGACCCTTAATATCGTCAAAAAATGATAATAATATGTTATGATTGATGTTTCAAGACCCTTTTCATCTAGTTTAGGAGTTCATTTATTTTATATTAATATATGAAAATATAATTAATTAATAGATTTAGTTTTATTTAGAAAAATATTTTTCTTTTTATATTCCTTGAACTATTTTAACTTTATCAACTGAGACAAATTTCCTCATGTGGTTACGTAATAAATTATTCTCTAAATAGTTTTCCATATATAAAATTAATCAATTTAATAAATGGGTAACTTTACCAAAGATTAAGATATAAACCGTTATAACTAAGTTCATTTAATTTCCAATAATGTATATATCATTATTCATAAATCGACATGATATATCACTTTAATCATCCCATAAAAAAACATTTGAACACCTTCATCATATATTTTCTTGAAACATGGTTATAAAATGAATTATCATAAATCCTTATAAAAAATTACATTTATCCTTATTTCATAAATATATCATAATATATTGGATATAATTCATAAATAAAAAAATATTATATATAACGTCAAGGATATCATAAAACACATTTTAATTAATCACGTCCAAAGTAGTCATTAATACTAACATAAACCATACCAATCATCTCTTTATGCCACCATCATTATCATAACATCAATGAAAAATTAATGGTTTTATTTCCCTCAATAATGTGTTTTCCATTATTTTCAAATTATCACTAAATCACTTTTCCTAAAACTGTTAAACATATTCAATATAATCATTAATAAAATAATACTAAAATATAATTCTTATATATTTCATAAATCTCTTGAGGATAAAATAAGACAATAAATACTATTATGACTATTTAATATATCCAAATATATAATCATAATATTCATCCCATGTCTATTTTGTTAATAACATATCATTGAACCCAATCACATTACTTCTACTGAGGTATATTTCCTCTAAACATGGGGAATTCGTTTTCATAGTGGCCCATCCCCATGAAGTTGAAACACTTAATAACATATTTTCCCTCATCCCATTCGATAAAATTTTACGGTTACACATTTCTTAAAAAGAATAACAATCCAAAAAACCCCCCATTAACTTTTTCCGTGTGTGATTTTTCCAATAGATCTAAGACGATGGGAATTTATTTATTCCCTTATTCTTTTTTTATACATTCCCTTATTCATGACATTTAGAATACCTATTTTTCTCTTATATTCCATTGAATATGTAAGATCTTTCTAATTACATATCATTATTTATAATAGATAAATCTATTACATTGTATGAGGAAAAGGTCTTTGAAACCAATTCCCTTTAAATATTTGGATTGATACATTCATAGAAGTTTTCAATCGTGCACTCTATGTTGTGTATGCAATTTTTATCATATTTGGATAAAATTTTAATGGAGGATTCATAATATACAACCAGTTTTTATTCCCTTTTCATTATGATAAGGATATTTATGTTCATATTTATGTATTGATCATGGGGTATGTATTTATCAATGAATGTATCTTTTTAAAGTCCTCCATTAATTTATTTATATTTATTCTTCCACCCTATTATTTTGGATCACATACCAACATTTATCAACATCATCTTTTAGATAATACATTACAAGTGTATCAATTTCTTTAAGTTACTTCCTAAGGCAATAAATATCTTCTATACAGAATTAGTCAATTTATTATCTATTTTTGGATTTATAGTCCCACTAAAGTATTTGTTATTTTTTCCAATAATGCAATCTTGTATTGAAGAATATCATTGTGGAATAAGTTTCTCAATCTAGGAATTATTATTTTTGAAAACATTGTTAACCTTACAAGAAATGTCAATATCTTTCTCATTTACAATAACATATATATTGACTTCCTCAGTAGGGAAATATCTACATTTCTAATGTGTATTTATACACATATTCATTATAGGATCAATTTATAAACAATGAAATATACTAGATTATCTCTTAAAATAATGATAATTTTTTTATTCTAAACATTTAATAACACTTAACATCAATTAATGAAATTATTCATATCCAATGTGATAATCATAAATAATATTTCTTAGGGTATATGTTTACATCGAAATACTATGAAATTATTTGAAAATGAAACATGAATTAACATTAGTTAATACCCTAGGAGTTTCAAACTAGGTGCGTATAAATTCATGTTATCATTTACAAGGTTACAATTGAGTCAATAACAATGCACTATTATATAGTTGTTACCCATAGGTTAATTTCTTCCAAAACCACATCTACTTGAAGTATTCGTATAGGGATGCGTTTATAAGAAGACCCACATAATATTTAAATTTCGAAAACATTATCATGTTCTTCTATTGATATCCACAATGTAAATATTTGGGTTATTTTCCCTAAAATATTATTTATAAATATAGTTTCTATATTTTCTACAAAACTTCCTTTGGTACAAACTATAACACACCAACCATATAAACTCAGATTCAGTTCCATTTTTTATTACATTGACATCATTATAATGAATCATATCCCAAATGAACGATAAATTTAATTATTTTTTAATACCATATTACTTACATAATAACAATATTATATCATTATATTGAAAATACAACATGATACATAATAAAATAAAATAATAAATCCTTTAAATATCATTCAAATATTTATTCTTCGTATAATGGTGAATGGAAAAAACTAATGGTTATCTCAAATGCTCGGTGTGGTTAAGTAAAATGGATTATATAATTAACAAATGTGTATAATCATCATGTAATAGTAAACAACTGATTAGATATTCCCTATAAATATATGGAGTGGGAATAGTCAAAATGTCAACGTAGATAGCGAAAACCCATGCAATTTCATTAATAAAATGTTAGTGAAATGAATCCATAGATAATGTCAAATAAAAATTCATGGATAATAATAAAAAAAATATATAAATAAAGTAAAATTATATTTTATGGACATAATTTTTTCATACACAATTGTCACGGAACACCCATCATGCATGTTGATATGTGTGTTGGAATCATAGTTGTTGAACCATATTCCCACATTCCAAATATGGGTTGATTTAATCACATTCATTGGTAAGGTATAATCATTGATTGAACCAGTATTATGTGATTTTAGTTACTTATTTCATGGAATCCACCTTGGAACTCAACATAAAATGTCCCAAAATTCAATTATTATTTTTTAATTATATGGTAATATTCTAAGATAATGCATTGAGACATTGTGCGACTCTGTGGCCTGGTGTGCCGGAAATGTTCTGTGAAAAAATGTTATGTTTTAAATAGAGTGTGTGAGTTGATTTCCTAAAAAAGTTTAATAACTGTTAGACTTGTTCTTGAATTAGAAATCTAGGCTAACCATTTCATTTAGTGAATTGGGTTTTCCCTAGGCGCGAATTTTGTTAATTCTGCACGAGTCTCCAGTGAGAAAACCTGAAAATGTAATTAACCGTTTATAAAATAATCAAAAATTATTATTTTATTTTTCAAATTCTTATTACTTAAGAATGGTTAAATAAATTGAAAACCTGAGACCACCTTTGAGCTCGTAATGGAGATCTTTGCGTTGGAAGATCTAAACATTGGCCGGGGCGGTCCAATAGTGGAATGTATTTTTTGGTCGTATATTAAATACTTAAACCTGGGTAATATATTTTAAAATCATTATAACTCCTGAAATGTAACTCTAATATAAAATCTAAGGCCACCGTTGAGCATATGATGGCATGATTTCTTTAGGTGTATCCTAACATCGGCCAATAATGGCAGGCTGCGAATATTTGTTTTTAGGACGTAACTGTAAATAAAATAATTTAAATAAAATTTATTTTATTTTTACAATCCTCATTAATCATGAATGGTTAGTAGGATTAAAAATTATATACCTCCATTTATTTCATAAATAAGATGTTTTCATTATGAATGACATAACCTAGACTAAAAAAAGTTGAGGCTAAAAGTTAATTCTCGAACTTTTTAAAAAAGAAAAAAATAAAAAAAGTTAATTTTACTTCCTTTTAACATATGGAATCATAGGGATTCTTTGACCCAATGATGGAGAAACCCACTCTCCATTAAAAAAAATTGTAGCATGGAAATTAAATTTCAAAGATAAATAATAACACTAAAATGTGTTAACACATTAGTGTATATCCTCCACTAATTGTGGATAGGGTCTAATGTTAGAATTCATAATGCAGAAGAATTATTCTAGAACTCTAGAGTTTCCTTAAGGATAATGTGGGGAGCCTCTATCCCCCATGATGAAAGATTAGATATTGGGGTTCGATCATGCATAGATGATTCAATGAACACTAGAGGAATAAGGATTGATGTGGTGACACAACATCAATCTATTCATGCAAGTGATCCAACTTCAGGTAGGGATTTAAATCTAAGTGATTATTTTCCACATTTCTTCCCTCCAAATAGAAGAATCCATATCAAATCATTAACTAGTTTATCTATGGATGAATTCTTCTAGTGTGATAAAGAAAAATTATTGTAGTTTTGATATTGAGAATTAAATCTATGTGATTTGAATTATGCTTCATGATTCCGCAGACAAGAACAATTCTGAGATGAAATGAAAAAAGGATGGTTTTCTCATTGTATAATCTTTATGATCCACTCTCCCTCTTCTTTTTATTCACCGACGAACCCATGATGTCTTCTCAGATCATTAATTGGGGGATTAAAAATGAGTTATGAGTCCCACAACGATGGAAAAATGGAGAGGAGTACACATTAGAGACAGTGGTGACCTATGAAACCCAGAAGCATACATGGATTATAAAAGAGACCATCGGAGAAAGTCTGATGTCCCATGGAGGAGACCACCGGTGCGCCGAAGCCCGCGGCTACCTCGGGTAGGATACGACCTTGGGTGGGAGAGGGCACACCCTGGTAATGTTTCGTGGTGGCGGAGTCCATTCCAAGCAGGGGTCGTGACTGTGTAGGGTGGCGGCGTTGGTCGGGCACCATATCGATTCATGCAGTTCATGGGAGTAGGATGGGGAATGCATTGGCACACGGTTGATGCTAAAACTCATGTAGTGGGATGGAAGTCAACCTTAGCATATCGTGTGGTTGTGCGAAGAGGACGATAGTGCAACGTCTAGGCTGGAAAAAAGCCTTTACACCGATTTAGGCATGGTCGGTGGAGTGAACTGTGCCACTAGGTAGCCTGGGCTAGAGAAGAATCATCCATCCATGTGGGTCAGACCAGATTGTGGAACTGTGTCATTGGGTGGCTGGGCTAGTAAGAATATATTAGACTATCGTACCAGACCAGATAAGAACATGGTAACTAGGAGAAATGGTAGGCTGGACCCATGTCCTAATTGGGTTGGGTCTAGTGAGGCCCATTAGGGTAGCCTATATTGGGTCAAACCAGAATAAAATGGTTCAGTTCAGTTCAACTTAACTAGGTTGGGTCATGCAGGACCCCATGGTCGGGTCGATCATGTCGGTCTGACAAAGACAGATCGAGCACAAATTCAACCAGCCCCTGGTCTCTAAAACGCCGTTATCTTTTAGAATGATCATCCAATTGATGTGTAATCTATTTTGTTGGGACCCTTGAAAAAATATGGCCACTGGGTATACTATAACTGAATTTTTGTGGTAGTTGATATATGACCAATGGATTGTGCATTAGATTCTACCAGAATTAAGTGCATTGGA